>OY728145.1:1302725703-1303925703 GCA_963277665.1 Viscum album
TGGTCATGCGAATGGATTGATACGTTCGGTATAATTTCTTACAGTAAGGATATAAATAAAGGGCTCAGACCTTGATGAGGAATAATATATACTTTCCCAAGAGAGGAATTATATTATACAAAGTTTAGGTCTATGCCATAAAAGGTATAAAAATAGAGGCCTTGGGTGGGACTTATGTATAAATGGATTCCCGAGATTGTCTCACTCGGATTATGGACCTTTGAGTGAAGCTATTATGTATTCATACTTACATAAAAATGAGAGGAATATGATGGTTGTATTCTCATTATTTTTTTGGTTCAACCATAACCAGTCTCTAAGACCACATGATTGACACTCGGTGTAAAAAATAGATTTTGGGATATCAGATTGATTTCATGAGAGTATATTGGTAAGATATTTACTCATTTATATTTCCCCTTAATAGGTATGACTACCAGCCTCATGGAGGAGATGATACAAATATTAATCCATTAGATGGAGTCCAATGTATTCAATATTATAATAGGAATCAATTTCATCATATTTTGATATGTCCAAAACATGCTGATGGGTTTGAGGTATTTGAGGGCATGGTGTAGGCTTACAGTTAAAATGGTACATGTGTATGAGCCCACTTCTCATACTCTAATGGATGATTATGGATTGTAGAACAATGGGAGAATATATCATTGTATGTTAAGAATATTTGGGTTATGAAAGGACTTACTCTAGGGTAGATTCCCATTTTATTTGAGGCCTTAGTAAGGTATTTTATCTAACTTGTCTATGGAAGGAATCGAAGTTGTCATTGATCAGTGACCCATATCCTACTGATGGGTTTGGGTGGGTGATTCCACTATAAGAAATTGTTTTTCTCTTTGTGGTTTAGTATTTATAGGGGCTTATTCTAGGATGTATGACCTTTTTCATTCACATTATTTTTATTCTGACATATTATAGGGAGATAATGGACATCAGAGGTCTGTTAAAGAGGCTTGGTATGAAATGGGTTGACCATCCTTGACCATAGAATTAATAGGGTTAAATGAGTGTATCCTAAAAACATTAAGGTCACTCCTATTATAAATTAGGTGTGTGGCCAATTTTCATGGTCACGGTCCACATGGTATAAGTCTGAGTGTTCCAGCCAGAAAGAGATGACATGTACTAAGGGATATATAAGAAAAGTCTTGGTTGTCTACTGGGATTATGTTGATTGTCTACTGAATATTTCTTGGGTGTCAGTTTGTCCTTGAAGAAACATCCAAGGGTGTCTTCTAGGAATGTTCAATATGTATTGAATAATCAATGTTTTCATGTCCAAGAACATTCACATGATTAACTTAATTTTAGAAGATGTCTTTTCACCATCAATGTGAATTCATTGGGATTTTTTTTCATGATCAAATATAGACATATTCAATGTGTTTCAAATGATTAGATGAATTATCTTGGATATTTATTTCTTGATCAAGAATTACATGTCTAGGGTCTTTTTTGTGATCAACACACTAGTTTGAGACATATTTATAAGATCA
Source organism: Viscum album (assembly GCA_963277665.1). Classification (NCBI taxonomy): domain Eukaryota; kingdom Viridiplantae; phylum Streptophyta; class Magnoliopsida; order Santalales; family Viscaceae; genus Viscum; species Viscum album. Next base: position 1,302,727,224 of record OY728145.1, read on the forward strand.
GAATGCATTGTACAAGATATCTTATGAGAATTATTCACGTCACGGGACAATCACATGCCAATGAATAAATGTCAATATGATATCACATAATCATCCCAAATTTTCCAAGGCCTATCACAAGGCCAAAATGTCATGTTCATGGTATGTCATTTTATCCAGGTGACACATCCAAATCAACCTATAGACATCACAATATTATTAATGAATCCTGTAATCATGAGATATAAATTAAATAATATGGAAGGGTCATGAAAATACCTTTATTTTCTCATACATTTCCACGTTTATGATTTTGGATATAATAATGGATGAATACTCAAGGAACATGAGACATATGTTTATATGGGTGGAGTGCAAGGCTGAGTTCTCATTTCATAGAAGAATATCTTAAGGATGTTTAGACAAAATGAGGTCTTATCCATGGGTTCATGTGCATGGCAAGGACATATAAATGTGGAGGGATACCCACATGATGGAGTTACAAGAGGCCCCATTTCTCATGTGATTTGAATGACATAAAATTGGTTCTTTAGATGGATTTTATTATGTAATGGGGAAAACATTGGATCTAAAACATGAATATATGTTCATGTTAGAGGGTCTTCAGTCTCATTTGAATTAATTGGGTGTATTTCCACAATGTTTTCTTTGCATGGATTGCCATTTTTTTGTTATCCCATTACATGAAATATCAACAACGGGGGTGTTTCATGCCAATGAAGTCATGTCCTAGCCAACATATTAGCATCACGAGTCCAAGGATTTGTCGAATCATGATAATGAGGGTTCCTATTATCCAACCTTAAAGGCCCTGAGGTGGAATTATTGGTGTAGAGGAAATGAAATAAGGGATCCATATGTAGGGTTTTCAAAACGGTGTTGGAATCCTATATGATAGGGGTTCTATAGAATGATTCTCATAATAGTGGTTTTCTATAATGTTATTTTATTTGTGAGACCACGTGATTTTTTGGTAATCACCTAAAGACTTATTGTTGTTGTATTTTATGTAGTTTCTCATAATGGGAGTCTCATGATTATCCATAGGTGTTCTCAAAAGTTTTCATCTAATGTTTTTTAGACTATATTATTATATGAAATTTTATTTATCCTCTCTCCTTCTTATCCCCCTCCATCATGTTCCTTTTTTATGGGGCATAATGGACTTATATAGGCCTGGTGGTTGTGGTTCTTACATTTTTTCATTGGGTGTTGGTTGTGATCATTGGTTTGAGTTAGTAGAGATTCTCATGGGATCAAAATTATGAGATAAAAATATAGCTTCATATGATGGAATGATTTGTAACTGTCAATTATTCTCAAACTAGTGGCAAGTGCATAACATGATTATTTTTTATTCATTTTATGGTTTCTTGAACAACATATGAGGGAATAAAAAGATCATACACATGGAGACACATGATATTAGGTGGTTAATATAGTGGATATCTATACAATAATCTTCGCATGAAATCTTTAAGTCTTTTCATGACATGGTTTCTTGTCAATGGATGACCATATTCCAACGGATTCATAAAAGAAAATAAAAAAAATCATAAATAAGGGAGCCTATTATGATGATATTTTTCATGTGACACATTGATGCAATCCTCATTTATTATCTAGATCATCAACATCTGATCATGAAACTCTTCTTTTGATACCCACTAGTGGTCTACATGAATGGATTCAAACTTTGGTATCTTGTATCTCAATTCACTCAAGAAAGAATTCTTGATAATGAAGTGTTATGAATTCATTAACGACATTGGGTGACTCATAACTACCCTGGGATGATTGTTAGAGAGGGATGTCAGGGTTGTTGTCGATCGGTATAGATACTTTCAGTGTTTCATATCAAACCAATGGCTTCAAGAGTGTGGTGGGTGAGAAAGTGGTTAAAGACAATGTTAGAATGGGATCAGATAGTTCAGAATGATCTTATCTAGAGGCTACTATTATATCTATATTTTATAATGCATGGCTAGTACATACCTGGTTACTGTCCCACGTCAATTTAGTGATATGAAAGAGAGTCCTTAATAAATTATTATGGGTCATCCATATTATATAAGTGAGTATGATGGTCCTCTATCGAATATAGTCTACACATCCTTGTGTCTACCCACTATCATGTAATGTTTCCTCCCTATGTAATGTCTTTGATTAAATTTTCTAATTCCCTTTCTAGTTCACCCCCTATAACCAATGCTATAAAACTAACCTATATCACTCAACATAGTTGATGTGACTCCCACATGAGCCTGGGTCAAGTTGGATTTGTTAGTTATCCTAGGTTAATCAATTTTTTTTCTAAATGAGTATTAATAAATACTTAGAATTATTGTATAATTTAAAAGAGTATAATAAGGGGAAAACATGTAAGCCTATAAATAAATACCAAGCATGTTATTTAAGGAATAAACCTTTAATCCATTGGTAAATTTTCATAGTCTTTGCATTTATAAAATCATCAACAAAAATTGAATATCACACAATTTGGGGTGTGAAACCCCCTAGAATTAGATTCATTCAAAAAAATAGAATCTAAATCTAAGATAAACATAGATAAATTTGATTGTTATTTGAAAATATAATGAATGTTGATATTGATTCCCATGAGAAAATATTTTTAGAGTTTGTCAACTATGGGATTTAAGTTGTTATCAACAAGAAAAACATGACTATGTCTTCTTATATTAATATAATATAGGGGGTGGCCTCAAGTTAGGTAATAGATACCCTAGAATTGGAATTTTTTTGACTTACAGGATAGAATAGGTATTTGGAAAATAGAACCTTATGGATGGATCTAAATTAAGGTACTTATACGTCACTATGTATCCATGAGAATTGTGATCACGTATTACATAATTCTGAAAAATATAACTATGCATATAAAACTAATTAAGAAGGGGATTAAGTTCAATGATGTAGAATTATATGATGAATTTCCATATGAACATCTGTCTCGAATATAGGAAGGGTAATGTCACACTATTATTACCGAACACTTGGTAAAGACCATTGCTTTGGTGGAGATTTCACACAGATCAATATTGATACCCATCAATTTTGTAAAACCCTATAAACCCTAAAACTTATATTTTGAGTGAAAAACATACAAAATATTTTTTTATAGAAAATATCATGAATTACCACTTACATAGGACTCCTCATTTATTTATCTACTCTATTTTTCTGAAGACCTCCTAATTTAGAGGGATAATTTTGGAAAGATTTCTATCCTACAGAGAGAATGCGCTATATTTAGCATAAATTTGTGGACTTAGGGAGAAAACATTATTTTTTAAAGAAGAAATGATCCCTATAATATTTTCATCTCTCTTATTTTTATTTCCCTTAATTTTCTATAATCTTCAAATAAGGGAATGCTTAGTAGGAATGTACTTAAATTTATCATATGCATCTTTTATGGGTTTTTGACCTAATATGTTTTTTTCCGTTATTGATTTATAAATGATCAAAATGTATTAGATCAGACAATGTGGATGTAAAAATCAGAGACTCAAAATTTTCCCATGATTCTATTTTCAGTTTTCCACACATGTTATCATTTCTTCTCTCATTAATTTGGTTTTTCTGGTCATTCAAAATAGACTACTGTTGTGATGTTGTTTAAAGTATTCTAGCGTAGACCTTATACTAGTAGAGAAAAATGGATTCTAGTTTTTACCATTAATTAATGTAGTTTAGGTTCTTATGGATTAGAATTTCTATTGGTGTAGTTTAGAGACTTCTAGGTTAGACCTTCTATCATTGTTTTTTACAGACTTTACGTTTGGACCTTACGTTTCATTAGTTTATGGTATTTTGTCTCTAACCATATTTTGTTTTATAATAAGGCCATCCAAATCAGAATATCTATTACTATAATTTTAGGTTCATTCTCCTTGGAACTTTTATTTCAGTATTTTAGGGTTTGTTGGCTCCATCCATTATTCTTAGTTGTTTAGGGTCTCTTAGATTGGAATTTATATTTATGTAGTTAATTTTATTCAATCTATGACTTTTTATTTCTATATTTTAGGGAACGTTTCAACATATATTCTATTTCTATTATGTAGGGGATTATGAGTCAAACATTCCATTAGTAGATATAGATGGGAATTCATAAAGTGTTTGAGAACCCTTTATCATTGATGAGATTCATAAGAATGTGTTTCCATGAAGGGTTTAGACACACAATATTCATAATTCATATTCTTAATAAGGAATGTTTATGATGGGTATTTTAACACTACATTATTTTTGAAATGACAAGTTATGGGTATCCATGGTGTTTCATAGAACCCTGCATCCTTACATTAAAAATTTGGGGTGTATGATGAATGATTGGGGATATCGAGTCAACTTGAATATTTAGAACATTGGTAAGGTTATTCACAACCCAAAAGTTTTAATTGATGAATATGGAATGGGTACAATATACTAGGGAGGACTCATAACACAATAAGGTTTCGGTTCTACTATTGTGTCACTAAGACTAATGAGGATTGAATTTCCTTTCATGAAATGAGAATATTTATTTATTTGGTAGGTCAAAAGCTCTTATGCTTGAGCACATAGGGATTAAATGAATGGTCTATCAATGAGGATCCCCACCATTTTACAATGTAAAAAAAATACTTAGAAGGACTCAATCATTAGGTAAATGAAGCTAAATAAGGATCCAATGTTATCTAGGAAGTGTTCTGATACCCTATGTAAGTTTACCTTTGCATGGGGAGGCTTGATCCCTACACCATGTGGCATCGAGTTATGTGGTGTGGGATATAAAAATGTTTGGGAATGGAGTTATACATTTCATATTTGTTATGGGGTAAAATACATGGATATATATAATCTATTAAGCTGAATACACTTGAATAGTCTTGTTATGGGGATCATAAATCATGGTCCATGAATATTTGAGTTAACTGAAGGTGCGAACCGATTGTTATAGTTCATCCATTGGAAGTGATGTTATAATATAATGTTCTACATTCCAACGAAAATAACTCCACAGTTTAAGGGGAGACCTCCTAGGATATGAGGGTCTATTTAGTGGAAGTAGTTATTGATACCATTATATAATGGGATATATCCACGATCCATGAACCCCAAGCTCTGTGTGGTTCCAAGAGAAGGATACCAACATGGGTAACTAGTTTCATCAGCTAAAATTTCAACGGAACAATAGTTTTCTATGAATAATGTAATATTCAAGAAGGGTTCTGGAACCTTAAAATATTTATCATCACCTAATGAATACAATATCATAGAGAGGATATGTGACAAATAATTACCCAAATTTTTCCTAGACCGGGATATCTATCGAACATGGCTTGTAATTTTCTAGGGCCACAAATTGGGACCTATTAACATTATGGATCATTCATTTATGTGATACATTTTTTCAAAAATAATTCGATGGATAGTTTATTGAGAATATACTAGACTTTTTTTCAGGTCTTCCATTATAGTTTTTGAACATGAAAAGATTATTGTTTCTTTAAAATGTAGATTCAAGGTCATGTGATTTGAACTATCAAAGGATAATGATTATGTTTGTATGATTTTGACCAAAGTTCATGATATTTAAATTCTTAATGACCATGTACATTTTACTAGCAGTTTAACATTGTGTGGTATGGATATGAGAATATATGTGAAAATTTGAAAGATATCTAGGGGTCTTAATTACACATATTGTAGGCATTTAGATATATGGAACACCTCTTATCCATACACAGGGTTATTGATGTGTATCCAGATATGAATCCATTTATGCCCATTTTTTATCTCATGTAAAAGTAAGATGTGTGTAGAAGTCACACCATAATTAGCACCATCAATGGTGTTCCCTCTGCAAAGATGTGATTCATCTGCAGGGGATAGGGGTGATTATCTCAGAGAGATTAGGTCTTACTGGAGGATTAATACCCCGAAATGGAAGGGTATAAGGCCATTCTGTCATAATCATACTATGAGAATGGGATGATGAAGATAAGTGTAATATTGATGGAATATTACTCCACTATAATTTTTGGGTAAGAAATGGTATAGTTTTTAACCCAAAAATACCAAAGTTAACAAGAGTTGAGAACTATTAGCTATAGTTTGTCCCATGGTAATGAAGTGACCCAATAATGATCCACCCATCCAGGACAATAACTCCTAAGATTAAGTGGGAGGACTCTTATGATCCAAGGATCCAATTAGAGTATCTTGTCTATATTTCCAATATTCTATGAGAAGGATCCAACATCCATGAAGCACAAGGTTCATGGGGTTCATAGAAAAGGATATAAACTCATGGACCTGGTTGGGTAATCTCACACATCAAAAATAGGAATTAAATTCTTGTAAAACGCAAGAATCTAGAAGGGTGTAAGTGCCATGAATGATACACCGTCACGTATTGAAAACAATTTAGGGAAAAGGAATGTAACATGTTATTATATGTTATAGAATAATCAAAGGGGGTGATCAGTTCAATGTGAATAACATTTGTAATTTAGTTTAACATCATCATATTAACATCATGCAGTAAGGAAGTATATGTTTTATCAAGCATAATGTCTGTCTGGTAGGAAAATTTTTCTAATCGAATATATTTATCGGCTATGTATCCAGAGAATCTTTCGATATTCCCATAGCTCACATGATCATTTGTTAGCCTAAGAAATAATTGGTAAATGGGAATTAAAATAGTTTTATAAGAGTGGGTCTTTGGTAGATTTTTGCACTGGTCCATCCCATATACAGTTAGGTGTTAATTTTCAAAACATTTTACATGTTCTGTATGAAACCATGTTTTGATATTTGGGTGTTTCTATGTACCATGTGATAATTGGATTCATGTCATACATAGTTCTTACATGAATGTTCCCCAACGTCGTCTTTCTCTTCCTCATTGCGGCTTGGCTTCTCTTCGATGCTTTGGCCCAGTGGTTCGTGGCAGGCGGTATTCCCTACGGCGGTGTCTCTCAAACATCCCAGTGATTTCAGCATGCCTTCTCCACACACATGATAGGGCTCTCATGGAGGCGTGACAGTACAAGGATTGAGTTTCTAGCTATTGTGGTGCCGATGTTGTCACGATTCCACGACGTCTGGTTGGGTCGGGTGGATGTGGTGACCATGTGTGGATTTGAAGGCGATGGCAGGTTATGGTTCAGGTTTGTGGCACATTTTCGTCGCCCCATGGTCTATGTTTTTGGTTCCCTATTGTGTAAATTGGATGCAATGATTGTTTGCATCTTGGATCTGGATACATGTTTTGATTTTTATTCTACTCCGGCATTACAGAAGTTGTGGTGTGGTTTTTGCGAAGGTTGTTGATTTCTTTTGGATTTCTCTGATACTGACAATGGTGAAGCATGAAGGGTGTTTACAGATTTTTCAGTATAGATGGAGGAGATGCAACTGTTTTTTTCAGGTGTCGGTTGAATGCATTGATTTGGTGGAATGTTTTCTTGTCATTGTGAATTCTTGCGGCTCATGCGGTGTGAGATTTGGGGGTCACTACATCATTCACTCATGGGGTTGCTTCTGAAAGGATTTAGAGCATTGGGTTTTCATTTGGTCTTCACTCCGGAATTGAATGATCTAGAGGTCATGGATTTACCATGCTTCTGTGTTGGTTTGATGTTGTTTGGCCTTTAAATTTCGTCTATGGTGGTTTAGTGTTTTAATTCATGAAGTCATGTATGGTCTCTTACTTTTTCCTAAAAAGTGTTTGAATAAAAAAATTATTTTTTTGTCAGGTCTCACCCTCATACAAGAAGTGCAAAAATTTTAGTTTGTTCAGATTGACCAAGAGATAGTGATCTGGGTGTCACTATGTATCCTACGGTAATTGGAATCAAGATTCATATATTTATTTAATGGGATACTCTCTACATAGTTCTTACACATACATAGATGGTGGAATTTTTCTCATTGGTTGTCGTATTTGGCCCCAGGATTGGAGATCCAGGATTAACGACATATCATGTGATAAAAGAAATCATGTTACACATTGTTTTTGAATATGAAACTCCAATATTTGTTCTGAAGCATACATAGTGGGGGTACTGTTCACATTGATTGTTGTTTCTAGACCCATAGTTAGGGATCTGTGTGTCACTACTATCTTGTTATGATAGAAATCGGGCCACACATATTTCATGAATGAGGTTCTCTCAGCGAAGGACTAACCCATACATAGTGGGGGAATATTTTTCATTTATTATTATATATGTACATAGGATTTGATATATATTCATCAATATGTATCCTTTAATGAAAATAATTATTCCACATATAGTTCTTTAACAATAAAATCTCTACATAGGACTATCCCAAACACAGAGGGGGAGTTATTCCCATTAGATATTGCATCATGGAATATGATTGGAGATCCGTGAGTCACTATGTATCCAATTATACAGGGAAACAATCCACAAATAGATCATGAAAACCCATGTATATTTATATCATCTGGAAAAGAAAAAGGATTCAAAGAGTGAAAAATAATGAATTTTCATCGAACCATGACTCAAGATATGGGTTTCACAACATATCCTACAATAGTAGGAATCAATCCATGTGTAGGTATTGAATAGAGGATTAAAGGGAGACCACTACTAAGGATAAGTATTATAGATGGGGAGGTCCATGGTAATGCATAGTTTTATACCATGTAAGAGATATCATCCAGGTATATTAATGTCTTGCATAAGTACTTATGGTGTTCTTTTAATGGTGTTATATAAAGAAACCTTTGAAACCTTCAATGAACTAATATGTCCCTATCATGTATAGAATCCCTTACAAAATTCCAAAAAGGTCATTTTTTTGTACGCTTGATATGAGAAAAAATGAATGAAAAATTATTATTTTTCAAGATAGTGGTTATTGAAAGGAAGGATAGGGTCATATTATCTCATGTGGTGGCTAGGATAAGATATCATATCTAGGCATCCCTAGGCATCTCATTGGAATTAAAATCAAGAAGTCCATAATGCATGAAAACAGTGCATTTTAGTGTTATGTAGTGGGGACATCATCAATACAGTTTAATTTCATGTGATAAGGATGAAGGTGAATTGATGCATAATAATATCATTGTAACAAATCCATCAAGTTTAACAACATACGATAAGGATGAGATTTACCTATTGAAAAAATAATTCTTGAGCACTGTCACACAATCTAATGTCTTGTGACCAAAATTAATATATTTTTGATGGATCTAGGATTTAAAATTAGAGTTTCACTACTTATACTATCATAGATAAAATAAATCCACATGTAGTGCATTGATGAGAAATTTCATCAATTAAAATGGCATACAAATTGGGATAAGGTCACTTCATTTCCCTTTTTTACATATCTATAATGTTTGTAGTGAACTATCAGTGTAATGATGCCACCAATGTAATTTAACACCATGCATTGAGGACATAATCCATTTAGTTTAACCTATGTTGGTAAAAAAGTTTCATGCATCATTGTATCATGCAACTAGGATGTGTCAATCAATTTTACATCATGTGGAAAGGAAGAATGGAAATGTACAGTTTATGGTCTTACGTCTAGGAAATCTTCTACACAGTTTAACCTCATGTGGTCAGGATGTGTTGTGTATTTTTGACATAATTAGACTAGGACTTTGGGAATTTGTTATGTTTAAATAATTTCTACATATACCTCATATCAAGATAGTGGTTCGTTATGATTATTATTTCCTTAATTCAATGAATCTCATTGAGTAATACCATGTGATGTATAGCCACATCAGGGATCAATCAGAGAATTCTTATACAGTTCCAAGTGATCTCATATCAATTTTTCATTATAAATTCAATACACATATCAACCTCCATGGTAGTTAAAGTGGATTTAATCAATATAGGTCATGTTTCTTATTCTATTCCCATATTCATATGCCTGAGCACATTGATGGTGGTGGATACACCTTCCTCAAATATGGGAGGGGAATTCCAGAGGCCATATTCATTGTATTCCACCTATTAATCCTTGGAAGATTCTTAATTCATAATCTTATGTATGGGTGTGTCTGTATATCTTCATGAGTGAGAGAGGATATGGGAAGATACATTGTCACCCTAAACTCTTAGAGTTTCAAAGAGATATTCCAAATATAATTATTTTATTCATACAATCACCCGGGAAAGGAGGAGATTTTTTGTCAACGATTCATTCTACTACATCAATCTTGTCTATGGGTAAAACATAATAACTATCAAGCATACTCTAATGATTTATAGGATTTTCCCTAATAAATTTCTGACTATAACCTCTATCTTTTCATCCACAATATTTTTTTTCCTTCCCATTCATAGAAACATTCCTCAACATAAGAGTCTTAACAAACCACTAAGGGGGAATTTTCACTATATAATTTTATGACCATTCCATTGATGGTGTATTTAAAATAGAAATGAAATATTGAAGGTACCATCTTGTGGCTATGAATACAAGGACTTATTAGTAAGACATTATATGTGGTGTCCTGTCGGATGGCCATGAACTTGCCATTATATGTGATATACCCAAACCGAGTATTGATATTAATCATCCTGATATTTTACTACTCACTGTTATCATACCATTGAATGGTTATACTTATAGGGGATAAATCACCCTTTCTATATCACAAATATTGGAGGTTCTCAATCGGGGTTAAGTTGATCTCAGAACCATTATCAATTAAATTCATTCATATATTGCATTATGGATCCCATATGAAACATATAAGGGTACGATATGTCTTTGGATTATATCTTACTTGTTCTTCTAAATAAATTTGATTGTAACATGGTATTATGAAAACCTAGTCTCCCATCTGTAAACTGAGACTATAGTGAATTTCATTGTAAGCACTTATAGTCTCTAGAAGGCCCTAATCAGTGTCTCTTTGAGTAAACATGTAATATAGAAACAATATCATATTATATAACTACATTTTGATGATGGTGAAATCTTTTATAGATTAATATGTCACATAGTTTATCATCCTATGGATTGGACATGTTCTGTATAGTTTAACATCCTACGACTAGGATGTTGTTGAGAAATTTAACATCATGTGACTAGGAGGTATCACACAGTTTTATGTAAAGTGACTATGATGTATCACAAATTTGAAAATCATGTGACTATAGAATCATGTTAAATTTCATATGGATTTGATATATGATATAGTTTAAAATCTTATGAAAAGGATGTATCATTCCATAACATTTCCAGAGGCTGCATTACACCATTTTGATAGAGTTTTTTATAACTGTAATGTATATTTAATGAGTTTTAGGAACGTCTAACTAAATCATGACTTCATTCACATTCTCCTCAAATGAATATTTAATGTTAAAGAAACTCTGCACAGTGTTCCTGAGATATTGTTGATAAGGGAAGTAATCGTTATGGCCTATTAACCACTCCTCAAATGACTTCCCCATTATAAGGTGTATTAGCTAGCAATTCTCCCTAGAAAATTTAACATATCCAGGGAGACATTTTTATGAGAAATAATATAAATTCTACTTTTTTCATGATATGGGAGAACAAAAAACAAAAAACATATTCTATATATAACATTGTTGTCTTTCACACATGGCCATTTTTGGATTCTGGGATGTAGATCCATGAACATCAGTGAATTGGGGGTATGTACTGAGGTGTTGGGAGTCTTAGATGATGTAGATGATCCCTATTAAATAAAATAAATTGATTCTCTTTAATGATTTTGTGGTAACTATTTAGGTTAAATGGATTATAGAATACACTTGATGAGCGGTTGAAATATATTGGAATTTTTATATCTTACTAGGATGGGGGTCTTGAGAAATTAAAAATACCAAATGATCTGTGGGTTGGGGTGATGTGGAATAATTTCATGATTTCAATTGATGAGGGAATGAAAAATATGAAATTTCCCCTAGTCCAGTAAGCTATGAAACATTATCTCAAGGAAATATTTTGTACTAATGTGCTAGAATATCATTCTGGTTTACTGATTCTAGGATCTTTACCATAATTATTTCTCGAATATCCCAATTCTCTTATTGGATTTGGGAGAATATATCCTATTCCAAAATTGATTGGTAATTGTAATGCCTCGACCCCAGTTACCCAGAGTAAGTGCATTATTACATAACATTGGCATGATCACACGAAAGATCAAATCTCGAAAGACCGATTGGTTTAGTAGCCTTGGAAACACTAGATATATTCATAAAGTTTTACATTACATCATAAAGTGAAAAACTACTACAACAACATAGTATCCATATTCCACACTCATGTCCCCACATACTATCCCTGCAGGTCATTCATAACTTACTTCTTCACATCCTGGGAAAAATAAAACATAGAAAAGGGGTGAGATCAAATGACCAGTAAGGATAACAATATAACGGAAACTTTAATAAATAAGAATAAACATTTAAGGCAATGTATAACTAAAACAAAAGCCTTTTAAACTTGAACTTCAACATAGTATGGGGAAAGTAAAATGAAATAATTCCATTTACTTATTCACATGGATATTCTACTAATCGAATAATCACATGCAATATCAATAACCACTTTCATAATGATGGAATGCATAATGTCAGACTATCATAACCACATAGCCAAAGCCTCGTGCCAAGACTACAAATAAGATTTTACCAAGGCCTTGTGCGAAGACACTAGTTTGTCTCATGAGACCTACCGATGTATCGAGGAGCTATAGCGGGCTCCACCCGTCACATATTAAGTCCAATTCATTCCCATATGAAGAGGTTTAAACATAACATAAACATTCATATTAAAACTAGCATACGAAATGTCAATACTTTCACCATAAACTATGAATGGTATAAAAATAGCACAGCCATAGTCAAACATATCACAAAACCTTCAATACAATATAGAAGTTTTTTATCACAATAAATCATCTTTATATAATCATAAAATCCAACAAAGGATGTTGACATAGATGAAATCAAAACTATTTGAGAGAAATATCTCCTTTTTTTGAAATCATTTAAAAGTCTCACATATATAAAGGAAGTAATTAAAAGAGATTTTTGAATCAATGTGTCCCATACCACTTTGATAATTTTGAAAGGAATTAACATTTTAAAAACTTTCATGTCCATATAAATAAATCCTTAAATACCATTTTTAATACATGGACATTTATTAAAAATATTTAGAAAGATAAATCTTTAAATCATTTAAAATTACGATTTTGATAAAGAGTACCTTTCCGAAATTCTTAAAATATTCATTTTGAAATCATTTAAAAGTCACATAATTATAAAATAAAACATTTTATTTGAAAATATTTTTATAAGCTTGTAAGGGAAGCTTTTACTATTTTATAACGGCGGTAAATAGCTGCACCCGCCGTATAAGTTAAAAAAACATTCTTACCTTAATTCTGTCGAAAAGGTTAAAAAGCACCTTGTTTGGAAAACGACAGAAAGATTCTTTTATAAACCCTTAGGGGTATAAATGACTTTAGCTCATGTTCTTTTTAAATAGTAAAATTTTTTTGAAATACATTTCGAAGAAACATGAATGTGGATGATAAAGAAATCCCAGTAGATTATTACGTATAAACAACCTCGGATAATAAAGAGATTGCAGAATAACCCTTACCTTGTACTTTTCCTTGGTTGGGGTAGGTTAACCTCCTGTATAATGGTGAAATAATTTTTATTAAATTATAAAAGAATCATATACATTAATATGATATCATATATGATATTTTAACATTGATTTGATAATAATATCTTAGTATTATTTTTGTTTCGGGTGTTACCTTACTCGTTTTCTTTTATATGTTTTGTTACGTAAGCCATGTTTTTAATGGAGAGATTGTATATTATTCATATCCAGAATGATATCAAGTCCTTAAACATCATTTTTAAATCATCAAATGATAATTATTCATGAATGGATACGATGGAGAATGAATCTCATCGCGTTCGTGGAGACGGTAGTCCGTACGTACGCACGAGCGACAATATCATTCTTTTGATATTAAAATAATATATAAATGGATGGTATATCATATATACAGAATCATTAAAATGTTATATTTATTATTTACTTTAGTTACATGTCATTATTATACCCATCCAAATAATAATATATTGAATAACAATTACACCACGACGTGGAGACGGTAAGCCGTACGTACGCATGTATGGTGACATGTTATTCAAAAGGGTGTATAGAATACTGAATATGGTAGTACCATATTTATAATAACATCACAGTATATATATGATACTGGATTTATTATTTTATAATGGTAAAAACAATGGAAGAAGAATTGGAATAAGAAAGGAACTTGGAAAAGGGGGGGTGAAATCATTATCTCTTCTTCGGGATCTTCCTTTTGATTTGATCAAAATGGCTCCTTAGGTTGGCTTTCTGATCAAAATAAGGCCTCTAGGTTTTATTGAGGGATGTTGGGAGAGTATTTGGGCAGAGTTTGGCCAAACAAAAAGGCTTTGAAGGGGTGAAGAAATGAGAAGGAGGAGTGCCCTTTTATAAGAGGGGTGAGGGGTACCTTTGGAAAAGCTAGAAATATTAATTTATAATAAATTCATATTAGGTTTACAATGCCTCCAAAGTTGATTATTCAAATTTTAAGGTGGGGATTGGTCGAAAACAACTCAGACAATAGAATTTAGACAGGTTTGGGTACTTATATTAACCTTATATTTAAGTATTAACTCGAAGTTAATTAGTTTCACTTTTACAATGTCTCTTTGTATTTTTATATTATAGGGTTAATAAACATACTATATATATCCAAGAGACCCCCAAGTGGTCCATTAATGATAAAAATATGATGATATAAGTCTCTTTTCTGAACCTTAGATTTTTAGGAATTTAATATCAATTAATAATATAATATTTTGTTTAAAAACTCTTTTATGTCAATTTTAACACTAGTCAATAGTTGATTTTTTTGAAACTCATTACAGAATGATTACATCAAAAATAGGCCATTAAATCAATCATAATATGTCATATTATTCTATAAAATTATTTTAATTCATTAAAATTCTCAAATTATATTTATTTGGGTATTTATAATATCAATTATTTTAATGTTTCACTATTATGGTAATTACTACATCATCATTGTGTCATAAATAAAATATATTATTTATATCTAAAAATTGAAAATAAAATATCATCATGTAGGAAATCGTTTTATATTTCTAATGAATATTTATTGTCAAAAATAAAACATATATAACCCTATGTAAAAATTGGTTTTCTAAAAGATATATACTTATGTCATTTTTGTACTTATTTTAACTTAATTAAAATAAAGTGTCCCTATCACCTACAAGTTTCTCCATGGGTCCCCAAAATCTACCCAGATATGCCTATGGTGGAACATGTATCAACCAATAAGGCTAGGACACGTTTTAGGGTAATTTAGTGTTATTATAATATTATTTTTTAACGCTTATTTACCGGATTTACCCTTAACCATGGTAAATAAAATATTTACCGCAGTAATTATTCAATGTGTCTAAAAATAAAAGTAACCTATTTACATAATTTGAACATCCTGATTCCAAATATGGAATCCATTTTTCCAAATTCAAAACACAGAAGTGGCAGAAATTAATTTAATATCAATTAATAATATAATATTTTGTTTAAAAACTCTTTTATCTCAATTTTGATACTATTCAATAGTTGATTTATTTGAAACTAATAACAGAATGATTACTTCTAAAAACGTTAATTAAATCAATCCTAATATTTCATATTATCCAATAAAATTATTTTACTTCATTAAAAGTCTCAAATTATATTTAATTGGGTATTTATAATATCAATTATTTTAATGTTTCACTATTATGGTAATTACAACATCATCATTGTGTCATAAATATATTAAATTATTTAATCTCTAAAAATTGAAAATAAAATATAATCATGTAGTAAATCTTTTTATCTTTCTAATGAATATTTATTGTCGAAAATAAAACTTATATAACTCTATGTAAAAATTTGTTTTCTAAAAGATATATACTTAAGTCATTTTTGAACTTAGTTTAACTTAATTAAAATTAAGTGTCCCTATCACCTACAAGTTGCTCCATGGTGTCCCAAAAATCTACCCAAATATGTATATGGACGAAAATGTATCAACCAATAAGGCTAGGACACGTTTTAGGGTAATTTAGTATTTTATAATATTAATTTTTAATGCTTATTTACCGGATTTACCCTTAACCATGGTAAATAAAATATTTACCGCAGTAATTATTCAAAGTGTCTAAAAATAAAAGTTACCTATTTACATAATGACAACATCCGGATTCCAAATATGGAATCCATTTTTCCAAATTCAAAACATATAAGTGGCAGAAATTAATTTAAAATAAATTCCCGTTGTTAAAACAAAAAGCGTGTTTTTAAGAGATAATAACTATCAAAAGATTGACACTTGTTTATGTCCGGTTTAATTGTAAAATTATGTCCAATGCCCAAAATTATATTAAATGGTAAAAATATATTCTATTTATACTTTAAATCCACTCAAATTCATAATTTTTCACTATTAATTATTTTGATTTAAAATGTTGTTTTTAATTAAAATTTAGTAATTTTCACTATTCATCAAAATATGAAAGTTTTTCGAAAAGTACCAAAATTTATCCTTAGGATAAATTCGATACTACGAATCCAAAAATGAAGTTCAATTTGAAATATAAAATATATATAATTTCAAAAAGTAGGTATTACTATTCATAATGGCTAGTTTGATTCGTTGTGGTGTGTGTTAGAACTCGAAGTTGCGTACAACACACGCTACTGTATCACTCAAAGGAAAGCGTACCATGGAAGCTTGGGATGTTTCATTTTAAATTTTTGATGTCTCCATTTAGTCAAAAAGTTTAAAATATTGTATTTAAAAAGGGTTCACTATTAAAAGTTGGTAAAAGTGCAATACTGAAAATGAATTTATTCTTACATTATGTCTAAGAAACTCATAATATGGATTCTAAAATTATAAGGATTATATAAAGTTTAAATTTTAGTTAATACTATTCATAACCTCTTTTGAACGGCTTGTTTGGTAATTCATGGTGCGCTTGAACTCGGTGTTTCGTGTAGTGCAAGTTATTGAATTATTTTGAAAAAATAACACACTATGAAATCTTGGGGTGTTACATTGTCCCCTCCTTAAATAAATTGTGTCCTCCCAATTTGAAATTGTTCTTCAAAAATAAAAGGTTGAAAATAAAAAATATCTTTGTGGGAAAACCCACATCGGAAATTGGGTTACTAGAATTTATCCTTAAAATGAGGAAAAGAGAAATGAATGGGTCACCACCAAATTATGATCTCGATTAGGAGAACATTGGTGGAAATTAGAGACATATAATTGGAGGAAAAACGTAAATATTTATAGGTAGTGATTGAGGTCATCAATCACAAACAAGTGTATAATTGAGGTCCTTAAATTCATCAATATATGATGATTTGAAATACCATCGGTTCAACAAAACATAGGGTATTAGGATAACACATTTTTGATGTTTCAAAATATCTTAGTTGAAATACCACATTGAAAAATGAATTAATGAGGCCTCTATTTAAAATAAAGAGTGGAAAGTATGAAGATTACCGAAAATAACACATACTAGGGTTCCATGTAAGAAAATATGGATGTGGAAGAGAAATCTAACCATCAATTATCTGATGGAGAGTGGTAGAGAACATGGCTATGAAAAGGCCAACAATCCCAAAGCCATAATTTAGTGATGATTTAAGGTACCATCTAGGACAACATTTTTGTTCGAAGTTCCTTTTCTTAATGTTGAGGAATTTATTTATGAGATTGGCTAAGATCATAAGGATATATACTTAATTTATAATTAGAGTTTTATCCATTAATAAATTTCTACCACAAAATCATCTTTCACTCTAAAAGATAATAGAACGTAAAAAAAATTCTATTTATACTATTCGTATAGTGTTCCAAAATAAATGAATTTATAATTCATCTACCAGATCTTTTAAAAAAACTACATTATTTAATCCAGGACATCTCGTGGTCCAGTGGTAGGTGATACACCTTTGTCGCCCTTCGCTTGCAGGTTCAAGTCTCGCGGCCTTGTCGGTCGTGACGGGTTGGTGCCCGACCTCCGGGATGTCCTTTTATGGCAATCCAAAATTAATCTCAAACTAGAATTTATCCAAAATACTTTTGTCCAAACTCACAGTACAACATTTATAAGGAAGGTAAACATAATGTTGATTTTTTTTACCTCGTAATAGCATATGAATACCTTCATCATGTACAGAAACATCCCGAATTACCATATTCCTTATTGATTACATTCATGCTCCCTTATTCCATATAGAATGATGGATATACTTCATCAATCCAAAAATGTTTTAAACCCCAATAATGATGGAATATACAAATCATTAACCAGCTTCAAGGTAGTCACGAATATCCAATATAATTTATCCACATCAAACATGTATTATTCTAAAATCACTACCTCGGTATCAGAACTATATTATGGGTTATCATTCTCTCAACCATATATTTTCCAAAAATTTAACCTGCTATTGAGTCACTTTTCCTTGTTCCGCACAATATCAAGTCCTTAATGAAATAGTACTGTAGTACAATCCTTATATACTCCATAATTATTATAATAAGAACATTGTTGATACAGAACTCAATTGACATAATAAACATAAGAACTCTAATCATTCCTCTTCATCTGTGGTAGTATCATAACTTGATTATTATCCAATAGCTTCATTTGTGGCATAGTCTGATGACTGGGACATAGGTTCGCGTAGTGTCCAAACTCCTTGCAAATGAAGCATTGTACATTTGAAACCATTTCTTACCCTTGCAGTCACATACTTTGTGCCCTTTTCTTCCACACTTATAACAAACTCCCATTCCTTTCAGACAAGTTCCAGGGTGTTTCTTCCCATAGTTATCACATATGGGAAAATTCTTATTTTCCCTCTTCCCTTTATCCATCGTTCTCTCTTCCATCATTTTCTTCTCTTGCTTCCCTTCAAATCCATAGGACTCAGTAAAATCTTTACTTATCTTATCAACACATGATATTATTTCTTCATATGATGATAATACATGGGAGACTATTTCTCTTATAAAATATGGCTTAATACCATGAAAGATATGATCCTTCCTTCTCTTTGGATCATGTGCATTGTTGGAGGTATCATTCCTTCTACTGGGATCCATTTCTAAATAATGGCATACACTAGATTAGTTTATGAATAACAATACCTAATCCCAAACTTGTAAAACACATAACATAAATTAAATAGATTATAGATATAATCCATAATCATAAAAATGTCTCCCTTGGGGAAGTATGTACTCATAAACCCTTAATAATGGTTTGTAATGAAAATGAGAATTATCCTAAGCATATCCCTCGGGAGTGTCGTAACCAAGAGTGCAGCAAGGCCCGTTGTCGTGCACCAGTTCCCGTTCGAGTCTAGCTCAAAGCGGTGTTTTCGGATTTTACCCCTAGGTACATTTGTGCCAGAGCCTCCTCTACCTGCTCGTATCTAGACAGAGATGTATTGCTCAGAAAACTCATAAAATCTCTACAATACCAAAATTCTTGGAAGTTCTTCTTTACTAATCCTCAAGGTCCATCTTAGGTCTATGTGCTCTAGTCAGAGTTTACCTAAATCTAGTTTACAAGGGTTGTACTAAACTTCCTCTGATACCAACTGTAATGCCTCGACCCCAGTTACCCAGAGTCGGTGCATTATTATATAACATTGACATGATCACAAGAAAGATCAAATCTCGAAAGACCGATTGGTTTAGTAGACTTGGAAACACTAGATATATTCATAAAGTTTTACATTACATCATAAAGTGAAAAACTACTACAACAACATAGTCTCCATATTCCACAGTCATGTCCCCACATACTATCCATGCAGGTCATTCATATCTTACTTTTTCACATCCTGGGAAAAATAAAACATAGAAAAGGTGTGAGATCAAATGCCCAGTAAGGATAACAATATAGCGGAAACTTTCATAAATAAGAATAAACATTTAAGGCAATGTATAACTAAAACAAAAGCCTTTTAAACTTGAACTTCAACATAGTATGGGAAAAGTAAAATGAAATAATGACATTTACTTATTCACATGGATATTATACTAATCGAATAATCACATGCAATATCAATAACCACTTTCATAATGATGGAATTCATAATTCCATACTATCATAACCACATAGCCAAGGCCTCGTGCCAAGACTACAAATATGATTTTGCCAAGGCCTTGTGCCAAGACACTAGTTTGTCTCATGAGACCTACCGATGCATCGAGGAGCTATAGAGGGCTCCACCCGTCACATATTAAGTCCAATGAATTCCCATATGAAGAGGTTTAAACATAACATAAACATTTGTATTAAAACTAGCATACGAAATGTCAATACTTTCACCATAAACTATGAATGGTATAAAAATAGCACATCCATAGTCAAACATATCACAAAACCTTCAATACAATATAGAAGTTTTTTATCACAATAAATCAACTTCATATAATCATAAAATCCAACAAAGGATGTTGACATAGATGAAATCAAAACTATTTGAGAGAAATATATCCTTTTTTTGAAATCATTTAAAAGTCACACATTTTTAAAGGAAGTAATTAAAAGAGATTTTTGAATCAAAGTGTCCCATACCACAATGAAAATTTTGAAATGAATTAACATTTTAAAAACATTCATGTCCATATAAATAAATCCTTAAAAACCATTTTGAAGACATGGACATTTATTAAAAATATTTAGAAAGATAAATCATTAAAACATTCAAAATTCTGATTTTGATAAAGAGTACCTTTCCGAAATTCTTAAAATATTCATTTTGAAATCATTTAAAAGTCACATAATTATAAAATAAAACATTTTCTTTGAAAATATTCTTATAATCTTGTAAGGGAAGCTTTGACGATTTTATAACGGCGGTAAATAGCTGCACCCGCCGTATAAGTTAAAAAAAACATTCTTACCTTCATTCTGTCGAAAAAGTTAAAAAGCACCTTGTTTGGAAAACGACGGAAATATTCTTTTATAAACACTTAAGGGTATAAATGACTTTCACTCATATTCTTTGTAAATAGTAAAAAATTTTGAAATACATTTCGAAGAAACATTGATGTGGATGATAAAGAAATCCCAGTAGATTATTACATATAAACAACCTCAGATAATGAAGAGATTACAGAATAACCCTTACCTTGTACATTTCCTTGGTTGGGGTAGGTTAAACTCATGTATAATGTTGAAAGAATTGTTATTAAATTATACAAGAATCATATACATTAATATGATATCATATATGATATTTTAACATTGATTTGTTAATAATATCTTAGTATTATCGTTGTTTCGGGTGTTACCTTACTCATTTTCTTTTATATGTTTTGTTATGTAAGCCATGTTTGTAATTGATAGGTTGTATATTATTCATATCCAGAATTATATCAAGTCCTTATACATCATTTTTAAATCATCAAATTATAATTATTCTTGAATGGATACGATGGAGAATGAATCTCATCGCATTCGTAGAGATGGTAGTCCGTACGTATGCACGAGCGACAATATCATCCTTTTGATATTAAAATAATATATAAATGGATGGTATATCATATATAAAGAATCATTAAAATGTTATATTTATTATTTACTTGAGTCACATGTCATTTTTATACCCATCCAAATAATAATATATTGAATAACAATTACACCATGACGTGGAGACGTTAAGCCGTACGTACGCACGTATGGTGACATGTTATTCAAAAGTGTGGATAGAATACTGAATATGTTTGTAACATATTTATAATAACATCACAGTATATATATGATACTGGAGTTATTATTTTAGAATGGTAAAAACAACGGAAGAAGAAGTGGAACAAGAAATGAACTTGGAAAGGGTGGTGAAATCATTACCTCTTCTTCGGGTTCTTCCTTTTGATTTGATCAAAAGGGCTCTTTAGGTTTGCTTTATGATCAAACTAAGGCCTCTAGGTTCTATTGAGGGAAGTTGGGAGAGTATTTGGGCAGTGTTTTTCTGAACAAAAAGGCTTTGAAGGAGTGAAGAAATGAGAAGGAGGAGTTCCCTTTTATAAGAGGGGTGAGGGGTACCTTTGGAAAAGCTAGAAATATTAATTTATAATAAATTCATATTCGGTTTCCAATGGCTCAAAAGTTTATTATTCAAAGGTTAAGGTGGGGATAGGTCTAAACAACTCAACCAATAGAATTTAGACAGGTTTGGGTACTTATATTAACCTTATCTTTAAGTATTAACTCTAAGTTAATTAGTTTCACTTTTACAATGTCTCTTTGTATTTTTATATTATATGGTTAATAAAAATACCATATACATACAAGAGACCCCCACATGGTTCATTAATGATACAAATATCATGATATAAGTCTCTTGGCCGAACCTTAGATTTTTCGGAATTAAATATCAATTAATAATATAATATTTTGTTTAAAAACACTTTTATGTCAATTTTGACACTATTCAATAGTTGATTTTATTGAAACTCATAACAGAATGATTACTTCGAAAAAAGTTAATTAAATAAATCCAAATATGTCATATTATCCTATAAAATTATTTTAATTCATTAAAAATCTCAATTTATATTTATTTGGTTATTTGTAATATTAATTATTTTAATGTTTCACTATTATGGTAATTACTACATCATCATTGTGTCATAAATAAATTAAATTATTTAATCTCTAAAAATCGAATATAAAATATCATCATGTAGGATATCTTTTTATATTTCTAATTAATATTTATAGTCGAAAATAAAACATATATAACCCTATGTAAAAATTGGTTTTCTAAAAGATATATACTTTTGTCATTTTTGTACTTATTTTAACTTAATTAAAATAAAATGTCCCTATCACCTACAAGTTGCTCCATGGGGTCCCACAAATCTACCCAAAGATGTCTATGGTCGAACATGTATCAAACAATAAGGCTAGGACACGTTTTAGGGTAATTTAGTATTATTATAATATTATTTTTTAACGCTTATTTACCGGATATACCCATAACCATGGTAAATAAAATATTTACCGCAGTAATTATTCAAAGTGTCTAAAAATAAAAGATACCTATTTACATAATTTGAACATCATGATTTCAAATATGGAATCCATTTTTCCAAATTCAAAACACGGAAGTGGAAGAAATTAATTTAAAATTAATTCCCGCTGTTAAAACAAAAAGCGTGTTTTTAAGACATAATAACTATCAAAAGATTGACACTTGTTTATGTGCGGTTTAATTGTAAAATTATGTCCAATGAACAACATTATATTAAATTGTAAAAATATATTCTAATTATACTTTAAAACCACTAGAATTCATAATTTATCACTATTAATTATTTTGATTAAAAAAGATGTTTTTAATTAAAATTTAGTTATTTTCACTATTCATCAAAATATGAAAGTTATCCGAAAAGTACCAAAATTTCACCATAGGATAAATTCGATACTCCAAATCTAAAAATGAAGTACATTTTGAAATATAAAATATATATAATTTGAAAAATTAGGTATTACTATTCATAACGGCTAGTTTGATTGGTTGTGGTGTGTGTTAGAACTCGAAGTTGCGTACAACACACGCTACTGTTTCATTCAAAGGAAAGCGTAACATGGAATCATGGGATGTTTCATTTTAAAATTTTGATGTCCCCATTTAGTCAAAAAGTTTAAAATATTGTATTTAAAAAGGGTTCACTATTAAAAGTTGGTAAAAGTGCAATACTGAAAATGAATTTGTTCTTACATTATGTCTAAGAAACTCATAATATGGATTCTAAAATTATAAGGATTATATAAAGTTTGAAATTTAGTTAATACTATTCATAACCTCTTTTTAACGGCTTGTTTGGTAATTCATGATGTGCTTGAACTCGGTGTTGCGTGTAGTGCAAGTTATTGAATTATTTTGATGAAATAACACACTATGAAATCTCGGGGTGTTACAGTAATCCTTAATTGAGTGACTCATTATATCCATGAAAAACCTATCTCTTTTATTGATGGTAGGGTGAGTGGATGATGAAGTGAGTCTAAATGTGGACCCCATAGACAAAATTAACTTCTTCCACTGGCCATTTGATCGATAAAATTTTTACTTTCAAATCCCAACATGGTCGAGAATACCTTCTATAAATTTTAGAGAGACATAGTTGAGGCCTTACATTCCTATCCCAGAGGAAACATTTAGGTCGACCTACTATATCTTATATGAATACCAGAGGGTATTATTATACTCTTCAAAATTGTGCACATCTGAATCCAGTGGGAAGTACTCACTCAGATTTATTTCATATTGAAAGAGACGTAATTATTTTAGCTATACTTCTTAATATAGTTTCTCATTTGATATGTTTCTGTCTGATATGAAATTTGGAAGGATGGTTCCCACATTCATTTGAGGGGTTAGTTTTTGATATGTCGTTTGGTGGGCCAATGTCAATAGTACCATTTAGTGGTCAGTTCCTATAGTGAAGATGGTCCAAGGGTTAAATATTATATAAATACCAAACCCTGTGGGATGGGGTTATTACTGGGATTCCCCAATCCCTAAGGCAACCTTTAATAAAGTCAATGGTTCGTATAAAGTGAGGATCTAGTGTTGATTCTAGGAAACTATCAGAATACTATGGGGGAAACACATTGATTGGATATAACATGGATATAAAGCTACCCTGAAGATGCATTATTTGGAACCCCTAATAGGTTCTTCTATTAGATTTCCCAATTTGAATTGTTAGAGTAGGCACACCATCCTATGTATCTCTTTCAAGATTCATGATAAAATTTTAAATAAAATGACCAATTTATATAGAAAAACTTTTAGGAATATCTTGATTGATTGAGTTCTCATGGTCACTTTCCTCATCCACCTCTATTAGGTAGGGATTATATAAGATACAACTCTCTAGTGATAGGGTCAAAATGTTGTTACATGTGGAAAAATGGAAACTTCTTATTCTAAAACATATAATTAGAAAGCCCTACAATGATAATTGGTCCTTTGAATGAATTAATGTAACACCCGAGACTTTTATGTTATATAAATCATCAAAGGAATATTTTTCTACACAACACTTGCTAGGCTTGCTTTACACGCAATCGCGACCTTCCTCGATAGCTTGCGTCGTACGCAATACCGAGTTTCACTAAACAACGATATGCTATTAAAATATTATTAAAACTAGCCGTTATGAATAGTAATAACCACTTTTTGAAATTTTATAAATTTTATTTTTCAAAATGGACTTCATTTTTGGATTCGGAATACCGAAATTAGCCTAGGGTGAAATTTTGGTAATTTTCTGAAAACTTTCAATTTTTTATGAATAGTGAAACCACTAAGTGGTAGGTTAAAAACTGAGTTTTGCATAAAACTTAATTTTACCGCTTCTGTGAATGGAATTTCGAAAATCCAAGAGACACGGTTAATATCAAGGACTAAAATGTGGTTCAATGAGATGAAAATAATTTTTTGGTGAATAGTAACTTTTTACCTTTTTTACCGCGGTTAATAGTAAATAGGGTAACTAAGGGTAAATATGATATTACTATTACCCTAACACATGTCCTAATTCTATTGGACAAGTGTAATTCGACCAAAAACAAACTTAGGAATAAAATATGACCATTTAGGCCCACTTGGATTAGATTAGGACATTTATTATTAATTTATTTAAAGAAGGGTTAAAATAGTTAAAATCAATGTTTAATAAGTAAATCATTTTTAATATGGGGTTATACATAAGATAAATTCGACTATAAATATTCATTAGAAAGCTAAAAAGATTTCCTACATAATGGTATTTTATTTTTAATTTTTAGCCATTAAATAAGTTAATTTATTTATGACACAATGATGATGCAGTAATTATCTTATTAATGAAATATTGACATAATTGATGTTATAAACACCAAAGTAAATGTAATTTGAGGCATTTTATGAATTCCAATAATTTTCTAGGTTACTATGATATATTAATGTTGATTTAATCAACTTTTTTCGAACATATAATTCTGTTATGACTTTCAAAAAAATCATATATCAAATAGTGTCAAAATTGACACAAAATAGTTTTTAAAAAAAATATTATATTATTAATTGTTATTTTATTCCTAAAAATCTAATGTTCGGCCAAATAACTTAGATAAGTATATATATATTAATAATAAACAATTTGGGGTTCGTTTGGCATGTTATAGTAAGTGTATTAACCATATAGTGAAAGAAAACAAAAAGACACGGTAAATGTTAAATTAATAAACTTAGAGTTAAATATAATTGATAAGGTTAAAATAATACCCTAAACTTGTCTAAATCCTATTGGTTGATAGGATTTAGACCCATCCCTACTTTATCTTCGAAATAAGACCCTTTGGAACCATTATAAACCTATTTTGACTTTAATATAAAATAATATTTTGAGATATTCCTAAGGTGCCCCTCCCCTCCCTTATAAAAGGGCACCTCCTCCCCCTCCTCCTCACACCAAATTGAGCACTCAAGCTCGGAATACCCCTGCCATTTTCTCCTCTACACTTCCCTATAATAATCATAGAGGTCCTGGTCTTCTTCAAAGACCAATCGTAGTTCCCTAAGTGGAGGATTCAAAGAGACGTTCCAAAGAAGAGGTAATATCCATTACCGATCTTTTCAATTTCTTTCTTCTTCAACTTCTTCTTCTTTAGTTGTTTCATAATAAAGTAATAACATCAGTATTACTTACATACTGATATGTTATTATAAATATGAAACAACCCTAATTCACCTTCTATCCATCCAACGGAAAAATGAAATCACCGCGCGTGCGTACGTACAGAATACTGTCTCCACGCCGTGGTGTAATCTATTTTCCACCATCACTTTACAAGGATGGGTATAATGGTGTAATGAGTAACTATTTATGATTATAAAGTAATATTGATACTTAAATAATATATATATATACTCCAATACAATTCCAGGATCACAGGAACGATATCATCACTCGTGCGTACGTACGGAATACCGTCTCCACGATGTGAAGCGACTCGTTCTACATGATCATCATTACATAGTAATTATATAAATGAATTGAATGAATAAATATGATATATGTTACAATAATACCATTCTGGATATAAGGTATCTATAACCTTAAAATAAGAATAAGAATTTATTCGGCAAAACACGCATAAGAACAAAAGGCAATAAAGACCCGAGTAACAAGTAACAATGAAATATTACTAATAAGAAGCTAAGAATATGACCATATATGATATCGTATCAATATGTATGATTCTGGAATAAGTCAATAACATTATTAAAACCATTATACAGGAGATTCGGACACGTACAAAGCAAATCGGACCTAAGGTAAGGGAAATATCACAATCTCATTTTTATCCGAGATTGTTTATTCGTAAGTATTTACTGGGGTGAATTTTATCATCCACATCCATGTTTCCTCAATATGTAATATTATTTCCATCCACTTAAAATAGTTTAAATCCAATTTTACCCTTCGGTGAGTTTTTAGTAAAGAATAAGAAAGGAATCTTTTGTCGTTTTTCGTACGAGGTACTTTTTGACTTTTCCGACAAAAGTACGAAGAATGTTTTTTTAAATTATACGGCATGAATGGATTCTTAAAAAATTATTCCCAAGAAGCATCCTTTACAAGTTTTCAAGTTTATTTTTAATCAAATTATTTTATTTTATAATTGTATGACATGTTAAGAAAAGAAAAGTGTTTTTGAAGAAGAAAGGATATTTTCCTCAAGAATGGAGTTCAAGTGTTTTGTCAAAATTATTTTCCATCTAAGATAATAAAGGGTTCTGTTTTTATCCCTATTATTACATTGATTTGATCATGTTGTGATGGAACTATTTTTATGAATTCCTTTATCTTATATGAATTTATTTATGATGTCATGATGTTTCAAGAATCCCATTTTTGTTACATGTGTTATGCGATGATGTATGTTTTATGATTATGTGGAACACATAAGAAAGGATTCATTATAAGATGGGTGGGACCTATATCTCCCTCCAATGCATTGGGTAAAGATTTTATATCTCATGAGATAGACATGGCTGGAACGGTAGGTTATACCGGTTCAGTGAAACAGGACTAAAACGAGGGTGACTCGGTTCAGAAAGGGAATTTGTCCACTAAGATAGTCTTGGAAATGAGTCATGACTAACAAGAAATGATTTTCCATGATTATGTTTGCATGCCAAAAAGTTTCAAGTTTTATGTTATGATTATGGGGATCTCATTTTCACTTCTATGATTTATTCCATGATAAGATATTATGATCTCTTTTGCAGGTTTTAATTTTCAAAAAGATATGATATGATTTTTATTTCCTTTATTTGCCCTTGCTGAGCATTTGAGCTCACCCTTTTATGTTTTATTTTTCCCAGGTCAGGAAGATGGATATTAAGTAGAATATGCTAAAAGGGACCCTAGATATGATGAAATAAATGGGAGACACTGTAGAAGATTTATGAACCAGTTGTTTTTGTTTCCCAGTTTCTAAAGACACTATACCTATACGGTCCTTTGTGGTTTTGTCATATGTTGTAATAAGTGTGCTTAAATTTTGAAGTATTAACAATGTATGTAAAGTATGGGTCGTTATAGTTGGTATCAGAGGAAAGGTATAGTCAACCTTTGGAAACTAGGATGTGAAAGCCTTAGTAAGAACCCTAAGGATAAGTCTAAGCATAGAACACAATCTTAGTGTTTTAGAAATGTCCTTGAATAACCTAGGATAAGACCTTAAGCATGAAAATTTTATTCTTGAATTATGTGGTTTTCCTATTATAATTAGTGTTGCTCACACTATTCTTCTTGGTTTTAGTCAATGGATGGAACCCGAAGGAACCGTGTTAATGCAGAATGCGATGGGCAATGCAATGATTGTCCCCCTGAGCAACCAAACGATATGGGAGCTGGAATGCAAAATCTTGTAGCCATGCTCACACAACTTTCTCAAGCTATGAATCATACAGGACTTCCAAACGAGAAAAGGAAGGAGCAACATTCTGTTGAATCCTTCATGAGGCAGCGTCCTCCTTCTTTCAGCGGGTCTACTGATCCATTAGTGGCTGAACAATGGATTAGTACTACTGAAAAGATATTTTCAGTTCTTCAATGTTCTGAGCATGATAAAGTCATCCTAGCAGTGTATTGTTTAGAAGGAGATGCTGATCAATGGTGGAATCTTATTAAGAATACGAGGCAAAGGGATGAAATTGAGTCTATGGAATTGGATGAGTTCAAGAACTTATTTTTCAATAAATACTTCCCTCGTATTCTCCGAACAATGATGGAGAAAGAGTTCCTTGAACTGAAGCAAAGGGATGATGAATCTGTTAGTATCTATGAAGCAAATTTTACAAGACTTGAAGGTACGCTTCTGTAATATTATTATCCAACCTGAGAGTAAGATCGATCGATTCTTTAGTGTCTTAAAACCAAGTCTTCGAAGGGCGTTAGCCATAAGGGACTTCAATAGCTACGAGGAAATCGTTCGATGTGCTCTCAAATTCGAGATGGAGATTTGAGTAACCCATCAGTCACATGGGTTTGATAAGAAGAGGAAGATGGAATTCAAAGAAAAATCTAAAGAGCACACGGAAAATAAGATGAGCTTTTCCTTATGCTCAAAGTGTGGAACGAAACATGGAGGGAGTTGTCTTAAAGGGACAAGTAAATGTTTTAAATGTGGAAAATAAGGTCATCGGGCATTTGAATGCTGTGATAATGGGAAGAAGATGTCTAATGACGCAAACAAAGGAAGGGATACACAGAATGAACCTACTACACTTCAATGTTTCAAGTGCAAGGAGATGGGGCATTATGCCAATCAATGCCCAAATCCAAGGGTTGATGATGATGGTCGACGTCAACAAAATCTTAAGGCTAAAGACAAAGGAAAGTCACATGCAATTTCTATCAGTGATGTGGAGTACGATAACGAAGTGGTGAAAGGTACACTTACCGTCCACTCTAAAGTAGAAAATGTTTTATTTGATTCTGGATCCACACACTCTTTTATTTCTAAAGAATTTTCTAAGGCTATCACCGTATTACCTCAACAATTAGATGTTGAGTTAGCTGTGACAACACCTAATGGAACAACAGTCGCATCAAAAGTTTATAATTCTTCTCCGATCGAAGTTTGTGGGAAAGTGCTTCCTGAAAATCTTGTGATCCTTCCTTTAGTGGAATTTGATGTGATTCTTGGCATGGATTGGCTTTCTCTACATGGATCTCATATCAATTGCCAAAGAAGGGAAGTCACATTTCATATTCCAGATCAATCTACGATCGTATTCCAATGCAAGGATGAACATAACCATCCAGTGGAAATTTCTTCCATCTTATGGGTATTGATTCCACTAAATGAAGGTTATTTATCAAAAAATGGTTGGTGAGAAACTCACGATTAAGAATATTCCCATTGTATGGGAGTTTGATGATGTCTTTCCGGAGGAATTACCGGGTCTTCCACCAAATCATGAAGTTGAGTTTTCAATAGAACTCGTACCGGGCGCTTTGACAATTTCAAAGACACCTTATAGAATGGCCCCAATTGAGTTGCAGGAATTGAAGAAGCAACTCCAAGAGAATCTTGGTAAGGGATTCATACGCCCTAGTGCGTCACCTTGGGGAGCACCTGTTCTATTTGTTAAGAAGAAAGATGGATCAATGATACTCTTCATTGATTATCTAGAACTTAACAAGATCACTATCAAGAACAAATATCCTCTCCCACGCATTGATGACTTATTTGACCAACTACGCGGAGGTCAATACTTTTCCAAGATTGATCTTCGTTCAGGGTATCATCAATTAAAGGTCAAAAGGGAGGATATACCAAAGACGACTTTCCGTACAAGGTATGGAAACTATGAATTTATAGTGATGCCATTTGGTCTTACTAATGCCCCTGCTATCTTCATGGATCTAATGAATAGAGTCTTTAGAGACTATCTTGATCAATTTGTGGTAGTCTTTATAGACGATATTCTTGTCTATTCAAAGAGCAAGGAAGAGCATGAAGATCACTTGAGAATTATATTGAAGACCCTGAGAAAGGAGAATCATTATGCCAAATTTACCAAGTGTGAATTTTGGCTTCAAAAAGTTGCATTTTTGGGTCACATAATCTCAAAAGAGGGGATATCTGTGGATCCAGCAAAAACAGAGGTTATCGAAAGATAGTCGAGACCAACAAAAGTAACTGAGATCCGAAGTTTTCTTGGTTTGGCTGGATATTATCGACGTTTTGTAAAAGATTTTTCACGATTATCTAATCCACTCACCAAGTTGACTCGGAAAGGAGTTAATTTTGTCTGGACAGAGGAATGTGAAGAGAATTTCAAGGAGTTGAAAAGACGGTTATCCAGTGCACCTGTGCTCACACTGCCTTGTAGTGGAGAAAGGTTTGTGATCTACAGTGATGCATCCAAGAAGGGATTGGGGTGTGTTCTCATGCAAAATGATATGGTGATAGCTTATTCCTCACGACAGTTGAAAATCCATGAGAAAAATTACCTAATACATGATTGGGAGTTGGCTGCGGTAATCTTTGCATTAAAGATTTGGAGGCATTACCTTTATGGTGAAAGGTGTGATATTTATACTGATCATAAAAGTTTAAAGTATATTTTCACACAAAAGGAGTTGAATATGCGTCAAAGAAGATGGTTGGAGCTGATTAATGATTATGACTGCTCAATCCATTACCACCCTGGGAAAGAAAACAAGGTGGAAGATGCATTAAGTCGACAAGACCATGCTAGTTTATCCATGATGAGGATCACAAAAGATCCAATATTTATGGATTTACAAAGGATGGATCATGGAATTATAATGGAAGGGGAAAAATCTTATCTTTCTCAAATGAATGTTCAACCATCTATACATGTGAAGATTAAAGAGGCACAGAAAGAAGATGTCGAGTTACAAAATAAGGTGAGAAATGTTCATGAATTGAACCTTGATTGTGATGGGATAATAATGTTCAGGAATCGTCTTTGTGTTCCTCCCATCCCCAAATTAAAGAAGGAGCTGCTGGATGAGGCTCATAGTTCATCATTCTCTATTCATCCAGGAAGCACGAAGATGTATAGGGACCTGAAAGAGTACTTCTGGTGGGATGGCATGAAAAGCGATGTTGTTGAATATGTCTCTCGATGCTTGGTTTGTCAACAAGTTAAAGCTGAGAGACAGAAGTCTAAGGGGATGTTACAACCATTACCCATACCCGAATGGAAATGGGAAAACACCACTATGGACTTTGTCACAGGACTTCCTAAAACATCCAAAGGCAATAATGCTATTTGGGTCATAGTTGATCGTCTTACAAAGTCTGCACACTTCATTCCTATTAGAGAGGATTTCTCTCTAGATCAGCTTGCCAGGATATATGTAAAGGAAGTGGTAAGATTGCATGGAGTACCACTTTCTATTATATCTGATCGGGATCCAAGATTTACCTCGAAGTTCTGGCGAAGTCTTCAGCATACTCTGGATACAGAGTTGAGTTTCAGCACTGCTTATCATCCTCAGACAGACGGTCAGTCTGAGAGAAAAATTCAAACCCTAGAAGATATGTTGAGAGCTTGCTCTATGGATTTCAAAGGAGGTTGGGATCAACACCTACCTTTGGTGGAATTTTCTTATAATAATAGCTTTCACTCTAGTATTCAGATGGATCCTTATGAAGCTCTCTATGGAAAGAAATGCAGGACTCCAACTTGCTGGGATGAATTTGGGGAAAGAAAGCTATTGGGACCTGATCTCATTGATGAAATGGCAGAAAAGGTCAGATCTATTCAACAACACATAAGAGTAGCTCAGAGTCGACAGAAAATCTATGCCAACAACCGAAGAAAAGACCTAGAGTTTGAAGTGGGCGATAAAGTGTTCTTACGAATATCTCCCTGGAAGAGGGTTATGAGATTTGGAAAGAAGGGGAAGTTGAGCCCTAGATATATCAGTCCTTTCGAAATACTGGATCGTGTTGGGAAGGTAGCTTACCGATTGGCGCTTCCACCGAATATCTCTCAAGTTCACGATGTGTTCCATGTATCTCTCCCGAGAAAGTACATACCAGATCCTTCCCATGTACTCAGCTCAGAAGTTGTACCGCTGGAGCAAGATCTTTCTTATGAAGAACAGCCGATAGAGATTCTGGATCGTAGAGAAAAAGTACTACGAAACAAGACCACTCGCTTGGTGAAAGTTTTATGGAGGAACCACCAACTTGAAGAAGCTACATGGGAGCTTGAGGATATGATGAGGGAGAAGTATCCTCATCTGTTTGTTACAAAGTGACGAATTTTGAGGGCGAAATTCTTTTTAAGGGGGGTAGAATGTAACACCCGAGACTTTTATGTTATATAAATCATCAAAGGAATCTTTTTCTACACAACACTTGCTTGGCTTGATTTACACGCAATCGCGACCTTCCTCAATAGCTTGCGTCGTACGCAATACCGAGTTTCACTAAAAAACGATATGCTATTAAAATATTATTAAAACTAGCCGTTATGAATAGTAATAACCACTTTTTGAAATTTTATAAATTTTATTTTTCAAAATGGAATTCATTTTTGGATTCGGAATACCGAAATTAGCCTAGGGTGAAATATTGGTATTTTTCTGAAAACTTTCAATTTTTGATGAATAGTGAAACCACTAAGTGGTAGGTTAAAAACTGAATTTTGCATAAAACTTAATTTTACCGCTTCTGTGAATGGAATTTCGAAAATCCGAGAGACACAGTTAATATCAAGGACTAAAATGTGGTTCAATGAGATGAAAATAATTTTTTGGTGAATAGTAACTTTTTACCTTTTTTACCGCGGTTAATAGTAAATAGGGTAACTAAGGGTAAATATGATATTACTATTACCCTAACACATGTCCTAATTCAATTGGACAAGTGTAATTCGACCCAAAACAAACTTAGGAATAAAATATGACCATTTAGGCCCACTTGGATTAGATTAGGACATTTATTATTAATTTATTTAAAGAAGGGTTAAAATAGTTAAAATCAATGTTTAATAAGAAAATCATTTTTAATATGGGGTTATACATAAGATAAATTCGACTATAAATATTCATTAGAAATATAAAAAGATTTCCTACATAATGGTATTTTATTTGTAATTTTTATACATTAAATAATTTAATTTATTTATGACCCAATGATGATGCAGTAATTATCTTATTAATGAAATATTGACATAATTGATGTTATAAACACCAAAATAAATGTAATTTGAGACTTTTTATGAATTCCAATAATTTTCTAGGTTACTATGATATATTAATGTTGATTTAATCAACTTGGTTCGAACATATAATTCTGTTATGACTTTCACAAAAATCATATATCAAATAGTGTCAAAATTGACAAAAAATAGTTTTTAAATAAAATATTATATTATTAATTGTTATTGTATTCCTAAAAATCTAAGGTTCAGCCAAATAACTTAGATAAGGATATATATGTTAATAATAAACAATTTGGGGTTCTTTTGGCATGTTATAGTAAATGTATTAACCATATAGTGAATGAAAACAAAAAGACACGGTAAAAGTTAAATTAATTAACTTAGAGTTACATCTAATTGATAAGGTTAAAATAATACCCTAAACTTGTCTAAATCCTATTGGTTGATAGTATTTCGACCCATCCCCACTTTAGCTTCGAAATAAGACCTTTTGGAACCATTATAAACCGATTTTTACTTTAATATAAAATAATATTTTGAGATATTCCTAAGGTGCCCCTCTCCTCCCTTTTAAAAGGGCACCTCCTCCCCCTCCTCCTCACACCAAATTGAGCACTCAAGCTCGGCCAACCCCTGCCATTTTCTCCTCTCCACTTCCCTAGAATAATCCTATAGGTCCAGGTCTTCTTCAAAGACCAATCTTAGTTCCCTAAGTGGAGGATTCAAAGAGGCGTTCCAAAGAAGAGGTAATATCCATTGTCGATCTTTTCAATTTCTTTCTTCTTCATCTTATTCTTCATTAGTTGTTTCATAATAAATTAATAACATCAGTATTACTTACATACTGATATGTTATTATAAATATGAGACAACCCTAATTCACCTTCTATCCATCCTACGGAAAAATGAAATCACCGCGCGTGCATACGTACGGAATACCGTCTCCACGCCGTGGTGTAATCTATTTTCCACCATCACTTTACAAGGATGGGTATAATGGTGTAATGAGTAACTATTTATGATTATAAAGTAATATTGATACTGAAATAATATATATATATACTGCAATACAATTCCACGATCATAGGAACGATATCATCACTCGTTCGTACGTACGGAATACCATCTCCACGATGTGAAGCGACTCGTTCTACATGATCATCATTACATTGTAATTATATAAATTAATTGAATGAATAAATATGATATATGTTACACTAATACCATTCTGGATATAAGGTATCTATAACCTTAAAATAAGAATAAGAATTTATTCGGCAAAACACGCATAAGAAAAAAAGGCAATAAAGACCCGAGTAACAAGTAACAATGAAATATTACTAATAAGAAGCTAAGAATATGACCATATATGATATCATATCAATATATATGATTCTGGAATAAGTCAATAACATTATTTAAACCATTATACAGGAGCTTCGGACACGTACAATGCAAATCAGACCTAAGGTAAGGGAAATATCACAATCTCATTTTTATCCGAGATTGTTTATTCGTAAGTATTTACTGGGGTGTATTTTATCATCCACATCCATGTTTCCTCAATACGTAATATTATTTACATCCACTTACAATATTTTAAATCCAATTTTACCATTCAGTGAGTTTTTAGTAAAGAATAAGAAAGGAATCTTTTGTCGTTTTTCGTACGAGGTAATTTTTGACTTTTCCGACAAAAGTACGAAGAATGTTTTTTTTAACTTATACGGCATGAATGGATTTTTAAAAAATTATTCTCAAGAAGATTCCTTTACAAGTATTCAAGTTTATTTTTAATCAACTTGTTTTAGTTTATAATTTTATGACATGTTAAGAAAAGAAAAGTGTTTTTGAAGAAGAAAGGATATTTTCCTCAAGAATGGAGTTCAAGTGTTTTATCAAAATTATTTTCCATCTAAGATAATAAAGGGTTCTGTTTTGATCCCTATTATTACATTGATTTCATCATGTTGTGATGGAATTATTTTTATGAATTCCTTTACCTTATATGAATTTATTTATGATGTCATGATGTTTCAAGAATCCCATTTTTGTTACATGTGTTATGCGATGATGTATGTTTTATGATTATGTGGCACACATAAGAAAGGATTCATTATAAGATGGGTGGGACCTATATCTCCCTCCAATTCATTGGGTAAAGATTTTATATCTCATGAGATAGACATGGCTGGAACGGTAGGTTATACCGGTTCAGTGAAACAGGACTGGAACGAGGGTGACTCGGTTCAGAAAGGGACTTTGTCCACTAAGATAGTCTTGGCAATGAGTCATGACTAACAAGAAATGATTTTCCCTGATTATGTGTGCATGCCACAAAGTTTCAAGTTTTATGTTATGATTATGGGGATCTCATTTTCACTTCTATGATTTATTCCATGATATGATATTATGATTTCTTTTGCAGGTTTTAATTTTCAAAAAGATATGATATGCTTTTTATTTCCTTTATTTGCCCTTGCTGAGCATTTGAGCTCACCCTTTTATGTTTTCTTTTCCCCAGGTCAGGAAGATGGATATTAAGTAGAATATGCTAAAAGGGACCCTAGATATGATGAAATAAATGGGAGACACTGTAGAAGATTTATGAACCAGTTGTTTATGTTTCCCAGTTTCTAAAGACACTATACCTATACGGTCCTTTGTGGTTTTGTCATATGTTGTAATAAGTGTGCTTAAATTTTGAAGTATTAACAATGTATGTAAAGTATGGGCCGTTATAATTAATTAGGTGATTAAAATGTTAGGATTGGGATATTAATATGAAACTCATAGATTTATACGTTCACCAATTAGTAATGGATGTGTTATGTTAGTGACTGTGTATATCATGGCCTTAGTGCTAAATAATCTTTTTTAGTGATCTCAGAATTTTTTCACTCATTAGATGGTTTCATTTTGATTGTATGAAATATGAGAAGTCCTAATGTGGAAGCATGATATCTTATTTGTTTAAAATCATAAATATATATATGAGTACACGTTTGATCAATCAATTCAAAATTTAATGTATAATGAGGTGGTGCCTTATTTTTATGCAAGGTTTACTCCTTCTTAAAAAAAATCTACTTCACCATTTTGTTTCGCAACACATAAGGAAAAAAATCGCCACTTAGGGAAATGAATATTCTATCCTATTTTACAGATGAAGGGGAATACATTGTTAAATGATTTCATGTTGGGTTCATAATTTTTTTTTCCTGAAATATATGGATCAACCTTTTCCTAATGCTCGGTTGTGGGTGATGAAGGGTAATTGAACAATCATTTACATTGGATTTTTATAGTTTCCGTTAAAAAAACTACTATTTATTACCTCATACGTAACAGATTATGGACATG
The DNA here is from genome assembly GCA_963277665.1 of Viscum album. Taxonomy (NCBI): domain Eukaryota; kingdom Viridiplantae; phylum Streptophyta; class Magnoliopsida; order Santalales; family Viscaceae; genus Viscum; species Viscum album. The sequence goes on from OY728145.1 coordinate 1,302,765,012, forward strand.
CTTTTCAAAGGTAGGAGGACCATTCTGTTTCAAACCCAAAATATTTTATGAACTCGCATTAGTTGAGAGGATAGGGGGTCGGGATCATCCCATCCTTTTGGGGAAACTATTACATACTCTAGGACACTCTAACTGATTTAAGATATATTCTTGAAATCTCTACCAAGCATGGATACTAGACTAATTAACCCTAGTTCAATGTCTTGATTTAGACCACATGTTGATTTGAAAAACTATGTGTGTTCCATAGGTTCTCCAAAATTATCTTAATTATTTTTATGCTTGATTTTATAATAATGATCATTAAATATTGACTTTATTTCCATCTAAAGAGGAATTTTCATTACTGGCGATGGGAGTGAACCACTATGAGGAATCTTACATATCATGAGAGAATACAAATCAAAATCCACATAGCTAGCTTGACGTGTTTTAAGGTGGTATGATTGGACCAGTTAATACAGTTTAATGTCCTATAGCTAGGACATAAATATAGGGATCAATCCTCGAAGAGGGAACCTATTTATCATGTTAATATAGAAATTGAGGTCTATATTGTTCATGTATGTTGTGTGAAAACATAGGCCTTTGGAGGGACTTATGAAAATATGGCCTCCCAAGATTTCACATTTCTTAGTTTTTTCCTTTGATATATGATAACCTGTAATCATAATTATATCATAGTGATGAAAAAACATTGGAGTAATTCACATTGTGCAATTGGTATAATCAACTCCATTCTCTATGACCATGTGATTCATGCTCAATGTGAGAAAAATAGATAATGGGAGATCATAAAAATTTCATGAGAGAATATTTGTACAAGGATTACAAATTTTAGTTTCCAATTGAATTGTATTACTACTGGTCTCATAGAGGATATGGTATGGATATTTGGCATTTGAATGGTCTCCTACATATCCTTTTTCATAATAAGAATCTATGTAATAATTTATTGTTTTTTACCAAACTCACTGATGGATTTGAGTAATTTTAGGGCATGGTGTAGATTAAACATTAAATGATGCCCGTGAATGATCCCACTTTAAATATGCTGATGGGAAGTAAAGGATGGTATACTCATGGGGGAATTTAGTCCATAATATACTAATATTTGGTATATAATAGAACTTACACTAAGGTGGATTCTTATTTTTTTGGTCGTTAGGAAGCCTTCTTTCATATCCTAGGTGTGGTATGAAAAATATTTCCCATAGTTCAATGATCCCTTGACTTTTTAAAGGGTTGGGGTGGGTGTTTACAAATGGATACAATATTTTTATCTCTGATGTTTAAGATATCAAGCATCTTGTACTTATATAGATTAACTTTTTCATTCTCATTAATTATATTCTAATATATTAAAGAGATATGAAGAAAAAAAATGGTCTGTTCAAGATTCTAGGTACATCATAGAGGGCATGTCTAAGAGAATAGAATGAACATGGTTTCATGATTGTGTACCCCAAACCATATATGGAAACACCACATATAATGGGGAGTGTATCTGAAGGTTTTTTGTCATGGGATCACATTATATATGTCTGAGTGTTCCAAAAAGATAGTGTTGACATGTCCTAGGGGATTTGGTTTAAAATGGATTGTCTATCAACTTGACATGTCTTCATTGTGCAATGGACAGGTCATGGGTGTCAATATGGAATAGAAGAAACATCTAAGGATGTCTTCCAGGTATTTCCATGATGCTTGAAATAATCAATGTTGACATGTCCATGTTCATTCACATGATTAAATATCTTTTCCAAGATATCTTATCATGTTCCAAGTGAATTATATTATATATATTCCAAATATCAAAAAGGACATGTTCAGTGTATTTATCATGATAAAAAAGAATCTCTAGGATGTCTTTACATAGACAGGGTAGACATGTCCTTTGTATTTCACATTATCATCTGACTTTAATGAGACATCTTCTCATGATCAAAATTCATTTTTCTATCCATCTTATTGAAATTATAGAATGAAAATGGACTACAACATGATAGTGAATAAATGTTGTTTAGATATCACATGATCAACCTAAATTTTCCATTGACTTTCACGTGACCAAAATAGATTTTATATGTTGTTTCTTATGATATATTTGACACATCCAAATCAACATATGTACAACATGTAACCTGTGGAGAGTATTGGGATCATTTTATCTTAATTTAGGAACATGGTGTGGCCTTGGGAACATGTCAATGATCTCGTGCATATCCAATTGTTCAAAGTTTCACGTCTGAATGGATCATAACTCATGATATCATGGGATTGTTTTACATTGGAGGAGTGGATGTCTAAGAGATCATTTTATAGTAGCACCTCCAATGTATTATATTAGAAAATAATGTATTTCCCTTGACTTAACATACATTCCACTAATATGAATATGCGGTGGGGTTCCCACATAATGGGATCACATGAAGCTCCATTCATCATTAAATTAATAAGACCTAAAAGGGTGTATTACAATGGCTTCTATTATGTGAAGGTGGTGGTACATTTGATCCATATCCTGGACAAGGTCCTATGGATGATGGTCCTCAATCCATTTTTAATGCATGGGGTGTGGGTCCATGGTGTTTAATCCATGTGGTCGGGCATTTTCATGGCTATAAATCCATCGGGGTATTTTTTGTCAAAGAATCCATGTCCTAGACTACATTCAAGATTCATGATACTGAGGATTCATAACATCGTGAGACTGAGAGTTCACATGATCCATTCATCAAGACAGTGAGGAGGCATCATATCCATAAAGGACATGAATTACGGAATGTTTGACTGGGTCACTCAAAATGGTGGTGAAAGCCCACATGATATGTGGTTATCAAGAATGATCCTCATAACATGGTGATTTTCTGATGTATGATATATTTATTTGACCACCTGTTCTTATTGTGATCACAAAATGGCTCTCATAGTTCCATTCTGCAGTGGGTTCTTGTAATAGGGAATCCAAATATTACTTGGGGGTATTCTATGATGGTAGTATATGATGCTCTCTATCATAATTTACTTTATATATTTAACTTTTTCTCCTCTCCATCTTCTCCCCTCCATCAATTTTTATTTTTATGGGGTGTAAGGGTTTTATATTGGGGGAGGTGGTTGAGGTCTATGATATATTTCATAGTGATAATTCCACATGATTTGGCATGAGGTGGTGGATAGATTAACATGATTGACATTGAATGATAATTTTATAGATTTCGGTAAAAACATTGTTGATAGATATTGAGGTATAGTGTAACATTGCCAAGGGAATTGCATGATCATTATTTATTTAGGAAATGGTGTCCTAGATATCTTTTTAGGGATTTTTTTGATTACATCCAATGTACCACATTATATTTAGTGGTCTATGTGGTTGATATATTAAAAATCCTATCTTGATTTTTCATGGATGTTTCAGATTACATGGTTTCTTGTCCTTAGATGAACCACTGCAAATGGATTCATAAGGAATAAGAAAAAATTTCCAAACTATTGGAGCCTCTTTCATCACTATTACTCATGTGATGCCTCCACAGAGTTTGTGTTGCATCAAATTATTGTCATTAGTTGATTAAAATAATCTTCTTGAGATTGAATCGTTTGGTTTCCATTTATGGATTCTTGTAGTGGTTTCTCATAGATCAGTTCTTCGAAAAACCGCATCTGTGCAGACAAATTTTCATGGAATCCTTAGGGATATCAGGTGAGTCTAGAATAAAATAGATATATTTTAAGAGAGGCATTTATTGGTGTTATTTGAGTAGTAGAGACATGTTGGTTGTCTCATCTTAATCTAATGGCATATGGTGCGCGATATGAGAGTGAGAGGTTGATGGTGATGCATGAGTGCTATCAGACTCTTGTGATTGATCTAATCAGGCATATCAGATTCTATCTATATTTTTTAGTGGATGATCAGTTATTGTTTGGTTTGTTTCAACATAAATTTAGTTCCTTATATGTGAGAAATTAATAAACAAATTTAGATCCATTGGTCACCATATGTGAGTACTTTGGTTTGATCATGAACATCGACGACACTGCCAAGGGTCAGCCCACTATCATGTTGCATTGTCGTTCTATGATGCGATGTTATAAATCCATTGTTGTCTGCCTCCTATTACACACCGTCACTACTATGTTAGCTAGATGATCTTGGTCTCTTTTCATGGTTAAGGTGACTACAACATTATCTTGGGACAATTTTCTTATATTATGTATCCAGGGATGATCAAAATTTTTTATCTAATAGAATATTCTCAAATACTTAGAATAATTGTCCAAGTAAAATTAGTATAATAATGGAAAAGGGGGTATGACTTTATAATGAATATCCCATGAACATTATTAGAGAAATATACCATATAAACATTCTCAATTTCTTCATAGTCTTCACAATTAATAATTTTTTATTGAAAAGTTCATATCAGACAATTATGGGGGTCAATAGTGTCGCTAGTGAGCTATTATTATTTTTAAGAAGGAATATTGCATTGTAATTGGTATGGTTAGTTGAATATGTTCTTATTGTTTTTTCATGTGTCTTATTTTTTATTGTGTTTCATGTAATATCCCAATGATAGACCATTTTTATATTAATTTTGTATTTCAAGTGTATAAATGTTTTTTACAGACTATACCATTGCTCGTTGGATGTTCTCTTACCTGATGAATGTTTGGTACATTTTGGTAGAAAATGATATTCCAGATTCGGTTCATTTTATACATTAAAATAAATTGAATGTAGCTCTTGGGAATAATGAGGTAGATTGTGTAGGTCTCAAAGTTAAAATGTAATCTACATGTCCTTTGTTAAGGGGTTTTCATTTCAATGCCTCTTTATATATTAGTGATCGATTTTCATGATTTCATTATTAAATGGATCCAACTAAAATATAAATTGGTTCTATTTAATATTCAATAATGGGATTGAGTGGAATTTATACTTTAGGTGAATGGTAGTTTTTGGGTAAAAATATTGAATAATGTATTATTTCAAAATTAAAATTTCCAATACTTTTAATTTTGACATTATAATGTATATTTAATTAAAAATATATGTTTGTAGGACTTAGAAAATATTCAACTAACTTTTTAGTTTATAGAATGTGAAATAATAAAAATGAAATTTTTTATCCTATATTTTCTATTTTTAGAGATTGGAATTAAAATTTTAGGTTTTAAATTTGAATTTATTTTTTTTAATGGAATATTAATCATGATAAATATGTTTTGGGTTGTAAACAATTTCTATAAATTATTATATAATTATTAATATATGATATGATGTTATTTAAATATATCATTTATTTAAAAATTTTATTTCATCTATTTACTTAAAAGGTTGATGTATTTTACAAATTTACATGAAATTAATCGTTAAAAAAATTATACATGATGAATCCAAAAATAATATTTATTTCATAGAACTAATTTTCTAACACAGGTAGTTTTAATATTTAATACATAAATTATGGATATTTAAATAAATAAAAATTAATTTTATTAAAAAAATTAATTTTTATTTTTATTTTTCTAATTTGAATATATATTTTACATCATTATAATGTTTATATATAAATAAATAATTCTCATTAAAAATTATTTATTGGTCATTTTACAATTCTATTGATCAAATTAAAATTCATATATCGATGGTTCTATTTTTAGTGGTGAAGTTAATATTTATAATAGTTTGTTTTTTATTTTAGTAGAAAAATTGGTTATATAAATCCTATAAATACCATTTACTTCCTCTGTTAATAATTTGGCTCAATTCAGGTCATGGTACTATATTATTCATATTAAAATTTTGATTATATTACTTATTTTTCATTTCTTTTTATAGTTTTATTTGTGGGTGTGATAATTATATGAAATCAATATGATCAAAAAAATTTATATTATTTTTATTTTATTTTATTCTTGTTTATTATCACATTGTACAATTTATAATTTTGTGAAGTGTATTTATTTTCAAAATCTAATTTGATAAATTAATGAGATAAATTATTATTGGTTTGAATTACTTGGATCTTGTGTTCTAAATAATAAAATATTGATAAATTTGAAACACATGTTTATTCAAAAGGAAAACTCCATAAATAATAGTTTGGGCCATTATAGCGAAGAAATTTTGAATTTATCAGATATAGATAAAATAGAGAATAAATTATATAACGGAAAAAATATATCCATTGGATACACTGTGGAGAAATATTGAACTCATGAATGTTATGTATGAAAAGCATAGAAGCCCCAAATATTTATCGACTGAAAATACTATCATATGAAAAATTATTATATTCAATGAGCGCGAATCAAAAGGAATAAATTTAATTAGTTTTAATAGAAGAAACATCAATGAATGGTCTATCTGAAAAGAAAAGTTTTTTGGTATAATCAATATATTAATGGACTGAAAGATACTTAATACCATGTTATTATACAATACATTTTTTACAAATTCTACTCGATGTGGATTACAAACCAATTTTTTAAGATATTGTTCAATTATAGTTTTTGTACCATGAAATATCAATATGAATGAATTATAGTTCTACTTGATACAACATAAATGTGGAAAACACTATGAATTTTGAATGAATTATTCTCGAATAATATATATAAAACATGAAAATATTTCTCATTTGAAGGAGTAGTTGGTATGTCATTATTTTATTATTATATTTATTGTTAAATAATAAGGAGATCAATTAGTGATATTTGTTAAATCAAGGGAAAAAGGGAAGGTCATTTGTCATATAGATGAAGCCTAATATTACAAAAAAAAATAGTTATATGTGTCCATTATTTTAAAAAAAATTACAATAGTTATTCTGATTATTTTTTTAAAAAAGTTATCATAAATATTATTATTTTGGAATATTTAAATTCCATCTTGAAAAATATGGATGATATTTTCGGTTTGTGAAAAGAATTGATGATTTAGAAGAGTAAAACAAAATTAATGTTAAATTTTTGTAAACCTAATATGCTATAACAAATATAAATATTTTTTATGTTCATGATTTCTTATGAATAACATAATTTAAAAAAATATGCATCTATTTAGATATGATTTAGATTAATGATAATAATATTTTTTTAAAATACAAAAATGATTTTTAAAATATTCTGATGATAATAAATTAACTATTATATATTTGTTATGATATTAGTGAATACAAGTGACTTGGATAATCTAAGTCAGACCAATGATTTAGTCACCAATATTAATGAAAAACCATTAAAATATATTATGTGTTGAAGCTATTGATTTAGATTATTTTATATAGTTTAGTTTGATAGATAAAAATAATGATAGAATATCTTATCTTAATAGGTAGACGTTGTTATAAAAAATAGACATATAAAATTGTTATTTATGTTTTAACGTTTGTTAATAAATAACCAACATAAAAACACATTTCTTTGAAATAGTTGATGAAAACCTTCCTCTCCACTATAGAACCAGACCCAAAACAGCCAAAGCAAACCAAAAACTAGACTATAACAAGCACAAACAAACCAAGAAAAAAACAAACATTCATTTAAATTACACATTTACATTAAAAAAATTAAATAATTAGAATATTAACTAAAAAACCTAAATTAATCAAAAATAACTAAAAAATACACATTTATAATTACGAAATTAAAAATTATAATATTCACTAAAAGACATCTAAAATCCAATCAAATATGTAAAATAATTTTATTATTCTACTTATAACTATTTGACCACTTGTGCACTATATTTATAAGGGCTATAAAATAGATACAAATTAAAAAATAAAGTATTTAACATTTATAATTAATAAAATTAATGAAATATTAATAAATAATTTATAAGAATATATAATATGGTCAAACATCATATTTTTTCAATTGTAATTATTTCATACATTAATATTAACATATAATTTCCACATTTGATTATGCCTTGTTGTTTATAAAAATTTTATTTAAATGAGTATTTCAATTAAAAATGTAACATTTATGTAATCCAAAATGTACTAATTGTAAATGGATATCCACTATTAATTTTACATATTTGATTATAGAACTCTTTTTCATTGTGAATCTTCAAAATAAATCTCTTCCCCTGTTAGAAAATAATATAAATGAAATAAATATTAATTTCATTATAATATAAATAGATATTAAAAAATTAAATCCTACTTTTCATACTTGTTCTCAATATTTCATTGCACATCACCATGGACATAGCTTATCCAATAAATTATATTCTCCCATAGACAAAAACACCAAACATCAAATTTTCACTAATATAAAAGAAATTTTTGTTCTACTAGCTGTTATGTTGAATGATAAATAAAAATTTGTATGTAATATGTTTCATACCATTTAACTAAAGGAAACATCCAACAATACATAATTATATTCTGTTGAAATATTGCTTCAATATAAACTGCTTTTGGTTTCTCATCCAATTCATTCCCTTAAAGTGAAATCAACTTCGGGTCCATCAAATCATATTAATCTATATTCTCATTCATCTCACACATTTTATAATGATACATAATACAAAATTGATATGTAATAATTTTAAATGAATTAAACTTGGGTAATTATTTGTGTTTAGATGTACATTGAAAAACCCTGCAAAACGTTGATTCCCAACTTATCTCCAATAAGAATCTCCATGATATCATTTTATAAAATCCCCAAATATATTTCACAGAAAAAAACATGATCTTAAATTGGAAACAATTAATGACTCACCAACAAATTTGTATATCATGAAAATCTATTAAGACTACTACCAAATGAATCTGATGTCATAGCCCTTTTTCTTTATTGTTGGCTATACAATATTTCATTAAATTTAATGTATTAGTTTAAATAAATAGAAAAATATATTAACATTCAAATGTTAAAAAAATTAATAAAAAAATAAAATAAATGATATAACATTCAGATACCTCTATGGTAATGGGTCACAAAGATCTAGATATCCAAACATAGAAGTGGATGATACTTTGTCTAACCATTGTCACCTTATCTATAGGTAAAAGTACTGCAACTAATATATCTATAATATCTTTTATAGTTACCCTATGTTTCTCTACCATTAACTTTTGATGATTAATTTTATCTCATAGATAATATATAAACCATATGAAACTATATGATAGTGAGGATCATCAACATACAAATGACAATAACTCTGAAGTTGTGGAAGAGGGGGTGTGAGAGTAGGATAAAAAAATGGGGTCTACATGAAGTGTTGGATGATAAAAATTGGGGTCTATAGGTAGAGATGGAGGATAAATAATGGGGTCTAAATGTGGAGGTGGGGGAGTGGGAGATGCTGGATGAGGTGGAGCAGGAGCTACAATATGAAATTTTTGTTGCATGTTTACCAACATAGACTTTACAAATTATCTAATAATTTCCTTCATTGTCGAATTAAAATTATTAACTTTATCCTCAAAAGATTATATTATATATATATATATATATTCCCTCCATGGAAGAATAAAAAAACATGGTAACACTTTTCTTATCAATACACATGCTGGGTATCCTCATACATAACCAGGGTGCTTGGGTTTTTCCATTGTAGAAGATAAAATTTCCTTCCTCATATCAGCTTTAAATACCCTCTTTGTTCTCTAATCATCAAGATAATACATTATTAATTATTTGAAATATTATTTAATGACTAAAATTATATAAATAATTGAATTTAACTAAATAAAAAAAACAAACAACATACAATCCTCTCAGCTATAATCCAAGATTCTAATGTAAGATATATCCATTTTTTCTCTTCTGATCCCTCTTCCATTTTTAATTAATTGGAGGAGATAGAGGGGAAACCTCTCCATAGCCGGTAGACTCAACTATATGTTTTTGTAATTTTTCATCTATCATTTTTTCTTCAAATAAAGTTTTTCATCCACAAGATAAACAACGAGGGTATAAGTTTCTAGATTGGATGCCAGATGTAACGTCCTCAATTCCTATAAACTAAGAATAATAAATCATTTTGAAGTCAGTAATATGATCATTAATAAAAATAAACTTCTAAAAGTTTACATTTCACTTACAAAAATTGATTCTTTTCTTCTAAATTAGACAAATTTTTTCCATGTTTCTACATCTATAAAAGGATATATATGACATGGATATTCATGTTTAAAATCCCTAAAAAAGAAATCAAATGTGAGGGTTCATTTTAAATCCCTTCATATCTTAGAATCCATTGATAAAAATTTCATCTAAACTCTTAATATGTAGGGTATATCAAATTTCATTTGATAAAGAAGTGGGAAAACATATTATACGATAAAAATAAGATGATTAGTGAAGTAATAGAAATAGATCATACCAAAATGTTCTCCCACCACTATGTTAGTAATGTTTTTTCAACACTTACCCAATTTTTATACAAAATGATGACTTTTCAATTACCCTGAGTTGATAAAAAAATCATGAACTGTTTTTCATTAGGAAATCAGGGAACATTATTCTAATAAATGTCTACAACTATCCTCTGGTCCAAGATACAAGTAATTGATATTTTTTCTAAACCTGTTTTTCCTCACTTACTAACCCTCAAACTCTTATTTGTAGTAGTGGGAGAACATGAATAAGATATAGGAACATCAAGAGAATCATGTGGATATTCCACCCCAAAGGTATGATCTTGATGCTCATCTACAAATTTTTATGGTTGATTATCTGATTGATATGAAATTTTCCTTCAAATAAAAGAAACATACATTAAGTACACAAGACATAAAAATTCACATATTATAGCACTAATTAAAATAAAAAATAAAAATTATGAAACAAAAAAGTAAACTAAAACATACGAAATTATTATTCATATTTTTTTTAGTTTAATAAAAAGATAATAATAGTTATGATATATGAAATGTCATGTAAATGAATGAAAAAAAACCAAAAAATGGTATAAGAATATAAAAAATGGTCCAAACAAATAAATCAAATATTTAATTTTTATAACTTATAGATTTAAAATAATTTTTAATCAACAAAATCAGTAAATATAAAAGTTGCATAATTGTAAACATGGTAAACTAAAAAACTAAAACTAAATAAATAAACATTTCTAGTGATTAATTTTAACACATGTTTTAATAATGAAAAAATTAAAATATAATATTTTATAAAATTAATAAAATTAAATGAGAAATAAATATATGTTACATGAATTATTATGAATGTTCTAGTGGATTGTTTTCCAAAATTCCTTCTTGATGACCACTCCGTATAGAACAAACCATGTCTATAAATTTCTCATAATTATTATATGTTAATATTTCCATAGAAGTAGGGATCTCGTTTAATTCAAAATCTTAATCAAGATGACCATATCCAATATATATTTTTTCCTTGTAAAAAAATATACAAAATCATAACAGATTTATTAGGAACGGTGAATATTTGTTTTCCAAGTGTTTACATTAAAAAGAAATCAGTTATGTATTATAATCTATAAATATTAACCAGTTTCATTCCACATTCATCATGTCTGAAATTATTGTTACCGATAAACCATTTTCAGTTAAAGACATGAACATTAATTTTTATATAATAAACCTCCCATATTTCTTCAATGAATCCATAATATGCATTTGATGCAAAAAATTTGGTATTTCTCTATAGAACTTGAAAAATGAATTGCTTCTACAAACACTAATAAACCACTATTCAGAACTACACTTCTAATTTCCTTACATTTCATATATAATGTATAACCATTAATCTCATACATGGACCATTATATTGTGGAAAACGTTTTTGGGAAAATGACTTGTGGATAACAATATTATGGAAAAAGGTCTTGTTTACATACCTTGAAAAGAACTTATACTATCTTGTAATGGTGCTGAAAATATCCCTTAGAAATATGAAGTCATAATGACTTCATTATCAAGATTTAAAAGTGTGTTGTAGTATATCGATGATTGTATCATCCATTTATAACACATTAGGATACATCAAAAATGATGATTGTGGGACATGGCATGCATATCTAAATGAAAATCCATATTTAATTTTATCTCTAAAAAATACTCATTCGAAATAATATAAGTAACTAAATGGAAAACATCATTGAATAAAAATTCCACGATACTAATGTCAAAACAATATGAAGATACTAAAACACCTTCAATAATTAATAGTGAATGACATGATGAACAAAATCAAAAAACACTGATTTAGGGCATCCATGAACAACCAATGATATATAACATGATTGATGGGTTGGATCCTAGATATGGGACCAACATGGGATTCATCAAAAAATTGTACCATAAACCATTTTTATGATATTTAATATAATAATCAAACACATTGAAAACATTTGAGGTAATGTTTAAGTAATTTTAAAAAATAAAAATCCGTCATAAAACCCATCCTTTCCAAAAAAACCCAAATATAAAAAAACAATTATTTATTTTTTAAAAACAATCTTCTTCAAAATTCACCATTAAATTTATTTATGAAAAAATAAATCAAATTAAATGAATAAAAACTAAACACAACAAAGTACCAAAAAATTAATGTAATAAATGAAATAAACAATATACCTTTGTTCCACAAAATCCAATCAAACTAGCATATTTGATAAAATGAATGATTGTAATCCCCTATAATTTCATCAACTATTACTATGTATTTGGGGAAACTAAATAGAACCTAAGGTGAAATTTTTCTATAATGTAAAAATAAAATAGAAAAACTGATGTATATTTTTTTTCTGAACAGAAACACAAAATATCCATGTTTTCCACACTAGAATAATCAGCCCCCAACCCTAGTATCACATAACTAGGGGCATTAGAACTTGTATACACTAAAATATTATAGAATAAATCTGGACCACAATCTTATTTCAAAGGGTTATAATGAATGTAACTAAATTGGATATGTGAAAATAAAGAATCATTATATTAGAATATCAACTACAAATAATTTTATATAAAAATTCATCACATCACCAATAATTTCTTTACTAAAACCATGTCAAATCAACCACTTCATAATTTCTAATAAACTACTTCTGCCTTCGGGACCAAAACTCATATCAAGTAAAAAAAATTAAGAGGGTCCTCAAAGGGTCACATCTTCAATACGAAAACTCTATTATAATGATTGAAATTAGACTTTTACAAAATGAACACCGAATTTCATTTAATTCAGACCATTTAAGATCCCAATCTTAAATTTCCACTAAAACTATGTCATGGTAAACCAAATATGAAACCAATAATGTGTAAACCATATTAATTTTAAATATTTTTTAAAATAAATCCATTTTTTTCATTTCAACAAAATAAATGAAAACTATCCCTTATCTATTCCAATGACTAATATGAGTTTAAAATATTCAAAACATAAATATAAATTAGAAAAAACATTATAAACATTTTTACAAGCACATGTAATTTGAAAAACCTCTATAGAAACTATAAAATCATTAAAATTTGATTACACCAAGTGATAAAAACAGTAAAAATTGGATGAAATTCATTTGGACTATCACATATAGATTTTATTTTATAAAAAAGTAATTATATAACATATATAATTAAATGACCTATATATTAATGGAATTATTCCAAATCCCCTACCTATATCATGTAGAAATAAAGATATAAAAGGTCTCTAATAATGATGAAGCTCAATAAATAAAATAAGAGCCCTAAATAAATAAAAAAACACCAAAAACCCCAAATTAGAAAAATACCTAAACACTATTCTCATCCCCATAGATACTGTGGTTTATAGGGATAGACACACAAACAATGAATGAGTGTATATAAGATTAGAGATGATGAAGAAAAAGAAAAAGGAGATTGATGATAAGAATCTGGTTGAGTTTTACATGTTGAGAAGATAGAGGATCTTTATAAATAAAAGATTAACGAATCATTAAAAATGATTTTAGAGTCCATGTGAACGATTATTCTAATGTAGGGTATGGCATCCCACCTTTTAATTACATTTGTTTTCATTATATTTTACAAACAAAGGATCTTTAAAGTCTAGTGTCTTGGAAATCATGAACGATATACATGAAAACATAAAACATTCTTGTAATACACTTGTAAGGATTCATCATAGGTTCATCATGTCCACAAGTATTGTGTCTCATAACCAAGAGTCATACATTAATGTTAAGGGTGAATAGAAGGACCAGTAAAAAAAGTGAAACTGTTTACATGTGATTATTGAGCGATATCAATAAGAATGCGAGGGATATATTAAAGGAATGATGAAGAGGTATATAATAACAATAATTGTAACATCCCAGGTAAATAAAGAATAAATAATTTTCATATTTATTAATATTTACGAATTAAATATTAATTTTATTTTAAAGGGGTTGCAATGTTCGATAGCGTACCCGATACGCAACGATGAGTTTCTTTGAAACTTACGTAGCACACTAGTAATAAAATAATATTATTTTAAATGTTAGATAACGAGTAGTCGTTGTACTAGCGGGAATGGATAGAAATAACTAAAATATGATTATATATGTTTTTAAATGTTTATACATTTACCCAATAAAAGATAAAGGCTTAAAATACGGAAAGAGTTCAATTTTAGGGAATATATACTCTAATTTTCACTAAAGGTTCACTTATCACCATTTAATGGTGAACCGTCATTAAATATAGTTTTGATCACTCTTATACTTTATTTTGGACCAAATATAACTCTTCTTTAGAATCGGGACATAAAAATTTACTTTGTGTAAATTTTTTGCACCTTTCTGTTAAAGTTCATTTTTTTATGAATAGTGTAAAATGTTGTATTTTAATTCAAAACATATTTTTAATCTAATTTATTTATATGATTAGATTATTATTTTAATTGGTTTTAAAGTGAAATTAGAAAATATTTTTACCAGTTAATCCAATGGTGGTCATTGGAATCAATTTCACTTTGAAATTGGACTTAAACTAGTGTCAATCTTTTGATACTTATTGTTTCACAAAAACACGCTATTTGTCATGACAGCGGGAATTAATTATTAAATTAATTAATTTGACTTATATGTTTTGAATTTTTTAAAATGGACTTAATTTTTGAATTCGGAATATCAAATATAGCTTTGGGTGAATTTTTGGTAATTTTCTGAAAAACATCAATTTTTGATGAATAGTGAAACCACTAAGTGGTAATCAATCAAACTGATTTTTCAGTTAAATGAATGTTTACCACTAATGTGTATTGAATTTTGAAAATCCGACATACATGGTTGTCATTAAGAAGTAAAATGTGGTTCAATGAGATTAAAATAATTTTTTGGTGAATAGTAACTTTTTTTCATTAATCGCGATTAGAGGTAATTACTGTAGTTTAAGGTAAAAATGGTATTATAAAAATCTGAAAACACCATGAAACTTGTCCTACACCTATTGGGTGAGTCGTGACCGACCAAGACAAGCCATGGGCCAACTTTGTGACCCCATGGAGCCACTTTAGTTGGAAAATGACATTAATATATTTTTATTTAATGTTAAAGTGAAAATGACACTAACATAAATTGTTTTACTAAAATAATTTTTGAGTGGGGTTATACAAGTCAACATTTTGATTATAAATAGTCATTGGAAAGCTAAAATTATTTCCTACATCATAGTATATTTTTATGTTTTTTAGACATTAAATAAATTAAATTATTTATGACATAATAATGATGCAGTGATGACATCATTATTTGGCGATTTAAATAAAATAGAAAGATAATGAAACATCTAAAACCTAGACATGTCCAAAACCAATTGGATGAGTGGATTTCTAACCCTTATCACCTTATCCACGAATTCTACCAATGTGGGACCTTTTAAAACCGAAACACATTTTCAAATAAAGTAATATTTCTTTTCTTTCCAAAAGTGCCCCTCCTCTCCTCTTATAAAAGGACCCCACCTCTACCTTATTTCACACACATCTCAAGCCTTTGTCTCGGCCAAACCCTGCCCAATTACTCTCTCCACATCCCTCTCCTCATCCTAGAGGATTCCCTTTGGGAGAAATCCTTTCAAAGGAAGCCTTTAGGCTCAAATCAAAAGGGAGTTACACTTTTAAAGGTAATTCATTCTCTCTTGTTCATTTGTTTTATTTTGCTTATCCAACCCTCTAAACTCTTTTTATTTACTTCTTTTGTAAAAACACAAGTATCTTCAATATACTAGGATGTTGTTATAATATTTATTTGAGCTACACTCTCACACAACTACATCAAATGGTTAAAGAACATACGGTTTCCGTGGATGGCGAAATTCTGCCTCCCGAAACGATGATTGTTCAATACTCATTTAACACCTTCAAGGGTGGCCATTATGATGTCACTATTATTATATATGATATATAATATGTTTATGTTTTTTTAAGCTTCTGTATTTTTCATTTTTTACATACCTTTATGGTTTCCATTATGGGTAAACACGATATCTTCATTTAAGGAAGTGAGGACTACCGCCCCCTAAAAGTGATGTGATTCATTAATGCCATATGTGGGACGTGTAAAGGATGGATTTAAAGTTATTATATATGATGTTATACTGGAATTATAATATACCTCTATATCATTATTATTTCTTTCCATTAAAGTATGAGATAGAAATGAAAGTAGCGTTCATGCGTTCGTACGGCTTACCGTCTCCATGAACGGTGCATTTCATTTCTTATCCCCAAATGTAATGTACTATTAAAATTACATGTATATAATATATATATATATATATAATTAATGATATATCTAAATGATGAATATAATTCTGGAATTAAAATATACATACCTCTCATTTAGTTTTAATTCCACTAATATGACAAAGAAATGGAAGTAGCGTTCATGCGTACGTACGGCTTACCATCTCCATGAATGGTGCATTTAATTTATTAACTCTAAATGATTATGTAATATTATAAATACATGTATATTCTGGATATATATGATACATATTATATCCAAATCGGGAATTTCATTCTGGATATAAAGAACTTTTGACCACATGAACAACATGTAATTGTAAGAAGTCAACTTTCGACTTAAGAACCAAATATTGACAAAACAAACATTATTAACATAAGTGGTTACATAATGTTAATAACATGGAAATAAGTGATATAAAAATAATAATGAACTTTAAAAAGGTTCTTAATCAAGTATAAATTAACTCAAGTTTATTATTCAGGACGTTAAAGAACGATCGAGTCAAGTCAGACCCAAGGTAAGGGACTTCATCTCAATCTCCTTTCATTGAGACATATTTTGTTTTATACACAACTTTTTTTTATATGGTGTATAAACCCCTTTTAATTTTACTTTTATACAAAAGTAATCTTTTTCTATGAAGAGTTTTACTAAATGACAAAAAGGAATGTTTTTTTACGTACGCGGTGACAACGACTTTTTCCGCCGCCGTGAGTATTATTTGGTCTTTGGCATTCTCAAAAAGCCGTAATGTTTTTAGAATAAAATAAATACCATATACTATTTTATGTATTTTGTTATTGAAAATGGTTTTGAAAAAGGATTCTATGATGTCAATATATTTATGATATATTGTGATTGAAATGTGGAAATGCTATCATTCCATTATATTGGTTTTATGTTTTATGATTTTATATTGGTACTTGGACATTTTAACAGGTGGTTACGTTATAAACCATATGACGGGTGGTGCCGTGAATACTAGGACGGTTGGTTACGTTATAACCTCCAATGCATTGGGTATGGAAGTCAGCCGTATGGCTATTCCATTAAGTATGTATGGAAATTGGCTGTATGGATATTCCATTAAGTGATATGTGTGGAAGTCGACCGTATGGTTATTCCACTTAAGTATGTTTATGTCCCATGTTACCTTTATATATTCTATGTGCTTTTTATATGGGTTTTATGGTAATCCTTTGGTTACAAAAAGGTAAGTAATGATACTTTATTCAGTGAAGATTTTTTTTACTACTTCATGAAGGTGAAGGTATTATTTTGATATAGTATATATGGTTTACTTGATGTTTGAAAAACTAACAGTTTTCATTATTTGTGTATCCCTTACTGAGCTTTTTATTCTCACCCCAAGTTTTTCGAAATGTTTTTCACAGGACTTAAAGTGGAATAAGGTCAAGGATGGGATCAAGGGAATTTCATGCTATCTAAAACATGGAATCTAGACATCTTTCTTTTTGAGAGTTTTTATTTTATGGAGACTTAGTAGAAGTGTCTACTTTTTAATCTTTTAAGATGTAATAGTTATGTTCTAATTCTCTAAAACTCTAAACCTGAAAAGAACCTCAATGTGAATTGTTCATTTAATTCAATATTAAGTAAGGTTTAAGGCTGGGGCCTTATAATAATAAAATTAATAATATCTTGAAAATGTGGCTAAAATATTTATTTTAGACATTCATGAACATATCACCAAGGTTCATCCCAAATTTTTCATAAAAATTACCAAGGTAATTCCCCAAGGTATCGTAAAACTTTTCATCCCTAGAGATTAAATTCTTTACCCAATGCATTGAAACACTATCAGGGTGAACCATTAATATGTATTTATTTTCATGTGATGCTCATGGATCTTAATCATACAGTTCATAAATAACCCAGAGAGAATCAAATAAATGAGTTTCATATCAAAATCGTGACGTTTTAAAAAGTGCTTAAAAATGAGATCATTATGTCATTTATAACCCATGGAAAGAGGTTGAGGGTTATATTCAAGTCAATTAAAGAATAAAATATATCAATTTTATGTCTTGATGAATACCCCTAGAAATGGAATAGGTTTGGGAATTCACATATAGGAAATAATAGAATTTTTTTAGAAAAAGAGAAAAATTTTGAGACGAAACATCTACAACATAATGGCTATACAAAAATGTTTTAGAAAACATTATAAAGGGAGGGGAAAGGGTTAATCACTCATAAATTGAGCATAATGTATTATAAAGACATAATGGAATATAAATAGGACCATGATACGAATGTTTTAATGACATACCACATGAATAGAAAATGTGAAAGAAAAGAGAATGATGTGATTTCTTTTATGAAAATTAGGCAGCTTAAAATAATCACTTAAAATTTATAAAAATCAATTAATGAGAGCAGAAAGGGCCTATCATGAATTGGAAATTAAATGGAAAGTAATAAGGATATAAAATATCATTACCCTACATAATAAAATGGAAACTAGAAGACATAACATAAATAATTTTTGGACTAAAAGTGGATGGTGAAAAGTTATGTTACCTTGATGATTAACATAAAAAAATGATGGTTGTGACCTTGGGAGGATTGAGGGAACCTTGGTAGGACTATGTGGGAGGTAAAAAAGATATGTTCATATTTGAAGATGAATTTTTAATGAATGGAATGAAGGGATGGGTAGGTATTTATAGAAAATGTGGGGGATTATTTTATTAATTTACAAGGGACACCTCATTAGTGGCATTTGAAAAACCATGGGCTTTACGAAGGTATTTTCACATTATATTGGACACTTGGGACACCTCATAAAATATAATATTATTCAAAATTAAACCAGAATTATTACATCACGGTTACATCATTAATGATGTCATTAAATACACAAAAACTCAAAACTGAATTTTTACTGTTCACCGAAAATTCAACGTTCATAAAAATCCCAAAAATTCACACTAAAAATTTTGTGATGTTTAGAATCCTAATGTGAATTCTATTTTATAGAAATTATTTTCATTTTAATTAAATTATATAAATAAAATACCAATACTTGACTAACAATTTCTAAATCATTTATTTACTTATACTATTATATAATTATATCACATTAACACTTAAGATGACAAAAACATATGTATACCTCCTTCGGTAATGTTACTATTCCAATGGTAAAATTACCATTCATAATGGAAAAATTTCTATTCCAAATGGTAATGTTACTATTAACTAAAAAATATTTTGATCTTATTCAACCACATTTTTCACCATGATTATAACCACCTATGTCAGATATTTGAAAATAATTTCACAAAAAAAGTTATTTAATAATAAAATATTTTTCACTATTCATAAAACAAACAGTATTCATTAAATACTATTCATAAAAACCACTCTTCATAAAATACAATTTCTTAAAATGAAACTTATAAAAATTATTCCTAGGTTATTTTTGACATTTGAAAATAAAAAATGATGATTATTTTACCATAATAATTCTCTATGTATGAAAAATCAATAAAAATTACAATTTCATATTTTGAAAACAATTTATCATATTTGACATAGTTAAATATATAATTTATTAAGAAGTTTTATTCATAAAATATGAATGATGAGATAAGAATTTTATTTATAACAAGGGATTACACAAAGTAACTATGTCCTTGTAATATATCCTCAAATAACACCTACATAGGACCTATGTGTATGATGTGCTATGGTGATATAATCTTGGGCCGGCTCAGACAACATTTCTCAAGTAGTGATTTCAATCATCTTAAAAATCTCCTATGGGTGATTCTGTTCAAGCTTCACAACTTGACTCTCAATTTGGTCTTGGTCAAGAGTAAATCCTAGTGACGATACCGTCATCCAATCTCCGACATATGGGCTTCGTACATCCTTAGTATACTGGATGAGGACATCGACTCCTCTTACTGTATTAATTAACCATAATTACTTATATTTATAAAAAATAATTACAACATTAAGAGTTTAGATTCTAATCCACATATTGAATAAGGATTATATAACAGTTGAAACCCGGTGGTCTTATTTAAATTATACTAACTTCATTAATTAAAGGATAAATATTTGTTGAGTATAAAAAAACAACACATAAATTCATGAAAAAAATATTATTCAAATGTTTGCGTCATTATATTATTCCCCCTTTATAAATATCGTCCCCAAAATTTTAACATGTACCCTTAGAAGAGAAAAGTTGTGGGTACTTCTCCCTCAAAGACTCATCAAGTTCCCTTGTGTCTTCTTCACATTTTTTTTTCATCTATAACGCCTTAACTAGGTGGGTAGTATTTTTGCATAGAACCTTGTCTCTACAATCCATCATCTCCACCATCTGATCCTTATAATAGAGTAAATGTTTCAGTTGTACCACCTCTAGTGTTAGTAGATGTGAAGGTTCAGATATGTACTTCCTGAAGAGGGATACATGGAAGATATCATGAACATGTGATAGAATTTGACGAAGTTCAAGCCGATATTCCACTGGTCCTACATGATCAAGGATTTCATAGGGGCCAATGTACATAGGGATGAGTTTCTCTTTCTTCCCAAACCTCATTAATCTCTTCCAAGGATAAATTTGAAGAAATAAATTGTCACCAACATCAAACACCAAGTCCCTTTGACAGTTGTCAACCTTTCCCTTTCCCCAACTCTGAGCAGCCTTAATGTGTTGCTGGATGACATGAACCTTTTATTTCATATCTTTGCACAAGATAAGACCCAAGAATATTTCACTCACTATATTCATCCCAAAAAGTATGAGTTCGACATCACATCCTATATAGAGCTTCATAGGATTCCATTTGAATGATCTAGTGGAAGATGTTGTGGAAATAGAACTCAACTAATGGGATATATTGATCCTATCTACCTTTAAATTCCATTGAGCAGGTTCTCAACATGTCCGCGAGTGTTTGAACATTCCATTTAGACTGGCCCTCAGTTTGGTGGTGATAGGATGTACTAAAATTCAATTTGGTACTCATATCATGTTGAAGACTACTCCATAATTGTGATATGAACCCTGTATCATGATCGAATATGATTGAATGTGGAACTCCATCCAGCCTTACCACTTTCCTTCACGGAAATCCTGGAAATTTAATCAATAAAGAAATTTTACCAAATAGAGATAAATTGGGAAGTCATGGTGAGACGGTCTATAATAACCCATACCGCATTGTTTCCTTTAGAAGTTCTTAGGACACCATTGACAAAGTCCATAGTGATAGCTTCCCACTTCCATGCTAGAATTGGTAGTGGTTACAATACCCCATTAGAAATTTGTCGCTCTACCTTCAGTTGCAGACATACCAGGAACCTTGATGTGTAGTCAGCAATATCCCATTTCATATTATCCCACCAATAATGAATAAGAAGGTATTTGTACATTTTCATGTTTCCCAGATGTATATGGAATGTAGAGCTATGAGAAACGTTCATCAGCTCCAATATTTGCAGAATAGATGGAACACATAATCTTGTACATAATTTTAGTACACCATCATCTTCAATATTGAAATTTGGGAACATCTCATACTTCACTGCCTCAAATTTCTTCAGTAACAAAGGATATTATTTATGAACATTCTTAATCTTCTCTAGTGATGACAGTTGATAAATCATTTAGGTCAGGGTTAATGATTTCTCTTCCTTTATAATTACTATGTCCAAATTTACTAGGTCATTGATCAAAGGATCGTTTAGAATCCCCATCATAGACAACACAATTGGGTCATTCCTGCTTTATTCATTAGTGACTTTGTTTGTTCTTCTAGGATGAAAATGAATTGAACAATTATAGTATTTAATAAAATAAAACCATATTCATTATCTCATTTTCAATTACTTTTGTGTGAAAATATAAATCAAAAATTCTTTTTATGTGAATATTTCAATTTTATAACTATAAAGATAGTTCCTCCATATCTTCAGTGAAAAAATGACTACTTCTAGCTCTAGATCATGCATAGGATAATTCTCGTCATGTGCCTTCAACCGTCGAGAAGAATAAGAAATGAAATTATCATTTTTAAAGGACACACCCATGAGATTTTAGAGATTCATCGCTAAAAATAAGGAATCCTTCTCCACATGAGGGAAGAGTTAACATGGGTGTAGTAACCAATCTCTTTATCATATAATGGAAAATTTCCTCAAATTCCATTGTCCAGATAAACTTGACCCCCTTTCGAGTTATCTTGGTTAATGGATTAAAAAGTCGTAATTTTTTTCACAATCCTTCCATAATATCCAAAAAAATCCATGGAAACAATGAATCTTAGTTATCATTGTAGGATGAGGGCACTCCACTACAACCATGGTCTTTTCAGGGTCATCTTTGATTCCTTCATTGGTTACAATGTTCCCCAAAAAGAAACCATTTGTAACCAAAATTCATATTTTCTGAACTATACAAAAATCATATCCTTCTATATGGTTTGCAAAATAATCTTTAGATATTCCTCATACTCCTCATGACTTTTGGATTATATCATAATTTCATTAATAAAAACCACCACAATGTTATCAAGGTTGTCCTTAAATACTATATTCATCAAATCCTTAAAAATAGTATGTGCATTAATCAGTCAAAAGGGCATAACAAAAAACTCATAATGATCATATCTTGATCGGAAAGCAAATTTTGGAATATCTAATTTGTTCACACTCAATTGATGATAACCAGATAGAAGATCAAACTTAGAGAATAATTGAGCCCCACAAAGTTGGTCAAATAAGTCATCAAATCTCGGAAGTGGGTATTTGTTCTTCATTGTGATCCCATTAATTTCCTTATAATCAATGCATAGCTAAATTGATCCATCCTTATTCTCAAAAAAGATAAAAGTGCTCCAAAAGGATACACACTCGGTCAGATAAACCCCTTTACCAAAGGATCTTGGAGTTTATTCGTTAATTACTCCATCTCCACATTCTCCATTCTATATGTGGTCTTTGATATTGAATGACACCCAAGGTTGAGCTGAATAGATAACTCTATATCTCTTTAAATGGGTGGTCTTGGTAAATCCTTGAGAAATATGTTAATTCCTTCTTGAATGATGGAGATATTTTCTTACCTTATACACCCATTTCACTCTTCTTCATCACTAATAAACTCCTTAATGAAGGATATAAGAAGTTATTCTAGAGATAGATCATGTTTAAATATCTCTCCATGGAATATAACTATAGGTTTTTTATTCAAGACTACTGATATTTCCTTACATCTGTATTTTATCTTAGCATTATACTTTGAGTGCCAGTCTACCCCTAGTATAATGTCGAATTCCAGCATCAGAATGACTACTAGATTTATGATAATATTATGATCACTAAAGTAAATACTAGAGTTTCTAAACACTGACGATGCTTGGAAAATCACACCAGGAGTATTGAATGATAACTCTACTTTTAGAATTTCAGGGGATTATTCTAAAATCTTTGCAAACATGGAGGAAATAAAGGAATGTATAGAACTACAATCAAACAATGTACTCACTAGTATTAAGAGAACAATTATAGTACACACCACCACATCATTCGAAGCTTCACCATCAGCTTTTGTGATAGAAATATCATGAACTTTCTCCCTTGGCCTTTTGTTGGGGCTAGTGGTGGTTCCCCTCCACTGCCCTCAGATTTGGACAGTGATTAGAAATGTTCCCATGTTTTCCACACTATAGAATTTGAAATCAGGTAAGGATGTAACCATCTTCCATTTTGATTTACTGTTTTGTAGTTGAGGCTTAACCTCACTATGAAAATTATGTGTGATATGGACATCTCTTCCACATTAGTAACACTTCCCACTCCCGATAATGTAGTTCCTAAAATGCTTCTTCCCACACTTATTACACATGGGACGTTGCACTTGCTTGACTCCTCATTCCTGAACAAAGTTCCTCCATAAGATGGGCTCCATTTATCTCTTGTTTTCATTAGATTTATGAGACCAATGCATCTCAACAAACTCCAGTTCAACTTTCATTGCACACTATATGATCTCCTCATAGCTGTCATAGTATCGATTGGCTAGATTCATTCATAGATGAGGTCTTAGTCCACCAAGGAATCTATTAGCCATCCCATTTGGATACATTAAAATGGAATTGGTGTAACATGGAATCCTTAAGAATTTCATCTCATATCTTCCCATAGAATCATTCCCCTTCTTCTTTAGCTCGAGTAAATCCTTCTCCATTCTTGTTCTCATAGAACGGGGCAAATAATTTTTGAATTAAAGTTCTCTAAACTCGTCTCTGTACATATCTTAAACCCACAGTCATTGACTAATGTTTTTATTTAGTTCCCACCACTGATAAGCTTCTCTCTTTAAGTGGTTAATTACCATGGTTACCTTCAATTGCTCTGAATAGAAGAGCACTGAAAAGATCTTCACTATAGAGCTGATCTAGTATTTAGAAACTAGAGGGTTGGTAGACCCACTGTAGGTGGGTGGTCATTTATGCATAAAGGAATCAATAGAATGTTTTTCCCATCATGTTGAGATCATTATCTCAGCTTGATTCATGTTATTTCCCATAACTTGAGTCATTTTTCTCATCATTCTCTTGAATATTCTCATTCTAGCTTCCATCAGATGTCCGTTAGTGCATGGTCCATTGCATTCACCATTTTTGCAGTTCCCCATATTTTCATCCATTTTCTAAAATAATAAAACCTTAGTTATATGATTATTTCATTAATTAATCATTTAACTATAAATTATTTTTATGTCTTATAACATTATGCGTAAACATATTATTATTTAACAACAATTACATTTCTTTTTAAATTTTTCATAAAGATTCATAAAAGTCTTGTGATTAACCAAACATATCCCCCATAAGTGTCAAACTATGATTGAAACAAAGCCCATTTTCGTGTACTAGGATAAAATTGGTCAATCCCAAAACTACTTGTCAGAATTTTAACTCCTAGGTACAACTATTCCTGATCCATATCCTCTTGTTTGTATATAGGAAATATTTATTTGTTCGGAAACCTCTTACTTAATATTTCACCAAAATACCAGGAAATTTTCTGGTGCTTAAAATTTTCTATAGGGTTCTTCTTGTTGTTTTCATTGCCTAAATTTTACATATAACTAAAATAATATTTGATACCAACTATGACATCACACATTTATATTACATAACATTTCATTACATTTTACAAATAGAGGATCTTTAGAGTCTACTTCTTTGTAAATCCAGAATAATATACATGAAAATATAAAATATTCTTGTAATCCACTATTAAGGCTTCATAATAGGTTTTTCTTATGTATAATTTCTGACCCTCATAACCTGGATACATACATCAAAGGAAAGGATGAGAAGAAGGCCCAATAAAGAAAACAAGGGAAACAGTTTACATGTGATATTCAACGATATCAATAAGAACATTAGTGATATCATAAGAGAATGATAAAGAGGCATATAATAGTGATAATAACTTGAAACATATCATGAAAATGTGGAAACAACATTTATTTTACACATTCATGAACATATCACCAAGTTCCATCCATAAGGTGTCACAAAAATTACCAGGGTTATTCACCAAGGTATCGTAAAACATCTCATCTCTAGAGATTAAATCATTCACCGAATTCATTAGAGCACTATCATGGTAGACCCTTACTATGTATATATTTTCATGTGATAAATAGAGATTATAATCATGCCTTTCATAAATATATAACCTTATCATTAAACAATACATAATATTAAGTTCAGTCAAGAATTCACATTGTGGATCTTTTTAGGTTTAGAGTATTGGGGAATTAGGGCACAACTTCATACATAACAACTTGAATATTATATGTAGACAAATAGAGAATTTTTTATAAATTAAAAACTCTTAAAACAGAAACATGTATAGATCTATGTTTTAGATAGAATGACATTTCCTTGATCACATCCTTGACCCTATTCATCTTTATGTACTGTGAAATACATTTAAAAATATGGGATGATAATAAAAAGCTCAGTAAGGGTTATAATATAAGAAATGAAAAAAAAATAGCCCATCAATAATTACAAATCTATGAAACCATAATTTTCAATCATAATTATCCTAATGAAATCATAATATTTATAAATAACACATAGTAATCATAATTCATAAAGGTAACATATAGAATACATAACATACTTACAGTGTAGTGTTTACAGGTACATAGGCAGTTACATTTAGAATACCCATCAATGTATATTCCCCAAATCTCTTAAGAGAAACATTAACGTTTACCTTCGTCACATTACCCAATGCATTGGAGAGATATCTTGGGCTCACCCAGCCTAGGATTATTATAGAACCACCCATATATGTAAAAATGACCATGAAACATAATGTAATCATATAAAACAAGTAAAGTAAAGATAACACTTCTTCATTGCTATCAAAAGATATCTTTTCAAGATATTGAAGAAATCATTTCATTTAAGAAATTCAAGAAGAATAGTTTTGAATCCAAGATTCCAATACAAAATTGAATATTTTTGAAAATATTTTTGTCTTTAAAACACTCATGTCATGAACAATCTCAGGTCGACCCTGAACCAGTAACCCGAGTCGGTTCGCGATATGGCCTAAAGGGTTTTCTTGATCCCCACATGCTGGCTACTAGTGTCAAGAATCGAGATGACCAGTCAGGAACGATTTGGACCAAACAATGATAGATAAATAATCATAAACTAAACAAAAAGGTGAACAAAAGAAAATGAACTAATGAAACTCGCAGCTGAAAAAGTAAAAAATACAGAAAAATGAGACATAACACAAGTTACCTCATGCACTGGTGGAAATCCCACCAATACCAACACTTCTTTACAAACGGTTTCAAGAAACCATTGGGGAAAATAATCTTTACCAGTGGTTCTATGGAACCGTTGTTGTAGACTAGTATTTTTTTTGGTTTTCCCAATGGTTATAGTAAACCATTGGAAAAAGCATATCAATACCAATGGTTCTTATGAACCATTGGGATAGAGACCCTAAAAAAACCCAGCCATCGTACTCTTTCTCCCATCTGGTCGTGCCCCATTTCTCTATCCCTACATCACAAAACTCATAACCTCCCCTCAACACCTGACCTCACCTCACCACCCGACCTCCTCTTGCCACCGCTCCCATTGTGTCCTCCCCTCACGCTCCCTGCCTCCCTTTCAGACTCCCCCTCACCACTTGCTGCTCACCGCTTGCCGCTCACTGCTCCCCGCTCTCCAATCCTCGCTCCCCAATCCCTGCTCACCACTCCTCGCACCCCGCTCATCATCACCCGCCTCTCCCCTCCCTCTAATCCCAAGCCATAGCAGTCGTCACTCTCCCCTCCCTAGCAAATTATTCACTCCACGTGTCATCCGCAATGTGCATAGAGGTATCATTTATGATTTCAGAAGTGTCTATTTTAGGATTATTCATAGATCTCATTGAAGTATGGTGAAATCAATCATTTATAATAGATATTTTTCTATAATTAGGAATACGGGAACACTAAATCAATGTTTTATGGGTTATTCAGTGTTTCATATTTTGTTTTTTCTATGATTTGTATTAGGAAGGATTTTTCATCGATTTTTCTATAATTAGGATGTGTTATTCACCCCTTCTTGTTTTTTTCACATCGATCCATTAAGGGATTCACTTTTTCATATTCATCCAAGGGGTTTTTCCTAAAATCAATTTTATTAGTTATTAAATAGGCATTTTCAATTGGGTCTTTCTACAGCCCAGATTCATGGATGCATTGAGAGGGACATAGACGAATAACAACACTATATGAAGGATTCATTTTTAAAAATTATTTTCCATTACAAAAAATATATAAATGTGAAGTGAGTATTATGTGACATTTCCATTGGATGGTTTCTTATATCAATATGTACGGTAATAATGTGGGTTTATCATCTTCTAAGTTATAACACTAACTAAGGCTTTTTTATTAATACTAGATAACTTTTTTGTAGCTAAAAAGTGTTTGATTTTCATTTCAAATTCTTATTTCTCACATTATAAAAATGGTTTTGTAGAGGAAACATGATTTTCTCTTCATTCACATGATTATTATTATTTGAAAACTGCATTTTCACATGAACAATAACATAACTCCCAATGTTTTTCAATTTTTTAGTTTATTCTTTTATATCTCATTAGACCAAATGATCAAACATTATTTATTACCATGTTCAACCTTCTTCATAGGTTTGTATCCATTTATAGGAACTAATTTATAATATGATAACATTGGATCGTTTCCCTTACAAATAATCAAATTCTTTTGACACTAGAATCAAAGTCATTCATATGATAGCTTCAGGACCAACATAATTATACGTTCAAAAATCATCTTCAACTGCTTTTTATTTTCCTTAGGAAATATCTTAGGATGCTCATTAAAAATCCCATCTACAAATCCAATTCTACTATTTATTTCGTGGATGGTTTCCATTTTTAGTTCAAATTTTCTATCATAAACGTTGTAGATATTTATTTTTATAGTGTATGATTATCTAAAATTTTTCCTTTTTTATAGGGCGTATCATGGTTCCTTCGGGTCCACCTCATACTTGATTTGGCATCCGCTGCTGAAGGTAATGTAGTTTCGATAATATTAGTTCATCTTCCACCATTTGAGGCTGGTTTATTCTTCCCACTTTCTTTGGACCAATTTAATTTGGGTCATTGGTGATTTATGTGTCCATGAAAAATCTATATTAGGAATAAATATTATGAATAATACTACTTTACTTCTGGACCCTCTTATGATATTCCTTATATGATATCATTCATTCCTGTGTATTTTTTACTCCAGATATTGAACTAATGGATCTAATTATTAAAAAGGAATGACTGATTATTATTAATTTCATGATAGACGAGAACCCAAATGGATGAAATTTTCCACGATAATATAAAAAAATAAGGTAAATTAAATCTAATGGAAATGTCCCAAACAAACTTGTATCGAACAAAACTATACTAAGCTCAAACTCGATCCAAAATAATTATATTCCATTAATAGGAGGAGTAATTGTTAGATAATAGGAATATAGTATTTGATAGAATCATTTTGAAACATAGATCTGTTTCCCCTTTACTTTGAGGAACATGATTTGACCCAAGGGGTGTTGTGGTTATTATATGTTGGGTGGTGACTTGTATAGTCAGAGGAGACAGGTATGTTTTATTTTATTTTATTTTATTTTCTTTATCGCAATTCCATTTAGGTCTTTTACTGCTTTCTATGGATAAAGGGTAGTTATATTCTACGAAGGTGTTCATATTGATTTAGTCCATCGAATTTCATCCGAGGTAAGATTTTATGGTTACTACTTGTCTCGCGCCTCATGTATTTGGGGATTTTGGTGTTTTTTACTTCATATTATGGTTTCGGTAGGGTGTCAGATTGGTTCATGTAGGTTTGGGTGGATTTGGTTCTCTACTTCCAATCAACGTAAGGCTTTAATTCCATTGGTTGGTTTCTCACCATTTATTTAGCTTCCTTTATGTGTTTTGAGGTTCCTAATATCCTTTGTGTTGTAAGTTGATCCATACTCATTGGTTTCAAGTCACCAAGATAGGGAAGACTCGTCTGCATGTGCATAGGTAAGTATGTGTATGTATGTAGGTTCCCTTGTTATGTGTATAGTTATCCACGACAATGATTATGCACTTATGGGGCTAGGTGTGCCAATGTATATATATATATATATAAATGCATATGTAGGTGTGTGGAGACTGGTATAGGCAAATAAGCATATGTGTAAGGATCCCCTTTCACATGCTCATAGCCATGCAGGTGTGTGGATTGGGGCTAGAAGTCCTTGCATGTGTGTGATGGTGGGTATACCAAGTGAAGTAGAAGTATATTTTAGTTAGAAGCTCCAATAGACGAAGAGGATGGCTTGGTTCCACCCTGAGGTAGGGTCCCTCTCCGAGCTTCTTTAATTCAAGAATGCTTTAAATTGAATTTCACTTCTTTCTTAATTTTGATTAATTATATTGAATAGAATATCATATCTTGAATAACTGTTCATTAATATAATTGTTTCATTTGATTAATAAATTTATGTTTTTATAATAAAACCCCTCCAATGGAGGTGCAATGTCATCAACAACTCACAATGATAGTTATGTTCATGTAGTAGATTAATTTATTGCATTTGATTTATGCTGAATGATTCATAGAGTAAATGTTAAATATAATTAAAGGAATTTTTTGATAACTCCATTCCATGATTTTATAATAAATCTCCTCCAACGGAGGTGTGCTGTCTTCTAAACCAAATTGTAGTGAGGGTTATTTGTATCATGTTTATATTTTGTTTGAGTTTTCCATATGTCTCTTGTTGGTTATTGTTTTGTGGAATTTTAGTGTTCGTTTTATTTGAATAATATAAATTGACTTATCATACTCGTCTAGATCAAATGACATTGCCCGAGTAGGCATATGTCTTAACCATGAAACTTTCATTTTCATCCTTTGAATATTATAAATGCAATTTCCATGTTTTAGCGAAGTGAATGAATTTGTAAATTGTTTGTTTAGGGTGTATGATTCTTTTCCGTAATTTCATTTCCCTTTAGACGTTGCATCATCGCTCCGCTCACTATAACCTTCTAACGATCCCTTATTATAACATATTTAATAGTTTATTTGTTCTATCATGTCCGTTGTGACCATATCTTATGGAGAAACCCATTTTGGGTGTTTTCCTGGACTATCAGTCACCCCTTTTGGTGTTTACCTGAGCCTATATATCTAAAAACACTGATGGGGTCATTATTTAACAATTTTTAGGATTATAGTGCTCCCTACCATAAGCATAATCCTAACACCATTTGGGGTGTTTTCCTGGCCATGATGCACATCTATTTTTATTACATATATGAATTCTCCCATAAGATTTGTGTTGGATCATGAGATGTTAAAATATACTCAAATTCTATAGTTCTCAAGGTGACTGACGTTTTATTATTAGAGGTACAATAAATTCATATTCCATTGATAAGTAATACACCTACATAATTTTACTCTCAATCAGTAGTTTCAACTACCTTGTACCACTTTTAAAAACAGCAAATATAAAATATATATCTTTATCATACCACAATCCTAAATCAAGGGTCTGTTTTTTATAACAAAATATCAGTTTCTATAATGTGAAGGACTACTACATAGGATTTTTTTGTAATTAAATATAAAGTGTAACCAAAATTTTGATATCTAATATAGATATAGGTTAGTAGAATAAAAATTCAATAATACTTAAAAACTCTATATGATCACTAGTCCTCCCCACATAATTCCATGACCACTTGGTTCCATGTTCTATAAGAGTGGAGTCCTATCATGATTTTTCCTTTATAGGGATTCATTAATTGCATATGAAATTATATAAAATGATTGATAAAAATAAGAATAAAAGAATTTCTACTAAAATTTGATTAATTATCATTCTCAGCAGAGTTTATTAAACCATTTATGTACGGTTTTCTGTTTTTTACTTCTACTTGTCCTTCAGAGTTTGATATTTTTATGATCTAGATGATATGATTAGTGTTTTTACCCTTGTAGAGAAAATGATTCTACATTATCTTCTTTTTTGGGTGTGAACATGAAACAACCCACACCTCATATAGTGTAGTTGGAGCTTTCTACAACAATGTGGTATCTGATGGATGATCAGCTCTGCGATGGTATTTCATGAGTCTTGTGATCAATGTTGAGACTGACTAATCACAATTTCTGATGGTGGGGAAATGGCCGGAATGTTGCCCTGCCTCCTCCCACTCCCATCGCTCCTGGCCAGAAGATGTTGCCCTGCAGATGTCACTGGACTGGGCCAACACACCGCTGTCACGCCACAGTCAGGCCGTGGTCACACAACGGTCAGGCCACGGTCACGCCTTAATCACGCCATGCTCATGCCGTGGTCATATCATGGTCAGGCCACATGGGTAAAAATGAAGTTTTAATGAATGAATGTTATTTTTGAAATATTTTTTGATAAAACCATGTTTGGTTAAATAGGAAAATTTGGATCACTTATTCATCCCACAGCCTCCTGCATATCATCCCGAACCAACCCCTGACACCTATAAAAGAACCCCATTCCACCTATTCAAACCCACACCAGCCCCCTGCTAGCCCCTTGCCACCTGTATTCTAACCCGCACCATTCACTCCAGCCCAACCAGCCACAAACACCAACCACAGCAGCCAAAAACCTTAGCCACAATATTTTATTTATTTTGTACTTCTATTTTTATTATTTGGTTGTGGTAAAAATTGTTCCCAAGTGGGTTTTCAATAACGCCCAGACACTATCATGTGTTTATTTTAATAGAAATATCATTTATAAATCTAGAGTGGTGGATGTAATATTCTCAATTATTTGAGAATTTTTAGCTTTTTCTTTTGATTCCATGTCATTCAGTTTTACATACAAATATAGAAACATTAGGTATAGGGTGATCATTTTATCTTATAATGATCTCAACATGACTACCCCATCACTCTTTATATTCTTAACATGTTCATTATGGATCTTGTTTCTCATTTATAGTGACCTATAATGTTCTTTAACTATTTTACCTTTCACATATAGTTGTGAAACCCTAACACTCACACAATATTTGTGTAGATATTCCAATTATTGGAATACCATAGTAGTAGTGGCCTAAAACACTTCCTTGTCAACAACTGTTCTTTAAAATTTTTCATTAGTCTAAGACATGTTATCATTAAAAAGTGAGACTATTTATCCCTTGAATTTCACTAATATTGAGATGATGAAACATTTTCTAACCAATTTTCCCAATGAAATCTACATGGCATAAAATTATTCCTCTTTTTGTTCTTTTTCATAAACTATTTCCTTAATAATAATAAGTATATTTCAAATATCTTCATTGGGAAATATATTCAAATAAACTCCAACATGGGAGAAAAATTATTCAACTATTTTGATCTCTTTATACTCTAAATAGCTACATAAAAGTATCTCTGTAAACATATTCAATGGATTAACACATAACACTCTATTCAAATCATATTAGTGGTTGATCCCTTTCATTATTCAAAAATTTTATCCTCTTATATTCCTATTTCTTCTACCTATTTTTCACTACCTTATATGAAGTTTCCATTTCTAATTCAGGGGAGTAGTGGACTAGGGTATGGGGGGATGTTGTGGAGTGGGGTGGGGGTGGCAGTGGAGTAGGGTATGGGGGGATACAATGGAGTGGTGAGGGGGCAGTGAAGTGAAGTGGGTGGGGGCTGCAGGGGGGTTTCAGTGGGGGGGGGGGGGTGCGGTAGGGGGGATGTGGCAGTGGGGGCTTTAGGGGTGGCTGTGGCAGGGGGGAATCTGTGGAGTGGGGGGGGGGGGGGGGCTGGTGTGGGGGATGGGGGGGAGCTGGAGCAGGACCATCTTCCTCTGAGCTACTCCCACTCCAATATGTCCTGATATCCCTTTTCTCTAACATTTCTGTGTGGTGGAACTCTCCCCTTCCTTCCACACTATATGCATTTCCAAAGGATGCCTCCTTTAGATGATGTTATTCATTCTATATCAGGTAATTAATGTTTGCAAAGACCTGGTTAGTTTTTCTGCTTGAATTACTCACTATTGTTTCCATCACATCCAAAGGTTTTAAAATGTTCAGACTCAAATGCCTACACCTTTTCATGATTGGTTAGTCAGCCTAGTTGCAGATTCTCCACTATAAACCCACATGGTTACTCTAAGAGCCTCTCAATCCTATAAGAATAGAGACCCACTATGATCCTACTCTAGAGTCCCACCAATAAATGAAACTTCCCAATAACCAATAAAAATATATGATTAAATTAAAATATCTTCTTAATACCCATGTTTCTTATGCACCACGTGATGTAGATATCCTTACATGAATACACTGGATAATCCAGTCTACTCACGAACATAATCTTCAAGATCTTTAGTAGTTGATAAGAATGATTAGATCTAATCCTCTCAAATAGTCACATAATATCTTTAACTATCCAGGTCTCTCAACCACTTGAACTCTCATGAATTGATATATCCTCTTTCTTTAATGAATCTT
Source organism: Viscum album (assembly GCA_963277665.1). NCBI lineage: Eukaryota > Viridiplantae > Streptophyta > Magnoliopsida > Santalales > Viscaceae > Viscum > Viscum album. The sequence goes on from OY728145.1 coordinate 1,302,799,882, forward strand.
GACTTCAATCTATTCTTGCATTGTTGTCCATTTTTGTCAACTTGGAATTTTACATTTTTTTTGATTTTTAGTTATTTACATTTTCTTTATGGTTTGTTTATAATGGATCATGGTATACTATATGTGCATTCATTTTATAAGGTTAATTTAAAAAAGAAAACATTAAATGGGAAAGTTTAAAAATAAATTGATTCTTATAGAAAACTTGTGGATAAAATTACAATGATATTTGTATTTGGAAAAGTGTCTAAAATGTTTTGGATTTAAAATGATAACCTATTTTGGGAAATTTTGACAATCCTGTTAGAAAAAGGGATAGTGTTAATTATTTTCATGTTTTAAAGTAATATTAATAAAATATAATTAGAATCATTTAATGGAATTAAGACTTATATACTTTTAAAATAGATTATTTTGAAGTTGTTGGATTGGTGTATCTTGATTTGGTTGGGTTGAATGCTTGTGGATTACATCTCTTACCACTATACCAGAGGTATTTCATGTTTCTTCTTTTCAAGAGTGTGGTGGAGGAATCTTCAATAAGGGAAAAAGGAAGTGATGGTCCAGACCCTATAAGTGGTGGTTTTAAAGACTATATATTATTTCCTCACCGGTTTCTTCTAGGATCAAATACTTGTTTTTATATCAGTGTCAAAAATTGGGACCTAAGAAACATTGTTGTCAGGATCACCAATGGTATTTTTTGTTAGACTACCAGCTGGAGTCTAAACAATGGGAATATATTGGGTTACATGAATAAATTAAGAATACCAGATAGAGTCTTTGGGATGCTGAATCCATTGATGTGATTCATATTTGTTATTTTTATATAAGATAATATCTTAACTATCCAAAAGGAAATTTTGGATGTACTAGGAAAATATGAAGGTTGCTATGTTCTGGATGGAAGCTCGGGGCTGTCCATGGGTTGTCCAGGGGGTGTTGGGGTCTTTAGGGCAGGTGGAGGGTGCAGGTGGGGTGTCATGGAGGAGGTGGCCAGGGGAGGGTCCAGGGGGTGTCTAGGGGGTATGCAGGGAAGGGGGGATTCAGGGGGGGTCTACAGGGCGGGGGTGGGTGGTTCCATGGGGGTGTCTAGGGGGTCTAGGGGGGGTCTACAGTACATGGGGGTTTAAAGGGAGTCTACTGGGCAGGGGGTGTCCAGGGGGGTCTGTAGGGTAGGGGGTTCTAGGGGGTGTCTAGGTGGGGTCTACAGGGCAGGGGGTGGGGTTCCATGGGTGGTGTATAGGGGGGTCTGTAGGGAAGGGGTCAATGGGGGTGTCTAGGGGGGTTTGCAGGGCAGGGGGTGGGGTTCCATGGGGGTGTCTAGGGGGGATTGCAGGGTAGGGGTGGGCTTCCATGGGAGGTGTCTTGGGGGTCTACATGGTAGGTGTTGGGTTCCAGGTGGTGGTATTTAGGGGGTCTTTAGGGCAGGTGTTGGGGTTCTAAGGGTGGTGGTTGTGGGGTCTGCAGGGCAGGTGGTCGAGGTCAGTGACTAGGGGGGAGGGGTGTCCAGTGGGGGTGTAAGGGGGTTATCCCGTGTGGTGCAAGTGGGTTGTCCTGGGGGTGTTGGGGGTGTTCAAGGGGGTGCAAGGGGGCATTCCAGGTGGTGCATTGAGTGTTTTATTTGTATTAATCATTGTATATTTTCAGCACGAGTGTTTTCTTGTATTCATAATTAGTCTACAGTTTTTTACTGTAATTACAAAGTGGAGGAAGCGACATGATGCTTGTTGTACTTGAAGTATTATAATTGGAGAGGGGAGGCCACTGTATGTTGCTTGCTAAAGAGTGGCCGGCTACTGTATGCTGGTTCTTGCAGGAAGAGGTGCGTGCAGTGTTTTTTATAGATGAAATGCCAACGGTTCATAGAACTGTTTTTATATAGACTGAGTAGTATATACTATTGGTTTGATAACCATTTGTATACCAATATCCCAAAAAATTCAATGAAACCGTTGGGAGTATTGTGTTGTAGGCGGTAGACCAATGGTTTAACAATCATTGTTGTATACCTTGGTGGCCAACGATTATTAATCGTTGTGATGGAAATTTACCAATGGTTAACACTAAACTGTTGGTATTTTGAAAATCATGACAACCAATCCCAATGGTTCAAGCCGAACAGTTGGCATATGGTTATCCCCATGCCTCACAACATAACGGTTAAGTGAACCATTGGGATATAATTTCCCAATGGCTTTAGGGTTTTACCTACTGTTTGTAACTGTAGGTAAAAGCTTATTTTACAATAGTTCCTTGGTAATCTTATACATGTTTTCTAATGAATGTTACAATTATTGGGGATGATACATAGTTGTATAATCTAAAATAGTAATGATATAGATACAAATAATTACATAAATTTTACTTTTAAAACCAATAATGAATGATGGATATGAAAAAAGAAGTGCATTATGATTATGGAGATGATTAGTCATATATACACATGAGTAACATTCTTATTTTTTTAACAATCATTATGGAAAAGTGGTAAGTAATATCTCAAATTTGATAAATGATAATAATATCCTAAATACCATAAATAATACTTATATTATTAAATATCATTCAAATTTTTTGTGGATGAAAAAAGTGTCACATCACATCCTGAAGTTCTTAGTCAACGCCTACATGAACGACATTATCGTCTTTACAAGAGTAAAAAATAAAATAATTAAAATGATGTATGTTATAGTTACAGACTATTAAATTTAGAATTAATATCAAAACTATGTTTTTCATATAAAATATTATCAATAAATATATCTTTATCACCTTATATGTGAATCTTTAGAGAAATATGAATCACATCGATTTGCAAGCTAGAAGTATGTCGCACGTACGATCGACGCTATCATGTGTACTATGCAATGGAAGGTAAAAATTTATATATGATATGCTGACTCATAAGGTATAATTATATTATTTATATAATATTTATACTTTATATATATAATCATATATATCCTTGAGGGGTGGACATGAAAAAAACAATGAAATTAGTTCATGAGGCGATAATCCAATGTACACATGAACAATGAATTCATAACATATTTGAGGAACGAGTATATAGTTTTAGGTCACCAAAATATTATAAAAACATCCAAATATATGGGAGATACATGTGTGATTATGTCTTAATGGTTTAATAAAAATATATGGAGCTATATGAATATGTAAAATAAAGGCTCTTGTAGGAAAACATTAACTCTTATTCAGGTATCCTCCTTGGAATTGTTCTAAGCCCTTAATAGGATGTATTTATGCCCAAAATACATATTTTAGAATGATTTGATGTATTTTGTAATGATTCTTTTATCAAGTAATGGCAGGAAATTTTTTTAAGGTGTAAAGTGGAGAGTATAGTGGTGGCCTTTTAGAAGTTGGGGAGAGTTCACCCTAGGTATTTTATAAATGAATAGAGTTTTCTCAGAATTTTCCATATGAAAAAGGTAGAAAATGAATAATTATCGAAGATTATATGATAAAGAGTGCAAATATATTCATTATATTGTTTTTATACATGTGTATGGGAATTTTTTACCCTTAACCTGTTAGTTTAACACCCTTGTAAACCCATTTTTACCTCAACAGTGACAATTAATATTTACTGAATTCACTTTTAATTTTGGTCAAAATTTTTGATTACCATATAAAAGATTATAAATTTTTATTATTCCAAATATGGAATAAAATTTTCCAAATTCACTTTTTATAACTTAAAAAAATAAAATTATTCTTGTAGCCATGACAGTGATGCAGGGTTTTAAATGGAAAAGGTTCAAAAGATAACAATGTTTTAATATCTTATATTAATTTGAAAATGATTCAATTGACCTAAATTGGTCTACTAGATTTATAATGGAACTATTTTTACATTTATTCTAAATAAACCTAGTATTTATCATTATATATTATTTATGACAAAATAGAGTTATAAATTAAAATATAATATTTTTTTAACTATTCTTAAAAAACCTTCTTAGAAAATTATTAAAAATTAGTCAGAGGATTGTTTTAGTATTTTTATTTTAAATAATATTTTGATTTTTTAATTTAAATTTTATAAAATTCTTTAAATTTAATTTTAAATATTTTGTGATATGCATGTCTAAAACATCTATTCAAAAAATAATGTTTATTTCAAAAACATTTATTTATTTTAAAAGAATATAATCTATATTTATAATCTATATATCAAAAATAAATGTGTGTAAGATATATATTCATATATTTATGTTAATCTTATTAAAACCCACCATTCCTATTGTGTGAAGAAAACTATAATATTAAATAATATTAAAATTATATTATTGTTTATTAGAACTTGATATTGCATGTAATGAATGATAAACCATGTCTTGTGGTAATATTAAGTAAATGAATTTTTTTAATTTATATAAAATAGAAAATATATTATAATTTCACAAATTTTTCTATTCCCTTATATTATAGTTGCTGTCTATCAGACACTCTATCGAATATGATTTTTCATGTTTTAATATATTGGGGTGTCAAATTCGTTCCACATTAAATTAATTTCATCCCCTCGATTTAAATGTGATATTGGAAATTAAGGGTTTTACATTTTTAAATATAATTTTTGATAAAACCACATTACATAGGTATAATTAAATTCCCAATTAATAATATAGTAATCAAAGTAGTAATGTCATGTTGAATAACAATTAGCGAGGAGCCTATGCAAGAGAATATTGGTAGATAATGAAGATATGGACATGGAGGAAAACAATAAGTAATGATAGATAGTGACTGAAGTGATTTATCCCAATACATTTAATGGATAATGGAATTTAAATGCCTAAAAACCATAAGCCATTGATTATTGGAATGACCTTCTAATTCATCAGATATGAATTTACCAGTGTAATTTTTTTTATTCCATGATCATTTAATTATTGTTGAGGAATTATTTTACTCTCTATGAATATAACGAAATATATTAATTGATATGATTTTATTTCATAGAAAACAAATTATCCTTCAGTTATGCATCAATATTTTATTCCAGAAAATGAATATCCATATATCAATTTTTTTATGTTGGAATCATTAAAATTCACTTTTAACATATCTTGCGATCCATAAAAGAGTGACAAGTCATTCAGGCTATATCTAAATATTTTCCAATACAATATGTTTAGTAAATTATTGTATAATCCCAAAATCAATGACATTGGTGGATTATTATTATTTTTAAAAAAAATAAAAAAAATAGTGATATTATCACTATGACATAAGGTAAGCCAATGGTAGGTGTTAAACCCTTATCATCATTTGGTTGTGTGTTTAATCCTGATGGTCCTTCCAAAAAAGATGGGTTGTCACCAGAACTGTAGGCTATCTCTTTTATAAATATTTATTAATAAAAATCCTATTTTTTCAAGTAAAATATAATGGATGTTCTTCAACTAATATTAATCATTTAATACATTTTTAATATTTTTTTAAAATAAATTACGATGTCTAATAATATTAATAGACTATTATTAGAATACCATTATTGAACATATTAATTCTAATAGTTATCAATACATTTAATACTATTAATGTAAAAATAGAAAGAATTATTCATCAACTATCTTGTCTACTATGTAATATAATTTATAAAAATTTCTCAACAAATTTCCTCAATCATGGTAGAGTCTCATCACATAAACCTCAATATAGGTACTTTTTTCTTCGAAATTATTAAAAATAATAAAATCATAATCCTATAATGGAATCTGTGAACTTTTATTTAATGTATACACAATTTTTTCTATAATATAATACTACATTTATATTCTTCATAATTATTATACAAAATATCACTGATAAAATACTTCTACAATTTATATTTTTTGAATCCCAATACATTAACACTTCTTCCATTTTATTTCCTCATAGGTCCTTCTATGGTCTATGGTTTAACAAAGGTCATTTATTTTCAGTATCTATTCTGATATATCCTAATAGTTTTTAATTAAAAGCTAAATAATCGTATGAATATTCCCTATGAGTGACAAACCACATGCAAATTAAGATACATTCTCATGTACCAGGTAATTCTCGAGTCAATCCTAACATTATATTTTCATATTAATCACCCCTACATACATATATCCAATAACCATGCCCACTTATAGTATCCATACAGATATCTATTGATTGGAATGACCAGATAATCAATACCCTACAAAAATATTAGGATTTTCGTCTATACTTATCTGTAAATTCTATAATTCGATTATATTCCCCAATATATGTCATATTAAATATAGTTCAAAATGTTTCGACTAATATTTCATTATACAAACTATAGTGACCATGACCCCAATAGCCAGAGTTAATTTCTACTATAATTATAGTGGAATTATATGTAAGTAATCACTTACTGAAGAAAAGATTAGTTTAATGGTCATGGTAAACTAGATACATAAATCAGTCTTCCATTAAATTTGAATACAAAAATTACAACATAATTCTTTTTAAATAATAAAACTATTCCCTCTACAATATTCTTTCATATCAATCATTGTAAACATTGTGGGATCCTTAGTAATGGAAAACAATATGGGTGACATCAAATTTTTAGTATGGTTTAAGTATAGAAGAAGCTATCATGGATGAATAAACATAATAGACATGAAATGGAAAATAAATAAGCACACATGGAATTTAAATAACTAGAAAATCATAATCAATTTTGAAAATAAAATAAATGAAAAACAAATCATTAAAATAACTCGATAAAAAATAATCATTATATAAAGGTAAATAACATAGCACACATTCCATTAAAATAACTAGATAAGTAATAATATATATAGAAAGCTAAATTACAAATCACAAAATCTATTTAAATAACTATATAATGCACAATCAATTTGTTTTGGAAAATAACTGAAAAAAACATTCATATTAATAAATAAATTATGAATAAAATGAAACCAGATATAATGTAATTGGGAAAATCTCTAGGATAATAATAACTGAAAATATAACGAAGTAAATTTATTTAATTATTGGAAATCATTTCTCAAACACATGATACCTATATCTTCAATACCCTTAATAATAAGGTTGAAACTATAACAAAAAATTGACTAATTTTAGCATATCCTGATTGTCTCAGGAAAACTGGCAATGTAGGAGGGGATATATAATGACTAGCCCAATTCATTACTATAGGAAAAACGTATTCCTCATATATTCAATAATCTATAAAATTTTGCAATCAATATACGTTAATATAAAATATTCATAGTGATTAGAGGATATATATTTATCAATATTTTCTAAATTCAATTAGATAAATTTAAATGCAAATCACCATTTATAATTAAATGGTACTTACTACGATATAGGAAAATTCATGATAAAAATATAGATATTTTTGGGAAATTTAAAATTTGATCTTCATATGAATTTAATATATCATGGGGAAGTTAATTAATTCAATATGAAACAAGGAGTGAATGTCAATACTATCCTTGGGAAAAATGATCAAAAACCACCCAGAGGATGAATAAGGATGGTATCGATAAAACATATACCAATTTGAACATGAATAAAGTGGAATTATCATTAATGAATTAAAATAACATAAAAATATATTTAAATTCATTTTATTGGAACATTTCCTCTTATTATTGAAAATAACTTTTCTAAACATACAAAATATTTTAAATACCTTGTTGTGAATATTGTTTTTAAAAAAAATAATTTCAGAATATAGTAAAATATATTTAAGAATATCCTTGTAATTTTGATAATGAATCTTCAATGAAATTATGGTGGTTAATTTTGTACTGGTTATACAAGGTAAAAACATTAATCCATTTTCATTGTAGAAATGTTAAAAGAAGTACTTTTTAGAAAAAAAATAATATTATTTTAATGAAATTTGTAAAAAAATAAAAATGAGTAATAATATATTTAATAAAACATTTCTAAAAGTATAAAAATATAATTTTTTTTTATAAAACATGACTTTGGATGAAAAAATAATTTTTTGCCGAAGAGAGAGATGAAGTCAGGATTCCTTGGATACAATTAATAAAAATCTCATATACTAATGTGGGGATAATTGGTAATGTTACATGAAAATATAATTTATAACTATAGAGAATAAAATTGAAATTGATTTATTATTAAATGGTCCGGAGTATTCTCTTCAACTAATATTCAATAATATATATTCTTAATTAGAATGAGATTGTGAAATAAACTCTTAAAATTTTCATACCTTTGATGTGTAAAAAAATGAATTACTATATTATGTGTATCCAATTAAAATACAAATAATTTTTTGTAATAAAACATTAGATAATATTAATTCATTATACACATTATATTATCAGGGCATAATCAATGAAATAGAAGTTTAACCCATTAAGTGGAAATTGAGTTATGAAATCCCTTACATTACACTCCTTTTTGGTGGATATCTATTTAAAATATTGTATAGTGGAAATAAACATTAAATTAAAAAACAGATTTATATTAATAATTATGATATCATATGTGATCCTATTATAACATATTTTCACCCATTCCCTACCAACAATTCATTATTTTCATTATTTTGGGTGTTAATTGACTTTTTTTATGTTTGTTTTGTTATGAAGGTTCCCATTCACATTCATATTATATGTTCACATTATATAAATAATAATAATAATTAAATAATTACTATGTTCTATCATTAATTATACCTCTAAATCCAATCATGAATGATGATTATGAAAGCATGAGTATGTTAGAATCATGGAGATGTTTGGTCATACTTAAGCAAGATTAGCATTTTCATTTTTCAATGATCATTATAGAAATATTGTAAGTAATAATTTAACTTTAAATATTTATAAAAATATCATATATACAATATTATTAAATTAAATATATCATCTATGTGATTTGTTGATGAAAAGAGAGTCACGTTTCTTCGTGATTGTGGTAGTACACACGTACAAGAATGATGTTATCATATTTAAGTGTGGGAAAAAGAATGAAAGAAAATGACTTATTTTATTTTTCTAAAAAATATAAACATTTCTTAATTATCATAATTATGTCGTTTATACCACATTAAATCATAAAATATATCTTTATCACTATCCATTTTAAGCGGTAGTGGAAGATGAATTGCATTGCTTCACATGTCGGTATGCTACTATACACAGGGATTCATTATTATATACCCCATAGAATAGAAGGAATATATATATACGACATAGTTACTATAGATGAATAAATATATTATAAATATGATATATATATAAATCATATCGATCATATTACCCAACCTTGAGAGGTTGGAATAGAAAAACAAATCATATAGGTTTGCGATGTGGTTGTCTACCATACACAAGAAAAATGATTTCATTACACATTTGATGGATGTATATATTTTTTTAGGTCATGAATGTGTTATAATTGAATTGATGTATATTTATGATACTAATTTAATTATATAATAATATATTATTATATATTCAAGGATATGGAGGATAAAATAAAATAAAGATTCTCATTGAAAATCCATACCTCTTCTTCAGGTATCCGCCTTGGGATTATAACAAATCCTTCCTAGGTTGGTTTACATATAAAAACAATGTTTCTATAATGCGGGGAATTTTGGGAATTTATTGCGGGTAGTGTTGGGCCGAACCAATATGGTTTTAAGTTGTTATGTGTAGGGGAGAGGGGATTCTTTTATATGTGATGGAGTGTACAAATAGGGGTTTTTTTTAAAAAAATTAGTGTTCTCTCTTTTTTGTATGAAATACGAGTAAACAATTGACCATTGTCAAACTGTAGAGGTTGTATGGTCAAAATATGGCCATAAATTAGTTCCCATAAAAGAATATTTTCATTTTTATCCTTATCTTTTTAATTTAACCCCCATATAATCCCATTTATTTCATTCAGTACATTAAATAATTTTTTCTGCCTTCAATATTTATTTCGGTTAAAATTTTAGATGAATATTTTAGAAACGATAAATTATTCTTATTAAAAATATGAAATCCAGTTTTACAAATACAATAAACATTAGTAGAAAATTGTAAATTTAAAATTAGACCTATATACATTAATAAAATGTAGGATTTTAATTGGAAAATGTCAAAAAGTTAGCATGTTTTTATATGTAAATTAATTGTGTAAATAATTCCAATGAACTAATTTTTTTTAATTGTTATATGATTTAACAATTGTGAGTTTAAAACCAAATAATAATGATATTTACCTTTATTAATTATTTTAATGAAAATACAATTACTAATTAAGAAATAATATTTCTCAATATTCATTAAATAATGAAAAATCGTAGAAAAATCAGTAAATCTATCCTTAATATAGTTTTGGTATTATGATTCAAAAAAAATGAAGATTATTTTTTAAAATAAGACTTGTAAAAGATGTAAAAGTAAATTTTAAATTATGTGTTCCATGTGAAACTAAACTGTCTTTTCGGAGAATAAAATTTGTTCAGAAATGTTTTTATTATTTTAAATGAAAATTTTTATTATTTTTAAACAATAGATAACTAATAAGTTTTTTTAAAATATATATTTCGATAAATTATTTAATAATATTTGAACCCATCATTCCAATGACGTGGTGATGACTATAATATTAAATAATAATATTAAAAGCATATTGTGATTTTTAATACTCAATCTTCCATATAAAGCAAGCCATTAGAGAAACTCGTTATTGTGTGTAAAATAAGATAAACTAAGTGTTAAATGAATTAAAATATATATATTATATTTAATTTATTTAAAATATGATACATATCACAAGTTATTAGGATTTCATATTGCTTTCTATACAAGGTGTTACATGTCATACAATAAATCAAATATGATGCTCATATTTTTTAAACATCATGTTGTTACAAAAAAGTAACCCTTACACATTAAACAATTTATTGTACCAGAAAATTTCATCTATATTCATACAATATTCAAATATATGTACTCTATTTTCCACACATCCTTGATTGTGGCATTTATAATAATTTATGTAATAAAATGAAAAATAAGTCACTCTCTTACAATTAAAAATATCTTATGATGAAAAAAGGGATAATATAATGTTTTTAATGAATATAAATGGTTACATTGAGAATAATGAAATTATTTTCCTAATTTTAATTTATTTATATTTTAATTTTAATATATAATTTTCTTAAATCCTTAATCAAAAATGATATGATATTTATATAGTTAAAATAAAAAAAATAATGACCTTATATTTATAAAATTAATATAATTTCAGTGATTTATTATGTCCTAGAAATTTCAAACATAAATATGAATAATTTAAGGTGTTTTGATTTTTTATATATTAATTACTTCTTTTTCTAGATGTATTTAATGTAAAACTAAACGAATATTGTCAATTTTTTATAATGTATATTATATAAAAAATAATGTTCTATTTAATAAATTTAAATTCTTAAAAATATTATATATGTAAAAGAGAAAGATATTTTATTTATATTATAATATATGATCCATTTATGAGTATGTTTTCCTTTTATTAAAACATTATTCACCCATAAAAATTAAAAATTTGAAGACCAAAATAATTATCCTAATGAGATAAAAGTTGTAAAAAGGTAAGGGTAAAAACATAACCTATGTAGGACCATTTTTTATTATATGAGAGTATCAAGACGTAATATCATATATATTTTAAATATTTTAAATTTGGAGAAATTTGAATATCATAATTAATTTATATTAAATAATAACTTTAAGAAATTACATTGATTATGGTCGCCTCTCTTAAAAAAGTCCACCTCATCTTCTCTTAAAATAAAATTGTAAAATCCTTTAAATTCATAAAATAACAACCCAAATACCATATTTACATAACTGTCCATGTCCTATATAGAATTGTTTCATCAGAAAAACATCCTATGTAATATTTTGGTGTATACTATAAGTGCTTTCCCAAAGAACAGATGTAGTTCATTTAAAAGACTTCTTTTGTTTCTTTTTATTACTTATTTAAACCATCTTAAATCAATCAGAAATAATAACACCATAATATATAACATAATTATATGTTATAATTATATATTAATAACCTATATCCATCTCCTTTTAACAAATCATGAAATAAAATCCTCATTCGTGTATAGATGCCGACAACCACCACGTCACCCAACACGATTTATTTTCGATGTCCTCCTATTATGTATAATTTTAATGATGGATTTAATTAATATTTATTATATTAATTGTAACAACCCAAGCTTCCATGGTAAACTTCTCATTGAATAATAAAGTAATGTGTGTTGTATGCAACTTCGAGTTCTAACACACACCACAACCAATCAAAGTAGCCGTTATGAATAGTAATACCTACATTTTGAAATTTTATAAATTTTATCTTTCAAAATGGACTTCGTTTTTGGATTCAGAATATCGAATTTAGCCTACGGTGAAATTTTGGAACTTTTCGGATAAATTTTATATTTTGATGAATAGTGAAAATTACTAAATTTTAATTAAAAACAACTTTTTTAATCAAAATAATTAATAGTGATAAATTATAGTATTGAGTGGTTTTAAAGTATAATAAGAATATAATTTTACCATTTTATCCAATGGTGGTAATTAGAAATAATTTCACTTTGAAATTTGAAATAAACAATTGTCAATCTTTTGATATATATTGTTTCTTAAAAACACGCGATTCGTTGTGACAGCGGGAATTAATTATTAAATTAATTAATGAAACATATATGTTTGGAATTTTGTAAAATAGACATCATTTTTCAATTCAGAATATCAATTATATCTTAGTGTGAATGTTTTGTATTTTTTTGAAAAACTTCAATTTTTGATGAATAGTGAAACCACTAAGTGGTAGTTAAAAAACTGATTTTTTGTTTAAATGAATCTTTACCAGTTCTGTGAATTGAATTTCAAAAATCCAACATACATCATTGTCATTAGGAAGTAAACTGTGGTTCAATTGGAATAAAATAATTTTTGGTGAATCGTATCTTTTATGTTTTATTAATTGTGATTAAATGTAATTGGAGAAATTTAAGGTAAAAATGTTATTATAAAAATATAAAAATATCCTGAGACTTGTCCTAAACTTATTGGATGAGTCTTGGACGACCAAGAAAATCCATGGGTCAACTTGGGGACCCCATAGAGCCACCTGGGTAAGAAAATGACATTAATAACTTTTTATTTAAAGAAAAAATAAAATTGTCACAAACATGTGTTGTTTTACTAAAAAAATTATTACATGGGGTTATATAAGAAAACGTTTGGACTGTAAATATTCATTGGTAAGCTAAAAATATTTATTATATCATGGTAATTTTTTTATAATTTTTATACATTAAATAAATTAAACTTTTATGACACCACAATGATGTAGCGATTACCTCATTAATTAACGATTTAAATAAAATGAAATGTTAATTTAAAATATAAGACTTACAATTGTAAAAAACCTATTTTATGAGTATATTTCGAACCCTTATCACTTTATACTCGAAATATATAATTGTGGGGAATTTTGGAATCCGAAAAGAACTTCATAATAATATAACATTTCATGACATTCCAAGAGTGCCCCTCCTCTCCTCTTATAAAATGCCCCCACCTCTACCACCTTATTCACCCCATAAAATCCATTTGGTTGGGCCATACTCGGCCCAAATACTCTCTAATATACCCTCTCTTACTCCTAGAAGACTCACTTTGGGCATAAGTCTTCCCAAGGAATCCTCTAGATCAAATCAAAAAGAGTTACCCAATTTTAAAGTAATGTGTTCTCTTATGTTCCTTTGTTTTATTTTGCTTCTCCAACCCCATAAAATCTTTTTGTTACTTTGTTTTGTAACAAAACCATTATCTAAAATATACTAGGAATTTTTTATAATAATGATTTGATTTACACTTACACACACCTTCATCTAATGGTTAAAAAACATATTGTTTCTGTGGGTGGTGAAACACTGCCTCACGAAACGATGATTGTTCAATATTCTTTTAACACCTATAATGGTGGCCATTTTGATGAAACTATTTTCATATATGATTTATATATTATGTTTATGTTTTCCTTATGATCTTGTATTTGTTATTTATGGAAAACCTTTAATATTTCCATTATGGTTAAACGCAATAATTTCATTTTAGGAAGTGCGGACTACCGCCCCCTCAAAGTGATTTGAATTGTTAATGCCATATGTGGGACGTATATAGGATGTATTAAATGATATTATATATGATATTATACAGGAATTATAATACACCTTCATATCATTATTATTTAATTCCATTTAATACGAAATAGAAATGAAAGTAGTGTTCATGCCTACGTACGACTTACTGTCTCAATGAACGGTGCATTTCATTTCTTACCACTAAATGTTACGTAATTTTATGAATGAATGTATATAAAGTATATATATGATATATATTATATCTACATAATGAATATAATTCTGGTTATAATAGATATTTTACAACATTAACAACTTGTAAATATAAGAAGTTTATTTTTGACTCAAGTACCAGAGATCGACAAAATGACTGTTATTAACAAAAATAATTACATAATGTTCATAAAATGGTAATAAGTGAAATAAAATGAATAATAAACTTGAAAAATGTTCTTATGAAATTATAAATTAACTCTAGTTTATTATTCATGAGGTTAAATAATTGTCGAGTCAAGACGGACACAAGGTAAGGGAACTTCTTAACCCAATTCCCATTCTTTGGGTTGAACCTACCATTCTTATTTATGTTGTTCGTTGATTATGTGAGAAATGAATTTTTATATCTTATCATGTATTTATACATTCTTTATGTGAGATTTTAGTGAATACACATGGGTGATCTATTTTATTTACAAAATGATCTTTGTAATGGAATTCACCTCAATCTTTATTCACTGAGGCATATTTTGTGTTATACACAAATTTATTTTATACTGTGTATAATACCCTTTTACTTTTATGTTTATTCAAAAGGAATCTTTTTATATGAAGCGTTTTACAAAAAAATGGGATGTTTTTTTGTCGTACGTATGGGGAGACAACGACTTCTCCGCTGCTGTTACCATTATTTGAGTTTCGGCTTCCTTTACAAGACATAACATTTTTTTAAATGAAAAATAAATACCAAGTTTTAATTTTCTTTTATTTTGGTATTGAAAAGGGTTTTGATAATGTTTTTATTGTATCAATGTGTTTTATTGATATCCAGTGATTGAAATATAGAAATGTTATGTTTCCTTTATGCATGTTTTATGTGATACGATTATGTTATGGTTTATGATATGGTTAAACCTATTCATATGAGGAATGCATTGGACTTAATAAGTGATGGGTGGAGCCCGCTACAGCTCCTCAATGCATCGGTAGGTCTCATGAGACAAACTAGTGTCTTGGAATGAGGCCTTGACAAAATCGTATTTGTAGTCTTGGCACGAGGCCTTAGCTACGTGGTTATGATAATCTGGCATTATGCATTCCATCATTATGAAAGTGGTTATTGATATTGCATGTGATTATTTGACTAGTAGAATATCCATGTGAATAAGTAAATGGTATTATTTCATTTTATTTATGCCATATTATGCTGAATTTCAAGTTTAAAAGGCTTTTGTTTTAGTTATACATTGCCTTAAATGTTTATGTCTATTTATGAAAGTTTCTGCTGTATTGTTATCCTTATTGAGCATCTGAGCTCACCCCTTTCAATGTTTTAATTTTTCCAGGATGTGATTAAGTATATTATGAATGAATTTTAGAGATAGTATGAGGGGATATTAAGACAAGATGTTTTTTAGTTTTTTTTTACTTTATGATGTAATGTAAGACTTATGAATGTATCTTCTGTTTCCAAGACTACTAAACAAATCGATCATTCGAGACATGATCTTTTGTGATAATGACAATGTTACGCAATAATCCACTAAATCTGGGTAACTGGGGTATGGGAATTACAGTTGGTATCAGAGGTAGTTTAGTACTAACCTTAGAAACTAGATTTAGATAAACTCTGATTAGAGCACATAGCCCTAAGATAGACTTTGAGGATTAGTATATAAGAACTTCCTATAATTTTGGTATTATTGAGATTTTATGAGTTTTCCGAGCAATACATCCCTGTCTGGATACAATTAGGTAGAGGCGTCTCTAGCACAGATGTACCTAGGGGTAAAACATGAAAACACCGTTTTGAGCTAGACTCGAACGGGAACTGGTGGACGACAACGGGCCATGCTGCACTCTTGATTATGACACTCCCGGGGGATATTCTTAGGATAGTTCTCATTTTCTTTACAACCCATTAAGAAGTGTTTATGTGTATATAATTTCTCAAAGAAAACATTTTTATGATTAAGCATTATATCCATAAATTTTTCAATTTATGTTAAGTGTTTTACAAGTATGGAATTATGTATTTTGATTCATAAACTGATCTAGTTTAGGCCATTGTTTAGAAATGGAACCTAGTGGAAGGAATAGAAACCATATCAATGCATGCACTCCATGTAGGGATTTCCCTCCTGCTAAAATAATTATAGTGGAGCTGGTGATACAACAAGTGATGATCAGCTTATCACCATACTGGGACAACTCACTCAGGTTATGAATAATAACTTTACTCGAATGGATCACCCTAATCCGAAACATGGAGGATCAATGTTAGATCGCTTCATGAGGCAAAAACAAACAGCATTCAATGGGAGTAAAAATCCCTTAGTAGTTGAGTAATGGATAAATTTCATAGAGAAAATATTCCATGCCTTATGGAGTAGTGAAATGGAAAAGTTTATCATGGCAGTTTACCGCCTCACTGAAGATGCTGATTAATGGTGGTCATTGATTCAAAATACAAAGGAAGATGAGTAAGTATCAAATATTGAAAGAAGAGAGTTCAAGGATATTTTCTTAGAAAAAAACATTCCTTGTGACCATCGAGCAGATATGGAAAGGGAATTTCTGAGTCTGAGGCAATAGAAGGATGAGAATGTCGCAAAGAATGAGTCCAACTTTACACAATTATCGAGGCATGATACAGATTATATAAATAACCCAAGAAGTAAGATTTATCGTTTCTATGATGGGTTAAAACCGTTTCTTCGTCGAGAATTAGTCTCACAAACCTTCTCAGCGTACGAAGATATTGTCTCGTGTGCAATCAAGATGGAAAAGGAATTCTCTAAGTCTTATGACTTTAATGAAAACAAAGAGAAGAAGAGAACTTTTGATCAATCTAGAAATGGAAATAAGGGGAAGAAGGGAAAATTTGAATATCAGTCCTACAGTGAATGTGGGAATAAACACCCCAGTACTTTCTTGAATGGAATGAGAGTCTGTTACAAGTGTGGTAAAAAAGGCCACTAAGCTCATGATTGCAAGGGAATGAAAGTTGCTGTCAATGTGGAATGCTATAATTGTAGAGAGATGTGGAATTATAAAATGAATTTCCTAAGCGTCAGGGAAACCTACCTTAGAAAAGGACAAGGGATCAAGGACAATCTTATGTTGTTACTACAGTTGAAGTAGAATAATTAATGTATTGGTGCTTTTGGACTCATGGATTATATTCTGGTTATAAGAATAATGTGATATATATAAGGATTGTACTATAGTACTTGTTGTTTTCATTAAGGTTTTATATGATTAAGGTAATCATATTTTTAGTATGTGATAATAAGAAAAACATTACTTTGTTTGGGGAATCTGATAAATTGATTTTGGAATTAAGAGACCTTTTAGAGAAGTTCTGGACAGATGTATTTTGGATAACTATAAAGGTTGGGATGAATTAAGGTGAACTTTTGATATTATTTTTTAAGGTTAAAACATTTCTGAATATTATTTTTTGGAATATTATAATACTATAGTTTTAGGAAAAGGACAACCTGTAGGTCACGGGATAACCCGTCGCGTCTGACAAAGCTGCAAGAATCGAAACCACAATCATAGTGTGACAGGCCTTTATTACCAACCACAAGCCTAAAAAAAATCCCTGGTTATTATAAAATAGTATTCCTAATCTAAATGGAATGTGTTAATATTTTGAACCTTATACGATTAGGATAAATATAATATTTTTGAGTTCTATGATCTTTTTGAGTGAAAGATGGGTTTGTGGTATTAATTAGTTGATGGTTGAAACTCCACTTGTCAAGCATATATATATATACCTACCGCTTATTCTATGAATAAAATAATTATTAAACTTTAGGAAAGGGATATTAAAACAAAAAATGTGTTATCTTAATATCGTATGTTTTGTTAAAATGATGATATTTTAAATCACCATAGATTGAAGGCTTTGAGGCCCTCAATTTTACAATTGTTTGTGATTTATGACCTCAATCACTCCCTAAAAATATTTACATTTTTCCTCAAATTATATGTCTCTAATTTCCACCAATGTTCTCCAATTCGAGATCCTAATTTGGTGGTGACTTTTTTATTTCCCTTTCCCTCTTATTAAGGCTAAATTTTATTAACCTTATTTCTGTTGTGGGCTTTCCACAATGGTATTTTCTACTTTCAACATTTTATTTACAAAGAAAAATTTCAAATTTTGAGGAAGAAATTATTTGAAGGAGGGGATAATGTAACACCCCAAGCTTCCATGGTAAACCTCTCTTTGAATAATATAGTAGCATGTGTTGTACGCAACTCGAGTTCTAACACACACCACAACCAATCCAAGTAGTTGTTATGAATATTAATACCTACTTTTTGAAATATTATAAATTTTATCTTTCAAAATGGACATCATTTTTGGATTCGGAATATAGAATTTAGCCTCAGTTGAAATATTGGAACTTTTCGGATAACTTTTATATTTTGATGAATAGTGAAAATTACTAAATGGTAGTTAAAAAACTGATTTTTGGTTTAAATGAAATGTTACCGCTTCTGTGAATTGAATTTGAAAAATATGATATACATCATTGTCATTAGGAGGTAAAATTTGGTTCAATGGGATTAAAATAATTTTTGGTGAATAGTAAGTTTTATGTTTTATTAATCGCGATTAAAGGTAATTAGTGAAATTTAAGGTAAAAATGATATTATAAAAATATAAAAATATCTTTACACTTGTCCTAACCTGATTGGATGATTCATGGAAGACCAATACAATCCACGAGTCAACATGGGGACCCCATGGAGCCACTTGGGTAAGAAAATGACATTAATAACTTTTTATTTAATGTAAAAATAAAAATTTCACAAACATGTGTTGTTTTACTAAAACAATTATTACAAGGGGTTATATAAGTTAACATTTCGACTATAAATATTCATTGGAATGATAAAAATATTTCCTACATCATTGTAATTTTTTTTAATATTTAGACGTTATATAAATTAAATTTTTATGACACCATGATGACGCAGCGATTACCTCATTAATTAATGATTAAAATAAACTGAAAAGATAATGTTTAATCTAAGACTTACAAATGTCAAAAACCCTATTTGATGTGTAGATTTGGAACCCTTACCACCTTATCATAGAAATATATAATTTTGGGACCTCTGGAATCCGAAAATCACTTTATAATAATATAACATTTCATGACATTCCAAGAGTGCCCCTCCTCTCCTCTTATAAAAGGCCCCCCACCACTACCACCTTATTCACACCATCAAAGGAATTTTTCTCATCCATCGTCTGCCCAAATACTCTCTAAACATCCCTCTATTACTCCTAGAATCCTAACCTTGGGCATAAGTCTTCCCAAGGAAACCTTTCTCTCAAATCAAAAAGAGTTACCTGATTTTAAGGTAATGTATTCTCTTATGTTCTTTTGTTTTATTTTGTTTCTCCAACACCTTAAAATATTTTTATTACATTATTTTGTAAAAAAACCAGTATCTAAAATATACTAGGATTTTTTTATGATACGTATTTTATTTACACTTACACACACCTTCATCTAATGGTTAAAGAACATACTGTTTCTGTGGGTGGCGAAATACCGCCTCACGAAACGATGATTGTTCAATATTCTTTTAGCACCTCTAATGGTGGACATATTTATGACACTATTTTCATATATGATATATATATTATGTGTATGTTTTCCTTATGGTTCTTTATTTCTCATTTATGTCATACCTTAATGATATTCATTATGGGTAAACGTGATAATTTCATTTTAGGAAGTGCGGACTACCTCCCCCTCAAAGTGATTTGAATCATCAATGCCATATGTGGGATATATAAAGGATGGAGTAAATGGTATTATATATTATATAATACTGGAATTATAATACACCTTCATACCATTTTTATTTCATTCTATTAAATACGAAATAGAAATGAAAGTAGCGTTCTTGCGTACGTACGGCTTACCGTCTCCATGAACTATGAATTTCATTTCTTACCTCTAAATGTGACGTAATATTATGAATGAATGTATAAACAAGATATATATGATATATATGATATCTACATCATGTATGTAATTCTGGATATAATGGATATTTTACTACATTAACAACTTGTAATTATAAGAAATTAATTTTTGACTCAAGTACCTAAGATCGACAAAACGAACGTTATTAACATAAATAATTACATAATGTTCATAACATGGTAATAAGTGATATAAAAGGAATAATAAGCTTTAAAAAGGTTCTTAATCATTTATAAATTAACTCTAGTTTATTATTCAGGAGGTTAAGGAATGGCCGAGTCAAGACGGACACGAGGTAAGGGAACTTCTTAACCCAATTCCCATTCTTTGGGTTGAACCTATCGTTCTTATTTATGTTGTTCTTTGATTATGTGAAAAATGAATTTTAGATATTATCATGTATTTGTACTTTCTTTATGAGAGATTATAGTGAATACACAAGGGCGGTTTATTTTATTTACAAAATGATCTTTGTAAGGGACTTTGACTCAATCTCCATTCATTGAGGCATATTTTGTTTTATAAACAAATTTATTTTATATGGTGTATAAACCCATTTGACATTTACGTTTATTCAAAAAGAAATCTTTTTATACGAATAATTTTAATAAACAAAAAAGGAATGTTTTTTTCATACATATGCAGATACAACGACTTCTCCGTCGATGTGACCATTATTTGAATTTCGGCTTCCTGTACAAGCCATAACTTTTTTCAAATGAAAAATAAATATCAAGTTTTAATTTTCTTTTATTTTGGAATCTAAAAGGGTTTTGATAATTTTTTTATTATATGAATATGTTGTATTGATATATTGTGATTGAAAAATGGAAATGTTATGTTTTCTTTATACATGTTTTATGTGATATGATTATGTTATGATTTATGATATGTTTAAACCGGTTCATATGAGGAATGAATTGGACTTAATAAGTGAAAGGTGGAGCCTTCTACAGCTCCTCGATGCATCGGTAGGTATCATGAGACAAACTAGTGTCTTGGCACGAGGCCTTGACAAAATCTTATTTTTAGTCTTGGCACGAGGCCCTGACTACGTGGTTATGATAGTCTGGAATTATGCATTCCATCATTATGATAGTCATTATTGATATTGCATGTGATTATTTGACTAGTAAAATACCCATGTGAATAAGTAAATGGAATTATTTCATTTTATTTTTTCCATATTATGCGGAGGTTCAAGTTTAAAAGGCTTTTGTTTTAGTTATAAATTGCCGTAAATGCTTATGTTTATTTATAAAATTTACCGTTGTATTGTTATCCTTATTAAGCATCAGAGCTCTCCCCTTTCAATGTTTTAATTTTTTCAGGATTTGATGAAGTATATTATGAATGACCTGCAAGGATTGTGTGAGGGGATATAAGGACATGATTTTTTTATTTTTGTTTTACTTTATGATGTAATGTAAGACTTATAGATGTATCTAGTGTTTCGAAGACTACTAAACTAATCGGCCTTTCGAGACTTGATCTTTTGTGATCATGCAAATGTTACATGATAATGCACAAACTCTGTGTAACTAGGGTCGGGGCGTTACATTAATGGAAGAATTATATTCATTAAGATATAATATACCATTTACTTTATTACCTTTTACACACTAAAAAATGAATATGTTATATATGTATACGTATGGTCTATCGTTTTCGATAAGTAATGTGATTTAATTTTCTTCTTCACATCACATGAATTATTAATTTAAATATATTTATGGAAATACCATTTCATTATAGTATTTTTTATATTTTTTTATGATTATATAATTAGTATAATTTTTCCTCAATGATCGTTTAAAAAAATTGAAATGTAACACATATGTGCATATCTTATATTATCTCTATGATTGTAATGTAGTTCATTTATACTAACTATCTCTCTGGGATGTCTTTAAAATTATAATTTATATTAAATGTTATCATAATTTCGTTATAAATATTCTATAGGTTATGTAATAATGACTTCACTGAAAATATCCAACCTACCAAATTCATTTTTTCCATACAAACAAGTATCGTCAAATCATTGGACTAGAACTTAAATGATTAAGTAATTGATTATAACATGGTAAATATAAAAATAAAAATAAATCACATTTATTAATAATGTAAATATTTAAACTAATTTTATTATTCATGATTATAAATAATGAACATTATTATATTTTCTTAGGGTATGAAACATTCTTTTAAAAATCCTCTTTTAAATATTCTCTTCAATCCATTTTCATTCCATGTCCATAGTTCTAAAATTATTTTATCGATGTAATTATATGGAAGTGAATGTATTATAGTGGAAAAAAATGTTATTTTTCATATTTTCTAATGTTTTTAAAATGGAATCATTTTACATAATTTATATGGAATGTTTTCAATTTCATTGAATAATACAATATCACTATTCTATTTTTTAACATATATGGAGATAATGAAATTTCCCACAATCCAGATTATTAATTTCCTTTCTTTGTAATAATTAATAAAATTGTTTCCATTAAAAACATTTTCCATTTCAATTTGGCTATTTTTTGTTGAATTGTTTATTAAAATAAATGTTATTTCAATATTTTAAAGTTTTTTTTCATATGGGTTCAAAATACTTTTTCATGGTTTTTATAATGAAATGGTGTAATATTAAAATGTTTTAATTATGATACGACTAATGAATATTTTTAATAGTAACAGGTGATATTGATAGAATATTTACAATTTATTTATCCCTATTATATCTCTTGATGATTGGATGAGCCTGATACATATTATAAAATGGGTAAGCCCCACTATATCTGTCCAAATCTTGGGACAATGATTATTTTCTATGGATAATTTTATTAGATGTCTATAAAATGGTTATTCAAATTATAATTTTTAAGGGTTATATTATGATTATTTCCCAAGTCACCTACATGAATTTTGTATACATTAATATCTGTTTTCATGGAAATCATATGATTTCAAATGGTATGTTAAATAAATGAGGTTTTTTATAAATCATATTCCCATTTTTAGTAAAAAAAATTATTTTATGGAATTTTTTCACATGGGTTATCATGTTTAAATAAAAAAACTATTTTTTATGATACTTCACATATATTTTATTATAATGTTTCATCGAACATTAAATCTAAATTCATTGAGCTCAATATTATAAAGAAAATTCTTTTTTGGTTTTATATTAATAAAATTTCTAATGAATTTCCTTAATTTTCTATTTATTTCCATTAATATGCTTTTTTCATCCCAGAAGTTTAATGTATATGAAAAGCATTATGTATCCGTGAGGAAAATGAAGATGAAAATTTTAAATTCAATAATATTTTTCATTTATATAATATGTTTTTAATTTAAAATGATTTAAATTATTGGAAAAGGATATTGATCAATCATTCCTGTGTATTATAATACAGTTTTTATTTATTAGTTTTTCCCTAATTCTTTTATATTACTAACTAGTAACCATTTTTAAATGTATGAAAATGAATTATTTACCCAAAATTGACAATTATTTATTGTTTATGGTTGGGTCATTACAACCTCACTATACACTCCATACACACCCGGGTGACCCTCCATCATCACGTTAAATGATAGTAATTTGATATATATTTTCTGCTAATATAATGACCATCATAAAAAATCACCAAATAAACTGGTTCAATAAAAACTCTCGTGGTATCCATCAGATCTGGTTGATGAGGTGGTAGGTATACCTCCATGTTGTGATCATATTTACATAGTGATTTCATGTTGAAAACCATTTAATAAATGAATTAGATGATCAATATAGCACCGTGTTGCCACACTACTACACTTAGTCCCAATTTTATTTTGATAGATTAATCATTAGGGGAAAAAATACCACTAAGGAATTACATTCCATCCCCTAGGGAAAATAAATATTCCATCACTCATTTAAATAGTAAATCTCTCCCCCAAACATAAATATTATCATAACATGACATGTTCATATCTTTGGTATTAAATTATATCCATTGAAAACACAATAGGGTCAAAATACACATGAGTATCTAGAATATGAAAAATATCATATTACCTACTCATAACCATAAGAGAATCAGGAACGAGGATAAAAATATCATTGAGTTTACATTAGAAAAAAACTAACCGATTTTATTATCCATTTACATCACACAAGTACAAGATGATTAAATTACACCTACCACATCACCCATATAGACATTATATTGACATTATTCGCTATCAAATAAGTGAGTATCAACACTCTCAATACCAAGAGAAAATGTTTTTCTAATCTAAAAAAATAACCTATATAGTACATGATTATACCCAATATGTAATCAAAATCGATAGTGTCAATCCATTTTACATTCTGACATAAATCCAGATATTTTATTCCTAATAATTTACATAAAAACTAAATCAATTGAAATCTATTCCATTAAGTAGAACCATCACGACATATTCCTTGTGGACTCACATGGTCAAAAAGAAAAATGAATAAATGTCTTATAATTTTCACTTAAATGAATATAAATTTATATTATAAATGTGATATTATATTATAGATAAAATTCCTCACAAGTCCATTCTTTACAACTAGATAGCTCCAAAAATCTCATCATTAATTTACTAAAATTCATTGATCACATGGATCCTAAATATAAAAACACCCACTAGTGTCACTCTAATAAGAGAAAAACAATTATAACATATATCCACTTAGATAATTCTATAGAGTTACAAATATCACTCAATCAATAGTTTGATATTTAAATAAAAAATAAATGAATATAGGGGAATTAAAATAAAATCATCAATTTCCAATGCTATCACACAATGAATCAATACCATCGAAAATACAGACTAAAATTTTATTCTTCTGGGATACTCTAAAACATATCAATCAGAGTTATGACACATTCTAAAATATAATATTTAGATATCAAATAATAATTGCAACCCTCCCTGAAAAAAACTCAATCTCAACAATCCCATTATACTCTATTCGAAATAATATCACAAAAAAACTCATATAAAATGTATAAGAAGTTGATGAATCTATATCTATTCTATCCAAAAAATAGACATCTTCTGATGAAATTAATGAAATCAAGATATGAAAAAAATCATGGAATGAATGTATATGACAAATCATTCCCCCTTTAATAATCGCATTTCATGTACTAATCTCCTGATTATGTGTCATAGATAATAGTTATTTTCAAATATACAACTTTTTTCGTAATTCTTTATATTCTTCTATTATGACTAACTATACTATATATTTTAAGAACAAATCTTTTTAAACTATCCCATTAAATCCTTTCATATTCCAAACAATATAATCTATTATAATAAATTAAGACCAATCTATCACATCCAATATTATTGATAAGTGAACTCCTCAAATCCACCTTCATTAAGACAATGTCTAGTGAATTGTTGTTATGTATCCACACAATCATGGTATGGATTACCGGTAAATATTTTTGTCACAATATACCATACATAACCATTAAGCATAAAATCAAGAAATATAATATATATAATAAGAAAATTATAAATTTATACTATCCAAACCGATATAAAATGTTACTAATGTAGTGAAATGTCTTGGATGAATAATTAGGCATATCCATCACAACATAAACTAATTTGTTCAAAAAATACAGATAAGATGAGTGTACTTTTCATCATGATATCCTTACTCCAACATTAATTCATATCTATCATCCATCACCTAATCCAAAATCATATTCTTCGATATTAACTGACCAATATGGATCTATGGTGAATAATATCGGTGTGTAGGCATGGTTGAGTATAACAATGTCCAACATTGTTATCCCAAGAAGTGAGATGACTCAAACCTTCTATTTTATATAGAAATCATATAAAATTAATGTATTGAAAAGTCATACATAACATAACAACATTCGAAGAGAGAACATTGATCTATCTAGATCTATATTTCCATTTCCCACTTCTATCACAGTTTTAAATAATAATGTTCTTCATAGTTGTATTGTTACCACATCTCATGTTATATAATATAATACCCACCTAATAATTCAAAATACATGTAATGCATATGAGTCTATATTTTTAGTAAGTATATCCACCTATCTCTATAGTAGTAGTGTAAATATAAATTTATAGATAAGTAAGAAGTACTATAGGGAATACAAAACATCACTAGCGGGGATAAAAATATTCATATCTAGTAGGCTATGCATTTATAGATGATGGAAAAAATACAAATCTCTAAAGTAATATATTAATGCTGGTTTAATTGAGGAAATATACATATCAATGGTCTTTATTGAGAATATAGTAGTCCCTCTCTAGAAATAGTTGGAAGGGAGTAGATACAACATCAGTAGAATTATCATCCACCTCAAATCCTGTAATATGGGAAATAATGGTTATCCATAGTCGAAAGAATTAAAATTACCACATTAATAAAACAATTTTTCCGGAGGATAAACACTTTATCACCCATATAATTTATTATTTCACCAACAATAGGATACAATAGAAACATCCAATCACTGTAAATATTATAGCAATGATAATGTAGATATTATCGATCCCTAAAAATTTATCATGTAATGACCCAGAATTTTATCAATGGAATTAATTTCTTATAATTATTTCATAAAAATCATACATAACTAAGAGATCAAAAAAACAATACTCTCATAAACGGGGATTGATACATTAGTCAGAAAATAAAACGATAACAAATCAAAATATTACTTTAGGATAATAATGGGAATATAAGATAACATGAATTTGAAAATTTGGATATGCTCAATCCATTTGAATAACTAAACACTTTAAAACATATGTGTGTTAATAATTAAATAGAAATTTTTTATATGAAATTATATATATAACCTTAATATAAAAGATATTTAAACAGAGAATAGATGAAATACGAGGTATTAATTGAATTAAAGAACCTATACCACTATAATAGTAACATGACTTTTGGAATAGTAATTTGATATAGGAATAGTAATATGGAAATTTGAATAGTAACCTCACCAATTAAAGTATACATATAATTTATGTATCTTATAAAAAATTATTATATACTTATCATGTTATAAGTAAATAAATCATTTAAAAATAATATATTAAGTGTTGGTAGTTTTTTTTGAAATGTTTGAGATTATTTGAATTTTTTTTATTAATATAATTATTTAAAATAAAATTTGATTCAATAAAATAAATTAATAATTTAACAATATGTTTGATTATAATTTTAATATAATTTTATGAGACCATAATTAATTTTTCAATGTTTTATAATATTAATTATAATGTTTATTTTTTTCAAATAATTGAATATTTTATTTAAAAATTAATCATATCATATATTGAATTTTTTTATCAAATAGATTCTCTTATAGATGTATTTAAATCAAAAAAATTAGTGTTATTTTTTTTTGTTTTTTATAAAATAATATAATTTTTTTGAATATTGAAATATAGCAATTTATGATAAATAACATTTTTAAATTTTTTATTCATGGATAATGTTAGAATGATATAAGAACCCATCGGTTTAAACTATCATTAACCAGTCACTATACTTATTCTTATGAATAAACAATATTTTTTAACCATTATAGTAAACTGATGAATATTATCATAAAAAACACCCATCTCCCCATATAAATACCTTCCCTTCTCCTTATACATTATAATCCTTGTAGCTTGTCAAACAATTTCCCAATTCCCTTCTGAATCTTTTTCCCCTTCAAAAAGAGCTACATGTATAGAAAATAAGACTAATTCTATAAGTTTAACAAAGTTCCAAGGAGGTAACATTCAAGAGGTAAAATTATCAGTTATTCTCATTTAATTTGTTTCCTTTTCACTCCTCACCTCACCTATAAAAAGTTCATTAATAACTCCAGAATCATATATATACATCACATTTAATGTGTTAATGGAATATCCATCCTCAAATATCTTCCCTTCTCCTTTTATTTTAAAATTAAAGCATCATCGGTGATATGTCCATTCGACGACATCATGGACATGTTTTCTTTTTTCCATTACCACCTTCATGGATTGTCATAACAAACATTATTGCCACAAATCCAAACTTTATTTTGAATATTTTAACATCTTTCTTTTTGAGGAAGTAATATTTATAAATAATAATAAATAAAAATATAATATTCCCTGATCATCATAAAACCCACTAAAATAAACACAATAATTATCATTAGTTTTTTGCCAAATGAATCATCCTCATTTCGAAAACAAGTTATATATGGAAATTTAACGTTATGGAAGTGTTTCAATACAAAATGATTTCAATTCTAGAGTATTATTCCCATTTGAAAAAAACATCCATATGTATACAAAAGTTAATTAACCATGAATCAATGAAGCAAATGCTCCCATAATAGAAAAATTGATCCTTATAACTCATTCAAATATCCATAAATAAAGTTAAAAAAGTAATAATAAATCAAATACATTTATTAGAGGCTCTGAATTAACATATTAATTCATTTAATTTTAATATTTATGATATTCATTTCATGTGTAGAACACATTCAAACATAAGGTAATTGAACTATCTGAACCTCTATTTTTTCCTTTGAGTTACACTTTCTACCTACATACAAAAAAGTATTCCTTACTTATTATTATATTAGTTTTCTATATTTATTTTTATATTTTTATTATATGTATCTAAAATAATTCATTCTAATTTTATGTGGAAATTAATGTTTCAAATGGTTCCCTTATAAATTCTTCTTGGTGAGAAAACCTGATTTAATCGAAGTTTTATGTTTCTTACACATTTAAATGTAAACTCTATAAAAGTATTTAATCAAATCATACTTTTTAATATAAATTATTTTATCAGTAAAAACCATTTTATGTGAACTTCTGGATCTTTGTAATTTATTAAGTACTTTCCCCATTCTAAATACACTTTTTCCATTTTCCGGCCAACTATTAATAATTAGAATATTTCCAAAGACTCTTAACCACTAGTTTCTTATGATTAAACATTATTTAGATATAATATAACATAAGGTATGATTATTTTTTTACTTTACTAATATTAAATAATTATTTAATAATTTCTTTCATGTAAAACATTATGGTAGACCCTTTGGTTATGACGTATTTCATGATTATGACACACATTAATTCTATAGGTAATCTTTTTTTCTTCCTTTTGTTTGGTTCATTATGTGGAACAAATATCCATGAACATGTACTAATGGTTGTGATGAAATCTCTCTCTAATACATTGGGTTATGTTTGGTCTCCTGAGACATGATGTATAGTATTAGGGAGTAAACAAAATCACTAATGGGACATTGTCCACCATGTGATACTATCTCAGTAGATATCCTTGACTCATGTTAGTGTAATGTCATGTGGTAGTACCAAATTTCTATATTTCCATGATCATATGACTCCATTTATCAAATGAAATTACTCTAAATATTTATTCATTTTCCATGATTATTATGTATTAATTTTATGCTTTCGACTGATGTGTTATGCTTATTTTCCATGACAATTTATATAAAAATCTTTTTAGATAATACATTTTGTCTATGTATTCCCCAAGTTATCCTATATCGAATTAGTAAGGATATTTTTTATTGTAGTTATTTGTTTTTGTTTTTATGTACCTATTAATCCAAAGACAATGAAATATATATTCATTGGTTTGTATTTGATGGATAATTATAATTGAAATCATGTAATACTATGTGTAAAAGGAAATGCATATTATAGTTTGTATTAGAGGATTATTTAGTTATTTATAAGGATTTTGAAATAAAAATTTGGTAAGAACCCTATGGATATTTATATTATCATTGATAACCTTGATTGAAACATAGGGAATAAGAAGATAAGCTATACACTGTAGTTAGATGTTTATCCTTCTATATTCATAGTTTTCTTTTTATATTTGTATTATCTTATTATTCAACCCCCTAATTGTATTTTATTTCATTTTTACATTTAACATATATAAAATGGATATCACATTACAATAGTCAATTTTATATGAAAACTAAGGATTTCCCATGGTATATTCATAACATGTTATAAATGATATATCAGAACATTGTGGAAGCACAGGATCAACGAGCCCATGTTATGAAAAATAAATTAGATCAGTTGGAGTACCATACTCCTAATAAATATCAACTTATAGTTGAGTCCATTATCTATTAAATTCATAAAATCATTAGTGGATCTTATGATTCCATAAACAATGCGAAATTGATTAAATCCATTTATAATATATTATATACACTTCAACTCTTAGGAAAAGTGAAATTAATACTTGTGGTCTATCATTTTTATGGGGGAGCTGATTAGTGGTGGACACTGATAAAAAAAGTCTAATATTGAAATTAACTCCATGATTTTTTATGGATCCATGAATATATTGTGTAATAAATATTTTCCCAAAAAACCTATCCTAATATGAATAGTGAGTTCTTAATACAGAATAAATTGGAATATAAATCAATAATTGTGTATAAGTATAACATTAAAAGGCATGCACAATACACCCCCATATTCATCATGAACAAACAAATCAAGGTGGGTCCCATCATTAGTGTATTATATTAGAGTCTTCAAAAAGTCTCATTAATTTGTTGCTTTGAAATATATGAGGAATTTTTCAACTGTTCTCTAATAATTTGGAAGGAGATCATGTAATCTTTGTGGAATCGTGGTCTTAGTGAGAAAAAAAGGTGAAAATGATGTTTAATATAGGAGGATCAATAAATGAACACAATTAAGGAATAAAACATGATTTCCCATATGTCAAAAGTTTTGGAATAATCAGCCTATGAGATAAAAAAGGAACCAATATATGATTCAAAATTGGAAGATGGGGGAAATAAGAAAAAATTTTATGGAGGGATTTAATAAATCCCACTAATGAGTAATAATAAAAGATAGCTTAAATAATTACTAAGAATGTAGTTTAATGATTCAACTATAATTAATAAGGGAAATATGAGAGATAAAACCCCATGATAAGGGTTAATGGAATCAATCATCAACAAGAACCTCTAAGGAAGGGAGATTACTCTTCCTATATGAAGGAATCCCCTAATTTATTACAAGTGTATGATGGTGGATGAATCTCTTTCAGAACTATCATCTAAATAATAGATATTAATTACTTATGAGAAAGCTTATTGATCTCTAATGATTGAGACAAAGAGAAGTATAATTTTCAAATACTTCCGCATAGTTTGGGATTGCATTGATGTATTCTATGAATAATTTCATGAACATCCTCCTGATCAAGATTTTGTGTTCTCAATTGAACTTATACTTAGATCTTTAAACATATAAGATATTAATTATAGAATTTCCACCATTGATTTGGAATAATAGATGAAGAAGTTAAAAGGGTATATGGACAAGGATTTCATACACCTAAGTTCTTGTCCATGAAGTGTGCGACACCACATTATCTAGAAGAAGGATGGATCAATGCACCTATACAAATGATTATTGTGATTTCAGAATAATAAATATAAAAAAATATACCATGTCACTGATAGATAACTTGTTTAATAAACCTTATGTGGAAAATTATTTATCCATGGAGGATCATCATTAGGGATATCACAAATATAAGGTTACAAAGAAATTTATTTGAAAGAATGAATTTTGAATGATGTATGGACACGATTAGTTCACTATGATTCTCTTAAAACTCACTAATTCTACAAAAATTATCGTGGACTAAATGAATAGCGTATTTAGATATTACATAAGAAATATTTTTCTAGTCCTTATGGAAGATATAATAATATACTACAAGATAAAAGACCAACATAAAGAGAGTTTTAATATTGTGTACAAGACCTTGTAATGGGAGAAACTATATGAAAATTATATTTAATGCGAGTTTCAAATGAAGGAAGTATCATTATTGTGGAATGTAATAACAATTAACGGGATATTTATGGGCCCTAATAAGAAAATAGAATTTGGGGAGTGGCTATTGAAAATTTTTATAATTAAAAATCATATTATCCATGGTATATTTGGTTATTACTAATTATTTTTGAGTAACTTCTCATTATTTTCAAACCCACTAAATATGATAACTCATAATGGAGTATAGTTTTTCTAGACTAGTGAATGTGAAGACTACTTAATTTTTTTGAAAAATCGGATTATCACTGCACTATTAAAAACACTTCCAAGAATTGGGTATCTTATTGAGGTAGAAAATGATAATTCAAATAAGGGATTAGGATGTGTACTTATAAAAATGATAATTTGAAATACTACACCGAAAAATGAAATTTCATCAGAAAAACCATCACATTCATGATACAGAGATGGTGATTGGGATCTTAACATTGAAAATTTGGAATCCTTATCTATATGGGGAGAAGAGTGAGGTATATAATTATCATAATAGCCTCAAATATATAATCATATAGAATTATTTAAATATTCACCAATGAAGATGGTTAGAGATCATCACTGATTATGACTACTCAATCAACTATCATCCACATACAAAAAATACAGTGGTAAAGCAGAATGTATCATATATCAATAATAATGGTAATAATTTAGAATGATACAAGATTATTTTAATTTTAAAGGATTTACATTGGAGTATTAAATAAAGGAGCATCATTATTCCTTTCATAAATGATTTCTCAACCATCCCCTTTAGAGAATATAATGGGTGATTAATGATATGATGTTGAAATTCAAAACAAGTTTCAATCTATAAAAATAGAAAATATTAAGAGTTCAAAACTGATGAGAAATAATTTATAAGATTTGGGTTATGAATATGTGCACTATTAAATTTTAAGAAAATAAACGAGATTTTCAATTATGCACATAGAATGAAGTTTTCAATTCACCCCTAGATCACAAAAATGTATAGGGATATATGAGAACACTAGTGGTGAGAAAATATGATTATGTAGATCGCTAAATATACATCAAACTATATGATATATCTATATGTGAATCCTGATATAAAAATATATATGTTAATTAATAAATTATTACACATACCAATAAGGAAATGAGAAAAGATAATTATGCACTTTTTAATGAAAAAAACTGGATTAATATAGAGGAAAGAATGTAATATTGATAATTTTGGAATTAATTGAAATGTTAGAACACTTTATTTTAATTTGAGTGGTCTTTTAACTTGATCAACTTCCATGGATAAACATTTGAGAAGTGTTACAGATGCATGGAGTACCACTATTGATTATATCTCATCATGATTTTATATTCAACTCAATGTACTTAAAAAGTCCCCAAAATTCTCTAAATAATATGTTGAACTTTAGTAAATCTTTCACCGCTAAAATTATGGATGATCTTAGACAAATATTCAAACACTAGTAGAAATGTTGAGAGAAATCTCAATGGACATGAAAGGATAATGGGACCAACATCAACTTCATGTCAATTTCTCTAAAAAATAATTTCCACTCAAGTATTAAAAGGGATTCATATGAATCAATTTATGGGATGATATTTTGATTACATATATACTATGATTATTTCAATGAACATATTGTACTAGGATCTGAAATGGTAAATAAAATGGTAAAAATGGTTAAAATCATTCAGTGACCATCAATGATTCCGAAAGCTTATAGAATATCTATGAAGATAATCATAGATGTGACTTAGATTTTGGGGGTGCGATACATGGTATTCACCTATAAATCTCCATGGAATAGAGTATTGAGATTTGGTAAGAACAGAGAGATATGTCCCAGGTACATCAGCTCTTTCATGATTCTTGATCGTGTTAGAGTTCTGGTCAGTCAACTAGAAATTCCACTTACCAAGTATCTAGTTCATGATTTATTCCATGTATCCCAATTGAGAATGTATATATAATATCTCTAACATGTATTGAACATATATTTTATATAGCAAGAAAACAATCAATCTTGTGATGAACATCCAGTGAGTTATTTAACCTTATAGATAATGCTTTACGCAACAAGAATAGTCATCTTAACAAGGTACAATGGAGAAACCATTAGTATAAATAAAAAATATGTTAACATAAGATACAAATGAAGGAAAAATACTCTCATCTATTTTTCCATAGTATGTAAAACAAAATTTCATTAGTGAATATCCATAAGGGTATAAGAATGTAACAACACAATAATTTTATTAGTGCAGTTTCATTCTTATAATTATGTAATAAAAGAGACACATCATATATATAACACAATAGAAAACTATTCTAAAAAATTAATAATTATAAATTAATCCTTGACTAATTCAATAACAACACCAAATACTACATAAGGACAATAAATAAAATATAAGATAATAAGAATGGTAAATTTTTGATATTATCCATACACTAGAATGACTCCACAAATGAAAAAAGCTATATGTTAATAATAAAATATTCATTTTTAAGATGAATGTATATATACAACCTTAATAGAAAATGTAATTTAATTAAAAATTAATGAAATAAGAATTATTTATTGATATTTAGGAACCCATACCACTATAATAGTTACCTGACCATTGAAATTTTAATTTGACAGTCAGGAATAGTAATATGGTCGTAATAATAGTTACCTCACCTATTAATGTATAAATTAAATCTATGTATAATATTAATGAAAATATAATATATATATATATATATATATATATATATCAATGTATAAGTATTTAGTTTTTAAAAAAATGATAGAAAAATTGTGTGTATTTTTATGAAACATAAATATTTAATTAATGTTTTTATTTAATATAATGATGTATAACAAAATTTATTTTCATAAAAGATTCATAATTTAATGATATTTTCTCATATAAGTATAATAATATTTAATTATTTCATAGTTGAATTTTCAATGGTTCATAAAATTTATTATAATATTGAAATTGTTTTTATATAAATAAATGATGTCATTATTTTTAAATTAAATTTATCAAATTTATAAATTTATTTTTAGAAAATGGATTCCATTTTTTTAAAATAAACATTGTAAAATATTAAGGGTTATGTTTTTGAATTTTTCTAAAATAAATGAATTTTTAATAATAATGAAATAAGGTAATTTTATGTAATTAACATCATATGAATTTTATCATAATTAATGTTGTATATATGATGTCAAAACCCATAGGTAAATAATATACTAAAAAGATTACATTATTTATTCATTGAATTTAATAATATTTGTAATCTTAATATAAAATAATAAACTGATGAATATTATAATAAAATATGCCCTTTTACTCACACCTTATAAGCCCTGTAGCTTATCAATATTCTACCCAATTACCTTCCTAATACATTTCCCAATTTACAAGATCATATTTTATAAACAAAAGACCAATCCCATGTTCCCCATGGAGGTTATCAATGAGACAACATTAATGAGGTAAAATCCTCGATGCATATCTTTTAATTTATTTTATTATCTTTTATCACCACCCCAATTCAAAGAGGAATGATCACACCATTATAATATATATACTAAAATTTAATTTACTAAAGGAATAACCTTCATCCATTATATTATTCTATCCTTTAATTCTAATAAATAAGAAATCAACTGTGATAAGTCTCTTCACCTTCATCATGGATGATGTGTTTTTTTTTCTAATACCACCTTTAATGTGTTTTATAAAAACAAATATTATGGTTAAAAATGATTTTAATGTGTATATTATTACATTTTCTACTTTCTAAGACTGAAACTTGAAAGAAATGCTAAATAAAAGTAAATCTATCAAGGTTTATCCTAAAAACATAAAAAATAAAACAAATTATTATCGTGAATGTTTTATCAAATGAATCATTGTCATACCATAAACCAAAATGATATGTGGGAAGATTTATATTAATTAAATTTTATCAGTACCATATAATTTTACATCTAAACTACTATTCCCATTTTATTAGAATATACTTAATTATTTACATATTAATAGTCCATGAAACAATGAAATGAACGCTCACAAAATAAAGAAACTGTTCTTTATAACTTGTTGAAATTTCCATAATTGTTTTTAATAATATAATAAGAATAAAAATAAAAATATAATAGTTTATTAATTATTTAATTAATTAAAATAATTTTATTATGCTTTAAATTAAGTGCATGTGCAGAATACATTTAGACATTAGTTAAGGGATCTCTCTGAACCTCTATTTTCTCATTCTGTTTATGATTTCTCTCTCTCTACACAAATTTATTTCTTCGTTAATCTTATAAATTTTTTCTAATTATGTGTAAATTCACCAAAATTATGTATCTATATAAATTCATCTTTAATTAATGGGTTAATAAGTTGTCTAAAATATTCCCTTCTCAACTCCTCTAGAAATGAAAACCGGATTTAGGGAAATTTTTTTATTTCTTACTCCTTTTCATGTACATTCCATAGAATATTTTAATGTATCCTTATTTTATAAAATAATCCATTTTTCCATGAACAATATATTTTTAGTTCACTTATGGTTTTATGTAAATTATGATGTTATTATCAACTTTTAGGAACTCATTAATATTTACATTAAAACTCTGCTTAAGTGGCATATTTAAAAAGTATCATGACAACTCTTTTTTCCGGATTACACATCATTTGGACATAATTCATCATAATCTATTCCTATTTTAACATTAGGAATTTCAAATAATTATTTAATCCCATTTTTCATGTAATCCTTTATGATACATGATTTGGTTATACTTTATGACGTGACTATGATAGCCGTTTCTTTCCATGGTAAACCATTATGTTTATTACATATGTTTAATTATTCATGTGTTACACATATACATGAAAATTTAAGGATGGGTGTGACTATATAGTTATCCAATGAATTGGATAATGTTTAGTCTCATGAGTCTTCATGTATGGGATAATGGTGAAAACCAAATCCCTTATGGGACTTTGCCCACTATGTGACATCATCTTATAACTTACCCTTGTATATCGTTTATTTCTTGTTGTGTGTTTCTTCAACCATTCTATATTATAATTATCAAATGATTAATTACTCCATATTATATAACACATCATGTTTATTCATATCCATTGCATATTATGATATCTTTTTATTTCTTTGACTCATGTTTTATGCTTCGTTTACAATATATTCCCTTAATGGGATTTTTATATCTTACCTATTGTCTATGTATTGCGTATGGTACCCTTGAAAATTCAGGAACTCAAAAAAATAAAGATCTCAATCTGTAATATTAATAAATAAATATATTATTCATGTTTCATTTTTTTTATTTTAAGTACACATTATTCCAAATACAATAGACTTTATGATCGTTGGATTGTATATGATGGATAATTATGCATAAAATAATGTATAAATATGGGTATAAGGATAATAAAATAATATCATTTATTATCTTCCCAATACCATTTTAGAATAGTGATTTACTGTTGTCAAATAGATTCACATGTCTTCATTGGTTTCTACCTTGAATGGTTGGTATATAGGTTATCTCCACTCTCATCGAACTATAACCCAATATAATGGATGAGTGTAAGGAAGTTCACCATCACATCCTTTCCCCATAAATATCCTAATATATCATAATTCATCCCATATCAATGTCAATGTGTACACATAATCAATCATTTAATCAAAAAAATATCTTCAATCTATCTCAGAAGAAACACAAGCAACAATTTCATTTACTTTATCACCCAAAACATACTTTTATATTATCTACATGGTAAATTATTATTACTATCATACAATTACACAATGGATATTTATTTAATTATTCTATTGTAATATCAATACTAGGCATTGATAGATTTTATTTTACTCAATTATTCAACATCATTATCCTTTGTGACCAAAGAAACTCCACTACCTTACTCATCCATTCTACATGACCTCCAGAATAAATAATAGAAATTGTTTTTGACCATAATTTATAACTTTCAAGATATAATTAATAACAATATTTCACGGTTTATGATTTATTTATTAATAAATTTCCATTTTACTTGTTGTAATCCCACACCACCAAATGTAATTTCCATCGTTTTTTATATATATGTGTTTAATTTATATAATTGAAACATATCAATATCTAAACTTATCTATCCTATCATTATCAATGAAATTTTTTAATAGTTTACCTTTCATTATATATTCTTATACATAATAAATTTCATTATTTTTTTCTCCAAAACATATGAAACATTGGTAAATATTTAGAATTCATTTTTCAACAATGAATTTATAATCCAAAAAAAAATTATTGATATATTTGATGGTAGCTTTTATTCAATTAAATGAGTATATTTCCATTTAATTAACACTAATGAACTCCATTGAGGCACCAATATAGAGAACTCCCACAACCAAAGGTTAAAGAATATTTAATAATTAACATTTCATGTTTTTTTGGTAGTATTTCTTTAAACATTTATTATTTCATGAAATAAAAATAATATATATTTTCATCCCACAAAACAATGAAATTTATTATAATAATTTAAGAACCAATAAGTTGATATTAATGAATCATTAAACATTTCTTGAGGTTATATACCTGATTATTTTATGTATCCTATAATCAATATCATATGAAATAATTTGGATTCACTAAATTTTATTAATATAAATTAATAATATAATTTCATTATTAGTAATAAAATATTGATGTGTGGTTCATATAATACACATTTCACCATGAATGTTTTCTATTATAAACATATGTATATATATATAGTTCCATGAGATTCTTAGTCATTCTAATACTTTAGTTTGAAAATGAAAATTACTATTATCTAATAATAATATTTTTTATATTAATTGAATCATTAATCCCAAAAATTATCCATTAAATGATATTTAAATGTCTCAAATATGATTCCATTTGATTTGGAATGAAATTAGGAATCAAATATATATTTTGGGGTCTAATTTAGATCTTAACAGACCCGCTAACCTAAAATTTATCTTAGTCTACCATAGATTTCCATGTTGGACTATAATGTGGAAATTGGTCTTCATCCTTCATCCCTTCAAATATGTGTTTTTTGATCTCTACACTCTATTTATCTAATAACCATCATCACATCACATATAAAAACACCCTATATCATCCCTCACTCCCATGGAAACCAATAGATCTACTTGGACAGTGGACTACGATCATTCCACATTTCTACCAAAATTATAGCTAAATCAGTGAAACCAAATAACCTCAGGAACACCTCCTGACATGTTATTGGTTTTTGACTATAACAAATCTTTTATATGGAACATACAAACATTATACACTTTGAATCAGATAAAATAATAAATAAATAAGTAACTGTGTTTCCACGAACACAAATTAAAATCATAAATATGGACATTAAAAATCAAATTCAACTATATTGGAAATAAAATATACATATGATAAATCAAATTAACCACTATCACATCATACATGTCATACATATGTATACTTTTTAACCACCTGATAGATCTTATAAAACCTATATAAAATAAAAAAAATGTTGAAATATAAAATAATTTTTATTAAGTCCCTAATTGGTATAATCTCATATTATACTCATTATATCCTCTCAAATTTCATCTATATGACCCATTCCTTTAATCAAACCCTGGGGAAAAATATTTATGCATATAAGATACCCACATAGGGTGTAATTAAAACTATATAGGTTTTCACCAACGGTGTCCCCAAAAATATTCAAAATATATATGTCAATGAATGACATGGAATGGTAATAATATAATCAATAGTAAATACCAAGCATAGGATCTATCATGGATCATTGAGTCAACCATATGTTCTTTATTAGTTATAATGTCATGTCTAAACATATTACAAAATAATAATGAGTTTTCAAAAAATGTCCTCCTACAATAACATGTTAAAATGTTAGAAGATATTACAGGGTAATATATTCAACATAGAAACTAACTGGAGATGGTTTGGGATTTTTCCCACCTGACATTTAAACAATATATAAATCTAAATTACACAAAACATGTTTCATAAAAGCAAATTTTTTTGAAATAAAACTTCCCATAATTAACAAAATTACCCATATTTCACTATAACTAACTCACAATCCATATTTTTGTGATTGTAATTACGTAAAACTATATATCATTAACAACATATGTTGCTAGTACAGACAAATTATTTCAAGGTAATGGTAATGGTAATAATTACATGCATTCTACAACAAAATAATTTCCTCTATTGGCATTAAACCTAACCAACATTATAATAATTGTCAATGTTTGTATTACAAAAAACATAAAACATAAGAATAACCAGTTTAATATTATAGATGAAGCACTTGATATTGAAACACAATATTATTGTTACAAATAATTAATGCTCTAAGAGGGATATGATTTGTAGTAAACATAACTCAAATCATGAAAATACACATGTTTGGAATTACACAAAAACCATATAACATCAATAAAATATGTTTATAGGTTTACTGAGAACCATATTTGGGAGTTCCTTGGTTCGAATTACACCCAATATCATCCCCAAAATGTTTATGATTATCCTTCACTAAACCTCATAATAAGAACATAGTAAAATCACATTCAGAGATTAAGTGACAATATCATAGAAAATTCATAAAATAAATCATCAAACATTAAAATATATGACATATAAACTATATATCAACCAATGTAGTAAATATTGATTTCCTATCCTATAAAACATTACTCCAGACATTACACTAGATTATTGTGCTTATAAACACTTATCTCCTCTATTTGCAATTCCTTTGAATGATTTACTCATTATATCAAATTTATTATATGATTTCCATCATCATTGGATATTTAAAAGAACATTCCCATGGAAAATTGAACCTTCAGCCAACCAATTATACCAATAAATTCTCCCATTTACATT
Organism: Viscum album; assembly: GCA_963277665.1. Taxonomy (NCBI): domain Eukaryota; kingdom Viridiplantae; phylum Streptophyta; class Magnoliopsida; order Santalales; family Viscaceae; genus Viscum; species Viscum album. The sequence goes on from OY728145.1 coordinate 1,302,841,290, forward strand.
TAATATCACATAAAATATGTTGCATGGTCCTAAGAAACTATGGTGTCTATATAATTACGTACAATTCCCCACAAAACCTTCAAAATTATTATTAAATTAACTATATGATATAATACCTCTTTTGGATTTGATCAAATATAATCATACATGTCTTAAAAATATAAAATAACATAATATGCATGAAAAATAAAATAAAGAAATGGAAAATATTATGGAATATTGACAACATTGCGTCATCTCTTTTCTTGTGGTAGATCATCTAATGAATTACATTAATTTTTATTATTACACCAAGATATGTTATAATATCCTAAGTTATGGTTTTATGGTGAATAATTCAATAACAATGCATGATAAAATTAATGAATAATGATTTTTTGTATTTCCAATAGTTATCCATTAGAATAGACGGTATAGTGACAAAAGGTCAAACAGAGGAGATCTTAGCTAGGAAGAGTAGAGTAGTAAGGTTGAGTGGAGGGGATGTCATGGAGTTTTTGATGACGAATAGGATAAAATTATTTAATAGAATGAATTAAAAAAAATTATTTAATTAAAAATATTTTAATAAAAATATTTAGATAGGGACTTTCAATTACTTCATCCCCTATCACCGAGTACTGTTATGAAATTCTATACCATCCCTAAGGACACAAAGTGGCATGTGAAACTATATGGACTTATTATTTCTATATATATCAACTAAGTACTAATTCCGTCACATTGGAAAACCATTTTTGCCAATCCTCAAAAGGAATATTATCATGATGAGTCTACCTACTAAAAAATAAATCTCATACCTCTGTGACCTCTTGTAATAGACCAAACACACATAATAACCCATTGGTGAGGAAATAATTAATCCAAACAAAATATTAAAATATTTTTATTGTTAAAATCCCTCTACTATATAAAATACCTTCCTTAAGATGTGTTATTGATAATCACATATGAAAATATCTTTTCACAATTCATGAATGGCTACCTCCCTCTCCCTTGTATCATATTGGATTTATCATTTTTTCACTACATGTATACAAGAGGTAACCTTCATTGTATGAAATAATTTCACATTGGACAACCATATGAACTAGTCTTTCCTTAAGTGGGACATCCCACACCTTCTTGATATCATTTATTCTTATCATATTGGATGGAAAAAATGATATCTCTATAAAAATCCTAATGATGTAATATCACCCAATCATATTGAATTATAAGCCAATCAACAGACTATATCTCCCTTATTCTTTAAAAACGACCGCATGGTTAACTGAGACAGTATAAAACACATCGTATAAATTCATAACTGTTACCTTGAAAACACCATAACGGAATCCATCATAACGTCTTCTCTCTTTAACATGAGATTGTATAGAGTATAAAGACTAATTCTGGGTTTTTATTTCTTTACTTTTTCATATTAACATGTTTAGAAATGTCAAACTAACCCACTAATCACCCTCTTTTTCCTTGGACTTGATTACCTGATTCATATTTAATGATACATCTTGGTTATAACTAAATATAATAAACATCTTGAAACATGTGAGTCCAATATTAACTCTCGACACATGTTTATAGGTACTATAACTCAACCACATATGATAAAATTTTCTACATCATTATCACGGGTCATTTTTAGTAGTGACTTCCACCATAAATATTATTCCTTCAGTCCCCATAAAAATATTTGGATAACTATCTCTAATTCATCATAAAAAGGATTATGAATGGGGATCTCATAGATGTTTGTGAATATATTCCTTGGTAAAACTAGATGATGAGATGAATATCAGAAAAAATGTTTACCATCATTCATTTGAACTTATCCTCATTACCAACCAAATCCCATGTATTCGTACTCAATGCACCATCGTTGATGTTCAATTTCATAGTGGTATACATAATATTAAAATAAAAAGGGAGAGAAATGACCAACAATATTTGTGGATGATTTTGGTGAAATTAGGACAATATATATGGATATTTTGTTTAGTATTAAATATGAACCTCTCTCCCAACTGTTAGTAGAACTAATATATAAGTGATTTAACTATAAATAAAAATCTAAATAATGAGTTAGGTATGAATAATCATTTAGCCTAATCATTCATGACCTATAAGACTTTGTGTACCTATATTTTATATGTAAAATTACTACAAAATGGTTTTTGTATCACAATACAACCTATTAAAATTACCAAGAATAGTTATGGGCATGGTAGTGAAGATGTCATCATAATCTTTTGCTCTTCAAAGGCTCCCTCATAAAGATCAGTCCACTTATAATTCACCCCCTTTTTGGCCAGAGACTAAATCAAAATTTATATTTTAGATAATCCCTAAATGAATCTCCTAGATTATCATATCAAATAAAAAATGTTATGAATTTTGAAAAAATATTAGGTCACTCACATGAAACCATGGCCTCAAACACCTTAGGGTCAATTGAAACAAAAAAACTCTTACATTACACACCCAAAGAAACACCACTCCTTAACTGAAAATTAATCTTTAATAGATTATAATATATTTGATGCACTCTTAGTGAACTAATGAAATTTTGTGTATATTGTCAGTAATCCCAATTTTTCTAAGATAACGAAACAAATATATTTTCAAAATATAAACTAAAATGAATCCAAATATGTATATGATAACATATTCATCCAGAATATAAATATAACTATTTTAATTATTGAATAAACTATCCTCATCAAGAACACATAAAATCCATTAAAACATAAATTCTATTATTGATGGATAAATAATGTTCTCAACCAAAACTATTGATATAATGATTAAAAAAATAATTCATATAAAAGGAAAAGGATACATGTTCTATATCATCGCTTGGTTAATCCGTTGGTAATCTACACATTTGTTGACATAACCATGAATCATCAAAAAATAATTTGGGATAACCAAAATGATATATTTATCCGCAAATTAAGCCCTTTTAAATAAGTTATGTTATCCAAAAATTCAACTCTCTATTATCCATATGATAAAATCAATATTTTTATAGATATATATGCGTAATACAAATAATTAGATCAATATGAAAATTATCCTCTGTCTTGGGTAAAAATCATTATATTTTCTTAATAAATATTTCGTGGAACCTTTCAAAAACAATAAAAAGGTAAATTAAATTTTCTTCTAATTTGTAATAATACTATGAAACCCAAGAAATAATTGACTCCAATTTCTAATGGTCATGTTTGGAATGCATTGCTTATAATTTTTACTTCATGATGTATGTATATAAATTTCTTATGGGGGATATAAAGTCAACTCATATCTTATAACAATTGATGTTTACTCAATCACTGTTCAAGCAACATTTTACAAGGATAACATGAAAGCAATACAATTTCAACATAATGAATTTATATATATTCTCATAACCATTAATAATGATATAGAGTTTTTAACACCTCAGAATTACATCATATCTCACCAATTATGATTTCTCAATGGTCATAATAATAAAACATAAATACAATAATGTACAAAAATAAATAAATGTTTGATATTATAAGAATGAATATTATGAACCTCTATCAAATAAAATAGAACATGACTATAAGTTACTCAAATGATTCATAAAAAGGTAGTGGTTTATCTTATTATTGTACTCTTCTTGATAGTGTCATGCTTAATTCAGCATATACCTCTTCCCTTTCATATTGAGCCATATATTTTATAAGGAGTTACAATATGAAACCCTATTTCACACCAAATTGGATTGACCACCTCCAGGCTTTGGATATGTAAAGTGTCCTAGACTACTAAAATTATGTGATAATCCTAACTATATTATTGATCCTTGTGTCTATCGAATGCCTCAACCACTAGTTCTAAATTGAGAACGCACACATTATAACTAAAGGTGCTCTGATATTTTCATGTAATCAACACTCAATAAGTTTTGAAAGGAATATCTTCCATAGATGACCAAATCTGTAACATCCTGATCTTAATTAAAGAAGCATTATGTTTAATAACATATATGATACATTGCATCGAGCAAAAACAAACAACTAAATAATATTATTTAAATGTTACCATTATATAATATCTATTGTAATAGAGAGAATTAAAATTATCAACTGAATTATGAAAATATAGTTCAAACATGTTTAAATAAGGATTAATTGGTTACCAAATTTATTAGAAATGGAAATAAAAAACAATTTAATATAAAGGATGTTTTTTTATAGAAACTTAATTAAAATAAGAATAATTGTGTTTATAAAATCATATAACTTATTAGGGATTTATATTTAATGAAAAATAAATGTTATATATTCAATTTAATTATCTAAATAAATCATATATGGTTCTATATATGAAGTAAGAACAAATTCAATTTTTTAAATAAAAGACGTATTTGTCTAAAAATGTAGTTTTACCACCTTTTGATGGAGAACCCTTTTAGAATTTATATTTTAACACCTACATATGTTATAATTGACAAAATAAACTTCTTATTTAGAATAAAGAAATAAAAATTTAATTTCCATGAATCTTTAATAGTTTTTTGATAACTATAATGTTTTGATGAATAGTACAATTACCCAAAATTTTAATTGAAATCAAATTTTTCAATAAATATAATATATATGGTTAAATTAAATTATTTAATTGTTTTATAGTTTAAATTGAATATATTTTTATAAATTATTATAATTTAGTTCATTGGTATTAATTCTATAATGAATTCATATGTAAAAACATTTCAATCTTTTGCAATGTCTTAACTTTATAAAAAACCAACATTTTGGTTTTGACAAAGAGAGTAAATTTTAAATTAATTATTGAAACATAAATGTTTAGAATATGGAAAAAATGATTTCATATTCTTTATTAGAAGTTAAAAATTATTTAAATTGGTCCCCATTAATTTTTAATATTATGAATAATAACTTGAGTAATTATTTTTATTTAGCATGGTTAAAGGGTAAATTAGGTAAATAAGAGTAAAAAATATTATAATAATATAAAACTAACTTAAAAAATGTCCTATTTATTTTTAATGAGATATTCCTGAACATTATAATCCTTAGGAATAACATGTGGCTTTTTGGAGCCACTTGGTTGTGAAAAGGACATTTTATAATATTTAATTCAAAGAAAAGGGAAATATACCACAAACGTGTATCTTTTAATAAAACTATTTCAATATAGATTTATATAACTAATATCTATGATTATTTATATCCATTATAAATCTAAAAATATTTCATATATCATCATATTTTATTTATAATTTTTAGATATTAAATATATTAATTAATTTATGACACAATGATGATGCAGTGATTACATTATTAGCGAAAGATTCAAATAAATGATATTATAAATATTAAAATAAATTCAATTTGAACATTTTGTTTCCATAAAACAAATTTAAGTATTATTATTACATATTATATTTTATTTAATGATTTTTTTTGAAGGAATAAATTTTTAATGACTATTACAAAAATAAATTACTAAATAGTGTCAAAACTGACCTGAAAGTGTTTTTAAAACAAATTAATTTTGTTAAATGATATAATAGTGTTAAAAATATAAGATTAAAAAAATGACATATATAATGTTTCAAATTTCATTTATTATCCACTTTTGGTTCTATTTTCATTTTATAGTAACTATAGTAACCATATATTATGAAAATACAAGAAGAGATGGTAAGAGTTAGTGTTCTTAACTAAGTGTTAAATCCAAAGGTTAAGGTTAATTTTATGACCTAAACATCTCTAAAACCTATTGAATGAGATTATTTAGAACCATAATCATCTTATACTATAAATTTATCACATTATATCTATTTTAATTATAATATAAATTTTTTGTAAAATATTATTTCAAGACTTTCATAAAGTTGTCCTCCTCATCTTTTATAAATGCCACCACCTCTACCCAGATACCAAAAACTATCAAGTCCATGGAGTCATATAAATTCTTTTAAATTAATCTCTCCAAATCCTTAAATTACTCCAAGAGGCCTCATTTTGGGGCTAAATCCATCCTAGGAAGACCTTTTGTGAAAATTAAAAGGAGATACTCGAAAAAGAGATATTTGTTTTATCACCTCTTTAAAAACAATTTATTTTCATACATATTATTATTATGTAGTATCCAAACTAAATTAATAAATACAGTATATTATACAATAATCTATTTCATTATAATTATGGTATAATATTATACCTCCTTTTATCCATCCTACAAATTATAGTATCACCATGCATCCTTACGTACAACTTATCGTCTCCACGCTGTGGTGTAATTTTTCATTTGACAAAACATAGTTTGAATGGGTATAATTATTATTAAAATGGACATAAATAATGAATATAAAATGATAATTATTATTTATAATTAATATACCATCCATTTCTATAACTTTTAACCATTAAGTTAATTATATCATCACTAATGTGTACGTACGACATTCCGTATCCACGATGTGATGTGATTCATTCTACATGATCTTAATTAAAACATATTTATACACATGAATGGAAGGAATAAAAATTATATTTATGATATTTATATTTTCTATATTCTTCTCAAAATTTTATTTACAACATAACTTTATGATATCGATAATATTCAAATACAAGAATTTCATTTCAGGAAATGTGGACTACGACCCCGCAAAGTGATATGACTCATTCATGCCATAAATCAAACGTATATAGGATCGTGTTATTGAAATTATGTAACATATATTACATAGATATTATAATTCAATTTTGTTATACCAATTTATTATTTAGTTTTCATTCAATTAATATTACAAAGAAATGAAAGATGAGTTCATGTGTACGTACGACGTATCATCTCCATGAACGATGCATTTAATTTATTATATCAAAATATTATGGATATTATAAAAACATATATACAAGAAATATATGATATTAAAATAAATAACAATATTCGTGAGAAGATGTACTTTTGTCTTCATGGAAAATATTCATCAAGACATGTTAATTTTCAACTCAAGTACTGAATATCGACAAAACAACCAATATGGACTTAAATAATAATGTAATTTTTATAACATGGTAATAAGTGATATGAAAGGAATAATAAAATGGAAAATGTTTCTCAATAAATTATCAATTTACCTAAGTTTATTTTTCTGGAACACAATGATTATACGTGATGATTCAGACTCAATATAAGGGATCTTCTTAACCCAATTTCCATTATTTTGGTTGGTCTTCTACTTCTTAATTATGAAGAGTTATGATTCTGTGAGAAATGACATATGATATCCCATATTATATTTATACATGATTTATGTTTATTTATAGTGAATACACAGAATTGATCATTTTTAATAATAAAATTATGTTTGTAAGGGAGATCTTAACTCAATATCATTTCATTGAGTTAAATATCTATGTCATTTGTTTTGTTTTTCTATGAAATTTTGTTAATGACCTCTATTTTTTTACAGTGGATATCAACTTATATTGGGACTTTTTGCATTTATTACTCATAATTATTTCATTAATTTATTCTTAATATATGGATAAGAACTTTGAAATGGATTTCATATCCATTTAAATTACATTGAGACTTTTTTGTTGTGATGCACCAATTCACTTTTATATGGTTTATATACCGCCCTTTGATATAATATATCATGAGTCTCTTTGTTCTCATGATATTATATTTTTTTATTTTATTAATTAATCATTTTTATTCAATTATTTCTCAAATGGTAAGGGACCCTTTAAATAAAACATCAGTCTAAATGTTTTAATGATTTACTCTTCAAAAATTTTGTAATTAAAATCAATGTTTTCCAAATGGTCTCAAGGATTTATTTTTATGGAAATTAATTTTTTAAAATGTAAATTCCATTTTTTTAAAGTGTTACGTGAAACATTGACTCAAAAATCTTTCTTTTAAATGTTTTAAATGAATTTTTGGATTTATTATGTCAATATCATGATATGATATCTTCTGAATTTAGATGTCTAATTTTTATATTTAATTTAATATGGTTTAATGATTTATTATTATGTTATGGTTATTGGTAATTTTCCATATATATAAGTGGTTACACGATAAATTGAGTATAGGTGAGTCTGTGATACCTCTCCAATGCATTGGGTAATGTGGCGGCGGTAAACATTAAGTTTTTTCTATGATATTTAGGGAATATATTGTGATGGGTATTCCAAATGTAACCATGAAGGATACTCTCTATGTAGCTATGAAATATGCAATTTATGTATGTTATAGATTCCACAACTTCTCTTTGTGATTTATGATTTCTATGAGCTATTGAAAAAAATTATTATTTCATGCGGTATGTTAAAGAGCTTATATTTTATGAATGAAAAGTATGATTTCATTGATTTTTATGTATTAATGGACGAATGTTTTCATTCATAATTTTACAAAACATATGTTTCTTTTTATGCTCATACCAATTTTTTGAAATTTTTTTCATAGTGGATAAAGAAGGTTATGAAAAATAAATAATTCAAGAATATTTTTATGAAGATAAGAATTATTTTTTTATTTAAGGAGATTTGTTATTGTGAAAAAATTGGATTTATTAGAGGTGTCTACATTGTAATATTAGAGATGTTATGCAATAGTTATGGCCTAATTATCTAAAACTACAAACCTAAAAAGATCTTTATAGTGAATTAATGTCAATTATTGACATATATCAAGATCATGTAATGTTTATTGTATGGGCCATATTATTTGTATTAGAGGATTTTTTAGCCAAAATTAGGGATTATGAGTTTTGGATAACAACATGGTAAGTCCCTATATCTATGATTTCAGTTAAATAAATGTTTTATAACATTTTCAGATCAAGGAAAGTCAGTTATAAATAGAAGGAGGAGGATCTCAATCAATATTCTTATCTCTTCCTGATGACATTCTTGTATTAATTATTTCAAAGTCATGTTTAGATGATTGTGAAAATTTTTATAGCATATAACTCACTTGAAAGATGTTTTTTATATATTAAACACCCCAACTATACCATTATTCCATTGTGGATCATTGGTTGTATTTAATCATATCATACATTTTTAATATTCTCATATTATCATGATAGGTAAGTATTATCACGGAATTTTCCAATATTTTACCTTATCATAATATTTTAAATCATATTATGATTCTGAAGAGGGTGGTGAAGAAGGAGAACTGTGTGCAATTTATTTTATATTCTTTTAAAATATAGTTGTTTATCACATACTTATGGTATATCAAAATGACCATTGATTGAAAGTTTCTACTCAAATTTGGTCTGAGTATTTTATAAAAATAATTTTTTATTAGATGTTACTAAATTATATTTCATTTCATGATTATTTAAAAAATTATTTTTCTATGAACACCCATATAATCCATGTTGTACAATGTGTATTTGGATAAAAGAAGAAAATGATTTTGAACGATCTCTATGCCATTGTTGCAATGATTGGACCTTATATCTACATGAACAAAATAATGATGAACCAAGTGGACACCATGATCAATATACTATATTTTTCCCTTGGGTATAGTTTTATTTTACCATATGGAGGTCGAATAAAAAATGTAAATATATATAAGACTTCAATAATTATGTTGTTAAGACCATTATGAGTTTTCATTAAAATTATAGGTATAAGTCAACCATTAAGGTTAAAACATGTTAGGGCTATTTTTGAGTTATAAATGGGACAACCCACGAGATGGGTGACAACCTGTTGCATCTGGTAAGGCCGTGTGAATCGAAGTATGACATATTATTATTAGTTAAAGGTTTTTATGGATCAAGAGTAATTTGATTTTGGGAACTTATGTTTTATCAAATGTATTTCCTTATTATTAGAAATTTTTTTGGTTATTATGTGATAAATGTTATTTTAGAGGACATTTTCTCATTTAGGAACACCATATAACTAAGGAAAATAGAATTATTTGAGATTTAAATTGAGGAGTAGGGGTTGAATTTTATTTTGGTAAAATCTATGTTTTTGTTATCGAAATATGGCGATTTGGGTTCTTTATTGAAATGATTAACCTGTCTTGGAGAAAAAGTGATTTGGTTAATTAATTCTAAGTATGGGTCTTTATTATTAGTCGATGTTATTAGAGAAAAATGATATGATTTTTTGTGGAATACTATGTGATCAAATCCTTATAAATTTTGTGTTTAAATTTTATTTTGGATTATGTTTAATAATTTTAAGGATAATTGTTTTTGAATGGGCTTTATTGAAATTTGGGTATTTTTTGTTGAATTTAAGAGATTAATTATAGTATTTTTTATTATAGAGGATTATTATTTTTGGGGGTTTATCAAATATTTTAATAAGTGTTTAGGTTTTGGGTTATTGTATAAATATAGTGGAAATATGTAGTTAGACATTTGTGGATTATGAATTTCTCTAAATGTTGATTATGGCACTGTAGGTGTGACAAAGTCATCTTGAATACTCATAATTTGGAAAGAAGATAATTTTGCAGTAAATATTTATTAAAGGATGAAACTCTACTTGATAACTAAATATGTTTTATTTTGTTATTATTATAAGTAATAAAATAAGTCCTCAACATTATGAAAAGGATATTAAAATAAAAACATTATCCATTTACTTTTTCTTCTATGAAATCAATAACTATTTAACCCTTCACAAGTTTGTGATTTATGGTTGATATCATTCTCTTAATCATGTTTTATATCACTATCCATCAGAAAATGATGGATATTTTTTCTTCCATATCCATTTTTTCTTACATTGAATACTATTATCTGTTATCGTGAGTGACCTTTATACTTCACTTTCATTCTTTTAAAGTGATAAATTGATGGAATCATTTTTTATATGGAATATTCAATGAAAATATGAAGCCAAATTTTTAAATTGCATTTGAAAAATTTTAAAATTTCAGGAATGATGTAACACACTGTGTTTTAAAAAAGCAGCACAATGTTAAAGAACATACATGATATGATACATCAAGCATACATGAACAACTAAATGTTATTATTTATATATTACCATAATAACCTATCTATTTTAATAGAGGGAATGAATAGTATCAATTAATGCCTAAAAATATTGTTTAAACATGATTAAATAATGATTCATTATTTACAAATTTATTTATTAATGAAAATAAAATCCAATTGAATATAAAGGATGCATTTTTATGAAAAACTATTTAAAAAAAGAAATGTTGTGATAATAAAATCATATCACCCATTATGGATTTTTATTTAATTTAAAATATATTTTATATGTTAAATTCGATGATTTGAGCTTATCTTATTTGTTTTCTAGATATGATATAAGATAATATTCAATTTTATTTTATAAAAAAATTATTTTTCTAAAAATATAGTTTTAATGACTTCTGATGTTGAACCCTTTTAAAAGTAGTTTTGGCTATCTTTATATGTTCTATTTGACCAAATAAACCTCTTCATAAAAATAGGGACATCATATTTTACTTTTGTCGAATTTATGATATTTTTATGATAATTATCGTGTATTGATGATTAGTAAAAATACGCTAAATTTTAAATGAAAACAACGTTTTTTAGTCGAGATAATTTATATGGATAATAACAATATGTAATTGTTTTAAACTATAAATAGCATATGTTTTTAACATTTATTATAATTTATTTCATTGGTATTAAATCTAGATTGAATTCAGATGAAAAAAACATTTCAATATTTTGCAATGTCTTCACTTTTAAAAAACATGCATTATAGTTTTAACCACGAGAATCAATTTTTCATTAAGTAATAAAACTTCTGGGTTTTGATTTTGGAAATTTTTTAGCATATTTGGAATCTTATGGTCTAAATTATTTATATAGTTCTATTTTATTTTTGGACATTATGAATAGTAACTTTAGTTATTATTGTTATTTACCATGGTTAAAGGTTAAATCAGGTAAATAATTGTAAAAAATATTATAATAATATTAAACTACAGCAGAACAAGTCTAAATCCTATTGGATGAAATATTTCTGACCATGAATATCTATATGATGGATTTTTCACATTTGGGACCACTTGAGTGAGAAAATGACATTTTATAATATTTAATTTAAATAAAAGGGAAATATTACATAAACATGTATAATTTACTAAAACTTTTTTTATATAGTGTCATATTACTAATATATATCAGTATAAATATTCATTAGAAATATAAATATATTTCATACATCAGTTTGTATAATTTATTATTTTTAGACATTAAATAAATAAATTTATTTATGACCTAATGATGATGCAGTGATTACCTTATTTATAACAGATTCAAATAAATGATATTATAAATATTAAAACAAATGTAATTTGAACCTTTTGATGCCTTCCACGAATATGACATATTATTCATAATTTAATTATTTTTTTAGATGTAATCATGTTGTTATGACTTTAACAAAAATCCCTTACTAAATACTTTCAAAAATGACATAAATGAGTTTCTAAAACAAATAATGTTTTATTAAATGATATAACTGTCCTATAAATCTAGAGTTTTTCCAAATGAATTATAAAATTTTTAAATTTTCATTAATTTTCCACTTTTTATGTTCTTGGGATTTTATGGTAAATATAGTTACCATATGTTATGAAAATAGAGGAAGGAATGGTAATTGTTAATGTTTTTATCTAAGAGTTAATGCCAAATGATAAGGTTTATTTTATAATCTATACTTGTATAAAACCTACCAATTGACATTATCTCTACCAATAATAATCTTATCCCATAATTATATAAATTTGGAGATATTATAATTCAAAAATCAATTTTTAATAAAATAATATTTCAAGATATTCCTAACTTTCCACTCCTCCCTCCTATAAAAGGCCACCACCTCTACCCACTTACTCACACCTATCAAGTCTATTGTATCATCAAAATTATGATTAAATAATCTCCCAAAATTCCTACCATCCTATAGGAGGATAAACCTTGGGATTAAATCCATCATAAAGATACCATCTGGGAAAATCATTAAGAGATACTCAAAAAGAGGTATTTGTTTTATCACCTCTTTCAAAATTGTTTTTTCTTCTACTTAATCTTCTTATGTAGTTTCCCTAATAAAATATTAAATAAAGTATAATCTATATTTTTAGATTTTATTTTAATTATGTGACAACCTTATACCTCCTTTTTTCCATCCTACAAGTAACAATATCACCATGCGCGCGTACGTACAATTTATCATCTCCACACTATGGTGGACATTGTTATTTAACAAAACCTAATTTGTATGGGTATAACGATGAGTATAATGGATTTAAATAATTAATATAACATTATAGTTATTATTTATAATTAATATACCATCCAATTATATATCTTTTAACCATTAAGTGAATGATATTATCACTTGTGCGTACATACGGCCTACCATATCCATGATGTGATGAAATTATTCCTATATGATCATCATTAAACCATTATTAAATAAATTAATGGAATATATAAATATGATACATATTTTATTCATATTGACTCTATGGATATTTAATTTTAATTTACAACATTCCATTACACTTTACATAATGTGTAAATATGAGTATTGCATTTGAGGAAATGTGGACTACCACCCCCTCAATGTGATATGACTCCTCCAAGTGATACGTGGAACATATAGAGTATGTAGTTAATGTAAATATGTAACATATATAACATCTATTTTAAAATGGAATTATAATATACATATATATCATTTATTTATCATTCATTTAATATGACAAAGAAATGAATGTATCGTCCATCCATATGTACAGCCTACCATCTATATGAATGATGCATTTCATTTATTATCTCCAAATAGAATGGATATGATAAATACATATAAACAATATATATATATATGATACTTGAGTCATGAATAATATTCTGGATATGATGTAATTTTTATCACATGGGAAATTTGTATCCAAACATGTTCATTTATGACTCAAGTATAGAATATCGACATAAAAGACAAATATGAACATAAATAATTATGTCATTTTTATAAAATGGTAACAAGTAATATAAAAGTAAGAAAAAAATGGAAAATGGTTCTCATGAAATTATAAATTAACCTATGTTTATTATTCAGGAACATAATGGTTGTATGTGACAAGTCAGACTCAAGGTAGGAGAACTTTTAAACCCAATTTTAATTCTTTGGGTTGATCTTGTACTTTTGGATTATGTCATTCTATGATTATGTGAGAAATAAATTTTGATGTCCTATCTTTTATTGATACTTTATTTATGTTTATATATAGTTAATACACATAATATATCAATTTTACATACAAAACCATCTTTGTATGGGAAATCATAACTCATTCTCATTTCATTTAATTAAATATCCATGTCATTGGTTTTGTTTTTTCAAGAATATGTTTGAATGAACATTGATATATTTACCCTAAATATCCACTTATATATGGTGTATTTATATTTTTCATACATAATAATTCCCTTAATTTCTCCATAATATAAGGATACAATTGTTGTAACATATTTCGTCTAAATTTACATTCCATTGAAACTTATTTTTTGTAATAAAAAAATTCAGTTTTATATGGTGTATATACCACCCATTGACATATTATATCATGAATCTCTCTATTCTCATTATATTTTTTTTAATGTTATTCTTTATTTATTTTTATTCATGTATTTTTTAGATGGTAAGGGGCTCTTTTACTAAAACATTATTTTAAATGTTTTAAACAATTATTCTTCGAAATAATTTTCATTAACATCCATGGTTTCAAAATTGATTTAAGGATTTATTTAAATGTAAATTAAAACATTAAAATTTTAATTCCTTTATAATATTCAAAGTGGTATGGTACACTATGATTCAAAATTATTCTGCTAAAATGTTTTAGATTTGTTTTAGGATTGATTATGTCAATATCTTGAAATGATATCTTATGAAAGAAAATGCGAAAATGTTATTTTTTCCAATAAGATGGTTTGATTTTTTCTGATTATGTGATTGTTCTTGGGAATTGTTTATAAATATGGGGGGTTCTGTGATAAAATGAGGGTGGGTGAGCTTGTGATATCTCTCCAATGCATTGGGTAATGTGGCAGAGGTAAATGCTAAGGTTTATCCTATGATATTTTGGGAATATATAGTAATGGGTATTCAAAATGTAACCATGAAGGTTAATCACAATATAGATGTGAAATATAAAATGTAAGTATGTTATGGATGCAAAATTTTCCTTTTTGATTTATTGTTTTTATTATTTATTCATTAAACATATGATTTCACAAGGTATGTTAAAAATATTAATTTTTATGAATGAAAAGTTTGATTTCCTTGATTTGTATGTATTTAGGGACAAATGTGTTGTTTCCTTATTTTATATCCCTTACTATTATTTTAATGATCATCCCATGTTTTTTGAATTGTTTTTTACAGGGTATACGGAAGTATAAGATAAAATAATAATTCCTGAAGATTTTTGTCATGAAAATTTCTTGTTTAATTTATGGAGTTTTATTATTGTTAAAAAATTGGATATAGTAGACGTGTATACTTTATAGTATTGTAGTTGTTATGAAATTTTTATGGCCTAATTCTCTGAATCTCTAATTCTAAAAAGATCCCTGATGTTAATTAATGTCAATTTTAGGCTTATCCGAAGATTATGTAATGTTTATGGTTGTGGCCTTTTAAAAACTACCACACATATAACACATAATATGATTAATTCCATGAATGGATTAGATAAGAAACAATCTTCCATACCATATCCATTACATTCCTTGAGTGAACCATCATCCCTATGATTCATACTATCTAAAGACCCAATATTAGTCCCCAATAGAAAAAACTACATATAAAATGTACCCCTGATAATATTTCACTCAAAAATAAGGGTTTGATTCCCAAAATATTTATTTGGATTTAGGTGGAAATTTTTTACACATACCAAAATTTAGTTTGTTTTCTATTTAAAAAAAATATGACCATGGTGACCTTATCTATATCACATATCAAAGGAAAATTATTATGTTCTCTAAAGTATATAAAATAGTCGATCCATAATATCTCACACTTTATGAGATATATAAACTCTCATTCCTTTTTTTACACATGTAGTCTTGAGTGAAAAATGACTGTAGAGGGTGACTAATAAATCCTTCTTTAAAACCCCACATATTATTCTAGTTTAACCACTATAAATATAAACATCATAATATTCACCAAAAAATACTTGGGTGTCTTAAGATGATCAATGTTATCTTATAAGGGCTCAAAAATGAATACAATAGCATCTGATTCATCCTCACATATGAAGAGATGTGGATGTTGTATCAAGAACCTCTTAGTCAAATCATAAAAAGTAATCCCAACTCATGAATCCTCATGACTGATATACTATATGAAACATAAAATAATCTTTTTGAGCTTATTTTATATATTTATTCCTATCACAATAGCTTATTTTGATACATGTTTAATGTGGAACTCTTTTCCCTTACCTCATTGTATTCAAATATTTGTCACTGTGATGGAATACAACTATAAATTAAAAAATATATAAAACATATCTATAATATATATTTCACATTACAATTTTGTTTAAGTTGTTATAGGCCTGACACCTCTCCACACACATCATTCCCTGACATACAATGGTATTATATAACTCATGGAAACTATAACCTAATGCACCCACTCTCATTACAGATTCAAAATATGTATAAAAATAATTTTTTTTAGAATAAAGTATAATTCGGTCATTTTTTCAAATTATAGTTCCATTAAAAATTTGAATAAAAAAACTCTATAAAATTTGTGCTTGATATGTTAATCAAATGAAATTTTATAACTAAGATATTGTATATATGTTTTCTAAAATTCTCTATAGGATGATGATGGTAAATAAATATAATTTGATGAAGTTATTGGGACTACAATGTTTTTTTAGGTTGTTTTTAAATGGATTATTTTTCAATTATAAGTATACAATTTAATTAACATATTAGTCTTAGTTGTTCTATATTAAACTAAGTGATCTGAGCTTCCCTATAAGTAATAAATTGAATATTTTTTTGGATATTAAAAGTTCTTCGAAATAATCTATATGTTGAATGAAAATTATTCTAAAAGTTATGGATTTAATAAATATAGAGTTTAAAAAGTTGAGTAATTGGGTGTTTAGAAGTTATTAAATAATTTGAAATTTTGTATTTTATTTGTAAAAATTAGGTTCATTTGTTTGGAAATAGATGTGGGTACTTTTTGATATATATAAATTTGTTTGAAAACACCATAGTGAGAAAACAAGTGTAAATATTTTAGTAATATTCCTAAAAATATCCAATTCATGAAGGTATCTATTTATAAATAAGATTTTTGGATTATTCATATAATATTTCAAGGAAACATAATTTTAAATCTCTCCATTGTAAAATTTTATATGTAATTTATTTAATAATTATTTATAAACATTTATAATTTAACAATATATGGAAAAAGAAACACTCTAGTTAATATATAAGAAAATGGAGCTAATTGAGAACATCCATCATTATGTTGAAACATGGAAATGGAAAAAAAAAAACAAACCCATATATAAATAATTATCCATATTACATAATAATAATCGATTATTGATATATCATTACATACATTATCATTTTTAAAATATGTATAAAAATACTTATTATAGGAGGATTACTCTCATGTCACGAAGTCTGTACAATGCTGAAATATGATAGTGTTAAAGGATAATGTGATATATAAGGTTATATAAAATCATAAGTAATGGTACTTTAGAGAGATATCCCACATGAAAGGATTCATAATTTTGTTAAATTAAAAAATTCATTTCATGGCGCAACATAGAAACAATATCACAAGGTGACTTGGAAAAAATGTAATTTTATAGTTTATTGGTTCATACTTATGTCATGAAATTGGTTCATACCAGAACAAGTTTTGTGATAGATAGTAAGATGATATTGGTCACTCTATGATTAAAAGGGATACTGCATGACACATATACCCAGATGATAGATCAAATATTATGATTTTAATTATTTCGTATTTTCTTAAAATATAAATCAATTCTCTATATCACATTTTCATTTAATAGGTTGTTTATTATAGAACTAAAAAGTCACAATGAAGTATAATATGTTATTTCCGGATTATATTATATAATATCAATCAAAAGTTAAATTGATAATTTGGATATCTATATAATTCAACAATATTTTAATTTATGGTTGTTGAAAACCATTGGGATTTTTTCAAATGAACATCCACAACCTATATGTTGTTCAATTATGGATATTTTATTAATGATGGTCTACATGGTGTGTTTAGGTAAGTGGTAATTCATGGTATCTTCATGAATAAATTACAATTTGTAACAAAAATATTCTATAATTAATTTGAGGGAGATGAATGAAAAAAATTGGATATTCTTTATTTATTGGATAGGAAAATATATAGAATATAGAAAAAAGGAAATGAGTGTAACAGGAAGGGAGAAAGAAGAAGGAAGGATCTAAAAATAATTAGATTTATTGAATATTAGAATTAGGATAATAATCTAATTAATGGCTGATATATTAATAAATGATAGGATCTATGTAACACCACATATTTACACAAATAAGTTGTGTTAGGAAGAGAAAATACATTGAATATAATTCATATATAGAATTGATTATATTTACAGAATATTATTTGTTGCTTGTTGAAGGTTTTTTTTGGAAATCACTAAATCATCTATTCATGAACAGAGTTTATTATATTTGGATTTCAAAATTTGGAGTAGTACATGGTATAAATTTGAGAAACACATCTAGATTTATTATATATATTACAATTTTTTGATCTTAGAGTGACATTTCTGTTAAAAAACAATGAATAAAAAAACAACAAAATCAACTGCTATCTTCTAGATAAATGCACATTATAGAGGAAGGGAGTGACCCTTATGTTGTTCTGAGATATTACCTAGACCATTATACATGTCATATTCTATGATTAAGGGTTTCTCTACCAAAAATTTATAACTAGAGAACCTCAATGATGGGATGTATAACCTATTATTTTTGTCAACCAAAATATAGATTTATAGTGCATTTTTTGTACATCGTCAAAATACTAGGTGTATTCTCCTTTTATGAATCCTAGTTTATTTGAACCAAGTAAAATATCATATCAATGCATGTAATGGCCCGGACCTCTTGAGTCCATTACTTTGTTAAAATATGGTGTTTGAGGTGTTCCGGGAGGTCAAGGTGAGTTATCTCGAATAATTTTAAAAATTTCCAATTCTGTGAATACTTCCATCATTGAACAGTCCTATCGGTAACCTCTAATGGTAACCTCTATTTCCTTTTCCAAATTTCCAATTCTGTGAATTGTTCCATCAGTGAACAGTTCTATTGGTAACCTCTATCGGTAACCTCTATCGGTAACATATAATGGTAGGTGAATAGTGTTTTATTGGTGAGGTTCAGTGAACAATGTTCTATCAGTGAGGTTCAGTGAACAGTGTTCTATCAGTGAGTTTCAATTAATAGTGATCTATCAGTGAGGTTCAGTGAATAGTGTTCTATCAATGAGATTCAGTGAACAATGTTCTATCTGTGAGGAATCAGTTAACAATGTTCTATTAGTGTGGTTTAGTGAACAATTTTCTATCAGTGAGGTTTAGTGAACAGTGTTCTATTAGTGAGGTTATGTGAATGGTGTTCTTTCAGTGAGGTTTTGTGAACAATGTTCTATCAGTGAGGATTCAGTGAATAGTGTTCTATCAGTGAGGTTTAGTGAACAGTGCTCTATTAGTGAGGTTTAGTGAACAAGATTCTATAGTTGAGGTTTAGTGAACAATGTTCTATCCGTGAGGTTCAGTGAACAGTGTTCTATCATTGAGGTTTAGGGATCATTGTTCTATCAGTGAGGATTCAGTGAACACTATTCTATCGTTTAGGTTTAGCTAACAATGTTTTATTATTGAGGTTCAATGAACAGTTTTCTATTAGTGAGGTTCATTGAATAGTGTTCTATCAGTGAGATTCAGTGAATAGTGTTTTATCATTGATGATCATTGGACAATGTTCTATTAGTGAGGTTCAGTGAAAAGTGTTCTATCTGTGAGGTTCAGTGAACAGTGTTATATCAGTGAGGTTCAATGAACAACATTCTATCAGTGAGATTCACTGAATAGTGTTCTTTCAGTGAGGTTCTATGAACAATGTTCTATCAATGAGGTTTAGTGAATAGTTTTCTATTAGTGAGGTTCATTGAACAGTGTTCTATCACTATGGTTTTGCGAACAGTTCTATTAGTGAGCAGTACTACAAAAATTATATTTATCAGCACTAAAAACGGGCTTTATCAGCATTTAAAAAGCGTTGTAATGCTCAGTGTTGATAAAGGCCTCTTTTATCAGCGCTAAAAAGTGCTGATAAATACCATGTCTGCTGTAAAAAAATATTCTGCAGCAAAACACCAAAACAACACATGAAAATAATTCAGTATCAAAATTAGTATACCCATACATAATTAACACATAAATCATAATCTAATTACACCAAGTATACCCATACACCATTAACACATTATTCATAAATTAATTAAATACATAATGAATTCTATTCTCAATTCAAGGGGTTGTGGGGGTTGTTTAGGGGTTTCGAGAGGCTGTCCAAGGGGGGGTAGGGATTGTCTGGGGGGGATGGGGTGTCAAGGGGTGGGGGCAGTCCAGGAGGTTGGGGGGATTTCCAAGGAGGTTGGTGGTGTCCAGTGGGGTTGTGGGGGTGTCTAGGTGGTGGGGTGGTGTCTAAGAAGGGGGTTGTCCAGGTGAGGGGGGTGTGTATGGGGGGTTTCCTAGTGTCCAGGGTGTTAGGGGGTCTTTCCAGGGGGTGGGCGAGGTGTCCGGGGGGTGGGGGCGGTCTGGGGGTTTGGTGGGGCTGTCCAAGGGGTGGGGTGCTATTCATGAAGGTGGGATGGGGGTGTCCTGGGGGATAGGGGTGTCCAGGGGAGTGGGGGGGGGGGGTCCAGGGGGTGGAGGGGAAGTTTAGGGGTTGGTAGGGGTGTCCAAGTGGGGTTGGGGTGGTGTCTATGGAGGGGGATGTCCAGGTGGGGGGGGGGGGTGTCTACGGGGTGTCCATGGGGGTGGGCTGGTGTCCATGGTGTCGGGGGGGGGGGGGGGGGGCTTCTTAATGGGTGGGGGTGTCTGTGGGGGTCTAGGGGGGTTGGTGGGGCTGTTCAAGGGGGTGGGATGGTGTCTGGGAGGGTGGAGGTGGAAGTCCATGGGTGGGGGTGACTTGTGGGTTGGGGTATGCAGGTTGTGGGGTGGTATCAAGGAGGGGTGGGGTTGCCGTCCAGGGGGTTGTGGTTGTCCAGGGGGTGGGGGGTTTTTTTGGGGGGGGGGGGGGGGTTGTCCATGGGTGTGTCCAGGGGGTGGGGGTGTCCAGGGTTGTGAGGGGGCTCTCCTGGGGGTGGGGGTGTCCAGAGGGGTTGGGGTGTCCAGGGGGTGGGTTGGTGTCCAGGGGGTGGGGGGAGGTCCAGGGGGTTGTTTCGGTTGACTATTACACGTCAAAAGGGACCTAATGATAATTCTCATAATAGATCAATACAATCCCATTGCGTTTGGTTGGATTTCTGTAGGCCATTTGTTGTTTTCACTTAAAATTGTGTCAATTTTAAACCAAAGAGAGACTGTTTGAGTAATACCGGCCACACATTGACTCATATTGAGGTAGGGATAACTCATACATTTTACAAAGGACTCATGGATCATTATCCTAAAGGATCAATACAATCCTAATGTGTTTGTTTGGATTTCCATAGGTCAGTTGTTGTTTTCACTTAAAATTGTGTCCAGTTTAAACAAAAGAGAGACCCTTTGATTGATACCGCCCACACCATGTCACAGATTGAGGCGAGGATGACTCGTACAAGTCAAAAAGTACCCATGGATCATTCTCCTAAAATATCAATACAATACAAATGCCTTTCGTTGGATTTCCATAGGTCAGTTTTTTTTCACATAAAATTGTGTCCATTTTAAACAAGAGAGAGACCCTTTGAGTGCTATCGGCCACACCGTGCCTTGGATTGAGGTCGGGATGAATCTTACACATCCCTAATGCACCCGTGGATTGTTCTATTAAAGGATAAACACAATTTTAATGTTTTTGGTTGGATTTCTATAGGTCAGTTGTTGTTTTCAATATAAAATTTGTCCATTTTAAACAAAAGAGTGACTCTTTGAGTGGTACCAACAACCCCGTCCCTCAAATTGAGGCAGGTATGACTCGTACATGTCCAAAAGGACCCCTAAATCGCTATCTTAATGGATCAACACAATCCAAATGTGTTTGGTAAGATTTCTGTAGGTCAGTTCTCGTTTTCACTTAAAATTATGTCCATTTTAAACAAAAGATAGACCCTTTTAGTGGTACCAGCCACACTGTACCTCAGATTGATGCTGGGTTTACTCATACACATCCCCAAAGGATCCATGTATCGTTATCCTAAAGGATCAATACAATCCATATGCATTTTTTGGTATTTCCATAGGTCTGTTGTTGTTTTCACGTAAAAATCTGTCCATTTCAAACAAAAGAGAGACCCTCTGAGTGGTACCAGTCACACAAGGCCTCAGATTGAGGTGAGGATGATTCTAACAAATCAAAATGGACTTTCGGATCATTATCTTAAAGGATCAATACAATTAGAATGTGTTTAGTCAGATTTTCGTAGGCCAGTTGTTGTTTTCACATAAAACTGTGTCCATTTTAAACAAAAGAGAGACCCTTTGAGTGGTACCAGCCACACCATGCCTCGGATTGAGGCAGAGATGACTCATACATGTCCCCAATGCACCCGTGGATCGTTCTATTAAAATATAAACACAATAAAATGTGTTTGTTCATATTTCTATAGGTCTGTTGTTGATTTCACTTAAAAATTTGTCCATTTTTAACTAAAGAGAGACTCTTTGAGTGGTACCAGCCTCACTGTGCCTCAGATTGAGAAGGCAATGACTCGTACACATCACAACTGACTCATGGATCTTTCTCCTAAAGTATTAATACAATATTAATTCATTTGGTTGTATTTCCGTAGGATAGTTGTTCTTTTCAATTAAAATTGTTTCCATTTAAAAAAAAGAGAGACCCTTTGAGGGGTACCGTCTACACCATGCCTCATATTGAGTCGGGACTGACTCATACATGTCCCTAACGCACCCATGGATCGTTGTCTTAATGTATCAACACAATCCTAAAGCGTTTGGTCAGATTTCTGTATGTCGGTTGTTGTTTTCACTTAAAATTTTGTCCATTTTTAACAAAAGAGAGACCCTTTGAGTGGTATTGGCCACACCGTGCCTCATATTGAGGCGGGGATGACTCTTACATGCCAAAAAGGACATATGGATTGTTTTCATAAATTATAAATACAATCAGAATGCATTTGTTCAGATTTCCATAGGTCAGTTGTTGTTTTCACATAAAAATATGTCCATTTTAATAAAAAAAGAGACCTTTTGAGTGGTACCGACCACAGGATGCTTTTGATTGAGGTGGGGATGACTTATACACTTACCCAATGCACCCATGTATTGTTATTTTAAAGTATCAACACAATCTGAATGCATTTTGTTGGATTTTTGTAGGTCAGTTGTTGTTTTGACTTAAAATTGTGTCCATTTTAAACAAAAGAGAGACCCTTTAAGTGGTATCAGCCACACCATGCCTCGGATTGAGGTGGGGTTGACTCGTACCTGTCCCCAATGCACCCATGGGTCATTCTATTAATGTATCAACACGATATTAATGTGTTTGGTTGGATTTTCATAGGACAGTTTTTATTTTCACTTAAAAATCTATCCATTTTAAACAAAAGAGAGACCCTTTGAGTGGTTAATCATTCTTGCAAGTTGTTGGTGAATATCATCTGTTAAAATGGGAAATTGACTCATTGAATATAGTATGTTTTATTTAATAACAATTAAAATATTCCTACAAACATTTACATACAACAATGTTTCATCTTTTGATCCACTCAACCCCTCTCAAAAATGACCGCCAATTGTACATGTCCCCAAGTCAGATATTCGTGTTATTTGTGTACAATTTTCCATCAGGTATGCTGCCCAATTTTTTCTGAACATATCTATATTTTCTTGTGATTATCAGGCATCTTGACAATAGTATTAGTACTACAAAATATAAAAATAAAAAATTAATAAATAAATTAATCTAACTAGTAGTTGTTTTTGAAAATACCTATTTAGGGATGCTTGTTTGTTGATGAAAAACGATCTCTTTAATAAATTTACAAACATAATAATTGCGATAATTATCGTTTGTTTGTTTTGGACACTGCAAAAAAAGTTGATCATTAGGAGAAAAAGTAACTTATGTTGAGATGTGTTTCGATAGTGAAATTTTATTATATATACCCTGATATTTGTTCAGATGTAGTAATTGCTCACCTCTTTATGATTAGTCCCTGTCCTCATTCATTTTTTAGATGATATTATACACCACTCTATCATAATTGAATCCTCATTAAAATAAATATAAATTATATTACTTGATGTTTAGACCCAAAACGTAGGATTTAGTGTCTTTGAGATTCACAGACTCTATCATGTGTGGTCTGTTTAATGGATATCCTTGCTTTGAATCCAGAAAAAAAATCTTCGGAGTATCCAAGTTCACCGAAATTAGCAGCCAATGTTTCCAAAAATCAAAAAAAAAGTAATAAGTAATAAAAGATTTCAATATATAATTGATATGCTTTAATCATAGAGTTTTACCCTTGAATAGTTGGTATTAAGAAGAGTCTGTCATTTGTATTCTTGCTTTCAAATTTTTTTAGGAAGCCCTTCACTATATCATTCCTTTTTTATGGCTTTAATTTTGTTAGATGTGATAATGTGGTATGAGGACTAATGAGTCCAAATTTTGGATCATGGGAAAATTCCTTCAACTGTTTTTCATATATACGTCTGTCAACAACATAAAATGCATTTATTCATAATTTTCGCATTAGATCGGCTTTTAGAAAATCAGTTCACAAAGACATACATCATATACATATTTACAATTGTGAGGCCTAGCCAACCATTTTCAAGGATATCATTTCCATTTTCAGTTGCAATGAAATATTGACTTTCCTCTCCGTATATATTCTCTTCGAAAACAATTATATGACTACCACCACCTCCAAGCTTTGTATCCACATGAGTCTTCAATGCTAATAAATGTGGATAGAGAACATGTGGTGTTATTTTGATTTCAGTAGTTCCTTGGGATCGGTTGGTCGATCCTTTAGATGGGTTTGATCCGTGGTTTTTCACCCCCTTCACTTTCCCCGAATATAATAAGATTCATTGGTTCAGACCCTTTTTCATTAATTGTTAAAGGTTTAGCTTAAAGAAAAGGAAATAAATACCTCTTTGGCAGCTTGTACTCTTACATGTTGTGACGGCCATGCAATGAATGTCCCAATAGCCTTTTGACCATATGAATATCAACATCATCAAGTGGAATAGGTATATCTTCATTTGGCTCATGAGCTATAGTAATCTTCACTTTCAGATGATCATTTGGAAGTGGTCTATTATGCAGCGTGTCATATGGGATGTTGAACACTGTATCCCTCGCTACAAGGTGATATGTGGGTGTTGATAGATATAAATCACAATCATTTTCACCCTGTAGAATATTAGTACAGGAGAAGTATAAGTGTTTGTCTGATTCAAATTTCATGGGAACAATTATTAGAATATTGATTACCACGGCTAAGACAGCTCATTGAGGGGAATGGCCTGCCTCAAAGCTGGTGGGGGTGGGGAAGGATCTTCACACATTGGTTGTTCCTATGTTGTGTATTCTCCTTGGTTCCCACCCCTAAAACTTTCTAGCAACTCTCCCAGCCATTGCTATCGTTCTATAAGGGATTCTATTTTCTCTCTCATTTGTTTCAATGTTTCATCTCTGTTATCCATTTTTTTCTTCTCAAAATATATTAGGGGTGTCACCCCAAACCCCATACCTTAGACAGGACCATATTTTTTGGGCTACTTCAATGCGATCGATAAAAGGTCTGCATCCACTACAGGAGTAACTGATTCCTGTGACTGTCAGATATTGGAAAATAAATAATTATTTGTATGTAATAGCAATTTAAAACAGATCATTTTATCATACTTTCATACTTAAACAAATTTCCCACACTTTTGTGTGTCCTCATCTACTAGCTTCCCTTCTTTATTCACACATTCCCCCTTCTAAAGAACATGATGTGGGATGGTTGTGTCTTAGGTTTTAGACTCATCAATCTACATATAAACATTGAAAGATAATTATCATGTAGTTTATTTGCACCTAACAATATTACTGTAAATTTAAAATACGTACCATTTTCTTTTCAGGTGAAGCGTACTCGATCCTTGCTTTACGATAGGGGTATGTTGGTTATGATGCACATTCCATATTTTCATTACATAGTTGTTGTTTCATAAATAAAATATTGACAATCAATGTGATGAATACACGTATCCACAACCAACATATTATCACCCACAATGTACATTAAACTTCTCATCCCCACGACTGTCAATAAATGCATCCCATGCTTCTTGGGATATTAGGTGAGAATGTACAATGGGTGGGTGTGGGTTTAATTTACCTTTGGAATATTTTAGGTGACATCTCGTTAAAATAGTGCGAAAACCTCGATGAATCCTTCTAGCAAGCCTTAGTACATAATCCTTGTGTGAATCGTCTACTATAAATGTACTCTACAAGAGATTGAGAAGAGTAAGACATTGTTTCATTACTTTATTTTCTATTAAATTAAATGAATAAATTCATAATGTTACCGTAATTTCTTCCCAGATCACATCCTTTTTCCCGGACACAAAATTTTTCCATGAATCTATGTCAATCGGCATGTGTTTCTGAGTGACAACTCTAATGTAACTACTAAACATAGATTTTTTGGGATTTACATGTTGGCATCGTGCATTCCATATGACATAAAATTTGATGCCTTTTTTCCATTAGAACTTTGGCTAACACTGTCAAACTACCACGCACCTATGTTTTCTGAGACGTCGGTCCTTCATTCCTGACAATTTCATCGATATCATCATCTTCTATATTTTCATCTGAAATGGTAGCAATGACATGTGCTGATGGTTGTTGGACCTCAACACTAGGAGCAGTAGGATCCACAACAACAGGAGTAGCAGGAGCAGCCACAGGAGCAGCATGAGCAGCAGCAGCCGCAACAGCAGCAACTTGAGAGACTTGTTTAGCCTCAAGGTTAGGAGCACCTGAATGTGCATAAGTCATTATCTGTAAAAGTGGTTGAATAGTTAATTCAGATTAAATAAATTCAGTAATGATAAGATAATAACATGAGATAACAAGATCTATATTACAAACAAAATATAACCTATTTATTGAAATATATTTCTTTTTTTCGAATGCTGATGGGATTTGACACCTCTATGGATTATAAAGATCCCTTCATTGTGGTATCCTCTAACATACAAAACATCATCTCAATTGGGACTGCTCAAAAATGATTGTGACATACCATTGAAAGTATCTTCCTCAACTGAATTTTCATTGAAACCTTCAGTAGTTTTGGATGATAACAGAACAACCGACCACTTTCAGTTTGCGGGATCTGGAACATAAAAAACTTGTACCACTTGTGATTCCATTGTAAATTGTTCTTCTTTGTACCCTTCATTACTAAAATAAACTTTCACAAATCCCTATTCATTTATTTTAACACCACAATTGTTATCAAGCCATTTACATTGAAAAATCAGCAATTGGAATGTCATATAATCCAATTCCCTTATTAGTTTGATAATTCCAAAGTATGACATATTTTCATAGATTGGATTTCTATCCTTACTACTAGAAACATGCATCGCTTTAGCCACTAGGGTAACTCCACTATTTTTCATGGTACAATCTTCGTCATGTTCATCTGTATAGAATATATAACCATTAATTACATAACCACTATAAGATAAAACATACACACTTTGTCTCATGTCAAGCCATCGAATTCATTCTGAAATTGAATTCGGATTTTCATCTAACTATATAAAAATATGGTACTAAAACCATCCAATAAACTGGTGATTATGTGTATTTGATAACAATTTTTTAGCCCTTGATGGATCAACTGCCTAAAAATTAATTTGTGAGTTTCAATAGATGGAGAAACCTCCCAACTATTATGCAAAAAATAAAGGTGGGCCTGCTCCCAATCGGTGATTGTAACAACATCTCTTCCATAAATTCCCTCACCCTTAATGGTTCCAGTGTGACGAGATTTCAGGAGACCAATTCTTTCCACATCAGATAGGTATTCTGTACAAAATTCAATATCTTACTCAAAAATATATCACCCCACTATACAACCCTATGGAAGACTTTGATATTTGACATACCCTTTCAAAATCTTCATATACCGTTCAAAAGGATACATCTATCTATAGTGAACAAGGCCACAATGTAGAATTTCTCCCACCAAGTGAATCATCAAAAAAACCATAATATCAAATAATGTTGGTGGGAAGAATATTTCTAATTCACATAATATGAAAAAAATATCTTTTTCCATGGCTGGAAATTTCACCAGGTCTAAAACTTTTCTAAATATAGCTTTGAAAAATAAACAAAGTTTGGTTAACGAATGATGAACATTCTTGGGAAAAATAAAATGTAAAGCTATAAGAATTATATATTGCATCAAAACATGGAATTCATGTGATTTAAAACCTTTAAACATCAAATAATTCAATAACACAATATTTCTGATATTTCATGAATACCCCTCAGGAACCATTATATCATTGAAGAATTTTCAAAACTGATATCTCTCTTACCTAGAAAGAGTATAAGAAGCTGGAGGAAGAAATATTCAATATTCACCCTTCATGGGAGCCAACTCTTCTCATGTTCCCATGTCAACCATGTATAAGCTTTCCTTAATTCCATCCATTGCTTTCCCAGGGGAATTTAGCCACATTCCGATAACACTTTTACATATATATTTTTTCACATGCTTCACATCAAGAAAATGCCTAACATACAAACATTTCCAGTATGGTAATTTAAAATAACTGATCCCATATTCCAATATATTTGCATAAGGTTTTTTGAAAATGGTTTACCAAAAACAGTGTTCATATCTTTTACATTCTCAAACAACTGATCACCTGTTAGTGGAGATGGTATTGCGCATTGTTCTGAACTTACATTGAATGATGTCGTCTAAGATCGGTACTTATGCTGATGAGGTGGAAATCTACGATGTCCTAGAAACATAGATTTCGATGAATGTTTCAAACTAATTGAATCTGTATCTTCTTCGCACATGGTACAAACTTGAGTTCCTTTAATGTTATAGCCTGATAAATTTTATAAGTAGGGAAATCGTTTATTTTTTCATAATACAATGCTTTCAATGTGAAGTATTCAATTTTATAATCATAATAAAACATAACACCCAAATCCAAAAATAACTTCAAATTATCAATCAAAGGATCCAAATAAACATCAATATCGTTACCTGGTTGTTTCGATCCTAATATAAGCATAGATAACATGATGAATTTTCACTTCATGCATAACTAGGGTGGTAGGATATAATTTACCAACATAACATGCCATGTACTATGAGTGCTGGTTTGAAAACTAAAAGGATTTACTCAATCTATAGATAATGCAAGACGATGGTTTCTCGGCTCTTTTCCAAATTCAGGATACTCATGATGAATTTTCTTCCATTAAGGGAATTCGGTCATAAGACATAATTTCCAAACTTTTTTTATTTTATTTTCATGCCATGAAAATTGTCTTTCAGTTTCTTCACATCCATATAGATGCTTAAACCTTGGAATGATCGAAATGTACTAGACAAATTTCGTAGGATTGGATTCATCTTTCTTGTATCGAGAAGAACCAAACTTTGGGAATTTTGTAAGTGATTTCTTATCCTTGAAAAAAAAATAGAATATTTTGGGCAGGCATGTATTCTTTCCGAAATCATACCCATTGAGTGTAGCATTCGTTTAGTTTCATATGTATGGCTTGGGAGCTCATTATCTTCATGGACCATGTCATTCAACAGAGAAAGTAGTTCTATAAAACTAACATCACTCCATATGTTGCCTACTTTCAATTTATACAACTTCATTATAACTAACAATATTGTATACATGGCGCAACCAACTTATAATGGCTTCTCTTCACAACTCTTTAACTTCTCAAACAATTTTGGGAAATCGCGATGTTCATCCTCAATTGCCTTTGTCATTTCCTCAATATGATCTTCATCATCATTGACATCTATAATCACATACTTCATACGGTCTTTATCATTATCCATATTTTTGATTCATATTTGATGATCCATAAAACACAATTTTATCCGAGCCAGTGGCTACATTCTCTTTTTCTCTGTGTTTATTCCAACATTTATAACTCCTGTCAATTTCATGACATATCAAATGATCTTCCAACTCTTTTGGAGTAATTTGTCAAGCATAACAACAACGTAGAAACAAAAAAATGATTTGAGAAGGATCCTTTGTGTGATCCTTTGCAAACATGATGAACTCCTTCACTCCGTTCTCGTACTCTATTGTCCAACGATTAGCATCAATCCAAGGCGTTAGATCATGTTGGAGTTGTGGCGTATCGAGTAACACTCCCCCAATAGATGATTTGGATACATGATATTTTCCATGTATCATAGCTCCATCGTTATCTTCATGATGACTCTCACATCATTTATTGGGTAGAGATCGATGTTGATGATGATGCAACCTTTTAGGAGTGACCTCTAGAGATCCAAGACAGCAAGGAGAAGGTGTTGAGAGGGCGTTCTATCCCTTTAGTTCGTGTCTTGTGGCGACACAGTGGAATGGAGGATAGTACCTGGGAACGTGAGTCACAAATACGTGATCAGTACCCAGAGTTGATGGATGTTTAACTCTTTTCATGTAACGATGTTCCCTTTGTGGTTAAACCATTCATGTTTTATATATGAATTTCATTTATTGCTTTTGTGGCTTGCTCTCTTATAAGAGGTGTCTCGATGGGTGGTTGTACGGACCCCGTTTTGTTTTTGCCACTTTAGGATGGTTTTGAATTCTTGAGGATGTGAATGTTTTGAGAGGTATCTGATGTAATGGAACATACCTCTTTGGTCCATTGCGTTGTGAAAATATGGTGTTTGATGTGTTCCGGGAGGTCAAGGTGACTTCTCCCCAATAATTTTCCAAATTTCCCATTCTATGAACAGTTCCATCAGTGAACAGTTCTGTCGGTAACCTCTAACGGTAACCCATATTTCCTTTTCCAAATTTTCAATTCTTTGAATAGTTCTATCGATAACCTCTATTAGTAACCTCTATTGGTAACCTCTATCGATAACCTATAATGGTAGGCGAACAATATTATATCGGCGAGGTTCAAGGAACAGTGTTATATCGATGAGGTTCAGTGAACAATGTTCTATTGGTGAGGTTCAGTGGACATTGTTCTATCAGTGAGGTTTAGTGAACAATGTTCTATCATTGAGGTTTAGTGAACAGTGTTTTATCAGGGAGGATTTAGTGAACACTATTCTATCAGTGAGGTTCAGTGAACACTATTCTATCAGTGAGGTTTAGTGAAAACTATTCTATCAGTGAGGTTAAGTGGAGAGTGTTCTATCCATGTGGTTCAATGAATAGTGGCATATCAGTGAGGATTCAGTGAACAATGTTCTATCAGTGAGGTTCAGTGAATAGTGTTCTATCAGTGAGGTTTAGTGAATAGTGCTCTATCGGAGAGGTTTAGTGAACTGTGTTCTATCAGTGAGGTTCAGTGAACATTGTTCTATTAAAGAGGTTCACTAAACAGTTTTTGGTTAGTGAGGTTCAGTGAAAAGTGTTCTATCAGTGCGGTTCAGTGAAAAGTGTTCTATTAGTGAGGATCAGTGAACAGTGTTCTATCGGTGCGGTTCAGTGAACAGTGTTCTATTAGTGTGGTTCAGTGAATAGTTTTCTATCAGTGCAGTTCACTAAACAGTGTTCTATCAGTGAGTTTTAGTGAACAGTGTTTTATCAGTGAGGTTTAGTGAACAATGTTCTATCAGGGTGGTTTGGTGAACACTTTTCTATCAGTGTGGTTCTGTGAACAGTGTTCTATTAGTGAGGTTTAGTGAACATTGTTCTGTCCGTGAGGTTCAATTAAAAGTATTCTATCAGTGAGGTTTAGTGACCATCATTCTATCTATGAGGTTCAGTGAACAGTGTTCTATCAATGAGGTTTATTGAATAGTGTTCTATTAGTGAGGACCAGGGAAAAGGGTTTTATAAGTGAGGTTTTGTAAACAATTCTATCAGTGAGGCTCCTTGAATAATTTTTCCAGAATGGTGAGGTCTATCTGAAACCTCTAATGGTAGGTGTATAGTAATGCTATGTGTATAGTAACGGTAGGTCCACAATGTTTCTAGAATGGTGAGGTCTATCTGTAACCTCTATCGGTAACATCTAATGATAGTTGTACAGTAACGGTTGGTGTATAGTAACGGTAGGTGTACAGTGTTTCCAGCTTCCTACAGTTTCACCCCATTAACATTTCCTTTGACATAAAATACATTTAAAGCCTTATTTTAAGGACTTTTAAGGCTGATTAAAAGGCCATAAATCCTATATTAATTATTCCTATGGCTCAGGATGTTTTTTCTTGGTCAAAATGCTTGGGTTAATGCAATGCGCTTTTAATGGAAAATTAAGCGTATATTAAACCGTCGCCCGATTAAATCTTCAAAAGGGACAAGATATCATCCTCCGTTGTTTTTCCTCTTTGTTCTATGTTATGAGATGCTAGAACTTTTCAACCCTTCCCATAGGAGTTGCACAATAAAACCTTACTCCCCATATTGGTTCCGCTCTATTTTTATGTAACCGAGCTGTATCAGTCAATCTTCAAAATAAGGTATGTTTTATCGTCCTTCCTTTAAGGATCATCTCCACTTGATTCTACTTTTCATATTATATCATGTAATCTCCATGCTTATAATGGGGTTTTTCTTGGGGTTTGTTTGGTGCTGTCATACCATGGAATCCTCGGGTGGATGCAGTTGTCGTGAGAGGAGGATCGTGGCCCATTGAGTGGATAAAGAATGTGAGGAACTGTTTGATGTAGGGGATTCGTTTCTTCTCTTTTTTTATATGCAACTGTATCTTTATCATGTTTTGATCTCACCAGATGACAATGTAATTGATATAATAAATATTTTAACTGTATAAATAAATTGATATCGATCATATGTTGTTGCCTCTTGTTTTTTCTAGATTCTGTGATATTTATAATTGTTCTTGATGGAAATCCGTAAAAAACATAAACCAGGATTAATTGATAATTGGTTGGATAAAGATAAAGAGGAATTTAAACGAATCTGTTTCTCATTGTAATTTGATGTTAATCAAATTGGTGCAGTAAGCATGTTCATTTATTTTTGATAGCTTACTGATTAGGTTTCCCAAAATTATAACCTATGAAAAACAAATCTGTTAATTCGATATGGATTAAAGAACTGATTGTTTGATAATTAATCAAGTGGTTCTGAGTTACCCTCGTGTTTGTTAAAGGTCCGAGATCCCAATTTATTTAGTGTTCGTTTTCCTGCTACTTGTGCTGTGATGTTATCATGGATGGCTATTGTGATATGTGGGGGCATGGAGGATTTTGGGTTGTGGCAGAAGATGAAGCCTAGAGTGGTGAGATGCATCAATTTATGTATGTGGCTTTTAGGGAGGACACTAGGGATGAAGGAATGGGAGGGATGTGATCGTTGGATTCTTTTTGTTTCTATTGGTTATTTATCTAATTTACTTTTCCCTACTGCTCAAGGAAGCTTTTCTTACTCACCCTTCTTCTGAAAGAGGTGATGACACACGTGATATGCCTTATACATTCCATGTTTAGCTTCGCAAGGAAGGATGGGTTTATGCACTAGCTATAAGAGGCAATGAATCAATGGGTAGTACATCTACTCACCGTGTTCATCCCCCTTGTGTTTAGTAGCATAGAATGTTATTTCTAGAATTCCTGGGAATGTGGAAAAGTAATTTGATAATGAATAATTAAATAAATGGTGTTAAACCATGGGTATGGAGTTGCTGAAACATAAAGATGAGGTTGTAATTTTGAAGTAACAATTAACATTAGGTGTGATTCTAATTAAATTTAATGCGGAATTGTTCATGGTTAATTTATGTTTAAATAATTAATTGACATAAAGTGGAACTGATAAAAATGGAATGAAGTAATCTAATAATTCTCTTTAAATGGTTGTGTTCTTATAGTATACCCAGTCATAGAAGTAGCAGCCTGGGGTCTGAGAGACGTTAGCTGCAGCTGTGTCTAAGACTAGGTTATGACCATAGTGTGATTGTGAGTTATAGTATATTATGTAATTTTTGTGTTTCTATATGCTACTCTAACCAGTTATTAAGGGAAACTGACACCTTGGGGATTCTATGTCCTAGGGGGTGGTGTTTTCCCCATCATTTTGGTGTGAGGATGGACGGATGACTACCCCCTTTTGCCGCACTATCTTCACTTGGTAGTTACTGGTGCTGGCAGGCACATTGGTTAGTTTTCCCCATATATGTGTTTAGAGGGCTGTAATATCTTGTGGTTATTCACACACATATTTTCTGGATATAGTTTTCTATAGATTACTATAGGTGTAATGGGTATAGGTTGTGATGTCTTGAGGATCCTTACTCGGTGTATGGGCTGTAATGGCTTGAGGTATAATACCCGATGTATGATACACGTTATGCGGGTTGTGGTGGCTCCTTGAAACTACCGGGTTACATTCCTTACGTGTACATGGTTGTTTTGTTGCATGAGGTGCAAGTTGTGGTACTTTTACCGGGTGTCTACGGGCAAGCCTTTTTGGAGAGAGATGCTCAGGATGTCCGACGTTAGGGAAAAGAGGAAAACCATTGGGGAAGTAGTAGTTGGGTACCCTTTATGTACTTTATTATATGATATTTTCTTGTATGCATTACTTGGTGAGAGTATCCCAGGTGAGGTTGGGAACTTAGTATACCTGTTTAGGTGATGAGTTAGTTTCACTTGTTCTTCACTGTGCTTTATCATTCTTTCTTTACTTTTGCATGAGTGGCTTCCGGGAGGATCCTACTGAGTATACTATTATACTCACTCTCCCTATATATATATATACTATTTTTCAAGTCACTTAGATAAGGTTGGATATCAGGCAGGTGTTTACTCGGTTGTGGTTGTTGGAGCTGTTCGGGCTTGTGGTTGCTGCTGTTTTTACTTTCATTTGGGTTATTGAAGTTTTTTCCCCCTTCAGTTGTAGTACATCCGCTTGACATTTCATATGTATACATGGGATTTCATTTATATTTCAGTCTGAGTTGGAGTTAATTGATTTCAATATTATCTCTCTCTCTTCTTCATGTGTTCTCTTATAGGGTAATGCCTCTAATTTTGTGTGTTACTATACCCTCGATGTTAGTCGCCAACCCAGGGCCTACTGGAGGCAGGACTTGGGGTTCATTATCTCCCTTATCACATTATCGGCCCCGGAGGGGTACACTTTCTGGGGAGGGGGTCGTCAAAATGCAAGCTATTTTCTAGAACATCTGCATGATATTTGGAATGTTTGTATTCGATTATTTTATATGTGTAATAGTGTATCTTTAGATAGACTGAAAATAATATATATAAAGGATAATAGAGATCAATATTGTGTTGGGAATTAAACTTTTTACCAAGAATTATCGCGTGTTAGGTTGCAACAGTTCTAATCAATGCTAATAGGGTTTTATTTTAATTTAGCCAACATATATATCTTGTGATGATTGGAAACTAATGAAAGATATGGCTTCATCTGTGAAAATTTATTTATTTGAGAGAAATAAATTCTTAATTATAATAGGGGTTCATGTAATCATTGAATTTATTTTTCATAATTACTAATAAATTCATTTTATTTGAATTTTTTTAAATGTTGGTATGAGATTTTTCCTTAGATAGATCAAATAATGTTAGAGATTTATGATTATGATAATAATTATTTAAGGTATTATTCGGAAGATGGTTGATTCAATAATATTTCTCCTTTTATTACATCATAGTATATCAAAATGAATTCGGAATATTTTTATAGTTTTAATTTTATAAATAAATAACACAAAGGGTATTATT
Organism: Viscum album; assembly: GCA_963277665.1. Taxonomy (NCBI): domain Eukaryota; kingdom Viridiplantae; phylum Streptophyta; class Magnoliopsida; order Santalales; family Viscaceae; genus Viscum; species Viscum album. Next base: position 1,302,877,613 of record OY728145.1, read on the forward strand.
ATACATGTACATAAATATAATCTGTAGTTGTTCTAGGTAATAATTTTATTGAAGAATAATTCCATATATCTAAAAAAAGATTAATAAAAAAATATGGTTTTTAAAAAATCATGTATTCAAATAGAGGAGAGAAAATATGTTTCCTTTTATTTTTAAAATATATCATTTCCGTAGATTGTTCATTTAAATATAAAGATACATATTGTATTCCAAAAAAATATACTGATATTGATTGTGTGAATGTGAAAACCATGTCATTTAAAAAATATATTTTTTTCCTATAAATAATAAAAGACTGAAGAATTGAATTGTGACTAATAATACTTGAATGATAAAGTTGAAAAAAATTATTCTTGCATTATAGATTTATTAGAAGAAAATATAATGTTAATAAAGAAAGTGGAAACTTACAAGGGGTTAATTATAAGAATGAATAATAAAATTAAAATAAAATGATAAATAATTGAATAACATGATCATGATTAGGTTTTTAGAATAGAAAACAAAAAAATCCAAAATGTGTCAATCTTTTATATATGATGTCAACAAAAAGAAAAACCGATGGTTCTAAATAATTAAAATAACTCCCATATTGTGAATTTAGAAAGATATATATAGGATAATTATATTAGGATTAATAATCATAATGTAGTTGTTCATGATTTTGGTATATTTTATAAATAAAAGAGTCCAATATATTAAATAAATTTTTAGGAGAAAGAATATAAATATATATTATTTTTTATAGAATAATTTTAATGAAATATTTGGAATGAAAAACTACTTAATGATAGTGTTAAAGAAATTGTATTTTTGGGAATCATTTGACACAAGATTAATGCGTTTAAAATGAAATTTGATATTTTTAATCAATCTATACTTTATGATACAACTCATTTATAAATGATTATTAAAAAGTGTGATTATTTTTTAACAGTATATTATATTTTTTCTAATCTTGGTTGTATAGCGATGTTCTCTAGAATAAATGTAATTGAGGTTTAGAGATGAGATCCTCCACTCCTATGATTAGATGTATAGATGAATGGAAAAAAGGAAAATCAATTCTACTAAAAAAGTGATTCAGTGTTCTATTTGAATATTATTTAGGAAGAAAGTGGAGAATGCCTCATGTTTCATTTATGTTCAATTAAAAACATCTATTATGGTTACAATTAATAACTAAAAAATTTTATAACTTTTTATCAATGTGGAAATGAATGAATCACCAGAACAATATATGATGAAGGTGATATTTTATATTAAAAAAAATTGGATGGATTTTTTAAGAAAATTTAATCAAGGGTAAATAAATTTGAAGTGATCTTCATAGATATCATGGAGGTAAAACATGTGGGATGTCTATGTTGTTTTATAAAAACCATTATAATGTATGTAAACAATGTTTATTAATAGGGTCTTTAATGTTGAAGGAACAAATGTGAGGGAAATATATTTAGTTGTATATAAAAGGATGAATAATTCTTATGTGGGATTAGTCACCCATTATATATGATGACTGAGAATATAAATTTCGAGGATCTTCAATCAAATAATAAAACTAATTATTTTACACTCGGTAAAAAATTTAAATCACAATTAATTATTGGGAGAAAATAATGAAAATTTATAGAATGTTATATAGTAACATATTAATTTACTAAAGGATATCTAGAGGTATAACTATAGAAATCCAATTAATTTTTATATCCAATTATTGGATGGATGAATGATTAGAGTTGAGATATTACATATTATTTTTTATGGATTGAAAATAGATAAATACTTAGTATCATATAGAATATACTAATATGGACTGATTACCCTAATAATTGGATAAAATAAAATAATTGGTATCAGAATAGGGAACTATGGATATCAATGAAAAATATTATAAACAATGGAAATAAAATATCCATCTAGTGAAATAAATTATGAATCTTATTACCCATGATTTGATGATTAATTAAATATTCTATATAGCCTATTTTAAAGGGAAAGAGTTGTAAGAAAAATATCTATGTTTGAAAAATGATTTCAATAAAATTTTAGAAATCAATTATTTTCAAAACTAAAAAATTAGCTCATATGTTTGTTGGATTTGAAACTAAATTCATTTAAGAACAAATTTCCTTTTTAATGAACTAATAGTGTATTTTCAAATGGTTTCTTTCTCGTATAAAATTTTTTAAAGAATAAATGATTGTGGAAAAAAGTTGGTTTCTAATGCTGCTAATTTTCTTAATATCATGTGACCAAAATATAAGAAATTATATTTAATTAGTGATAAACTTTTATAGGATGTTTAGAATCATAATGATATAGATAAGTCCTATGAATAAGGTTTGATCATTATTATCATGTTATATCACCATTTTATTATAAATTTATGGTATAATTCCTTTAATTATGTGAAATGAATCAGAGACATTGTTCTTTATTTTTTATATAATGAAATATTTATGAAGGTGTTACTCAAATAAAATGATGATTTATTATTTATTCAATATTTTTTTAAGTTTCAAAATAATTTAAATATATTTTACCGATAAAGGAAACATTGAAATTATTAAAAAATATAGTTGATTACTACATAGTGTTCTAACATGATGTCTTAGAGGATCAGTTGACAAGTCATTTTTAGTAGTAAAGAAACTCATTGAAATATATTGAGATGATTAATGTTAGGAGTGTAATTGATTTTTATCTTATGATATGATAAATTATGGTTATAATTAGTTTAAACTATATAATTATATGCAATAATTCATTAAGAGAGGTGGATTTAAACTGTTTAATGAAAATAGTTCGATGTTAATATATATAGAATCTTATAGGGATTTGATGTGAGTTTATAATGGGATTGGAGTCTATATATATCAGGGGGTATTTTGAGTACTTCCATAATGTTAATATTTATTGATTATCTATTTTAATAATAATATTAAAAAATGGGGAGAGAATATAGTGAATATAAAGATATGAAGTATCTAGTGAAGGTAAAAATATTCATTTCTATTGATAAAGGGATAACAAATATTTATGTAAAATTTTACATTTTGTTTTTAGTTTGGAGGATATTTGATTAAAATATAATAGATTATAGAATATATATAGTTATTTATCATTTGAGGATTTTATAGATGTATTTACAAAATAATCCACTAGAAAAGATTATTAAAAGAAATTGGTTTTATACTACTTTATTTGAAAATAATAAAATATTAATTGAGTAAAATTACTAAATATTGAAAAATGTTGTGTGTTAGTAAAAAAATTGTGGGAATAATTAGCTATTAATTGGAATTTAGAAATATAATATACCATGAGATATGAGTTGTTCTAGAATAAACTTCATGGAACAGGTATTTATAGATTGATTAAACTAATTTTTTTAGAGATTTAAGGATCTTGATGTTGTTTTGAATTTGGATCTGATGATATTCTATAAGTGGATGTGTAATAGAAATTAGAGTTCCTGAATATTATTAATTAGATTCATATATGTTGTTGAATAATTTGATGTTCAGAACATGTTTTGTAGAAGGGGATTACCTTTTTAGAAATTAATAAATTTATTTTCTTGTGGGTTATTTTTTATATAGAAGACCCACATTATGAGCACAAGGATCACATCATTGTTGAATGTCATAGAATGTTAATAATGTATTTGAGATCTGTCGACATATATATTATTTTTTTAGTTTTTTTGTAAATAAATTAATGAAAAATATTTTGATAATTCACATATTAATCCAGTCATATATAAATTTTTTTAATGGTGGTAAAATTTTTATATGTTATTGAAATGTGGAAATGGAACAAATTATCTAAATATGGAAATGAAATGATCCTATATATAATATCTTTTATAATAGAAAAATGCGGTAAAAGAGGAAACCAAAAAACTATGTAATGAATTTTTTTATTATATTATAGTCATCAAATAATCGTGGATTGTAATATAAATTAACAATAATAAAATATGAATGAAAAAGAGCACACTATGAGGATAATGGAGATAATATAAATTCCATATAATGTGAAAGTTAATGAAATCAATGAATAATACTATAGAATATAGTGGTATAAAAGAACATATGTAATATTACATTTAAGATATGACCAATACATTAGGATTATTACATTTATAAAATGGAATCACTATTTTTATGTAGTAATATATCATCCAAACCTTTAACATCCATTGGAAAATATTATTAGGTATCTCTATTTAGTGAAAAAAATGTCATAGAAGTGGTTTATGTGGAAATAGTTGTTGTGATCAAGAATATCATGAAATTGATTATGCCTTGATAATAAAATCATGGTGTGATTAATGTGGATGTGTTGTAACATTTATATCCCAAAGAAATATTTAACGCCTATATTTCTATAATATATGAAATTTTACATTAAATATGAAGGTTTAACAATGATGTTCTATGTGACATAATTATGAAACTACTAGTTGAACAATGAACTAACTTGTAACACATTGATTTAAGAATAGATGACATTATTATGATATATATTTTTGATAAAAAAATATTTAATACTGTGTAATTATATAGAAATAATACCAATTTGAACTAATAAAAAATTATACCCATTTGGATTTGACGGAATAATCTTCAAGATCATAGATTGTGTTGAATGGTATAGATTCTCTTTACGATGATCGAACACATGAGATTAAGGAATAGAAAGTTCAATTTAGTTGTTAAATTAAAAATATAATTTTAATTTTCAAATTATAAAGGGAGTGATATGATTATTATGAAACTATAGAATTATTATTGATAAGATAGAGAAATATAGATAATAGAGTGGAAACGTACTTAGTGTTAATGTCTTCTAATGATATAATATACAAACATTCCAAAAAAATATTTATCATAATTTGATATATTAATTTTATAAATAAAATACTATAGATTATAGTATCAAATACAATCTTATGAGTCATATTAAATCATCTAAAAATGGAGTTACCTTTTTGTCAAAAAACTGACAAAGGTCTATAAGTCAATAAACTAATAATTTTTATTAGATTTCATCAACGAGGATAATAGAGAAACTCTTGGGAGTAAGTAGGTTTTTACCTAAACAATTATATAGTTAGTGATCCTTGGTGAGCTGTGACTTCACCTAAACATTTATAGGTAGTGAGGGATGTTGAATAATGACTTTAAACAAAATTTATATCCAACAAAATAGTTACATGTAATATTATTTTAGTACATTAGAACAATGATGAGTGTATGTTTCATAGATGTATCATAGTGAAAATAAACCATGTGTACTATTTTTTACCTTGCATATTTTAAAATCAAAACATGTGCATGATATTTATTGTGGGATAATTTTCTTTAAGATAGTTTGAAATATGTTCATTATAACAAGGAAATAACATTTGAAGGAAGATAGATATAATGAAATGTATGAATTTAGACACACCTAAATTTACTAACTCTTAGGATTTTATAGATTATAACATGAACCCTACCTCATAATCCGATCATTAATTACTAATTCTAATTATAACATCACATGAATCCAACTTGATAATGATAATTCATAAATGAATTCATCATCCCACTCTATCAAGAGGAGTACGTTAAATCATAAATAAATAACCAATGAATCATATTTCAAAAAAATAACCCAATTATAATGGTAAAAAATAAATTAAAACAACCTCATACTTTTTAACGTGGATATTTTTCATAGAGGTATGGAATACCCTTACTTAAGGTCGGCCCAAGGTTCCGACCATGTATTTCCTTCACCTAAAATCTAAAAATTAGTAAGAAATTTAATCAAGAGATTGATTTTATACCACAATATAGTGTTCATAGCCTAGTATAGAAAACAAATAACCGAACTGGTTGTATTACATGACCTCAAATGTTCCTCCCCATATTTAATTGGTTGATATCTAAAATCCAAGGCCTATATGTAATTTAGTTATACAATAACTTCATGATCAGTTAACAATAAATTTCATTAGATGTATAAATAATGATATTTAAAATATATTTTCATAAATATAAACATTAAAACAAATATTCAACCCTTAATTAAATTACATGTCATAATACATATCAAATGGACCACTATAACTAATTAAAGTCAAATATAATTTAAAAATATTTCCTTATTAATGATCATATATGAGCTATACAAAATTAAAAAAAATAAAGGAGATAAATTATTTAATAATCTAGATATAAGTTCATACCCAGCCTTATATATTTCATCACTCTACATCCTATGTAAATAAACATATATAGGACCCTTTCACAAAAATTTATCCAATATCAGGATATACACATGCACACCGCGAAAACCATATAGGTTGTGAATACAATGTATTCATACACTATGAACCATCTTCCTAACCAAATCCAAAATATTTATCTATATGTATGACAAGACATGGAAATAACATCATTAATAATAAATTCCCATAATAAAATACTATTCTAACATGACACTCTAGATGGACCAATCTTGTATAAGCCATTGTTGGATTTGTGTATGAACATAACATAGAAAGATAAAGAGGTTAAACAAGGAATTTTCCCATAATACCATATTCACATGTTCATGGATAATAGTTAGAAATAAAACCCAAAATAGTAACCTATAAGATATCTGTTGAAATTACCCTAAAATAATAATAAATTGACCTAATAGTCTGAATTACACCAAACATGATTCTTATGGTAGTTAATATTAGTAATACACACAACTATGATGAATCATAATCATGTGGTTGGAATTATATTCAACTAAATTACATTTAAAAAATATTATATTTAACACTCAAAACAAATTTTATTGATGTATATGATTGAATATACACAAAACCAATATAAAAAATTGATAAGGTTAGTAGTAAACCAAACCTACATCATCAAAATGTCTATGATATTCATTATTATGAAGAAATAATTGCATATAGTTGATGTCGGAAACAAGAATCTTGACACCAATACATAGGGATGGAATTAGAAATGATAAATGTAACTAGTGTTTTATAGATATTAGTACAAAAAACTCACCAAATGGAAACACTAATTATTATAATTACACCAAACCTATATAGCATCAATTGAATCAGTTGGGAGTGAACCCAACATCCATAATGAAAAGATTATAGGTTTCCATTGTTCAAAACAACATAACCATAATATTCAAGATTTTCCTTTCTACCAAACTCATACCTAAAAAATAATCATCACACAATCCATGCACAACAACCCAAATCATAACAAAAAAATTATTATAAATCATTAATCATGGAGAAACATTAGATATATAATAAACATCTCCCACAAGAAAAAAATATTGGTCTTCATGCAATCAAACATTATTCCAAACTTTACATAATTATTTTTTACACATACACACATATATACACCTCTTTACAAATATTTGAGATCCATCTAAGGCTACCCTCTTTTTAACACAACATTTTATGATTCATTCCATGAAGGGATATAATAATGACCCTATCATGATCTTGTAATTATTATCATAAATAATTATACCCTTAAGTGATCCCATTTATTTTATATATAACATTAACTAGGGATTTTTATCATTGGTTAGTATATAATTGAAGAAAAAAAATCATACCAACCCACAAAACCCTATAATTTTGTCCCTCTCAATATATTTTATGAAACCTGGTTTTAAATTTCCCTCGAACATTCCCCCATACTTGGTGAAACCCAAAAAAAAATCCATAAAAAAATATTAACAGATGATAAATCATGGAGAAAACCTATATAATCACTAGTGTAATGTAATCATCAATGATAATCTATCTAATTAGCTTTAATCAAAATATTTCAAAAAACTAAAGGTTATTCCATAAATTTATGTTTTTTAAGTAAATATATACCAATGAAATTGGTTTGTGAAAAATGTATTAGATTAGGGTTTACCAATAAAAATCTTTGAGAATAGAATAAAAATTGATTGGAGACAAAACAGAGTAGTTAATGGGTTCAAAGAGGAGTGAAATAATGGAGAATTGAGGGGAGGTGATTTAGTTGGGGAGAAACAAGAAGGGGTTTAATTTATTGAATGGTGTTTAATATAATATTTTATTTAATCTTTTTTAAATGAAATAGATAGTTAATTATGATTACCTTTTACCCTGTCACTATTTATATAAGGCCCCAACCTTAAACCGTACTTAATATTGAATTAAATGAATAATTCACATTGAGGATCTTTTCAGGTTTAGAGTTTTAGAGAATTTGGACATAACTATTACATCTCAAAATATTACAAAGAATACCGATATACTAATTTTCCATAAAATAAAAACGCTTAAAAAGAAACATTTCTAGTTCCATGTTTCAGATAGCATGACTTTCCCTTGATCCCATCCTTGACCCTATTCCACATTAAGTCCTGTGAAAAAAAAATTCAAAAAAAAAGTTGGGATGAGCATAAAAATCTCAGTAAGGGATACACAATGAATGAAAACTGTTAGTTTTTCAAAACAACAAGTAAACCATGTATACTTTATCAAAGTAATACTTTTCACCTTTATGAAGTAGTAAAAACTCTTCACTGAATAAAAGATCATTACTTACCCTTTTGTAACCAAAAGGTTACCATAAAATCCATATAAAGATCACATAACATATAAAGGTAACTTGGTACATAAACATACTTTAATGGAATAACCATACGGTCGACTTCCACACATATCACTTAATGTAATAGCCATACGGCTGACTTCCATACCCAATGCATTAGAGGTTATAACGTAACAACCCTTCCTGGTATTCACGCCACCACCCATCATATGGTTTATCATGTAACCACCTGTCAAATGTCCATGTACCATTATAAAATCATAATACATAAAACAAATATAATGGAAAGAAAAAATTCCCACACTTTGATCACAATATATCACTTAAATATATTGACATAACAAATCCATTATAAAAACCATTTTCAATAAAAAAATACATAAAATGGTATATGGTATTTATTTCATTATAAAAAACATCACGGCTTGTTGAGTAAGCCAAAGACCAAATAATACTCACGACGATGGAAAAGGTCATTGTCACCGCGTACGTTAAAAGAAACATTCCTTTTTTTCATTTAGTAAAACGCTTCGTAGAAAAATAATCCTTTTGTATAAAAGTAATAGTCAAAGGGGTTTATACACCTCATAAAAGATAGTTGTGTATAAAATGAAATATACCTCAATGAAAGGAGATTGAGACGAAGTCCCTTACCTCGTGACCGACGTGACATTATTGCTCTTTAATCTCCTGAATAATAAACTAGTGTTAATGTCTACTTGCTTAAGAACCTTTTACAAGATTTATATTCTTTTTATATCCATTATTTACATGTTATAAGCATTATGTAATCATTTAAGTTAATAATGTTTGTTTTGTCGATATTTGGTTCTTAAGTTGAAAGTGGACTTCTTACACTTAAATGTGGTTCATGTGGTCAAAGGTTCATTATATCCAGAATAATATTCATGATTTGGATATCATATATATCATATATATCCAGAATATACATGTATTTATAATATGAAAAAATCATTTAGAGGTAATAAATGAAATGCACCGTTCATGGAGACGGTAAGCCGTACGTGAGCATGAACGCTACTTTCATTTCTATGTCATATTAATGGAATTAAAAAAAATGAGAGATATGTATATTTTAATTACAGAATTTTATTAATCATTTAGATGTAACATACATCATATATATCTATTATATATATTTACTTATAATAGTACATTACATTTGGGGATAAGAAATGAAATGCACCATTCATGGAGACGGTAAGCCGTACGTACGCATGAACGCTACTTTCATCTCTATCTCATACATTAATGGAAAGAAATAATAATGATGTAAAGGTATATTATAATTCCAGTATTACATCATATATAATTACTTTAAATCCATCCTTTATACATCCCACATATGGCATTGACGAATCAAATCACTTTGAGGTGGTGGTAGTCCGCACTTCCTAAAATGAAGATATCGCGTATACCCATAATGGAAGCCATAAAGGTATGCCATAAATGAAAAATACAAAATTTTAAGGAAAACATAAACATATAATATATCATATATAAATATAGTGGCATCTTAATGGACACCTTTGAAGGTGTTAGAAGAATATTGAACAATCATCGTTTTGTGAGGCAGAAATTCACCATCCACAGAAACAGTATATTATTTAACCATTAGATGTATGTGTGTGTACGTGTAGCTATAATGCTTCTTATAACAAAATCCTAGTATATTTAAGATACTGGATTTGTTACAAAAGAAATGAATAAAATGGTTTAGGGGTATGGAGAAGCAAAATAAAACAAAAGAACACAAGTGAAGTCATTACCTTAAAATCGGGTAACTCTATTGATTTGAGATCAAAGGCTTCCTTGGGAAGACTTCAGCCCAAAGTGAGGCTTCTAGGAGTAAGATAGGAATTTGGAGAGACAAAAAGTGCAGAGCTTGGCCGAACCAAAGGCTTGAGAGGTGTGTGTAAAGAGGTAGAGGTGGGGGGCTTTTATAAGAGGAGAAGAGGGGAACTCTTGGAATGTTAAGAAAAGATACTTTATTATAAAATTATTTTTGAATAAAAAGGGTCCCAAAATTCTATATTTAGAGGATAATGTGATAAGGATTATAAATCCACCCATACAATAGGTTTTTGACAAGTTTAGGTCTTAGATTTAACATTATCTTTTATTTTATTTAAATCGTTAAATAATGAGGTAATCGATGCATCATCATAGTGTCATAAATAATTTAATTTATATAATGTCAAAAAATTATAAAAAAAATCAGGATGTAGAAATTTTTTTTTCTTTCTAATGAATATTTATAGTCAAAATTATGAATTTTATAACCCCCGTTAAATTTTTTTTAGTAAAACATCTCATGTTTGTGATATTTTATTTTGACATTAAATAAAAAGTTATTAATGTCATTTTCCTACCAAAGTGGCTCCATGGGGTCCCCAAGTTGACCCATGGATTTTATTGCTCGGCCATGCCACATCAAATAAGGTTAGGACATGTGCCTAGGTAATTTAATATTATTAAAACATTATTTTTACCTTAAACTACATTAATTACCTCTAATCGTGATTAAGAATGTACATGTTACTATTCACCAAAAAATTATTTTAATCCCATAGAACCACATTTTACTTCCTAATGGAAACCATGCATGTCGAATTTTTGATATTCAAAACAAAGAGGTGGCAAAGTTTCATTTAAACGAAAAATCAGTTTTTTAACTACCACTTAGTGGTTTCACTATTCATCAAAAATTGAAGTTTTTCAGAAAAATACCAAAAATTCACCCTAAGATATATTTGATATTCCGAACTCAAATATGATGTATATTATAAAAAAATTAAAATCATATAAGATGCATTACTTAATTTAATAATTAATTCCCCCTGTCAAAACAAATAGCGTGTTTTAAGAAACCATATCTATTAAAAGATTAACACGAGTTTAAGTCCAATTTCAAAGTGAAATTAATTCCAATGACCAATATTAGATTAAATGGAAAAAATATAATCTAATTTTCTTTTAAAAACAATTAAATAAATTATCTAATCATATAAATAAATTGGATTAAAAAGATGTTTTGAATTAAAATACAACATGTTTCACTATTCATTAAAAATGAACTTTATCGGAAAGATACCAAAAATTTACAGAAAGAAAATTTTTATGTCTGCATTATAAAGATAAATTTTATTTTGTAAAATATAACACATAAAATTTTCAAAAAGTGGATTTAAAAGAGGTTCTCCATCAAAAGGCGGTTAATCGACCTTCTAAAGAATATTAGAATGTTTACGCTTAAAATTGAATTCATTCACATTTTTAATCCTCTAACATTTATTGTAAAAATTAAAAATATTTGACAAACATATATAATCATTTTGTAGTTAGTTATGTTCATTCCCTCCATTACAATGGCCAGGCGTTAACTACCATTGAAAATAATATTATTTTATTATTATAGTGCAACGTAAGATTTCAAAGGAACTCGTTGTTGCGTATTGGGTAAGCCATCAAGCATAGCGTTCCCTTTAAATTAATATTAAAATTTTATTCAAAAATAGGGATAAATATAAAAATTACATATTCTTTATTTACCTGGGGTGTTACATCCTCCCCCCTTTTGGAAATTCCATCCTCGCAATTTTAAAATTGGGGTCAGAAACATCGTTGAAAGTCCCACATCGGAACAACAGTCGGCAAAACAATCACTTTAAAATAAAGAAAGAGAAGTGCAGAGGTCACCTGAGTTAACCCATACTAGGATTCCATGTAGGAAAACACGGACATGGAGAACAAAAGAAAGTGTCATGTTCTAATGGAGAGTGATAGAAAACATGTTTAGGAGAAAGTTAACCACAAGAAAATCACAAACATGTGATGGGTTAAACAGTATTAGATTCCCTCGTAGGAAAAGTTAATAGACAAAATTTTTGTTTTAAGTTACTTTTCATTGAGGAATTTATTTTTGATCTAAAGGAAACATACTTACTTGTCATTTTGACTTTAAACTTTTACTAGATTTCTTACACAAACTCATACTTTCCCCAAATGATGAGAATTTAGGAAGACTTGTTTAAATTAAGTGAGCTATAATCAACTACTAGAGAATCACCTAATCCATAAAAAATAACAATATACTTCCCATGTATTTAGACCCTAATCAAAACTAAAACCTAAAACGTTAGTACAAGATCAGATAATCCAGAAAAGGATAACCCTTTATAAAAAGAAAATCTATTCGTAATCTCCAAAATTTATTCAACAAAACCCAAAGTTCAACGAGGACCATTCGATAAACAATTTGTCAATAAAATTCTTCAAAGTATTCCAAACTAATATTGAAACCCAAATATTTTATGGATTTAGACACATTGTCTTCCAAGTTAAATCGTAACATTTATCTCTAAACAACATCAGTTTATCTTAAAGTCTCGTATTAAAAAGTAATTAACCTAATCACATATCCTCCATGATAGGTTAATCAATTTCCATGGATAACCCAAAATCAAATTACTCTTAATTCATAAAATCATCTAACTAAATAGAATCAGTAAAACAAACCAAGGACTTCACGTAGTCTAGTGGTATGCGATAAATACCTGTTGCACTTTGGTTGTGGGTTTGATTCCCACAGCTTTGTCCGACGCGACGGGTTGTCACACGGTCTATGTGTTTTCCTTTTTTCCAAAACTATATAATTCTTAAAACATTCCACAACAACGAGATAAAATCCTAAAAAAATCATAACCTAATTTAACCTAAATTTTATCTCATGCCTTTCACTTTCCATCATAACATATAGCAACCCATAATTACCTCAAAAGTAAGGATCATATAAACCCAAATCGTTTTTTATAACTATGTCCACAAAATAATAGATAACTATTCCTTGAATAATATTTTCATATATAAAACATTACGGTTACACATATTATATAAATTCTTCTAATGTTACCCCATCATCAAAAGAGACTTAATACTCTTAATAATTTTACCATAACTCTTGAAGCCCTTATATGTAGACTTCTGACTCATTCAACGTTCTTCTTGATCCATTAGTTATGCATTTCCACCTTATTTCTTAATACCCAATTCCTGTAGATCGAATGTCCTCATTATATATAAATCTGAAGATGCTTAATTCTTTAAGGATATGAAAAATATATCATACCTTGAATCCAGATACCATGATCTTTAGGATGTTCTATCTCTCTTTCGGAATGTTTTCATACTTTCAAAAAGTAAACGTTCACTCCACTTCTGCAATTTCACTTTTCTATAGAATTGAAAATGTTGAGATCTTGAAATCATATGAAAATGATACCATGACCCATAAAATTGTTTTATAAAAGAGTAGGTGTTGGATAACTCAAACAATTTCTTGCAGGTGATTTGAATACTCAAGAAGCTATCAAAATCATCGAACAAGCTTTTCCTATAATGGTGATGATCAAATCATCAGGGAGGGATAAGAATTTTGTGCAAGATATCTTTCCTTCCATATTGACAATTGATCCTTAATCTGTCAAAAAGAATCAATATGTAAACATGATATTAAAAAAAATATATATAAAAATACTTTATAGATAACATAAATACTTTTTTATTACTCTAATCCATCATCCTCCTTATATCTCCATTGTTCAGGTTTTTTATCAAATCTACCTATTTTCACATAACCCTCCTGATGTTTCCACATATTAATATGCCTCTTTTTTACATGGGATCCTTTTCCTACACCCAGATAACAACCTAACCTCTAAAGTTATATAAACCGACCCTTAATACCAACTATATGGCCCTGACCTTAAACCTTACTTAATATTGAATTAAATGAATAATTCACATTGAGGATATTTTCAGGATTAGAGTTTTAGAGAATTAGGACATAAATATTACATCTCAAAAGATTATAAAGTAAAAACTTCTACTATGTTTCCATAAAATAAAAACTCTTAAAATGAAACATGTCTAGTTCCATGTTTTAGATAGCATAACTTTCCCTTGATCCCATCCTTTACCATATTCACATTAAGTCCTGTGAAAAACATTTCAAAAAAAACATGGGGTGATCATAAAAAGCATAGTAAGGGATACACAATGAATGAAAACTGTTAGTTTTTCAAAACAACAAGTAAACCATGTATACTTTATTAAAGTAATTCTTTTCACATTTATGAAGTAGTAAAAACTCTTTACTGAATAAAAGATCATTACTTACCCTTTTGTAACCAAATGGTTACCATAAAACACATATAAAGATAACATAACATATAAAAGTAACTTGGGACATAAACATACATAAATGGAATAACCATACGGTCAACTTCCACACATATCACTTAATAGAATAGCCATATGGCCGACTTCCATACCCAATGCATTGGTGGTTATAACGTAACCACCCATCCTGGTATTCACGGCACCACCCATCATATGGTTTATCAGGAAACCACCCATCAAATATCTAAGTACCATTATAAAATCATAAGACATAAAACAAATATAATGGAAATAAAACATTTCCACAATTTGATCACAAGATATCACTAAAATATATTAACATAACAAATCCATTATAAAAACCATTTTCAATACCAAAATACAAAAAATAGTATATGGTATTTATTTCATTTTAAAAAACATCCCGGCTTGTTGAGGAAGCTAAAGACCAAATAATACTCATGACGGCGGAAAAGGTCGTTGTCACCACGTACGTTAAAAGAAACATTCCTTTTTGTAGTTTAGTAAAACGCTTCGTAGAAAAATATTCCTTTTGTATAAAAGTAAAAGTCAATGGGGTTTATACAACACATAAAGGATAGTTGTGTATAAAATGAAATATGCCTCAATGAAAGGAGATTGAGACGAAGTCCTTTACCTCGTGTCCGACATGACTCGATTGCTCTTTAATATCCTGAATAATAAAATAGTGTTAATTTATACTTTCTTAAGAACCTTTTTCAAGCTTACTATTCCTTTTATATCCATTATTTCCATGTTATAAGAATTATGTAATCATTTAAGTTAATAATGATTGTTTTGTCGATATTTGGTTTTTAAGTCGAAAGTGGACTTCTTACAATTACATGTTGTTCGTGTGGTCAAAGGTTCATTATATCCAGAATTATATTCATGATTTGTATATCATATATATCATATATATCCAGAATATAAATGTATTTATAATATTACATAATCATTTAGAGGTATGAAATGAAATGCACCGTTCATGGAGACGGTAATCCGTACGTACGCATGAACACTACTTTCATTTCTATGTCATATTAATGGAATTAAAACTAAATGAGAGATATGTATATTTTAATTCCATAATTATATTAATCATTTAGATGTAACAAACATCATATATATCCATTATATATTTGTACATATAATAGTACATTACATTTGGGGATAATAAATGAAATGCACCGTTCATGGAGACGGTAAGCCGTACGTACGCATGAACGCTACTTTCATTTCTATATCTTACTTTAATGGAAAGAAATAATAATGATATAAAGGTATATTATAATTCCAGTATAACATCATATATAATAACTTTAAATCCATCCTTTATACATCCCACATATGGCATTAATGAATCAAATCACTTTGAGGGGGCGGTAGTCCGCACTTTTTAAAATGAAGATATCACGTATACCAATAATGGAAGCCATAAAGGTATGCAATAAATGAAAAATACATAATTTTAAGGAAAACATAAACATATTATATATCATATATAAATATAGTAACATCTTAATGGCCACCTTTGATGGTGTTAGAAGAATATTGAACAATCATCGTTTCGTGAGGCAGAAATTCGCCACCCACAGAAACAGTATGTTCTTTAAACATTAGATGTATGTGTGTGTAAGTGTAGCTCTAATGCTTCTGATAAAAACATCCTAGTATATTTAAGATATTGTTGTTGTTACAAAAGAAATGAAAAAAAGGGTTTAGGGGGTTGGAGAAGCAAAATAAAACAAAAGAACACAAGTGAAGACATTACCTTAAAATCGGGTAACTCTATTTGATCTGAGCTCAAAGGCTTCCTTGGGAAGCCTTCTGCCCAAAGTGAGGCTTCTAGGAGTAAGAGAGGGATGTGGAGAGACAAAAAAATAAGAGCTTGGCCGAACCAAAGGCTTGAGAGGTGTGGTTAAAGAGGTAGAGTTGGGGGCCTATTATAAGAGGAGAGGAGGGGCACTCTGGAAAGTTATGAAAAGATACTTTATTATAAAATAATTTTCAGATAAAAAGGGTCCCAAAATTATTTATTTAGAGGATAATGTAATAAGGGTTAGAAATAAACCCTTAAACTAGGTTTTTGATAAGATTAGGTCTTAGATTTTACATTACCGTTTTATTTTATTTAAATCATCAAATAATGAAGTAATCGCTGCATCATCATAGTGTCATAAATAATTTAATTTATTTAATGTATAAAAATAAAAAAAAAATAATGATGTAGTAAATCTTTTTAGCTTTCTAATGAATATTTATAGTAAAAATTATGACTTGTATAACCCCCTTTAAAAGTTTTTTTAGTAAAACATCTGATGTATGTGACATTTTTATTTTAACATTAAATAAAAAGTTACTAATGTCATTTTCCCACCAAAGTGGCTCCATGGGGTCCCCAAGTAGACCCATGGATTGTCTTGGTCGGCCATTACACATCCAATAAGGGTAGGACATGTGTCTAGGTCATTTCATATTATTAAAACATTATTTTTACCTTAAACTACATTAATTACCTCTAATCGCGATTAAGAACATAGAAGTTACTATTCACAAAAAAATTATTTTAATCCCATTGTACCACATTTTACTTCCTAATGAAAACCATGTATGACAGATTTTTGAAATTCTTAACACAGAGGTGGCAAAGTTTCATTTAAACGAAAAATCAGTTTCGTTAACTACTACTTAGTGGTTTCAATATTCATCAAAAATTGATGTTTTTTAGAAAAATAACAAAAATTCACCCTAAGATATATTTGATATTCCGAATTAAAAAATGATTTCTATTTTACAAAATTAAAAACATATAAGTTGCATTATTTAATTTAATAATGAATTCCCGATGTCAAAACAAATAGCGTGTTTTTAAGAAACAATATCTATTAAAAGATTGACACTAGTTTAAGTCCAATTTCAAAGTGAAATTAATTCCAATGAACACTATTGGATTAAATGGTAAAAATATATTCTAATTTTACTTTAATAAAATTTAAAAGATAATCTAATCATATAAATAAATTAGATTAAAAAGCGGTTTTGACTTAAAATACAACATTTTTCACTATTCATTAAAAATGAACTTTATTGGAAAGATACCAAAAATTTACACAAAGTAAAATTCGATGCCTCGATTATAAAGAAGAATTTTATTTTGTCAAATATAACACATTAAATTTTCGAAAAGTTGATTTAAAAGAGGTTCACCATCAAAAGGCTGTTAATCGACATTCTAAAGAATATTAGAATGTTTACGCTTAAAATTGAATTCATTCACATATTTAATCCTCTAACACTTATTGTAAAAAGTAAAAATATTTGACAAAAATATATAATCATTTTGTAGTTAGTTTTGTTCATTCCATCCATTACAACGGCTAGGCATTAACTACCATTTAAAATAATATTATTTTATTATTATAGTGTAACGTAAGATTTCAAAGGAACTCGTTGTTGCGTATTGGTTTAGCCATAAAGAATAATGTTCCCATTAAATTAATATTAACATTTTATTCACA
The DNA here is from genome assembly GCA_963277665.1 of Viscum album. Classification (NCBI taxonomy): domain Eukaryota; kingdom Viridiplantae; phylum Streptophyta; class Magnoliopsida; order Santalales; family Viscaceae; genus Viscum; species Viscum album. Next base: position 1,302,895,980 of record OY728145.1, read on the forward strand.
AATAGAGATAAATATAAAAATTTCATATTCTTTATTTACCTGGGGTGTTACAATTTACCTAGTACCCCACTGGTTACCCAATTCAAGGGAACTAGGTGGTTAGTATCCCTCAAAGGCCTCCCTCTCTCTACTAGTAGACACTTTTTACAATTTCCACTACACCTGGTACATAGTTTTTTCATTATTAAAAATTAATAAAACCAAATTCTTTCATACACCTTGAAAATAGACCCTTAACATCCACTAAATTGAAAAATAGTGTTAAAAAGTTACAAAAAATATCTTTTTTCTTTATGAAAAATAATCTCTGATATTATGTGGATTTTTATATATGTTTACATAAAAAGGAATATATGTGATGTGATAAGAGTTTTGTTTTCATGGTCACATATGTTTAAATAATTTTATTATCTGGTCATATATGTACTTTTATGTGTTTTTATGACTCAATAAATCCTTAATTATTTTTCTAAAAAATTTATCTTAAGTGTTTCATATCATATTTATCAAATGAATAAAGATTTAACTTTTTTTTCAAAGTGATTATCTTATGATTTGTAAAATATTTCTATAAAGTAAGTTATCATATGATAATAAATCAATATATTTTATCTACTATGAATCGTGAGAGCTTTCTGTTTGTATTTTTTCAATTTTTTTACCTTATGAAGAGAATGATTGACATGAAAAATGGTTAAGTCAGATGGTTTTATTGGAATGAAAAGTCATTATCTTACCAAAAGGATAATCATAAAATATTTTCATATAATATATGGAGATGTTATGAAATATATGTATCACATCTACATAACATATAAATTTTCCAATGAGTAATTATCATTTTCATTATGGAATTTAGTTTATCTTATAAATAAGATTCATAAATGATTTACCTTAAAAGTCTCTCAAGAATATGACTTATATCAAACAATAAATCAAGTTGAATATTCAACAATTGTGTAGTTTTTATAAATACTGTAATGATTAATTTTATATCCTCTCAATGATATGGTTTTTGGATTTTGGATCATATATTTAATAGGGTAATCTATTAAAGGGTGTATCAATCATTGTAGTAATTTCTGTAAATGGAATGAGTTATAGAACATGATGAATTTTGACATCACTAGAAAAAAATTAATTTTTATAATTATATTATATGAATGTATTTACATTATATATTATCTAATTATTTTCACAATTTATAGATCATTAGGTCATTACAATTATCTTGTGCTTAATTTGAGAATGATATACAAAAGGAAGTGTTTTCCAATTCATGGGAATAGATGACGTATAGGTGATAGATGACTATGAAGAATGATTATAATTATAATTCCTCAAACAGTTTAAAATAAAAAATATCTAATGTAAACACTCATGATTATATGATAGGTTAAATTAGTTTCACAAACTATCTTCTTAAGTAATAGTTTAAATACTATTACATTTTTCGCATGAATATCTGACTATGGACAGATTCTTCATGAAAGATTGTGTGGAAGACATTTCATTCAATGATTATTAAATAAATTTTGTTTTCACTAATGGTAAGACTATGTTTTGAGAGAATGGATTGGTCTTCTGAATGGATATACTAGTTTAAATATATTGGATATTTATATTAAGTTAAATATTTTTGTACTCATCTAGGAGCCACGACTAAAATGGTTATTATAGAGAACATCACCAAAAAAACAAAGTAGTGTGTTGGTGGAGTTAACTAGTGGATTTTCATTCCCTATAACACTATAAATTGTATGTAATAATTATCCTTTCATTATGCTGTTTTGTATTAAACCTATCTTATTATGGGAAAAAATTTCAATGATCATACCTGAGGAGGGATTTTTTCTATAACAAATATTTTAAGAACTAAATTCAACCCCTTTTGACTATTCAGGTAGGAATTATCGAGGGAAAGAGTGTTATCAGAGATTATGAATCCTTAGTTCACAAATTCAAAGGACGAAGTCAAAATATATACTCTCAAATTGTCTCTATATATAATAACTGAGAAGGAAATTCAATGGTAACATGTTTATTCCTAAATGGTGAAAGTTATTGGTCCTTGAATGATTGCATGACCTTCTATCTGAAGAATAATTCCTTGAAAATATATCTCATTATAGAAAATCCCTATCAAATTCTAAAGACATAACCTGAAACATGATATGAAAATTCTAATGAACATTTTACTATTAACAAAAAACAATTAATTATATAATATGACGATTAGAACCAGATAAGTTCAACATTGTTTCATAATTTGAAACATGAAAATAAATGTTAACCACTATAATAGTTGAATATGAAGGAACCAACAAGGTTGTGGATATTAGATTTTATAAAACTAATCATAAATTCAATAGATAAAAAAATGGATGAATGAGCTATTATTAATCAACTGAATGTAAGGCCCAATTATATTGGTAATAAAAACACTACTCTAGGATAACCAATAAATGAACCTATATAAAAATTTAAATTTCTTACATTATTACCACCAATGTGGAGTGGAATATTATCTTCCATCACTCTATCTAAAGAGGAAAAAATTAAAAAGAAATAATATGTCATCTATCTATCATAATGTCTGAAGAAAATTGAATCCAGAGCTGGAGAACATATAATAATAAAAAAGGAAAATTATACCTTACTCGTTTGTACTTCTAAGGATGGATGGAAAACCAAATGAATAATGATATCTGAAACATATGTTGAAGAATACTCTACAAGAAATTATTGAACAATTGATGAGCTATCACATTTTTCTCCAATTTTCAAAAAGATCCACATCAATAAGAAAGGATTCAAGATACCTTTTAACAAGTACCAAAAGCAGGTTCAAAATTTCAATGAATATAGATGATATGAGTGCATGAAACTAGGATACATCAAGATTGATAGTAAAAAATTAATTATGGTACAAATATTGGAAAGAAACAATTCAGGAGCATTAGTTATATTAATACTAAGAAATCTAGAAATTCTAGATGAAATACATCTAATGATTTTAGTGATTTCAAATCATTAAATGTAAATGTTGAAGACATTATTCAAAATAAAACATATAATTTATGCATAATTCAAATGAGGCAATAAATTATGCAAAAAATGAAAATAGTTTTTTGGAAAGTGGATTGCAGGACATATTATTCGTGATTTCTCAGATTTCCAATAACTATCCTAGATCAATGGTTGATATTTCAGATTTGAAGATAATAAAAAATGATAAATAGTTTTCATGGGATATATTTTTTATCCATACTGTATTATCATTAATAATGTTTTTTACATTGATGTCTTGAAGCATAACCTGGTATCTATCAACATTGTGATGATGGTTATTCTGTTGATTTTTCTGACAATGACTTTTTAGTTTTTTAAGAAAATACTCTCATGTTTAAATAAGATATAAAATATAATGTTTACACATTAGGTCTTAAGCCTTTTTTAGAAAAATTTAAATTGATTATTGATGAATTGAGGATTTCGAAAAGTGGTATTTAATATTATAGTGTTCATTATATAATTTATTTCCAATATACATTCTATTTCAAAGACACCATAACATTAATAGGATAAAAAAAAGGTTGTTCATATATAAATATCAAGAAACATAATCAATATTTTAATCAAATTAAATAGTTTCCTACATCAAAATCCTGATACCTTCTACATATAGATCTATTTAAGCCTATTGGAACTAAAAGTGTTCTAGGAAAATCATTTATTAACGTGTTAGTTGATTATTTTTTTAGATTTACGTGAGTGTAACTTCTATTATTTTAGAGCGAGGTGTGTTTAATTTTTTATTAATTTCAATAAGATTAAGAAAAATTAAAATGTTGTTAATATCATGATTTTAATAAGTGATATTGGAGATCAATTTGAGAATCATGAATTTAATTAAAATTGATAAAATTAATGGATTCAATTAACATTTTAAACCCCTAGACACATCAATAAAAATAAAACTTATAAATTATGGATAGGAATTTTCAGAACAGTTCTAGGACAATATTATCATAATATAGCATAAAAAATCATTTCTTAGATTAGTCTATTAACCCAACATGTTATGTCATTAACAGATTGATAATAATAACTATATAAATGATAACAATCTTTTATTTAAGTAATAATAGAAACCCCAATATAAGATACTTTTAAGTATTTGGATTCAAGGGTTATATCTTGAACTCCCAGGATAATCATGGAAACTTTTATCCATACGCTGATGTAGTTATCTTACTGTGCTACTCTACTAAATTAAATCCGTTGGAGTTTTCAACAAAATATCATTAATTGTTGAAGAATATGATCATGTGAAGTTATATGAATGTCTTACTTTTAATCAGAAAATATTTCAAACTAATGTCCAAAGTGATTCACTCAAGGATATTATCCACGAACCCCTCTTAAACAACAAAAATGATGATGATTTGGATCATGATTAATGTAAAAAAAATCAAGCAAGGGTTGATACTTGTAAAACAGAAAGTGTGTTATATATAATACCTATAACACTTAAAGGAAATCATCTTGAAAAAGTTATAGGAATCATATATGAATTAGTAATAACTATAAAGAATATATGAAATATTATATAATTCTCTTACATTTTTTCCAACCAGATCCTAATTATGTAGAAGAATATTTATCTGATGAATGTCAATGATTCTATATATAAGAATATTTAAATAAAATTAAAATAAATAATGTTTCGAAATTAGTATAACTACTCTGTAACTATCCTGTAATTGAGAAATTTATTTTGACACTAACAAGATGATAATTCTTTTATAACTAGAAATAAAGCTAAATTAGTTCCCAAATGATACAATCATGATGAGGGAATAGATTATATAGAATCCTTTTATCTGTTAGCTATGATAGAGGATATTATAATACCCCTACCATATTCATCCTATATGAATTTTAAAATATATCATATGGATGTTATGTTATGTTTTTATAAATGTATTTTTAATTGTGGAACTTTATGTGTAACAACAGCTTGGTTATGAATACCCTCACTTTCAAAATTCTATTTTTAAGCATATCAATGATATGTATAGCTTTATACAAGCACAAGGAGATTTTATGATTTCTTATACTCTTATCACTTATTAATTGGTTTTATAGTATGAATGAAATATCCTAAATTATAAAATAACTTTATCCTCAGTTTTTTAGTGAAAATATATATTGATGATTTCATTTTTTATCTAAAAAGAAAATGTTTGTCTTTTTATAAATTATTATAAAACAACTTTTCGAAATATGTTTTATGGGAGAGTTAAACGATTATTCTTGGATTTTACATTTTTCATAAGGATTTTGGAAGCATCATAAAACAATGATAATAAATAATTGATTTACAAAATAAATTTTTACTTATTCATTTTAGGACGTACCCAACACCTATGATCTCCATCTTTAAACGTAATATGAGTGATACTAGAAAACAATTTAGGAGCATGTTTTATCGTGGAATCATTGGATGTTTTTTTATATCATAATTAAAGTTAGTAAGATATTTTTTAGTATTTAGTTGAGAAATATTTTAAACAAATCCAAAATAATATCAATTAAATGTTCCAAAATTTTTTTATCATATTTAAAAGGAAATGTGTCTATTTATCTCTTATTTCCAAAAATATTTAACTTAAATATAATTTAATATTAAGATTTTTATTTTTCACAATGTTAACTAAAAAAGACCAGAACCATAGAAACCTGTCATTTTCATTAAAAACACATAATATGCTAGTTGAGTAGAAAATGATTATCTATAATATTATCAACAATAGAAGATGAATATATTTTAATAGGAAGTTTTGAATGCATGTGAAATATATAAATCAAACCTGAATGGATTTTTAATTTAATATTAATTGCATAAAATAAAATGTCATAACAAAATTTCCATAGTCATTTAAAGGAATCAGGTAACCCATTCAAGAACAAATCACATTGACTTGAGACATCATTTTCTAAGAGATCATGTATAAAAGAAGATATATCATTAGAAATTTTATGTATAAAAAATCAATTAGATATAATTTTTAAAACATTTTCCATTTAATATATTGTTTTCATTATTAATAATTTATCTTGTGTAATTTTATTTATTGTTATATTTGAATATAAAAAAATTGTATATTTAATTTAAATACAATATTAACTTTGTTTAATTTAAATTTTTATTCTGTCATATTGAGTTTTAGGGATATGCAATATGGAATGTCACCTAGTTTTAAGAATAATTTCTCTCCATATCACTATGAAACCCCATAATTATATCATATGAAATGATTTGTGTGTCAACTCTCTCTATAAAACAAGTTTCAAATCATTGAACCCACTATATCTCTATTACCCAAACAATTATTTCCCTAACTATCCAATAACCTGAACCTGTCATAAACAATGTAAATAAAAACAACTAATGGGGCCAAATTGTGCAGAATCATGTATCAGCTGATTTCAAAGAGATTACCAAGTGGATGATTTATAGATTGTAAATATTCTTAGAGGGAAAATATTCCACAGAATAATGTTATAAACTATCAAGGATCGGAATATCTCTTTGATAAAATGTTAACCTAGTTTGTGTTTCATATGGAAGGTCATACATTCTTTGAGAATAGAGTGCTTCATGTTGGTGATAATGATGATTTTTTAGCCACAATGTTGAAAAATATGTTTTCATCATTATCATCATTGTAAATGGCTGAAGTGTTCAAATGTCCCCAATGAAGGCTATGCCAAATTTAGAACCATGTTGTAGGTAATAGATAAATTTTGTTTTCTAGTGATTATTAAATCTCTATCTGGATATTTTGTTTTAAAAAAAATGGTAAATGATCAAACGCCATAATTCAAAGTACACATCATGTTCATCTAGCCTTCCATAAATTAGATATGTAGTGGGTTTGAAAGGTTTAATTTCTATAATTTAGTCTGTTATATATTTTTATGATTGAAAATACCTTCATTATAGAATAATATGTTATAAATTATAAGATTCATGTACATTAAAATTCTATAAATTTCTTTTAATTTGGAAGAATGCAAACATAAACTTTTGTTGTGTTGGTGTTTGTTTGGATGAGCCTACGTGCACACTTTTCATGGGTGAATGTATTTTCTAGAAATTTTTTTGTGTTGTAATTATTAATTGTAATGGATGGTTACCATATCCATAACGCCTTATGTTAATCCCACTATAACTCATAGGGAGTCCTCGTGTGAATGAGTGATAAGAATCGGTATAGAGACCAGTTAAGAGTATTGATACAATGTAATTTTCTGATGATGAGAGACCCATAATAAATGGTGATGAAGAGAATTATTTGATATTGAATATGTAGAATGAACTAATTATCAAGAGTTCTCACATAATACTCTTATTTCTATTACAACTCAAGAAAATAGAAAAACAATAGCCTCTACTGTAACGCCCCAAGATTTTATGAAAAATATTCTTTTTAATTTCATTAATGTCTTGTGTTGTACGCTACAACAAAAGAAGCTTTCACAATACGCATCCTTGACTTTCCTTCCGTTACACGCAATCGCGACCTTCCTCGATAGCGTGTGTAGTACGCAATACTGAGTTTCACGAAACAACGATATGCTATTAAAATATTATTAAAACTAGCCGTTATGAATAGTAATAACCACTTTTTGGAAATTTTGTAAATTTTATTTTTCAAAATGGAATTCATTTTTGGATTCGGAGTATCGAATTTAGCCTAAGGTGAAATTTTGGTACTTTTCGGATAACTTTCATATTCTAATGAATAGTGAAAATTACTAAATTATAATTAAAAACAACTTTTTTAATCGAAATAATTAATAGTGATAAATTATTAATTTGAGTGGTTTTAAAGTATATTTAGAATATATTTTTACAATTTAATACAATGTTGGTCATTGTTTGTAATTTCACATTTAAACCAGACATAATCAAGTGTCAATCTTTTGATAGATTTTGTTTCTTAAAAAAACACGCTATTTGTTTTAACAGCGGGATTTAATTATAAAATTAATTAATGCAACTTCTATGTTATGAATTTGGTAAAATAGACTTCATTTTTGAATTCGGAATATGAAATATAGCTTAGGATGAAATTTTGGCATTTTTCTGAAAACTTTCAATTTTTGATGAATAGTGAAACCACTAAGTGGTAGGTTAAAAACGGAATTTTGCATAAAACTTAATTTTACCGCTTCTGTGAATGGAATTTCGAAAATCCGAGAGACACGGTTAATATCAAGGACTAAAATGTGGTTCAATGAGATGAAAATAATTTTTTGGTGAATAGTAACTTTTTACTTTTTTTACCACGGTTATTAGTAAATAGGGTAACTAAGGGTAAATATGATATTAATATTACCCTAACACATGTCCTAATTCTATTGGAAAAGTGTATTTCGACCAAAAACAAACTTAGGAATAAAATATGACCATTTAGGCCCACCTGGATTAGATTAGGACATTTATTATTAATTTATTTAAAGAAGGGTTAAAATAGTTAAAATCAAAGTTTAATAAGTAAATCATTTTTAATATGGGGTTATACATAAGCTCAATTCGACTATAAATATTCATTAGAAATCTAAAAAGATTTCCTACATGATGGTATTTTATTTGTAATTTTTAGACAGCATATAATATAATTTATTTATGACACAAAGATGATGCAGTAATTATCTTATTAATGAAATATTGACATAATTGATAATATAAATACCAAAATAAATGTAATTTAAGACTTTTTATGAATTCCACTAATTTTATAGGTTACTCTGATATATTAGTGTTGATTTAATCAACTTGGTTCGAATATATAATTCTGTTATGACTTTCAAAAAAATCATATATCAAATAGTGTCAAAATTGACACAAAATAGTTTTTAAATCAAATATTATATTATTAATTGTTATTTTATTCCTAAAAATCTAAGGTTCGGCCAAATGACTTAGATAAGGATATATGTATTAATAATATACAATTTGGGGTTCGTTTGGCATGTTATAGTAAGTGTATTAACCATATAGTGAAAGAAAACAAAAAGACACGGTAAAAGTTAAATTATTTAACTTAGAGTTAAATCTAATTGATAAGTTTTAAAATAAGATCCAAACATGTATAAATTTGATTGGTTGATGAGATTACAACCCTATCTCATCTAAGCTTCGAATATGAGTCATTTTTGGAGGTTTTTAAGTGGGGTTATATTTATTATAAATTAATATTTTTAAGAATTCCTAAGGTGCCCCTCTCCTCCCTTATAAAAGGACACCTCCTCCCCCTCCTCCTCACACCAATTTGAGCACTCAAGCTCGGCCAAACCCTGCCAAATTCCCTTCTCCACTTCCCTAGCAACATCCTAGAGGTTCTGGTCTTCCTCAAAGACCAATTCTAGTGCCCTAAGAGGAGGTCTCAAAGAGGCACTTCAAAGAAGAGGTAATTACCGTTACCAATTCTTTCATCTTTATTTCTTCTTCCACTTATTCTTCTTAGGTTGTTTCATTATGAAGTAATAACATCAGTATCACTCATATACTGATATGTTATTATAAGTACGAAACAACCCTATTTCACCATCTATCCATCCTACGGAAAAAGAAATCACCGCGCGTGCGTACGTACGGAATACCGTCTCCACGCCGTGGTGTAATCTATTTTCCACCACCACCTTACATGGATGGGTATAATGGTGTAAAGAATAACTATACATAGTTATTACAACGTCATAATGATTCTGATATATTTTATAATCCACTCCAATTCAATTCAATATTTATAGAAATGATATCATCGCTCGTGCGTACGTACGGAATACCGTCTCCACGACGCGATGAGATTCATTCTCCATGTTAACCATTTAAGAATGATTATAATGTATATATAAGAAATAATAATGAAATACATGACATTATAAAGCTACTGGATTTATGTATATATATATACATATGTATGTCATCTACTTACTTCCATTTCAAGACAATAAGGAAAGAAAAACAGCGTTCATGCGTACGTACGGACTACCGTCTCCATGAACGGTGTTTTTCATTTTATTTATCTATCTATTATATATATATATATACTGAATATATATGATATATAAATCATATTTTATATTCTGGAAGTAAGTAAATCATGATATAAGTAATAATGATGTCAAGAACAACAAGTCAAAACACCTACGATAAATGAAACGATTTTACCCAAAACGCTTCTTTAACATGGAATTTACAAATGAACGGGTAATATAATGTCATAAGTGAACCATATATGATATCATAACAATGAATATGATTCTGTAATAAGTCAATGACATTATTTAAATCATTATACAGGAGGTTCGGACACATACGAAGCAAATTGGACCTAAGGTAAGGGAAATATCACAATCTCATTTTTATCCGAGATTGTTTATTCGTAAGTATTTACTGGGGTGTATTTTATCATCCACATCCATGTTTCATCAAAATGTAATATTATTTCCATCCACCTAAAATTGTTTAAATCCATTTTTACCCTTCGGTGAGTTTTTAGTAATATGTATGAAAGGAATCTTTTGTCGTACGAGGTACTTTTTGACTTTTCCGACAAAAGTACGAAGAATGTTTTTTTTAACTTATACGGCACGAACGGATTTCTACTGTTTAATAAAGCCTTATTTTCATGAAGCTTCCTCTAAAAGATTTCATGACTATTTTCAATAAAATCTCTTTCTTTTAAAGTTGCATGATGTTTTGTGAAAAGAAATTGATTTTGAAGAAGAAAGGATATTTTCCTCAAGAATTCAATTCAAGTGTTTTATCAAAATTATTTTCCATCTAAGATAATAAAGAGTTCTGTTTCTATCCATATTTTTACATTGATTTGACTATGTTGTGATGGAATTATGTTTATGAATTCCTTTATCTTATATGAATGGTTTTATGATGTCATGTTGTTTAAGAATCCCATTTTTATTACATGGGTGATGCAATGATGTATGATTTATGATTTTGTGGCACACATAAGAAAGGATTCATTAAGAGATGGGTGGGACCTATATCTCCCTCCAATGCATTGGGTAAAGATTTTATATCTCATGAGATAGACATGGCTGGAATGGTAGGTTATACCGGTTCAGTGAAACAGGTCTGAAACGAGGATTACTCGATTCAGAAAGGGACTTTGTCCACTAAGATAGTCTTGGCAATGAGTCTTGACTAACAAGAAATGATTCTCTATGATTATGTGTGTATGCCACAATGAGTAATGTTTTAAGTTATGATTTCATTTCACTACTATGATTTATCCCATGTTATGAAATTATGCTCTCTTTTGCAGGTTAAGATTTCCAAAAATGTTATGTTCTTATGAAAATTATGTGATTGATATTTCCTTTGTTTACCCTTACTGAGCATTTGAGCTCACCCTTTTATGTTTTCTTTTCCCCAGGATATAAAGAGAGGTTTTAGGTAGAAAAAAGGGATGACCTTTATGGGAGATATTGAAGAACTTTCACCACGATTAGAAGATTACGTTCCGAGTTCCAAAGACACTAAACTATTACGATCCTTTAGTGTGTGTTTTTGTTATGTACTAAGTATTCCGCAAATGTAATGTAATGTCCATGTACGTCAAGATACGAGTCTCTACAGTTGGTATCAGAGGAAAGGTTTAGTCAACCTTTGGAAACTAGGATGCGAGAACTTTAGTGAGATCCCTAGAGATATTTCTAAGGTATGTCTAGGGATGTCTCTAAGGTTAAGTATACGTATAGGTTATAGTCCTAGAATTACGCTAACGATCTTTGAATTTAACCTAAGATGTTAGATATTGAGGGTACTAACCCTTTATTATGTTGTTTTCCCTAGCATGATTTTTTCCTCTCACACAATTCTTTTGGGGTTTTAGACGATGGCCGGAACCCGAAGGAACCGTGTTAATGCGGAATGTGATGGGCAATGCAATGATTGTACCCCTGAGCAACCAAACGATATAGGAGCTGGAATGCAAAATCTTGTAGCCATGCTCACACAACTTTCTCAAGCTATGAATCATGCAGGACTTCCAAACGAGCAAAGGAAGGAGCAACATTCTGTTGAATCCTTCATGAGGCAGCGTCCACCTTCTTTCAGTGGGTCTACTGATCCATTAGTTGCTGAACAATGGATTAGTACTACTGAAAAGATATTTTCAGTTCTTCAATGTTCTGAACATGATAAAGTCATCCTAGCAGTGTATCGTTTGGAAGGAGATGCTGATCAATGGTGGAATCTTATTAAGAATACAAGGCAAAGGGATGAAATTGAGTCTATGGAATGGGACGAGTTCAAGAACTTATTTTTCAATAAGTACTTCCCTCGTATTCTTCGAACAAAGATGGAGAAAGAGTTTCTTGAACTGAAGCAAAGGGACGATGAATCTATTGGTACCTATGAAGCAAATTTTACAAGACTTGCAAGGTATGCTTCTAGAATTATCATCCAACCTGAAAGTAAAGTTGATCGATTTTTCAGTGGCTTAAAACCAAGTCTTCGAAGGGCATTAGCTATAAGAGACTTCAGTAGCTATGAAGAAATTGTTCGTTGTGCTATCAAGGTAGAAATGGAAGTTGGTGTTACATATCCATCTCATGGTTTTGACAAGAAACGAAAGATGGAGTTCAAGGAGAAATCTCAGAATAATGGTGAAAAGAAGATGAATGTTTCCTTATGCACAAAGTGTGGAAATAAGCATGGTGGAGATTGTCTAAAAGGGACTAGAAAATGTTTTAAGTGTGGAAAAGAAGGTCATCGAGCAGCTGAGTGTCGAAGTAATGGAAAAAGGGTTTCTAATGATAAAGCAAACACTGCAGAGAACGCACCGCCAACACTTCAATGCTTCAAGTGCAAGGAAATGGGGAATTATGCTAATAATTGCCCTAATCCAAGGGTTAGTGATGATCAACATGAGCAACCACTGAAGGCAAAGGACAAAGGGAAATCACATGCGATCACTATTGGCAATGTTGAATATGACAACGATGTGGTGGAATGATTAAGTGTTTATGTAATGGGATTCCAAAATAATGTTGTATCATTAAGTATTGCAATATTTATTGATGTGGTATTCAAAGTGATTGAGATATTTTTTTTGGAAATAAGATGATATGCGCATAATGAAGACGAGAAAATGAAATGTTTAATAGTATTCATGATCTCATGATTGATATAAGGACTAAGTGATATCATGGTTTGAGTATAAATAATTTTGAGGATTTTGGTATGTGTAAAGTGTTAACTTTTAACTGCATTCAAGTTTTCACTAAGGTTCAATGGGTATTCAAGAGTATACATGATTAAGGACTTTGAATGTTTGGAATGTGACCAAAAAAAACATATCTTATGATATATGGGGATCAACGATGATATTAAATCTCTGGTAATTGTTTTCACTATGTTATGAGAGTGGACTGCAGTATTATGGATAAGCCTAAAGATTGGAATGGATTGTGTTGGACGATATTATTGATGGGATTTTATAGTAGTTTTGGAAAAAGGACAACCTGCAGGACGGGCGACAGCCCATCGCTTCGGACAAGGCTGTGGGAATCGAACCCACAACTGAAGTGCGACTGGCCTTTATCGCCTACCACTGACCTACAGGAAGTCCCTGTTTAGTATAAACTAGTTTTATTATATTAAGCAGTATGATATATGAAGTATAAGTCCATTTTAGGAACCATATATGATTAATCTCACTATAGATCGACTTATGTATATAAGTTTTGCTAACCTTTTGTTTGAGACAGATGGAATGACCTGTCATTCTATCACATGATCTGCTAACACATCACGAATAACAAATTCAACTTCATTTATTTAAGAGATGAAGTAGAAATTGTTCAAGGCACGAACAAAAGTGATATTTTACCAAAATAAAGTAAGTATTTATTCTAAGCAAATTTTCAACTTTAGGGAAATGATCTTGAAAACCAAAAATGTTGTCCTAGTGATCTTATACCTGATGAATCAGATGGTACCTTATATCATCACAAATCTATGGATTTGTGATTACTGGCTTTTCCATAGCCATGTTCTCTACCACTCTCCATCAGAACATGATGGTTAGATTTTTCTTCCATATCCATATTTTCACCTATGTGGAAACCCAGTGATTAGTATATTTGGGTAATCGTTACATTTCATACTTTAGTTTTTAAAGCCATGTTTTGGTGTTCCTTTTTACGATGTGGGTTTCTATCAAAGAAAATTTTGAATAGTAAACCATTTATAACCCCGACGAATTTCGAGGGCGAAATTCATTTTAAGGGGGGTAGAATGTAACGCCCCAAGATTTTATGAAAAATATTCTTTTTAATTTCATTAATGTCTTGTGTTGTACGCTACAACAAAAGAAGCTTTCACAATACGCATCCTTGACTTTCCTTCCGTTACACGCAATCGCGACCTTCCTCGATAGCGTGTGTAGTACGCAATACTGAGTTTCACGAAACAACGATATGCTATTAAAATATTATTAAAACTAGCCGTTATGAATAGTAATAACCACTTTTTGGAAATTTTGTAAATTTTATTTTTCAAAATGGAATTCATTTTTGGATTCGGAGTATCGAATTTAGCCTAAGGTGAAATTTTGGTACTTTTCGGATAACTTTCATATTCTAATGAATAGTGAAAATTACTAAATTATAATTAAAAACAACTTTTTTAATCGAAATAATTAATAGTGATAAATTATTAATTTGAGTGGTTTTAAAGTATATTTAGAATATATTTTTACAATTTAATACAATGTTGGTCATTGTTTGTAATTTCACATTTAAACCAGACATAATCAAGTGTCAATCTTTTGATAGATTTTGTTTCTTAAAAAAAACACGCTATTTGTTTTAACAGCGGGATTTAATTATAAAATTAATTAATGCAACTTCTATGTTATGAATTTGGTAAAATAGACTTCATTTTTGAATTCGGAATATGAAATATAGCTTAGGATGAAATTTTGGCATTTTTCTGAAAACTTTCAATTTTTGATGAATAGTGAAACCACTAAGTGGTAGGTTAAAAACGGAATTTTGCATAAAACATAATTTTACCGCTTCTGTGAATGGAATTTCAAAAATCCGAGAGACACGGTTAATATCAAGGACTAAAATGTGGTTCAATGAGATGAAAATAATTTTTTGGTGAATAGTAACTTTTTACTTTTTTTACCACGGTTAATAGTAAATAGGGTAACTAAGGGTAAATATGATATTAATATTACCCTAACACATGTCCTAATTCTATTGGAAAAGTGTATTTCGACCGAAAACAAACTTAGGAATAAAATATGACCATTTAGGCCCACTTGGATTAGATTAGGACATTTATTATTAATTTATTTAAAGAAGGGTTAAAATAGTTAAAATCAAAGTTTAATAAGTAAATCATTTTTAATATGGGGTTATACATAAGCTAAATTCGACTATAAATATTCATTAGAAAGCTAAAAAGATTTCCTACATGATGGTATTTTATTTGTAATTTTTAGACAGCATATAATATAATTTATTTATGACACAAAGATGATGCAGTAATTATCTTATTAATGAAATATTGACATAATTGATAATATAAATACCAAAATAAATGTAATTTAAGACTTTTTATGAATTCCACTAATTTTATAGGTTACTCTGATATATTAGTGTTGATTTAATCAACTTGGTTCGAATATATAATTCTGTTATGACTTTCAAAAAAATCATATATCAAATAGTGTCAAAATTGACACAAAATAGTTCTTAAATCAAATATTATATTATTAATTGTTATTTTATTCCTAAAAATCTAAGGTTCGGCCAAATGACTTAGATAAGGATATATGTATTAATAATATACAATTTGGGGTTCGTTTGGCATGTTATAGTAAGTGTATTAACCATATAGTGAAAGAAAACAAAAAGACACGGTAAAAGTTAAATTATTTAACTTAGAGTTAAATCTAATTGATAAGGTTTAAAATAAGATCCAAACATGTATAAATTTGATTGGTTGATGAGATTACAACCCTATCTCATCTAAGCTTCGAATATGAGTCATTTTTGGAGGTTTTTAAGTGGGGTTATATTTATTATAAATTAATATTTTTAAGAATTCCTAAGGTGCCCCTCTCCTCCCTTATAAAAGGACACCTCCTCCCCCTCCTCCTCACACCAATTTGAGCACTCAAGCTCGGCCAACCCCTGCCAAAATCCCTTCTCCACTTCCCTAGAAACATCCTAGAGGTTCTGGTCTTCCTCAAAGACCAATTCTAGTGCCCTAAGAGGAGGTCTCAAAGAGGCACTTCAAAGAAGAGGTAATTACCGTTACCAATTCTTTCATCTTTATTTCTTCTTCCACTTCTTCTTCTTAGGTTGTTTCATTATGAAGTAATAACATCAGTATCACTCATATACTGATATGTTATTATAAGTACGAAACAACCCTATTTCACCATCTATCCATCCTACGGAAAAAGAAATCACCGCGCGTGCGTACGTACGGAATACCGTCTCCACGCCGTGGTGTAATCTATTTTCCACCACCACCTTACATGGATGGGTATAATGGTGTAAAGAATAACTATACATAGTTATTACAACGTCATAATGATTCTGATATATTTTATAATCCACTCCAATTCAATTCAATATTTATAGAAATGATATCATCGCTCGTGCGTACGTACGGAATACCGTCTCCACGACGCGATGAGATTCATTCTCCATGTTAACCATTTAAGAATGATTATAATGTATATATAAGAAATAATAATGAAATACATGACATTATAAAGCTACTGGATTTATGTATATATATATACATATGTATGTCATCTACTTACTTCCATTTCAAGACAATAAGGAAAGAAAAACAGCGTTCATGCGTACGTACGGACTACCGTCTCCATGAACGGTGTTTTTCATTTTATTTATCTATCTATTATATATATATATATATATACTGAATATATATGATATATAAATCATATTTTATATTCTGGAAGTAAGTAAATCATGATATAAGTAATAATGATGTCAAGAACAACAAGTCAAAACACCTATGATAAATGAAACGATTTTACCCAAAACGCTTCTTTAACATGGAATTTACAAAAGAACGGGTAATATAATGTCATAAGTGAACCATATATGATATCATAACAATGAATATGATTCTGTAATAAGTCAATGACATTATTTAAATCATTATACAGGAGGTTCGGACACATACGAAGCAAATTGGACCTAAGGTAAGGGAAATATCACAATCTCATTTTTATCCGAGATTGTTTATTCGTAAGTATTTACTGGGGTGTATTTTATCATCCACATACATGTTTCATAAAAATGTAATATTATTTCCATCCACCTACAATTGTTTAAATCCATTTTTACCCTTCGGTGAGTTTTTAGTAATATGTATGAAACGAATCTTTTGTCGTACGAGGTACTTTTTGACTTTTCCGACAAAAGTACGAAGAATGTTTTTTTTAACTTATACGGCACGAACGGATTTCTACTGTTTTATAAAGCCTTATTTTCATGAAGCTTCCTCTAAAAGATTTCATGACTATTTTCAATAAAATCTCTTTCTTTTAAAGTTGCATGATGTTTTGTGAAAATAAATTGATTTTGAAGAAGAAAGGATATTTTCCTCAAGAATTCAATTCAAGTGTTTTATCAAAATTATTTTCCATCTAAGATAATAAAGAGTTCTGTTTCTATCCATATTTCTACATTGATTTGACTATGTTGTGATGGAATTATGTTTATGAATTCCTTTATCTTATATGAATGGTTTTATGATGTCATGTTGTTTAAGAATCCCATTTTTATTACATGGGTTATGCAATGATGTATGATTTATGATTTTGTGGCACACATAAGAAAGGATTCATTAAGAGATGGGTGGGACCTATATCTCCCTCCAATGCATTGGGTAAAGATTTTATATCTCATGAGATAGACATGGCTGGAATGGTAGGTTATACCGGTTCAGTGAAACAGGACTGAAACGAGGATTACTCGATTCAGAAAGGGACTTTGTCCACTAAGATAGTCTTGGCAATGAGTCTTGACTAACAAGAAATGATTCTATATGATTATGTGTGTATGCCACAATGAGTAATGTTTTAAGTTATGATTTCATTTCACTACTATGATTTATCCCATGTTATGAAATTATGCTCTCTTTTGCAGGTTAAGATTTCCAAAAATGTTATGTTCTTATGAAAATTATGTGATTGATATTTCCTTTGTTTACCCTTACTGAGCATTTGAGCTCACCCTTTTATGTTTTCTTTTCCCCAGGATATAAAGAGAGGTTTTAGGTAGAAAAAAGGGATGACCTTTATGGGAGATATTGAAGAACTTTCACCACGATTAGAAGATTACGTTCCGAGTTCCAAAGACACTAAACTATTACGATCCTTTAGTGTGTGTTTTTGTTATGTACTAAGTATTCCGCAAATGTAATGTAATGTCCATGTACGTCAAGATACGGGTCTCTACATCTACATTCACCCATAAATATTCTCTTGGACATGATAAGAACACCTTAATATGATCTAGGAATTCACCTCTCATTATTAATTCTCATTTAAAAGATTATTAAAATTTTGCTGTAAGAAAAATTGGATCTAAATTCTAGTAATCTACATGTTAAAAAAGTACCCCATACTAGAAAAAGTCAATAATTTTGTGGTTAGAATATGGAAGCCTAATAGGATGGATATTACCATGTTCATAATGACTATATAAAGTATATTTTTTTTAATGTTAGTACAGGTATTTCTATGAATTCCATGTTTTCACATGAAATAGTGTATTTGAAGACCCTACCCATAGAGTCTAGATAAAATATTATGCATATCCATTAATGTGATATTTCAAATGAACAAATTAAAAAGTGAAGCTTCTAGTTCAATCATTTCTATAGAAATTATCATCTCAATCCTTTAGATAAATCCTAAATCAATGTGATATAAATTTATAGCTAGAAAGTGAGTCTTAAGAAATAGAAACATAAGGTCATCCACTGCACCAACACAGTGTTATCTTTTATCTCGGTAAATCATTCATGATCTACAATAGGAGCTAGTTAGTGAAGTAATAATAATCCAAGTTTCTTTGTTGGATGATATTTTATTTATTAATCAATATAGAAATTTAATATCCTTTCCATTGAATGAAAAGGTGGAGCATATTTACTATGTGTCATCTAAAGTGAAGAAGGATGAGAGTTCTATCACAACTTGATTACTGATGATGGATGGTATATTGAAAAATTATTTCAATGATATAGAAAATGATGATGAAGACCTACATAAGTAACTTGTAGGAAATTTAAAAGTAATATTCATTTGATGATGATTATTAAGATGATGTAGATTATTTTGTCGAGTGATACGAATTTCATATCTCTATAAAGGGTAAGGAATTTTTTTATTTTAGTAATCTAATCAAAATTTCAGATAATCAATTTGATAAATTGATATTGTTTGTTGATGGATTTGAAATTAATGTATACATGTATAATTTATTAATAAATTTATTTCAATGAGTTTGGAATTGATTCACGAATATCCTAGACTATTGAAAAAATGTCATACTGGAAATGATATATGCATATAATGATGCCTTTTTCATGATTTGAGGGAGAATCCTCCATGGGCCAACTATATTTAAATGTAATGGATCTATATCATAACAATTAAGGTATATTTTAGAATTAGAAAAAGGGTATATAAGGGAAAATATTAGGTTTGAACAACAAGTATCTTTACCATCAACTAAACCACATCTAAACTATCATTTTTATGTGTAGGTAAATTTGATTTGGTCAGACCTCAGAGGGACACTCTCAAAATTCAATAGACACAATTAACGATAAATCAATGATATCAGTTAGATATAAGAGGGTCCCTACTAATACTGGGGGTTCTTTTGGAGAAACATATGTCACCCTTTGGCTTAAATCATCATTATACTCTTGAAAGGATATATCGTTTAAGAAACCACCTGCAAAGAGCAATTTCACATTCAATAGTTGATTCACACACTTGCTTTAATTTGTGAAGTCTGTTTTTCCGTAGAATGGAAGTTTAAAAAAAAATTATTCATGACATGCTTTATAGCATCTTTAAAAACATTTTAATTATGAATAATCTAGTAGAGTCTTTAAAAAAATTTGAATCTATTTTTACGATAACATTTAAATTCTTGAAATCTTTTAAAATTATTATTTTTTATTTCTGATAGTATTTAATGTATTTAGTAGTTATTAAAATTTTTTATCATATGGATTATCAATATTTTTACTATATAGTTTTTCAACTATTTCTGTATATATTTGATATATTTTTAATTAGTTTACTATTAATATTTTCTTCCCCTTGTTTTCTAAATAATATTTATTGTATATTGACACAATATAATTCCAAATTATTTTCACAATCATTCGACTTAAAATATTTCTATTGTTTGTATGAAAACAAAATATTATTCCTTAATCGTATTATTTATTATTTAAAAAAATAGAAGAAAATGAGAAAAAAATTAATATATTAAATTTTTTATTTTTTATGACTAATAAATTTTCATATATTATATTTCAAAAATGGATAAGAAAAGGAGAATTCCTGAATTTAATAAATATAATAAAGTGTTTAAATTTCTATCATTAGTTTGAGAATAAAATTTTATTTCAATAGATAATTTCATTAATTTAAGGCAATAAATTAACGCATCTATAATTCTAAAATTGTTATCCTATAAAAAATTTGAATGATAAAAGATTACATTACGATTTGTTTTCTATTTCATGGGTTTTTTATCATCAAAAAGGGGGATATTGTTGGATACAGTATGTTATTCCATCATATCTCAGTTTTTATGTGTTTTCATGATACATAAAATCCCTAATATTTTTATAAAAAATATATCTTAATTCTTCGAGATCATATTTATAAAAATAAATTTTCTTACACTATTTCTCAAAGGGATTGTATTATATTGTGTAAATTAATTAAAAATATTATTTTTATATTATAATAATCAAATAATATCTTATATCTTCTAACAATTAGAAAAAAAATGTTTTTTAATTTTATCAAAGACATTATATTATGAAGAGACTGGTCGAGTTTCTAAATTTTCAAGTAAAATGCTTCAGTTAGAATAAAAATATGTAATCTTATGAAAATGATATTCATGAATGATTATCGTACAAGTACCAGAGAGGTAATTAAAGATAATTATCAAACCAATGCAGAATATTCATATTACATTGAAAAAATATCTATGATATTGTTGAAGTACATTTAATAGAATAATAAGTATAATTTGATATTTTTTACGATACATTGACTCTTGGGAATTTGTCCTATGATGAAAAATACTTCCTGTTTAATATATTATAATGATCTATCTATTATG
The DNA here is from genome assembly GCA_963277665.1 of Viscum album. NCBI lineage: Eukaryota > Viridiplantae > Streptophyta > Magnoliopsida > Santalales > Viscaceae > Viscum > Viscum album. The sequence continues at coordinate 1,302,917,469 of OY728145.1, forward strand.
TATAATGTCATGATTACATTCTAATATATTGATAATTAACATACTCCCTTTGGATCATATCATGTAATGAATTATCTCTTTAAGGAATGATTGATCTATACAAGATTTCCCATGAATTGAAATATTTGAAGAATGAGAATACTTCTGACATCACTACCATAAAATTAATTTATATATTTGGATGAAATGATATCAAGTACTTTATATAATGTTTTATCATGATCTAAATTTATTGATCTCTCTACCATTAATTTTATCTCATGGTTATGTTCAAAATTAGAGAAAAAAGGATGATTTTTTCACTTAATTAAAAGAAATAATGAATATAAGTTAGATGAATGTGATGAATGATTAGAACACTAAGCTAATTAATGAATTTACAATGAAAATATAAACCATAATAACTCATGTTTTGAAACCATATTATATAATTTTCATTAATTATCATCCTCATATATACTTTAAAGATTATCATATTCCCAAAATGAATCGTCGACTACTTTCAGTTTCTCCTTGTAACTGTATGAGGGATGTATTTGATTCAAATTTTTTCCATTTTAATTTTTTACACTTTTTATATGATTTTGTTATGTGATTGTGTATAGGAATTTTAAGGTAATATCCTAGTTTAATTTAATTGTAACTTTGTATTAAGTGAGATCAGGTTGTACTCATCTAGTGGTATCGAGCTGGTTATTGTGAAAATCACCAAACTCCAGGAGTAGTCTGTTGGTGGATTGTACTATGGAATTTCTATTCCGTGAACCATTTTAAATCACATATGTTCAAAAATTACCATTATTTTTTTATTTCCACTATCAATTATTAATTAAGGAATACCGATTTGAAAGATCAATCCTAAAGTGAGATTTTTTTGGTTAAGTTAATTCAAGGAACTCAACTCACCACTCCCAAGTGTATATACAATCATTATCTAGGACAATAATATAATGAAAATTTTATTAAACAAGTACATGTTTTGAAAAAATGTGAAATATATGTGAATATTTTTTTTAAAATTAGCTTTGAGGAGATTGTATAGGTTTTGCTATTTTCAAAGGGTTAATAGGGAAATCAATGGTAAAAATATTGGGGAGTATCATAGTATTCATCATGTTTTGGGAACATAAATCCAACAATTAACCATGAATAAACAAACATGGTTTGGTTATGTATAATGGATGGGGAAAAATAAAATAATAAAAAGGAAACAATATGTGTCAGTTTTCCTCTATTTTCTAGATATAGTATAATTTTGAGGATGTTATATATATATTTTAGGGTACAATATTTTTTATTATATATTATAAGTGTATAAATTAGGTAGAGTTGGTATGTTTTATGTATAAACTACCATGATTGATTAAATTAGCGGTATTTACCCATGGGGTGTATCTTGTTATTAATCATAGTATCTAGTATTCCCCCAACATTGACCCTTGATTTAGTGTCACTATATAATCTCTAGCCCAAGTCCATGTACACTAGAGGCTATATATTAGTGGATGTATACAGTTATATTTCATAGTGAGACCATCACATCATTATCATGACCATGTAATATCATAAATAAATCCATGAAAAAAAATATATAAGGAAACAAAAGAAATATAAACATCTATAAAAAAGTAAAATTATGATAGAGATAATAATGTTAAATGTCATACTATTACATCACCTATAAATACAATCCATTCCACCTATATAAATATTATATCACTCTTCCCATATTTAGAGTAATAAAACTTCAACTATATTACAAAACTCAAGCTCTACTACTTCTTAAAAGAAAAACACATACATTATTTTTTTCCATTCGAAACTATTATCACAATCCCAAGACATGACCTACATCTCATTTTCCATATTCACATACATCAGTGTGCATGTATATGTTGACTATAAAAACCCCTAACGAAAACCACTAATTAAGTAACGTTTTAATAAGTAACATTGAATCATCCATTAAAGTCTTCAGGTTCTATCATATCCTCCTTGATACGCTATCTATATTGACTAGTGAAAATGTGTTATACATGTCTATAACGCATTTCGTGAATCATGAAATCATCTATAATAGGTTATCATAGGTTTCCCATTATTTGATTTTAATACATGTCTTCACTAGATCATATCAAGCTATAACACCAATATAATATCATCGAATCCATTAGTTTTATAAACCATGGAACCCATTAGACTTTTCAATATATGTACATACAGAATATCTATATCATTTCATATATCCTTATCATCGCATTCCTATAAAATATTCACATAACAACTAAACATAGTTCTATAGGGACCATAATATTGGATGTTGTGTTATGTTTAAATTTCATTTTATTTTAATTTATATTAATGTGTATTGTTTGATTGGTGTGGTGGTGGTATCTTGGTATCTAGATGAACATAGTATTGTTTTTTAAATATATCATTATACTGTATATTTGTCATTACATTGTAATGGGTATATTAGTATCATGACATAATGGTGGGGTGATATGTTGTTGGCATTTTATACATTTTATGCTTCAAGGGAGTATCATGACACAATGGCGGGGAGATGTGTTGTTGGCCTTTTATACATTTTATGATTTAAGGAATAACCATAATGGATAAACCATAAAGTTGATATGAAAGAGGATATATCATCATCAATTTTTAGGATGTTTATGCATGTTCCAAAGATAGTATTGTCATATGTCATTGAAAAGTGGTTCCACAAGATGACTACTTTTATCAAACCATGACTTATTCACATTTTGGGATTTTAATGGGTATATTAGTAACTGAAATTAGGAACCCATCGTATCATCCTAGTCAATTCATTGTGAACCGTACATGACATCGATGGTTTTGGGGGATTTTTATAATCAATTTGAGATCCTCCACGCTCTTCCATGTTTTTAAGAAACATTCATTGAATGTGTTTCTCTTAGTCTGTGTGTGGAAATAAAAAAATAATACTAAATTTTGTTGAATTTTTTGAGGTTTTCATACTATATGACAATAATTATTAGGGGTTTGGTATGAATTTTTTTCTTTAATGGTACATTATATATATTTTATTCATGGGTCGATGTTTGTTTTCCATAAAGAATGAGGATAGGAAGTCCTTACAATTTAATAAAATCCATGTAATGTCATTTGAACAATTTTTTTTGGGTTATTTTATATCCATATAAGACTCACCTATTTGAATCAACTTATTTTAGTATGTATTTATAGATTAAGTTGACAAATTAATGGGTGATCTTTAGAAACATTCCATGGAAATGGTGGAATCTGACCAAATTTAGTGGTATAGGTCAGGCTATTAGGGTGAATTTTTTCCAAAGATTGAGTTTGTCAAGCATGGATGTGGTCTGGAAAAATCTGTGAATTGGTATTTGGGTGTTGGTGAATAATCGTCATGTAATACCCATATTTTTTTTAAAAATAATGACATTTACTTTAACAACGTATATGATGCGCAATATTGAACCCAAATAAACCATTAAATGTTATAATTTAAAAAAGTTTGTTATAGTGTAGAAATTAAATTGGTGAGTATTAATAGGATTAAATGATTTTTTTAAATTTATATTGTGGTACTAATAAATATAATTTATATAAAAATTATTATCAACTAATCACTAAATTAAAAGAAAATGTATTTTTATTCAAGAAAAATAAGTTATTTACAAAAAATTATTTTTACCTCTTTTTATGAGATAATAATATAATTTATTATTTTAAACAATTATAAAATTTATTATTTAAAACGAAATTCATTTCTAAAATCATCATGTTTATCCTAACTTATGGAACTATGTTTTTTATTTTTCTTAAAATATAATATTTTCATTGAATTGTAAAACATATGGATTTTTTAAATCAAGAGATTTCATTTTAAAAAATAAAATCTCATTATAATATTAATTTGATACAATATTTTAATATGTTTTATTTATTTTTGTTACATCTATTTAATTAAATTTAATCCATGTTAATATTATATTTAAATATAAGATTTTTCCCTTAATTTTATTTCTCAAATATGTTTGAATGGGAATGGTGTTTCTCCAATTTAATAACTAAAACAATACTTGATGAATAATTATTTATATTAAATTTATAATATATATATATATATATTAATTTAATTATTATTACGTATCATATAGTAAATATCAGATTGTGTTTTCCTTATCAAAATTCTACTCATTAATATTTTTAACATCTCTACAAGGATAGTTTTTAAGTAAATTATGAAAAAAAATTGTTTTAAATATTGAAAAATAGATTCTATATTTTAAATTAGAAGAATATTTATTATGTAATCGGATAAATTAAAATTTTTATCATAATAAACTATGAAGATAGTGAAAATCATATAACATGCTTATGGTAAAACGGGTTTTCTGGGGGTTAAAATAAAATGATAATGGTTAAAAATGACCCAAGACAGATCTAATATAAATTTTGTGAAGATATTTAGAACATATATCTTCCATTATTCAAAAATAGTCCATTTCAGATCATTTTGGAATTAGAAAATTATTTCCAATTATTTTTTCATAAATTTTATTTGTGTCCTCCCCTACATATTAAAGTCCACCTACTCTCAGCTACATACCAAATTTCAAAACCCACATGGTTATTACATTACAAACACAAATCAATTACAAAATTCCCTAACATCATCATAGATTCCTTCTATACAACATAAAGCCTTCCTAAAAAGCCTTTTATGGAAATTTTGAAGATGTTTTCAGAAGAAGTGGTAACGTCTTCAACCATGTGTTTTGTTTTATTTATTTTTTACATATCCTTAAAATAATATTAGAACATGATGATATAATACCAAAAATAAAATACATACACTGAGATGTTTTTATGTTGAATTCATGACATGAAACCATCCCCTCCTTCCAAAAATGGGAAACATAGTCATTGATCTTGTGTATGTTGGAATACCACCTCGAAAATTGAAAATATTTGTTTTCCATCAACAATTTTCATGGATATATATAATTATGTATATATTTTTTATATATTATATTAATGAAATTTTTATTCATATTAAATAATAATATCAAAAATACCTTATGACTTTTCATTTCCTTGAGAATAAAACAACGTCGCTCATGTGTATGGTAGACTATCGCCTCACTAAGCAATGAAATTAGTTTCTAACATAAAATTTAAATAGAAGTTAAAAAGGATTACATTTTTTGTTAAATTATATTATGGACATATTAATTATTAAAAAAACTAAATACATTATATACTTTAGAATCGTAACATTTACATAATAAATGTTAACATTGTTCGTGTGTACGGAAGACTACCTCCCAACTAGGTGTTTTGATTCATTTCTTACAACATCACATATATGGTATGTGCACAAGTATATAATCAAATAAAATTATATTTATTGTATAATTATAATACATGAAATATTAAATAAAACTCACATAATTTCATCCATGATCATCGAAAATGGGAAACATTGCTCATGTGTACGTACAACCTACCATCTCCATGATAGTAAGATAATTAATTTTTCAAAACCATATTTCATGGTTGGTTTTAAATTAAAATTTATTTATTAAATTTATAATTATTTTAGTTTTTTATTTATTTATATTAGTTAATAATAATCACATTCACATTTGTCAACTTACCAATATGATTTTGGAAATATGATCCATATATTTGTCAAACATCAAACAAAAAGTTAATTGATTATGTAATTGAGTATGAAATAGTAAAAAATAAAAATAAAAGAATAATAAACATTTAAATGGTTCTTTATTATGTAAATAATTGACATATTTTTGTTGTTCTAGATAATAACGAACACACATGAGGAATCTGGCATAATTTGAGGGATTTTTTTTCAATTGTTCTTCATTGAGATATATGTTATGCTATGAAACTAGCTTATATTATGAGATATTTATATTTCACCTTGGACTTTTTATATCCTGAATCTATATATGGTAATGATTTTTACGTTTTCATTTCGTGTTATTAATTAATAAGGATTAAGTTTCAAAGGTTACATAAGTGGGAAGGGTTTCATCTAAAACCCTCAGTCTTTAACAGACATGTTCTTTTATGAACATAACTTCTTTTTAATAGAATATATTCTTACACATTACATATAATATCATTAAGAATTCATAAAACATGATATTTGTTTTCAAAATTAATTCAATTTATCCTTCGTATTTATAAATAAAATGTTACCAAATGGGTAAGGGGTTGTGAGCTAATATCATTTTGTTTTGGATTATTTATTCCTGAATATCAATTGCAATAAAATATATGATGAATTTTTCAAAATCCCATTAATTTAATTCTTCTAAATTTATTTAATAAAGTATCAATTTTCAACACCATTTTACTCACATTGGTACTTAATATTTTTCAGTAATTTGTTTTAATAAAATCATATTTCTTCTCCATCTTCAGTCAAAAATAATTTTCACTTCACATACAATTTTTAGAGAAATGTTTTAATTTTTTTTATATTCTCTTATAACTGTAAAAATTCATTTTTACCAATGTTTTACTTTAAAAAATGTTTTTTAGATGAATTATCTAGCTATTTCCTGACTAAGTTACTTTTTAAATTTAACCAATTTTTTTTAAAGAAATATTTGATTTAAAATATACTATATAAAATCGTATTTTCTATAATCATGAACATTATTTTCCATTAATATTTCTTTATATTTTCCCTTAATATTTTCATAGAAAATTAATTACAAAATATTTTTTGAACTCTAGTATTTGTATAGTGATTTTCATTGTGGAACAAGTATTTTCATCAAGAAATGATTACTATTTTTAATGTTATTTAAATTCATTAACAAAAAAATTATTAAAGATATATATTTATTATAAATATGTTATATATTTTCCCCACAAATATACATATCTAATTTAGGATTCCTTATATGGGTAATAAATTCCTTATGTTCATATCTCATGTTCCTTTATTACAACTTATAATTTTATTATCATATGAAATAAGATTATGCTGCCCATTTTCATTCCAACATGAATTCTTAATGTATTTTTTATGTTTCCATTATGTAGAACACATAGATCATGAAAATTTTATAATGGGTATACCAAGATAGTTCTCCAATGCATTGGGTAATATTTTACTCTAATGATAAATCATATATGGGATTGGGGAGTAGAACTAATCCCTTTGGGGACTTTTTACCCCATGTGGTATTTTCTTGGAAGGTATAATTGAATCAAATTTTTCTTGGTTTTTTGTTACTTTTATTTTTATTATGAATCCATGATCATATTATACCATTTTAATTAATTTATTCTTCCATGTGATAACTCACGTTCAATCTCTTTTGTAATATCTCATTATACCTTTGAGTGACATGTTATGCTTGATTTTCATGAATCATTCCATAATAGAATTCATAGATAACAACTTTCTTCTAATTATTCGCCATGTTATTCTATATAGTTTGATGTGATAAAATAGATTTAGGGTCTCATTGTGGAAAAGGAAAAACTAATAATTATTCATTGATTTAGCTTCATTTTATGTATTTTTATTCTATTCTTCTAATGAAAATGGGACTCTTGATATTTGGGATTGTACTTAATGGATATTGATGTCTAAAAATTATCTAATAATATGTTTAGAGGTATTGGGTTTCTATAGATTTTAATAGAGGAATATATTAGTTATCAATTAAAAACATAGATTATAAAACATTATGGATAACTCTTAGGATAATTCAAAGGTTATGAAAATGTGTAGAAAAATATCCAGGAATCTTGGTGAAGAGTATAAAGAGTGGTTTTTGAGAAGTTAAACCCCATTATGAATATTAAAGGTTGATTTGGATCTAGAAAATATGTACTTCATGGTAATAATTCTAAAAAAATTATTTACAAAGGACTTGAGGGTTACTTGGTTCATTAAAATGGGCCAAGTTGTGTTCCTAATTAGGAATTCATAATAGGTATTCATTTGAAAATCAAAAACACAATATAAAAAATTATAAATGAATTAAAAAATTAGGTTACAAATCCTAATAGAAATAATTTCCAAGGATAATTTATATTTTAATCATATATGCCTAAAAGCTTAAACATACTTATAATTTATAAGTTATTCTTCGAGGATTATTTGTTTCCATTTGGTATGTTTATTCATTATTATCTTGTTTATTTTAATATTATAGTCAATTCTGGTTAATAAGAGAATTATTTCCAAAACACAAATGTGATGGGAAATGTAATGATCACCCAAGTGAGTTTCCTAACATAATAAAATTAGCCTTTAAACATCTTGTGATCATTCCAAATGAGTTATCACAAATTTCAATCAATAACGTCATCATTGTTAAATTTATTAACACATAAAATAATGGAAGGATAACATATTCTGGGAGTTCAAGTTGTAGTGATGGAAAAATAAAGAATATTAAATTTCCTACATGTTAGTAAATTTGGAATACTAAGATAGAATAATATATCATATGTAGGAGAATAGGATTTCTATATGGAAATAATGATCTATAACGAAATGAATTTTCTAGGAATTTGATGCCTTACATGTGAGAAACTTGGTCATTATCCATTTCAATTCCCTAATATGAGGATTAATTCATAACTAACTATGTTATAAAAATAATTAAAGTGCAATTATTAATGTTTATATGTTTTGTAATTATAGATTCATTTTTTTAATATTTTTTATGGTATTCTGTTTATCGTAATTGTAAAACTTCTAAGTGACGATTTCTAATTGTTATCATTAAGGTTTTTCAAAAATATATTAAATGTTCTTAATGACATGGAATGTTCATATACTTGTAAGATGAAATTTTATGGAAAACCATTAGTATTTATAATATAATCTTAAATATTTCATTTTCTGTTGAGTTTAATAGAGTCAATAAATATTTTTTGATTTTTTGGAAGAGAACAAGTGGGATAGAAGATTTAGAGGTTTTAAAAATGTTATTTGTTGAATAAAGTTACTTTTTATTATGATTATAATATTATGAGAAACATTATATGATCATGGTGTATTGTGAATAATATTACCACATATTTTACATAGTATTAGGAAAAATAGAAAACTAAAAATATGGGTGAAAAGTCATCATGTCCAAAAAGGTTGTGGGGATTAATCCTAGTACAAAATGGAGATAATTTTGAAACACCTTGAAATGTCTTATGTATTGATAAGGTTATTATAAAATTGTTTTTAAATAAATTAATTTTTGAATAAATATTTTATTATGAAAATATTTTGTGTAATAATAATATTTTGGTAGATGTTTTGTTAGGATAATGTATATATAACATGTAGTGTTAACATAATGTATAATTTGGAATTAATTATATTATTCTAATGTAAAGGTATGTTTAATGGTTTTACTGATATACACTTATGAAATGGATTACATTTAAAAATTGGTGTTACTACTTCAGAATTATAGATTAATGTGTTATATTTGAAAAACAATATAAACATCTTAGTTTTATATAAGAAGAAGGTTATAGATTCATATTGAGGATTCCACTTAGCTATGCCGAGAGATGGGGGGAAATACCTCATGATTTCCTCAACATAAGCCATTAGATGTGGATTATAATTGAGGATATAGAGTGTCTCTATGGAGAGATAATTACCCCATATATCAGAGTATTTCATAGTGGTATATGACCAATAAAAAATCAAGGAAGTAGACACTGCATGACCAATCTAGAAACCAAACAGAGAGGATTTCATAGTCACAGGAAGATGGAAATAAAATATTTATAAAAAATCGGCCAAATATAAATTTAAATAGATATAAAATATGATGTTTGTGATGTCATGGAACTATAATAAATTATTATGAGTAGAATAAGAGATACAATAATATACCACATTCTATAGAAAAAAGAATAAATTCGAAAATAAGTTAATATTGTAATATCATGCATTGGCTCAGTCAATATTTCTCATAAACTATCTTATCGAACTAGAACAAGAATCAGAAGTGGGTTGCTTCCCATATCCATTTCAAAAATTATGATGTCTACTTGGGTATCAATGGTGTCCAATATGTGACTAAGATATAATCACACTATACAACCACCAATGATGTTTATATCAATCCTGTTCATGAAATATAAAATCAATAGCATGAAAATAATAGTGAATTAAAGGAAATAATTAAATAGGTAAATAATAAACCAGTCTTGGATCCTCAAAGAGTAACCCAAATGATACCAAATGCCTTAAACTAAGGAATATTTTTAACCAAATGGTCTGTATAAGTTATCAGGTGTGAATATGGTCATCATTTATAAGATTTAATGTGTGGACTAACCCCAATATTTTTCTAATTCAATTATTCCTCCCACATACATCAATTATACTAGCGCATAATTTAATAAAAAATAATCCCACATAATCCAAAAAAATCTATAATATCGAATAATTGAATCCTGATTTTGTATAGGGATATAAATATGGAATCCCAAGGGCTTCTATAGGATCCCTTATTATAACCAATACCATGGAGTCCTACCAAGGTGACATGTGATGATGTCTGTTGTGTCACTCATGGCATGGTATACTCACAACATATCCCTAGTATCTCATATTTGGGACCGAGTATCACACAAGGCATAAAATAGCAAACATTCCAACAATCCCATCACTGGGTGCTCCCCTCGAGAATCTGTGTCACTCGTTAGTATAACTAATCCTCCTTGAGAGCCCATCCATGAAATCCATGGGGTAGTCCTAGTATGTCTATTATAATCCAAATACAGAGCACAATTAGTCGATCCATGACATCCTTACATTGGGATATGTGTTCTCTCTTTTACCATAAGCATGTAAGTTGATGAATTTACAATCACATGTCATCAAAAATAATTTCAATACCACATGATAAAAAATCTATCAATGTTATTTTATTCAGTCAAATAAACTATGGAAATAAGCACATGTCATGAAATTTAAGAAGTTCACAATGAACATTGTATATTTTACATAATAAGGTAATGATACATGAGGCGTAAATAATAATTCATTATCAAGAGGCATAAATCCTATGTAATGAAATATAATGCATAACCACAAGGAAATGACATAAGGTATAAGGATAAGGAGTAATGCCTAACTCATTTCCTACTATTAAATCAATACCTAAATTTGAGGCAACAATTTTTAGTGAAACATTCCCTAAACATGTTATATCAACTTGAGTAAGATGGGCATTAGTCATAAAAATGGATTCATACCCATATGAGTGGTCAAAGTCAATGCAATCACCTAGAGTGGTGATTCACCTATCATTAGGGTCATGAAGGACATATAATCATATTAAATTTAATTAAATTACTATAATAGATTTGTTAATGGAAGGGCTTGACATGGGGATTAATGATGCAACATATAAAAATCTTAAAAACATTCTAGAAAGATCTAGGCCACAAACATTTGGTGCATAGAAGACCACTCATCCATTGTCATCCCATGAATTGATCTACAAAAAAATTTATTGAAGGAATCATCAAATTCCCAAAAAATATAGTAAATTATATTGAACCAAAAAACTGTGAAAGAGAAGAATAAAAAATTGAAATATATGGAAGAGGATAGAATAGAATACCATAAGATTTTCAATGCATCTAATGGAGAATTAATTGGATGATTGAATAGAGAGAAATAAAAAAACCTACCGTAGATGAGGATGGAAGATTCATGCGTGAGGAATATGGAAAAAAATTATAGGAAAATAGTGGGAGAATAGAGGGTTAGAATTTTAGGTTCATTAAAGTATGACATAAAATTTCTCCCCTAAAAATAGTGGTCCACAGTTTGGGCACATGGTTTGTCCAATCATGTACTAATTGTTCATGATGCAGCTACGTAAGGAGGACGCTCACATGGTTGAGGCACACATTTCTCTAACAATGAAAAAATCATGATAAACAATGTCCATGATGTCAGAAACCACACATGTGTGTGCTCCTCGGATCATATAAATATAGAAAAATCATGTGGGTTGTTGCACCGCACTATCATGAGATGGAATGTTTAGGGAAATTGTCTGGGTTGGGCGGCACACATTCTCCAAACCATATGACCAAGCCTTATTCTATATCTTTCAAGGTTCAAGGCTCTGGACATGCCCCACACATCACCATGTACTCGTATATCCCTTAAGAAACAATATTAAGGTCAATGAAATGAAATATTGTTGCAGACTAATGGTCTGTACATGTGAGAAAAGATGTGATTTTACAACCTACCCTTCATAAGATGACTCATCCCTAAGTTTCCATTCTATTAGATCATGTCATTTACGCTCATTACTGCCACAACACCTGTACCAGAAGAACTGACATGCCTCAAAGAGACTTCATGCATGGATGAATGATGTGAATGGGTTCTCATTGAAGGAAAAATCATTATTTTAGATATATTTCATCAGGGTAAAATGATTGATATTTACTAGGATGATACAAAATAATCTACAATACATGGAATATATCATTTGTGGAATTGTAACTCCCAGGTAAATGAAAATTATAGGAAATAATTCTTAATCTATCCAATATCACAATGGGAAAACATATGAAGGTGATAACTTTACCTATCTCAAAATTCATCAAAGAAAGAATATAGGCAATACTTGCAGATATACCATATGTCCCACCACTAACTCCAGAGGTCCACATCGATGATCGATGGAAGGATTCTTCCTAAAATGAACTATATCAATACAGTTAAGAATCAATTGGGATTACTCTTAAGAATACAGAATGAAATTAGGACCTAGAAGAATGGTCATGCTTGCCTCTAACCAGAACCATGGTGAATCTCACAAACTACTATAATGTGCCTCATGTAGATCAATCTGAATTGTTTCAAAAACATATTATTGTTGTCAGACTACACAAGAGGTATATTCTATTCATAAAACCTGTTAAAATAAAGTATACATGCATAGAGAATGTCCTCAAATAAAAATATCTTATGGTAAGACTGCATATCTGTCTGAGGGGGATATGTTGTACACAAGGTCACCTATGAACCACGTTCTTTTGAAATACCACAAATAGAACTGTGATGAAAGTAGGAACCATTGTCCCAAATGATATAATTAGGTACACGATGAAGGTGCACTATCTAACAAATATATAGCCTCCAATGATCATCAAATGAGAAGTTATCCCACTAAGGTAGGAAGAGTACGACCTAGGTCAACTTTTCAACAACCACCCATACTAGATCACTTCCTCCAATGGATCTTAGAAAGACAATCTCAAAATCTATGGTGATGTCATTAAATTTCCCCATAGAAATATATAGAGGATAATGAAGTCCAATTGGTTGATGGTGTCCATATTTCACATACTATCAGATGGAGCTTCTAGTAATCAATCACACAATCTATCACTTTATGAATTTACCCTAGTACTAGCAATGCATGTCTCAATACATCTTTGTAATCCAAGGATAACCATACCAAACAGAGACATGAGATTCCCTCAACACCTATTACCATATATCAGAAGTCATCCAAACATGACCATGGATTATTAAAGTCTCATTTCTATCAACAACATAGACAAGAGTGGGGTTTTCACTCAAGACACATTCCCTTAGGATTAGGCCTTTGGGATCTATTAGCTATATCAACCGAACCTACTTCTAAAGAGAGATCATCAATTCTAGATCTTCTAAAATAGGCTTCCCATGTTGTTTTTATCCCTCCATGTGAAACATATGAAATAAATCCATAAAAATAACTCACTTAAATCCTCCATGATGGAATATATATGCTTTTTTCGGCTCAAGGACCAAGCCAACAAATTTCCCTTTCATGTGGTATAAGAAAGATCAATTTTGTACAATTGTAGGTATTAAACCCACGAAAATTGTCTAAGATTAAAGTCCTATTATGTGGATAATGATTTGATAATTTTATGTTCTGTATAGTCAATGGGAAACACATCTTGAAGTTAGTTCCTCCAATAGCTTAGAGCATGATCCACGACCACTAGATTGATGTCTTGCATATTTGTGTTCTTCTAATGAGGCCTCAATTAGTGGTAACCATCCAACACAACCCAATCTCCTTGTATAAAAAATACTCATTTTCCAATATTAGAAGCATTGTAGTAAATAGTATATCCACTACATGGCTCTAGATGGAAAAATGATTTGTGCTTTGGCTGGTCTTTCCTTTAACTCTACAAAATAATTCATTCATTCTTCATACAATAGGAATTTCATGCCCTTCTAAGTCAATCCCATAAGTGGAATAACTAAGTGGGAAAAATATGTAATAAATCACATATAATAGTCAGATATCCCTAAGACCATATTTATAACATGTAAATTCTTGGGTTTCTCCTTGGAAACCATGATGATAAATTTCCCTATTTTAATAGATATACCTTCCTCGAAAATGATATGATTGTTTCCCACAGAATCTGGGGATTGACCACCTTGATGGGAGATTCAAACATTGTGATCGGTTTCTAACAGGTTTGTTTGTAGAACCGGAAACATCCAATGATTCCACATCCATTTAGACATACTTTCCAAAGGTAGGTGCTCATTAGTTTTTGGACTGATGAGGCTTAGGAATTTGCAGTGGTCGAGAGGATGGGAAGTCGGACTCATCACACCTTTTTGAGGGGAATTATTCTCTACTCCGAGACTCTCTTTATAGATATAAGTTTTGTTCGTGAATCCTTATTACATTACCAAATATAAAATGAGATTTCCTTCAGATCTGACAATCAATTATTAAATATGTAGGAAATTTAAAGAATCTTTTATATTTATAAGAGGTTTTTCATCGATATAGAATCATCTGTATTTATTAGAGATTCCTGGTCAATGGTACCCTTCGACACATTTATATAGAAGTCTCTTGGTCATTATGATGACCATGTTGGTTTTAAAGACACTCAGTGGGGTAATTTAAATATATTTTCATTCAAAAGGACATGGATTATTTCATAGTTGGGATCAAACCCGCATATGGGCTAGCTATGTATCCTTTGTTTAGAAATGGAAACAGAACCCACGTAGTTCAGGTAACAGAGTATGATGTTTATGATTGATGGCTCAAAAAAGGATGTCATAATAACTTTTACACTCTAAGATCATGTGAGTCATTCTCGGTGTGAGAAACAAGTGGTATTGGTAAAAATTAGACAATTGTTCCATAAAAGATGCAATCATAAGAAATAATGTGGGACTTATGTATGTATGACTGCCCAGATAAATGAATATTAGGATTTACTTCAGGGAAGAAATCCAGGAACAGGGTCTATAAAGGTATATGTGATTCATGGATATTTAAATACTCTAACATGGGGCTTACTCCTGAAAAGGAATCCCAGATCAAAGGTAAATTAGGATTGGTTAAGAAGAATTAAGACTGGGGCTTACTTCTGAAGAGGATGCCCATATTTGTGACTGGGGCTTACTCCTAAAAAAGGATGCCCAGGTTAGGGTATCTTGGGCCTACTCTTAAGGAGGATGCCCAGATTAGAGGACTTGGGGATTAATCCTAAAGAGGATTCCCAGATTAGAGATCTTGGACTGGGGCATACTCCTAAAAAGGAGGCCTAGGTTAGAGGAATTAAGGTTCGGGGCTTACTCCTGAGAAGGATGCCCATAATTTGGGGAATTATGGCTGGGGATTACTTCTGAAAAGAAGGCCCATGTAAGGGGATCTGGGGCTTACTCCTAAGGAGGATGCCTAGATTAGAGGACTTGGGGCTTACTCTTAAAGAGGATGCCTAGATTGGAGAACATGACTGGAGATTATTCTTGAAAAGGAGACCCACGTTAAGGATTCTCTCATCTTTAAAGGATGAGGTTGAATGAATGAAATCTCAATCTTTAGTGACAAAAATTTGTGTAAATCACTAGGTTTTGAGATATATTCCACGGAATTCCTTACAGATAAGGAAGTAAAATGAAGAAATCATGCCATAAATGGCTTTGAAGAGTGTCTTGAAGATTGAATCTTGAATAGGAGAGGTGGAATGGCTTAAGAGGGGGTGAAATGGGAAAGAAGGGCACCCAAAAAGGCATGGGCACGCAAGTCCTTGCAGGCGCGCAGGTACTGCATGGGCGTGCAAGTCATGGTCACGCAGGTATACCTGCGTGACCTATAAGTACTTGCGCGTTTGTAAACCAGTGCAGTAATACATGATCAATCCTTGATTAAATCCTTTAGAATCCTCTTGAGGTTCTTCCAGAAGAGGGGTGCACAAGTTCTATTGAAGGAGTATGGAGGCACGCAAGTGTGGTCTTTTCCATTAAGGGTTGGCCACTCAGGACCGAAAGTGTTGATGAGTTTCAACACATAGGCCTTCCTCCCCATCTTTAGATCTTCCGTTTTAGGTAAAAAATTACCTTAGAAGTGTTTCAGAAGCTTTTAGAAGAGACTAGGGCACCGGGAGCTCAAATCCGATTTTCTGGAAAAAAATCCTCCCTCCTCAATGGGGGAGCCCACAGGGTCTATTTGTAGGCAAGAGAAGACCCCGGGCGGTTATCACTTAGGTTGCGCAAGTCACTTGTGCGACCATCATGCGTAACACAAGTGGACTTGCACGACTATGAGGGAACATGCGCGACCTATGGGCAATGTTCTCCTTGTTCATCCCTTTGTCGATTTTTGATATTTTCTTCAAAGGATGAATCAATTTGTGCTATGTCATTTCCCTTTACATTCCATTGGACTCTGTGACAAAAAAGGAGCGTCAACAAACGTCCCCCCTCAGAGTTGGATCTGAAAGAAATGAGGATGTGACTCTGAGGAAAAAAGAAGACATCCAAAGGAAAGGTGGTGCACAACTATTTAGACTCAAAACACTTGGCGCACAGGTTTGAGTCGCGCAGGGCTGGAGCGTACTAAGTGTAGGCATGCAGATAGGCCGCCTGGCCTATAAATACATGGTCATTGGCCACGCATAGCATCTAATTTCGAATTTCTCAAGCTCTCGCCGCGCAAGTCATCTTCGCCGCGCAAGTCTCTTCTTTCCACTATTTCCTCACCGCCGCGCTGGTGTCAAGGTAATAGGATTTGCGTGGTGACACATGCGTGAAAAAAACTTGTGTGGCACATTTAACCCTTGTGCGAAACATCCATACATGCGCGCCTTAATTCATTATCTGTTTTTTCAAATTTCTTCACAATGTTTATGAAAAATCAATCCATTTAAGAGTTAATTTATTCAACTCTTGTACAGAATCAATGGATCTTAGACACGGAATCGTTGATGAACTGGCTAGAAAGTGGATAGATGATATAATGAACATCATTGGCCATGATTATTATACTGTCAAAGATAGTACTCTTCTGTATTTGGATAATTATCTGAAGAAATATCATCGTGACTTCCCACAGAGAACTTATCTACCTTTGTATGGCTATGGTCATCTGCGAGAAGTCACCATTCCAATAGAAAAGAACTATCTTCCATTTTTGTGGTTTCATAATTACACCAACTTTGCTTCAGCAAATATCTCAGGTGGAGGAGTATTTCTAAATGCTGGAACAGTGGAGAAGGCCCACATGATGCATCATAGCCCTTGCACACCAGATCTGAAAGATCATACACCTGAGCTGCAACCACATTGTCATCCTTCAATCTTCCGAAATTCTCATATGGATCAATCCAAAGGCTGGATGAAAAGTAGGGAATTCCGTCCTGGGGGAGGCGTGAAGCCAACATGGATGTGGGAATAATGGGTGAGACAAACCTGTGTAGATTTTGTTGAGGATCTGAAGGGAGCTGCAATATACAAAGCTGTCTGGGTTGGGAAAACATATGTTTACAGACAAGATAACTTCGTGCCGGAGATACTCAACCACTAGAGCCCATCAACTAATTCTTTCCATATGACTCATGGAGAAGTAGGCTTCAGTCTATGGGATGTCCACAAGATCTCAGGGGATCCAATTTTGGCCGATATGTATGATGAATTCATTCCTCCCAAGGTGACTTGGAATGATTCAGAGAAAACTCTTTCTTTAGCTCGGGAATTATTTAAGATCTTCCACAGGCTCAAGAGTTCAGAGACCTCATTAACTCATTCTAGAAAGGATATTCATCTAGAGGAATGGATGAATATATTTCTTATTGAGATGAAAGAGAGGGAGACAAAGGAGAAGGAGCCGAAAGAAAAAGATCCAAGAAAAAGAAATCCAAGGATAAGAGGCCCAAACATATTACCACCTGCCCAAAACCTGAGAAGAGGGGTGATCCTGGAACATTCTAGCCAACTCTAGAAGTAGGATAGTTCGAGAAGTGTGGATATGAGGTGAATCAAAGAATCCCAAAGAAGACTCGTCTGGCGGGCATCTTGGCTACGTGGCTCAGTGTTTATCTCTTGCTAGTCTGGGATTCGAAGGGAGGCGTTAGTCCAGGGACCTTCGTCATTGCGGAGAAGTTGGCTGTGGGAAAAATTGTTGGGTTGGATACCCCCATTTATGAAAATATTCACAGGAGTTTACTTCATGTCTTCATTGGTAAATCTCCTTTATGAATATTGGGACCATTACAAGTTTTATGGGGATGGATCGCCACTCACTTCACGACTTACAATGTACAGAATGGATTACAAATTCCTGGATGTTCTTTCCGGCCATCAGTGCAAGCATTCTCTGGAGGTGATCCATTAGATGTTAATGCCTATGACATGAAAGTGAGGCTGATCATGTTTAAGGAATTCAACTTCTTTCCCTATGGAAGTCCTCCAACAGGGCAGTTTGTTGATGATGGAACAACCCATTTGGATTTGAGGGCATACATGCTAGCTTACAGGGATGGTGTGCTAGTTTCCAGGATTGACTGAGAAATCATATGTGAGGCCTATGCTACATATATATTTGCACGTCGATTCAAATGTCTACACTAGATTTCTGTATCTCCTCCAGTACATTCCAGGTTAGAGAAACATCTGATGGTTGCTTGGCAACTATGGATGCTGACGTCAAGGGAGAAGACTGGGGAAATATTTGATCTACCAGTTGAAAAAGAGGCACATAATTTGACTACATATTATGCCGAACACTGGATATCATCATACCCAAAAGGGATATTGAATCACCCAATTTATCAGGTGGGGAAAAATAAGTGGACTGTAGAGAAAGAAAACCTTCCTCATGAAGGTGATTCTTCCCCACCTAAAGTTGATTCGACAGACTCCTCCTCTAGAACTGATTCACCGGATTCCCATGATGGGGATGATGAGGCACAACCAGCGGCAAAGCGGTTTCATGCCCGATATAATCATCCGGTCAGAATTAAAAGACCCACTCCATCAACTCCTGGTGAGTTACTTCATTCTATTAATTTAATCACTGTTACTTTATAACGCAATAAGTCTTACTTTATTATTCTCTATCTGTAGTTGCAGGAGCTTGGAAGAAATTGAAGTCAAAAATTATAGGACCTTCCTCACATCCTTCATATCATAGACCAGAGGCTGTCCAGCTATGGTAGAGTTTATACTGTGGTACTGAGACCACCTAGATGGATTTCTGTGAGGGACTACAACTTCCTGGAATAGGGAATCTTATGGATTCTACAAATCTTCAATACGAGGATAACCCCAATGAAGTGCAGGATTACATTAGAGAGCTGTAAATTATCATATATACCACTGATGAGTCTGTTCCGATCACCAGGCGGGTGAAGGAAATGATTGATCATGGCGCCACTGAGGGGGATGGTGGTTCTGGAGATGAGGAGTGGCATGAGTATGTGTCTCTTAAATGTGTATGTTTTCATTTTTTATTTGCTTTGAAACTTGATTTTAGTGGAAGATTTTTTACTTAAGGAAGTTATTTTCTTCATCTTGCAGCTTGCAAATAAAAGAACTGGGGTTCCTTCACCACAGTATAGCCCTGGTGGTACTGCCATCAGGGCTATTGCTGATTCTCCTCACGAACCAGGCGAGATATCTCTAGGCCTGAAGGCCATGAATGTGGTGTTGGATATAGCCTTCCATTCACCAATCCATATTCCAATAAGGGAGACTACTGATACTCCCAAAAAACCAAAGAAGAAAAGGCAACGAAGGAGGAATTCCACATCTAAACGCTTCATTAGCAGTGGTAAGTCCTTCGTGTAATCATGATTTTATACCCATGACCACATGGTTACTAATATTTCTGGGGATTGCAGGGGCTTCTTCAATTTACCCCTTGAGCGAAAGGACTAATCCTACTTCAAAGACCACAGAGGGTGCTGTGGAATAATCACAGATCCAAGCTGACTTGGCTACTCCAGGAGAAGAGCTATAATCTATTCCTAGTATCGCTCCTTCTTCCATTGTATGTAGAGAAGAACCTGTCTCTGGTAAGTCAACAATGCTTCAAAAAAATGTTGAACGAAAAACCAACTGACTTCCATTCTGTGATACTTCAAGTTCAACTCCTGCATTAGAGCTTCTAGAAACTGTTCAATTGATGCAACTGATGCTTTGATTTTACCCAAAGATGATGTCCATGGTCAGGGGCTACAGGACGTAAGTCGTCAAGAAGACACACCAAATTCTCCCACTGGTGAGACTAACCAGGATTCTGAAATATCATTGGATGAAATGATGAATCATGGCATATCTTTCGAAGAATTTTATGATCATGCTACGTTGTCATGTGATTTAGAAGACCTTGGGCGTGATTTTTAACTTTCGCCCATTAAATTTTCTTATAATTTACACTTATAATCATGACTAAAAATGATATGCAGTTCCATCCATAGAAACTGCTGAACTGCCAATGCCTGAAGAGGGTGTGGACATTGATGTCAACCCTACCATTGCAGAAACATTATCTCAAGTAGAGCTAAACCAAGTAAAACCTCATGAGACCCATCTTGAAGATCTTGTTGAGACTGGGAAAGATAGGGAGGAGTCTTATCAGGTTTCATACCCATCGTCGGGTAAGGGATAACAATATTTGTGATTGTACATAATTTGGAAGACAATCGATTCTTTTTTTATCCTTTAAAGATAACCAACGGTTTCAATTAAACATGCAGGGCCGTAAACTACAGTGGCTAGATCTGGAGTTGAGGACTCAGCCTCTGTCCAAACAGTAGTAGAAGTTGAAGCAACTAGGGTCAGGGGGGATGAAGCAGAACATGGCACTTCCTTAATTCAATTAATCCTAGATTACATGCCCCCCCTGTGATGATGATGTTGAATCAGACCCGGAGGTGCTTAAGGTGCTTAGCTTTTCACGACGTAAGGCAAGGAATAATATATGTAAAATCATATCGGAGGTTCCTTTAGAAGAGATATCATCAAAGAACCCTCTATTGTCATCCAAATTCATCATGCTAGGTCTTGGCGGTTTTGGATATCAAGAAATCCATACCGCGGTGAAACAAGTCATCTTCAGGATAGAGCAGGAGAAAAAGTGTCACGAAGATCTGACCAGGGTGAAACTGTCAGTCAACATTGGTGAATTTGAGGCTGATGTATCACGAGATGAGGCTGACTATGCTGCCAGGATGAAGGAGCTGAAGCATAAGATCAAAGAAAAAGTCATCCAAAAGATGCACCTTCAACAACAGTAAGATGCTGTTACTGGGGAACCTGACCAACTCAATAATTCACTAAAGGGGGTTCAAACAAATGGTATAAAGACCATTTTAGATGCTAAGAAAGCACTCCATCAGGCTAAAAAGAGTGAAGTTGGTCAAGTGCATGAGCTTCAAGTAGCTGCTAATGAAGATCGGGATGTGGTTCATCAATTGAAAACTTATGTTGAAAGTCTTTTGTAATTCCTTGGAAAAGAGAAGAGACTCCAATAAGTGGATGTCCTTCTAACTCTTGTGCATCATTGAAAAACACTTTTACCTTCACTCATTTGTACCTGAATTCTCTTTTTCTACATTCTTTTGATTTTACCTAAGCTAATGGGCCTAGAAAGCATAGTATGATTTTTACTAGGATTAATGTAAATAACCCTACAAACATGAACATTTTAATTCATCAATATTACCTAAATCATAAAAAATGTATATTTAGTGAGCTAGGTACTTGACATTTATTCAGAGTTCCTTTGTCATTTGTGGGCAGTTTAAAGTCATGCACGTCGGACATAAAAAGGCTAATGTTTAAGGTTGAAATAGCTTTGACAGAATGAATTAGAATTGAATCAATTCCTTGAAAATTCATCTGAGAACATATTACCATACTCAAGTATGAGGGAAAATATGTAATCTACGACTTAATAATATTTTAATCTGAGGAATGACATGAAAAAGACATAAATGTCATTATATGAAGTAGTTTCCAAGAATGAATTTACCATTACTTAACAAACCCATTAGGGGGTTGAATTATGCAGGGCCATCTAAGGGCATTGGCTGCATAGTCAAATAAATAGTATCTTTTGGCTAACATGTCTGTTATGTAGACTATTTATGCAAGACCTCCTATGGGCATGTGCTGTATAGTCAGGAAAAAGAACTCTCATAAATTTACTTTCCTAGTGCTAAAAGCCAGTGAATGTTTATGGAGATTAAAATCTTCTAAAGTATAGAGTTTGCAGTATGGAAAGTTGTACTTGAATATGGAGAAGATATTTCCAAACAAGATTATCGAAGAACTGGATGAATATCACTCCTACGAAGATCTGACCCAAATGTAGGGAAGGATAATATAAACCATAGACTTGAATACCTTCAGATCATGAAAAATGATTTGGGACAAATATGTTAAGGATGGCTTTTTTTGCGGATCCCTGCATACTTTCATTTAAGACAAATAAAGACAAAAGAGGCATTATTCCCAATAATGAAGTTACCGTGATCTGACAAACCCGTTAGGGGGTTGAGTTATGCAGGGCCACCTAAGGGCATTGGCTGCATAGTCAAATAAATAGTATCTTTTGGCTAACAAGTCTATTATGTAGACTGTTTATGCGAGGCCTCATATGGGCACGTGCTGCATAGTCAGGAAACATAACTCTCAGAAGTTTGACATTTTTGTGACTATAAGTCATGAAAAGGGTTATGAAGATCTAAAAATATTTAGGGTTAGGATTATGACACATAAAAATGGGTATTTCCCAATGTATACAGAGATACAAAGATCAATGCTAACCATAATCATGTTGTAGATGGGTCCTAAATTGAAATGTTGGACTTCACTATGTATCCCATAAGGATGATAATCAAGCTATACGTAGTTCTTAAAATACATTTTAGAATCGTGTGGGATAAAAGGATTAGAGATATTAGTTTAGGGTCTTAGAGATTGGGCCATTTTGAGAAATACACAGTGTGTGTTTTCATGGGGACTTTTCAGCCAAGGGACTGAAAATGGAATTTGAGGTTAGGCCCAAAGACTTGGGGCTGAATTCGAGGGACACTTGAACATTACAACATATCCCATTAGGATGGGAATCAAGCCCACGTATTTCTATAAATACCCTCTGTACAAATTTGGTTCGTACATGTGAAGGGTGAAAGGGGACTTTAGCACAATGATGGTTTAAACAAAGATAAATGGTTTGGGCTTTTCCATGTATGTATGTTGTCTTTGAAATGAAACATGATTGACAAATCAATGTAAATAATGGTTCCTTCTCAAGTGAGGGTATCAAAGAATATTGTAGTTTATTGTCATACTGGACAAAGGTGTTGTATAGTTTAACGTCGTATAATAAGGAAGAAAGTGGACCAATGTAAATATATTGATTCCAGGGGCGGTTTCACAAATAAACATTGTATGAGATGGAGGTGAACCGATGTGAGGAGATAGGTTTTGGGATTGAACCATGGGAGGTTGCCTACATACCCAGCCTAGAAGGCAAGGATCAAAGTCAACGTAGTTCAATTAAAGAATGAATTAATGATCAAGTTGTTCTTGGGGACAAGGACCTAGAAAATTATGTCGGGACTTACACATGGTTAGCGGCCCATAGAGAGTGTTATGGTTGAGGTTTTCTCTAAGATCATGTGAGTCATACTCAGTGTGAGAAACAAGTGGTAGAAACAACCTTAACGATACACAGTTTAACATCATGTACGACGTATGAAGGGACTATGCATTTTAAAGTCTTGTAGTTAGGACTATTGGTGATGCACAGTTTAATGTCATATAGCAGGGACAAAACACAGTTTAATGTCATGTAAGACGTATCAAAGACTTTCTGTACTGTTTAGTGTCATGTAGTTAGGACGATGGGGACAATATAGTTTAACGTCATGTTGGATGAAAGGGGGACTGTGCAGTTTAATGTCATGCAGTGAGGACAAATGTGTACACCATTTAACATCATGTTGCACACATTGGGGACTTTTTTTTTCTTCCCACAGTTTAGCGTCATGTTGGATGAAAGTGCGAATAGCTTAAGGTCATTGCATGGAATTTGGATGGTTATGTAGCTTAACGTCTTTCCGGATGTAAGGGACTTTTATACATTTTAGCATCATGTAGTTAGGACGTCGAGACTTGCAAATAATTTAGGGTCATATGCATGGACCGTTGATGATGCAGTTTAACGTCTTGCTAGACCAAGTTGCAGTTTAAGGCCATACCATACCATGTTGGGGACACAGTTTAATGTCATGTTGTACCATGTTGTGATGTATTTTGTGTTTATACAAAATACTTCTTAAAAAATATGGCTTTTGTTGTAGTAGTGACGAGTTCTCCATCCATCGTGATTAATGAATAATCTCCATTGGAGTAGACTATGTATTGAGTAATGTCCTTCCCATTTTTGAGAAATATTGGGAGTTTTCTTTCCTGGTATCATTGGAGTTCTGAGAACTAATACTAATTCTCCCTGAGTGAATGAACGAAGACAAACTTTTTTGTTAAAAGCATGTGCTATTAGATTCTGATAGACTTCCATGTGGTGCAAAGTGCACAATATTTTTTCATCTAACCATTCTGATTCATTCAATCACTTTTGAGATTTTTCATCTGTAGATGACTGATCACAAATGGCTACTCTGAGCGAAGGAAATTGAACTTCAATGGGAAAGACGGCTTCTGTTCCATATACCAGTGAATATGGAGTAGACCGGGTTGCAGGGCGGGTGGTAGTATGATAAGCCCATAAAGCATGAAAGAGTTTATCAGGCCAAGACCTCTTATCTTTATCCACCACCTTTTGCAGTATATTTGAAAGAGTCTTGTTAAAGGCTTCTATCTGGCCGTTGGCCGCTACATGATACCGAGATGAATGGTTGGATTTGATGTTGTATTTTTGATACAACTTCTTCACCTCGGATGTACAGATGTTGGTTCCATTGTCCGTCAATACGGTATGAGGGACACCAAATATGGTAATTATGTTAGACTTGAGGAAGCTAACAACGCATTTAGAACTAACTTCCTTGAGAGGTATTACCTCTTCCCATTTGGAAAAGAAGTCAGTTGCAGTAAGAATGTACTTAAACACCTTGGTCGTAGCCAAAGGGTAAGGTCCCACAACATCCATTCCCCATGTGGAAAATGGACATGAGTATTTAGCTGTATGAAGAATCTCTGGAGGTTGATGAATGAAATTGGAATGCACATGGCATTAATGACACTTCTTTGTGAAATCGACACAATCTTGTATCATTAAAGGCCAAAAGTATCCAAGCCTTCGAATCTGACCAGACAGTCTACGTCCAGACTGGTGGGCACCACAGACTCTTGCATGCACTTGTTTCATGACAGCCATTATCTCTTCACCATCAATTCATCTGAAGAGAACTCCATCAAAACCACATTTGTAGTGAATTTTCTCTAGGTGATCTGGGCTATCATAAAGAGTAAAATTGACCACATGTTGCCAGATTTGGTCTTTCTCGGCTCTATCATATGGAAGTGTTCCATTTTGAAGCTATTCCCTGATAGGTGACATCCATCCTGTAGTATGACCATACAGTTCAGGAATGGGACAAATTTCATTAATTTCCTCTATTCTGATTCAAACATAAGGTGAAATTTCATGACGGTGGGTAATACTAATGGTTGTCTCGTCCCGATTTGGATCTGCCAGAGCTGTAGCTATATTATCCAGTGCATCGACTTGAGCATTTTGTGATATTGGGACAAAATAAAATGTCAGTTCCGAATGGAATTCCGCCATTAACTCTCTGACATAATCATACAAAGGGATTAGTTCTTTTTTTCTGATGGAATAATCCCCATTGACTTGTTTGATTACCAGGTCTGAGTCACCTTTCACTTTTAAGTGATTCACTTGTTCTTGAAGCGCTAATTCCAATCCTGTGATGAGATCTTGGTATTCGGCTTCATTATTGGTACCACCTTCCCACAATAAGAAAGAATAAGGTAACACTTCCTTTTGTAAAAAAAATGATCACAATTCCAAAGCCAACTATGTTGAATTTAGGATTTTCCATTTTCCTCCCTGTTGGACTTCTAGAAGCACCATCAAAATACATTTCCCATGCTTGAGGGATTTCTCCAACAGAGAAGACTTCCTCATCAGGGAGTTAAATATCTGAAGATATGTCTCCCAATGAAGGGTGTTCAGCCAGGAAATCAGCCAGAGCATGGCCCTTTATCTCCTTTTGAGACACATACTGAATATCGAATTGCTGCAAAATAACTGCCCACCTTGCCAGACGTCCTGTAAGCATTGGATGTCTAAGGATGAATTTGAGTTGGTTATTGCAAGATACCAATTGGACTTCGTGATGTTGCAGATAGTGTCTCAACTTCTGAACTGCAAACATTAATGCTAGGCAGCACTTCTCAATACATGAATACCAGGTTTTTTGCTTCAAGCATAGTCTGACTGAGATAGTAAAGGCTGTTTTCATTACCAACATCATTCTTTTGAGCAAGAAAGGCACCCAATGATCACTCTAAGGCTGTCACGTAGAGGATAAGTGGTCATCCTTCAATAGGTGGAATAAGTACCGGTGGACTCAAGATATATTTCTTGAGAATATCAAATTATTCTTGACATTCTTCAGTCCACTGGTAAGTGACTCCATTCTTCATCAATTTAGTGAATGGTAAACTTTTTCCTGCCAAATTGGCGATGAAACGACGAATATAGACTAAGTGTCCTTGAAGTCCTCTTAACTCGTTCAAATTTATAGGAGGTGACATACCATGTATTGGCTTGGACTTCTCAGGATCGGCTTCAATACCATGATGGCGTACAACAAAGTCGAGGAATTTTCTTGAGGTTACCCCAAAATCACTTTTAAAGGGGTTCATCTTTAAATTATGTTGTCGAAGCTTGCAGAATATGACTTCCAAATCAAACAAGTGATTAGAACGTTGATTGGATTTAACCACCAAATCATCTATATAGCATTCAACCAACTTCCCTAAGCAGGGTTTAAAGATATGATTCATGGCACGTTGATAGGTTGCACCTGCATTCTTTAAGCCAAAAGGCATTACTCGATAGCAAAAAACACCCTAAGGAGACCTGAAGGCTGTGGATTCCTCGTCTTCTAGGTCCATTCAGATCTGATAATATCCAGAATATCCATCCATGAAGGAAAGTTCTTCATAGCTAGCTGTTGCATCAATTATAAGTTCTGTAATCGGTGCTGGGAAATCATCCTTGGGAAAATGTCGATTAAGATCTCTGAAATCAAAGGAAACTCTAATTTGTCTGTTCTTCTTCTTTATAGGGACAATATTAGCCAACCACTTGGGATATTTAACTTCTATGAAGAAGTTATCTTTGATAAGATTATCCACTTCAGCCTCAATTTTGGATGCATGAGTTAGGTGTATTCTTCTCGCGGCTTGCTTAAATCCTCGATGTTCTTCTGGTAAACCCAAATGATGAGTAGAAACATCAGGATCAAGCCCAGGATTTTCTGTATAGTTCCAAGCAAATATATCTCTATTTTGATTTTGAAAAGAAATATACATCTCTTTCTCTTCAGGAGTCATGGACACACTGATTAAAGTGAGGCGTGGATCTTATTTTGTACCCAGATTTATTTCTCTGAGTTCATCCACAGTGGTAGAGATACCCTCTTCAAATGATGGAGGAGCATCTCTGAGATCTTCCTCTTCTTCTTCATCATGTGTTATTTCTTCCGTTTCTACTTGCATAGTAGATGATAAAGAAGAACATTCATGATTACTAGAGATGTCACAATTTGCAAATCTTGAAGAAAAATCTTCCACTTCTGACCAGATTGATGATGACTGGTCTTCTCTGGGTATTAAAGAAGAGATGATGGATTGAAAATAGACATCATTGTTCACCTCCGATGTTGCTATAACTTCTTCTGGCATAATTGGAGATTTATATACTTGTTGGATTTCAGAAGATGAAATGAAGATGTCACCATTTGGGCTTTCATCACTGCTTATTGGGTTACCAATTTCTCCCATGTTGTCTGGATCGATTGCCATAATTGACATTATGGATCTTTCCGTAAGAGTATTTTTATTTGGGTCTATCTTGTCAATTTGACAGATAGGCAACACTTAATCTATACTCAAATGTGTAAATGGATTTACTATAATCTTCTCCAAACCATATGGAGCATTAACTTTGGTAATCTCCTTTGTTATGGATTTCTCCCTTCCCTTCATGTGATAGAATTCCGCCTCGATGTATTGAGACTCACATCTCTTGAATGATGCCTTATCACCATAAAATGTCCCATATTGACAATCAAAACAATATTTGAGACATTGATGGTATGATTAAGGGATAGTCGCATGCTGATGTAACAAGGGTCTTCCAAGCAAGATGTTGAAAGCTGAGTCTTGATCAACAACCATAAAATCTGAATTGGATACAAGATCTCCAAACTGAGTTCTGAGTGTAACTTCGCCCAGTGGTTCTTGTTTATTTTTATCATATCTTTGTAACATCATGGTATAAGGACATAAATTAGATTCCGTGAGGCCCAATCGACATAGTTTATGAATGGGCATGAGGTTGACTCCTGAACCATTGTCAATGAAAGATCTTCGAACATCTATGCCATTGACCTTGCCAGAAAAGTACAATAGTCTAATATGTCCATGAACAACATAATCTTCATATTCATCAGTAAAAGTTATTATTACATGGGATTATCCAGGATTATTCTCTATGTGAAAGACTTCAGCGGCAGCAATTTCAGTTTCATACTCCTGAGGACTCGACAAAGCCTCGGTGAGTGCTTCCCGAATATCTTTTGACAGATTTAAAGCATCCAGAATTGATAACGTGGCTGATACATGGGCCAAGTGTTTCAATATATCATACTTTTGACCTAGAGGTCTGTGTTTCCCAACAGGAATATGTGGTTTAGCATGTACCTTGGAAGAAGATGCTTTGGAAGTTGATGCATCTTGTATCGGAATAGGAGTTGAAAATATCCCTGATTTTGGAAGATTAGACCAATTAAATCCATTTACTTTATAAGAGGATGTTGATTGAACCTTCAACCGGTATTCCAAAATAACTGTGCCAGGACTGAATTAGCTATTGGTAGAATAACATTCTTGTTCTTGCTGAGCTCGCTGAAGGGCTCTACCACGAGTTTCTGGTGCATACACAGTTCTAGCAGGGGTAGAATTGGAGTAGTGGCTTCTGAAAGATCCATGTTTTCCCCTATATTCTGAGCCACTGAAACATCCTCTGATTACCTTGTTTAATATAGGGAATTTAGTCTCATCGAATTTGAAATTGCGACTATCATATGGATTTGTTAATTGATCATATTAACAGAACCGAAGATTAACTCTTCGTATGATGAAGTCTCTACATGACTAGCCTGTATAGGATATGCCATTTGGTGGGGCGGTGCCCGTGGCTTTTATGTATATGGTATGAAGTCCACCAAAGTCAAAGACAACTTAGGCTTTGAGACATACCCATATTCTTCTTATTCATTTTCTTTCATTGAATCATGTCGTTTTTTTGAGGACTTTCCCTCTGACGAAGAGGGTTTTGCTACAACATTCATGACAGAAAACACAATCGGTTTCTTTAATTGTGTTTGAAAAATAGCATGAGTTTGGTTGATTGTATTTCTAACCATCCAATCATCATACCTTTGTGCATTTTTTCTTTTGACATCTTGTCATTCGCCTTCTTCCTCTGGAACTGTAGCAGTGACACATGCTACCTGGGTTGAGGAGCCTTTCAATTTGACTTTTCCCAAGTCGACCATCTTTTTCAGGAGGTCTTTTATGACAAAACACTCCTGGATTAGTTGCCTTCACATTTAATTCAAGGGGCAATAATTGGGATGGTCTTCAACTCCTTACTTATTTTGCCTCTTGGGCTTTGGAAGTTGAACCAGATTATTTTCTAGAGCCAAAATGAAGTAACCAGGAACTTGTTCATTTCGGAAAGAGTATGTTTTTCTCTTCAAATCCTAAAGTTGTTTTCGCCTTTTATCTCATTGATCATCTGGATGAAATGGTCTTTGTTGTTGGAGCTCAGAAGGTGGAGCCCTTCAAGAAGATGAAGGTTTTGAAGTAAAAACAGGTACATGTGCTTGTTTAAGAATAACTGTAGTAGTTTCTTCTTTACCCATTCTCCTTACTAGAGCTGATGGAATTACATGAGATTTAGATTTATCATGTATAAGGGAATCTTCAATCTGCTGAGCAATTGAAGTAAGGTCTCGAAACCCTTCTGTATATTTCACAGGGATCAACGACGTGTGTAATTCGTCACGCAGAGTTTCCACACATATTGGCTACAATTCCTCTTGAGGGAGTGCTAAGATTAGGGAATATGTTAATCCCTTACAGCGAGCAATGAAATCTGAGACCCTTTCATTCTCTATTTGCTTACAGTTTTTAGGATCGAAAACTGTTGTCTTTGACAAAGTTGAGCTAAACTAAAGAAGGAATTTTTGGAAAATATCCTACCATCCGGTAACCGACAGGGATTCCAAGCTTGTATACCAGACAAAGGCTGGTCCATGTGGGGTTCGTATGAAGAATCTGATTTTTACTGCTTCTTGATGATCAGGAGATCCCATCATAGGATAACAACAAGACACATAATGCGTCAAATGCTGTTCAGGGTTTCCTGATCCATTGAAAATAGGGAATACATTTTTTCCAAAACTAGGTGGAGGAGAGATTGAATCTACCCATTCAGTGTAAACTTTCTTTTCTGGTTAAACATGCACACCTTTCCCTTCAATAGTTTCTAACCGATTTGTTAATGACTCAATTTTAGTTATTAAATTTTGAGAATCATCTGGTTGAACATGGACATGGGTAGGTGCAATGAATAGAGCTTGGACAGATGTGGTGGCTGGTGCTGCAATTGATGGTAGCACTACCAACTGTTGTTGCACTTGAACCGTAGGATTAGGCCTATGAGGGTGTACTGATAGAGGAGGATATTCCTGATCCAACCCAGTAGCTGCAAAAAAAATCCCTTGGCTGAATGACTCCAGCATGATCCTGAAGAAGACTACCCTGAAGTAGTTCTGAATTCAACCTCTTTAATTCCTTCATTTCGTCATCCTGTTGTGCAAACCTTTGATCTAGTGAGAGGGATTGGCCTTCTCCAGAGGAAGGATATGTAACCTGATTCTTTCCGCTCCCTTTTTTGGATCCTTTTCGGAGAGGGGGAAGTGGGTTACTTGAAGGATTACCTAGGTTTTGAGTAATCCATTGATTTCATGTACGCACACCATCTTCATTTGTGTTGGTGCGTACATCTTCTTGAGCAGTACCCTCTACATCAAAGTCCCCTGAGTGAACCTCATTTGGTGGATCAGCAACAATGACATTTATGACATTAATTGATGCATAATTCATCGCATCCCTTCTATCAACATTTCTGTGATATTGTCTTCTTCCATGAATTTGATGAGACATTACCTTTTTTTGATTTGATCCCTCAAGAACTTCTTGACGAACCGTAATTTGGAGGGAATCTCTTGATAATTTGGATCTTCATTCCTCTTCAGGTTTCTTCCCCAATCGAGAAAAGCCCGACTTTTTATGAGGAGGAGATTGATGATTTGAAAAAGTCCCCAGTCTGGGGGACTGGGGCTGTTCCTGCTGTTCTCTCTCAACTCCTCGAATCCTATATGTTGATTCTGAGGGATGGTTTAAAAGAGTCCCATGTCTGGAAAGCAGGGGTGGCTCTTGACATGATATGTCTGAGACTTTCTTAAAATCTCTACTGATCTTGCGAACCTTAGTTGGGAAATTAGCTGGATGCATTAACCTGTATCCACTTTTATCACCCGGTTCAAAAGACCGTTGAATGATTTCTGACACTTCTGTCACTTGGTGATGTGATTGATCCAAACGAGATTCATGTTCAATATTATTGTTTTCTTGATGCAAGAGTAATTCAACAACTTGTTCTCTGTATTCTTGATTTTTAGAGGAACTAGTTAAAGCATGTTCTTGGGCAAGCTTATTATTACAAACAAATCCCATTGACTGTGGTCGGCCATGGGTAATAACATTGCATGAGACCATTTTCAGCAGGCTTTGCTGACTGGAGAGCACCTTGGAATGCATTGCTCCATGAACACCCCATCCTCTAACATGAATACCAGATGGGGTATTGGAAATTAACTGACATAATCATCTTAGTGCACCAAGGAATGAACGTTGAAGGGCTCTCTGTTGTTTTTCAGCCTTCAGATATCGAGAGATTGATAGAGATGCCAAATCAATTTGACGTTGTAACCCTTCTTTTATCTTAAGATGATTTTCATATTCATCATAAGATAATACTTTATTTTTCAACTGACAAAGAGTTTTCCATTTGTTGAGATGAATATCATGAATTTCATCTTCCGTCAACATTTCTGGAATTTCATACTGAGAGTCAGCCAGAGGCCAAAACATGACTGGCACTTCACCTTTCACCAGTTGTTTTCTCATGTTCATCATTTCCTCTTTATCATTTGATGAAGAATATTCTACCTGATTTAACCAGAGTTGGTGTTTCCTTGTTGTTTAATTGGATTCAACAGGATTGGTAGAGTAATCATTGATCAAACGAGAAGATTCATGACTTAGGGGTAGTTCAGAGAATGAACTACACCCTGGGCTATCTTCTGATTGAGAAAGTATTTCACC
Organism: Viscum album; assembly: GCA_963277665.1. NCBI lineage: Eukaryota > Viridiplantae > Streptophyta > Magnoliopsida > Santalales > Viscaceae > Viscum > Viscum album. Next base: position 1,302,950,530 of record OY728145.1, read on the forward strand.
TGATAGCGATTAAGCTTTAGACATGACCGGTTTCGCATTTGCAAGTGCATCAATATAAGAGGTATTTCTTCGCACTACCTTGTCCATACGAGCATTTTCTGGGAAATTTGCATCACTACTATGGAGAGGACTTTCACAGCGAAATTCATCATCATGGGGAGGAACACCATAATGGGTTAAAACAAAAGATGAGATCTCTTGCTCCTTGGTCTTCTAACCACACAGAGGGTTCCTGTGGCTCTTATCTGAAGATGAAACTTCGAGATCGACCGAATTGTCATGAAGCAATCCTTTATGAGGAAGTGTCTGTTCAAGACCATAAGAATTAGTGTTCCCATTATTGGGAAATGAGGGAGTAGAATCTTGAATTTCAACATATAATTGTCTAAGGGCTTTAAGAACTCCAGCATCGAGACATGCCTTTTTACAAATTGTCTCTTGATATACTGACTATGCTGGGTGGGTCTTTTTCTTAGATTCCTTTTTACTCGCCTTGGAAACAACTTGTGGATGAAAGTGGATGCTCTGAGAAGGTGTATATGCCTGATAAAGAGAGATGGCCAGGTTAGGCTTACGATCTCCACTCAAATCAGGTGTATGTGCCTGAATTGGTTGTCCGTATGATATGGGGGAGTATGCCCCACAACCCTCTTGGACTAGAACTGATGTGTGATTCTGTTCTGAAGTGAACTGTTGATGTGTCACTCCACTCGTAGGGATAGATTTATGAGTATTTCCCTGAGATACTGCTGAAGCTGTTATAATATCATGGCAAGCATCCAGAATATGAGCAGGTATTTTCTTCTGCTCTTTCACCTTTTATAGAATATTCTTGGTGACTCCAGCTGCCGGAATGGGGATATATGTCCATTCCGTTCTTGGAGTAGGTGTATATGCCTGCTCCTACCCTCCTATTCCTATTAGTGAATCCTGACAGTACTCAAGTATGGGGGCAGAGAGTTGAGTCTGCCTCTTTTTTGTCATCGGGGCTTTCCAACAGACTTCTACAAATGCTACCAAGTGAGACTGTTGGTAGGAATGATTAACACTTGCAGGTGTATGTGCCTGCTGAATGCACATTGCCGAATGTAGTTGACGAGACCCATCATATGTAGTTAGACGATCCTGTTGACTAGATGATGATATATAAACAGGTGTATGTTCCTGCCTATAGTACTCTGCCAGAATTGCCTAGCGGGATCGGTGTGATGCTTCCAGACGAGTCTGCTGGACACCGGAATTAAAACGGGCAGGTGTATGTGCCTACTCATTGATTTCCACCAATTTAGGTTGGTGCAATTCTCCGGAGATGGAAGAGATGAGAACCTGCTCACTGTTGACCGGATTCCACCTCTAGTGGTTCGTCTTGCCTGCTCGGGTTCGAGGAACCTGAGCCGAACACCTGGAGTCGGTACCCCCAGCGTGTTGAGGGAGCACTGCCGCACGAGTCTGGTGGTTATTGTTGGTGGGAACCCTTGGGAAGGACTCATGTCTACATGAATTAAGGCCATGAGGGACCTGCTCATTCACCTCCTCAGAATAAGGGAGTGAATGGTGATTGCGTTTCGGGGATAACGACCCTAAATGGTTGGAGACGGTAGTCAGCACCGCCTTCTTCTTGATCACTAGTCGTCTTTGTTTGTATGACCGGTGTGAGTTGTTCACTTGGAGGGCATGTCGGGAAGCCTCCAGAGTTGGGATGGTACCATGTTGACGGTACTCCTTAACCAGCACATTTGATACCCAGCGTTGAAGACGCTGAGTAGGTGATGTCATCCTCAGAATGGATGACGATCCAGCAGGAGTAGTAGTAGTGGCATTTGCAGCAGCAGCATTCATAGGTGTGAATTTGAGAGCAGCCATTCTAGAAATGCAGAAGACCTTTGAAAAGAGTGCATGTTTGATATAACAGACGTAATCAAGATAAATTCAGCCACTACATCTTTTGTATGATTACATATGTCAATGATTGTTTTTTGTTGGCCCTCTCATTGAGTTTTAAATAGGGGCCTATCAAATAGGTAAAACATTATTTTAACTTGGATAAGGATTCACGTCGGGTTCACCATTTTTTTCTCTCAGAATATGTGGATTGACTGCCTTGATGGGAGGTCAAACATTATGATCGGTTTCTAACAGGTTTGTTTGTAGAACAGGGAACATCTAATGATTCTATATCCATTTAGACCTACATTCCAAAGGTAGGCACTCATTATTTTGTGGACTGATAAAGCTTAGGAATTTTCATTGGTTGGGAGGATGGGAGGTCTGACTCATCACACCTTTTTGAGGGGAATTATTGTCTACTCTGGGACTTTCTTTATAGATTTAAGTTATGTTCGTGAATCCTTATTACATTACCAAGTATAAAATAAGCTTTCCTTCAGATCTGGTAATCAATGATTAAATATTTAGGAAATTTAGAGAATCTTTTATATGTATTCAAGGTTCTTCATCGATAGATAATCATCTATATTTATTAGAGATTATTGGTCAATGGTACACTTCGACACATTTATATAGAAGTCTCTTGGTCATTATGGTGACCATGCTGGTTTTAAAGCTACTCAGTGGGGCACATGATGTTTATTGTCATTTAGAAGGGGATGGATTATTTCAGAGTTGGGATCAAACCCGCAGATGGGATAACTACGTATCCTTTCTTTAGAAAGGGAATCAGAACCTGTGTAGTTCGAGTAAGGGAGTATGATGTTTATGATTGATGGCTCAGAGAAGGTTTTCATAATCACTTTTACACTCTAATCTCATGTGAGTCATGCTCTGTGTGAGAAACAAGAGGTATTGGTAAAAATTATACAATTGTGCCATAAAAATGAAATCAAAAGAAATAATGTGGGACTTATGTATGTATGACTGCACAGATAAATGAAGATTAGGATTTACTTCAGGGACGAAATCTAGGAACAGGGTCCATAAAGGTGTATGTGCTTCGTGGAGATTTGAATTCTCTAACTTGGGGCTTACTCCTGAAAAGGAATACCAGATCAAAGGTAAATTAGTACTAGTTAAGAAGAATTAAGATTGGGGCTTACTCCTGAAGGGGATTCCCATATTTGTGACTGGGGCTTACTCCTAAAAAAGGATGCACAGGTTAGGGGATCTGGGGCCTACTCCTAAAGAGGATGCCCAGATTAGAGGACTTGGGGCTTACTCCTAAAAAGGATTCCCAGATTAGAGAACTTGGATTGGGGCTTACTTCTGAAAAGGAGGCCCAGGTTAGAGGAATTAAGGTTGGGGGCTTACTCCTGAGGAGGATTCCCATAATTTGGGGAATTATGACTGGGGCTTTCTCCCGAAAAGAAGGCCTAGGTTAGGGGATCTGGGGCATACTCCTATGGAGGATGCCCAGATTAGATGACATGGGTATTACTCTTAAAGAGGATGCCCAGATTAGAGAACTTGGATAGGGATTATTCCTAAAAAGGAGACCTAGGTTAAGGATTCTCTCATATTTAAAGGATGTGGTTGAATGAATGAAATATCAATCTTTAGTGATATAAATATGTGTAAATAACTAGGTTTTGAGAGATATTCCACAGAATTCCTTTCAGATAAGGAAGTCAAATCAAGAAATCATGCCATAAATGGCTCTGAATAGTGTCTTGAAGACTGAATCTTGAATAGGAGAGGTGGAATGGCTTAAGAGGGGTGAAATGGGAAAGAAGGGCACCCAAAAAGGTGTGGAGGGGAAAGTCCTGGTAGGCGCATGTGTACTGCGTGGGCGCACAAGTCCTGGTCACGCAGGTATACCTGCACGACCTATACGTACTTGCGCATTTGTAAAACAGTGCGGTAATACTTGAGCGATCCTTGATTAAAGCCTTTAGAATCTTCTTGAGGTTCTTCCAGAAGAGGGGCGCGAAAGTTCTATTGAAGGAGTAAGGCGGGATGCAAGTTGTGCCTTTTCCCTTAAAGGGTGGACACTCAGGCGCGCAAGTGTTGATGAGTTTCAACACTTAGGCCTTCCTCCCCCTCTTTAGATCTTCCGTTATAGTTAAGAAATTACCTTAGAAGTGTTTCGGAAGCTTTGAGAAGAGACTAGGGCGCCGAGAGCTCAAATCTGTGTTTCTGGAAAAAATCCTCCCTCCTCAATGGGGGGGGGGGGTCCCACAGGGTCTATTTATAGGCAGGATAAGACCCCAGGTGCTTATCACTTAAGTCGCGCAAGTCACTTGTGCGACCATCATACGTCGTGCAAGTGGACTTGCACGACTATGAGGGAACTTGCGCGGCCTATGGGAAATGTTCTCCTTATTCATCCCTTTGTTTATTTTTGATATTTTTCTCAAAGGATGAATAAATTTGTTCTATGTCATTTCCCTTTACATTCCTTTGGACTCTGTGACGAAAAAGGAGTGTCAACAATGATCTATGAAGTGAACCATACTGGTGAAAAAGTGTTATTATATAAGAACTATATAAATATGATGCTCTCTTAATATATTAATCATGATATCATGGTTGTTTTCATTGTCATGTCAATTATGAGAATAAAATAGGTTTTTTTTAAAGATGATGACCAAAAAGGAATCATGATACATGTGGAAAATTAAATTCATTAAATACATGAAGGCCATTATTGACTTTTTCAAGGAAAACGACAAAACCAAATTCTCATACCAGATTTATGTGGTCTAGAATGGTGTATGTGGCTTGTATTATTGTCTCACATGCACCTGATGGTAACCCAAAACCTGATAGATCATACAAAAAACAATTTCTCCTCAGAGCTGGATAAATTGGTCATCAATATTTGGCACCAGATATTGGTTCCTCGTTATAAGAAATTTCAATTGGTGGTAATCTATGAAAAAGTGGAGGGTATCATATTCCTTCTTGGTGAAAAGGACAGGTTGACACTATATTGATGTATTGGGTTAGATACAACCATTTTCCTCGAAATCTTCATGATTCTATTTGTGTTCTTGGATCTCTGTAGATTTAATCCTCTATGGAGGAATGGAAACAATTTTCACACATGGAACTACATCAATAGTGAACTAACCCTTTCTCTCAAGAGTTAATACAATGAAATAATTTGGGAAAATGTCTTTGAAATGATCCATAATAGGATTTAATTCTACAAATCACATATCATAATCACTCATAAGGAGAATTTCCATCTAGGTTTTTTCTTTGCCAAGCCCATAATCCTTGGGTCCAACTCAACTAGATGGGATATCCCATTCTCCATTATGGATATATATTGTTTCATTTGGTTATGAAAATTAAACACATTGGTGATAACACTCCACCAGGGATCAAACAGTAACAATATAGTCCAAACAGAGTTTGTCATCAAATCTAGTCATCATGAGGATAAAGAAAATCTATAGAAAATAGTTACCACCAACCTAAAACAGGATCTCGTGAAACATGCAAATTTATTTGACCTATAGTGTCATTTTGAGAGACATAAATACCTAATAGTACACAATTGAAAGGCCTAGAAATTCCAAAACAGAAATAGATATAAAGAAGTTTGATGCACCCACATCAAAAAGAAAGAAATTACAATATAGGATAATATAATAATATCTATATCTATATATGATATGGTAATTTTCTCTGTAGGAGTACGTTATACTATATAGATATACCCAGAAACATGGTCTTAAGATGCTTCATAACATTCATGGGTAGTTCCACTCTACTGATGTTGATGTTTTAAGGCCTTAATACCTTAGTAATGTCCATGTACCAATCCAAAACATCCATGTAGAAGACCAAATCCCAGCCTTATGTCAATTCCTTGATCATGTACCCAAAAGAGGTCTCATTACACATATACATTGACTAGTGGTTGTAGGTGACACATCCTACCACAATCTTGGCACATTATTGAGTTTCTCATGCACTAAGTCTTCTTATGGACTAACCGTTCACACAAGTGAAACACTACATCGATGTTGGTGAATTTCACCTTTATATAAGTTTCCCAATGTGTTCCCCCTAAATGGAAATTCCTACTACTAGATGAATTATCACCCTTTTTAAGAAGTAAACAATAATGGATCACATTTATAACATCCCTCAGATTTAGTTTTTGAAATAATGGAATTGTTCGCTATCTCTATAATGGTATTCAAAAAAAACATTAATATCCGATTAGACAAAGTACATAATCATTTCCTCAAATTTCCTCACAGTCATCAACTCATCACCAGTAACAGTTTGAGAAAAATTACATATATTGATCAAAATATTAGAATACTCTAGCACAATCATAGTTCCCTACTGAATATGGAAGAACTATCGGAAATGATCTAATATCTGATTCTATGGGAATAATATATCATTGAAGTATTTCGGGTTGTTTTCCCAGAACATACCCCAATGATTCTCTGCCTAAGATATGATTTCCCACTAGTTCATTATATAATAACATAACATGTGGGTAGTGAGGTTTATCTTATACTCTATAGATGTCTCAAGATAGTATAATATCAACACCATAGAATTGAGACATGACTCATAAGTCTGTGATCCACTATACCTAATGCATTTGGGAGGATGTTGCCGTAGAAAACCCAGGGTCATCTATTCTATAGTAGGGTCATGATGGGGAGACCCTAGCACATAATGCATAAACTGAAAGAAACTATCAAAATAATGATCATTGGTGCCTAGTGAAATATTATAATGATGTTCCTCAAGTGTCTCTAAATGTGGTAATGTAGGTGTATCTGTTCTCCCAACCTACAAAGCATGATCATCACCACTTTCTTGGCATACAACCTGAGGATTCCATGGTGAAATATCTCTAAAATTTCCATGTTCACTCCTCATATAGGATAAATAATGGATTAGGAAAATGATAAAGGATGGAACATGAACATGGCCTCCCTATTAAAGATTCACAGCCCTCTACCTACACTTAAAACGATTTGTATGTGATAAGAAAAGTTCACATAAGGATCCTAAATGATGTGACCTACTTCCCACTGCAAGGGTTGTGTTAGGTTCAAGGTCTCATATCACACATATGAGATGACCATTACATTTTGAATGCTTATATTCATTTTTATTTTAAATTCATTTATATATTTATATCCCTATAAGCGGTTTAATTAGATGGATCACCACTTCAAATTTATAAGGTCCCATAAAAATTAGAATTTTGGAATGTGGTAACCAAATAATCCTAACCATAACATGTTCCATCCTATGTGAGAAACGCTCTATGGATCAATGTGCCATAACTAACCACTTATGTTGACTTCATTATCCTATAATGGAAATCATTTTTCAGTTAATGATGTATCTATAAGTGTTAGTTTTTTTCTCATCCCTATAAGGAATTTAAAAATTATTCTACATATAATATTCAATGTACCATAACTAGAACATTCATCCAAGAAAATTCACATAATAAAGTACATATGTTATGGAAAAATTCATGACATTAAATACCTATGGTGCCTTGTATAAGGAAAAAATTTATATACCCTCATATCACAAGGACAAGGCTAAACGACCCTTTATATTTATAATTTGATTAAAATAAAAACATCGTATAAAATGTGTGTCACAAAATTATATAAATAATGATACTAAATCATGAGTAGGTAATATCTATTTTTACCCATCCATAGTAATTTGGGTTTCTGTTGTACGTGGGTTAGACACTCCTTGAAAAATGTGTCATACCATATTCCATTATCCTAGTCTAATATATAATACCCATATTTTAAAAAAATTGAATGTTCTTTGATACATCTCGGTAGCATCCCACCCCAAATTCAACTTATTCATACCCAGAGACGTTGGCCACAAGACGACATTCACACCACCCAATACGCCAGAGTCTTCCGAAATACCATGGATGGTCTATGGTTTTTCCATGGGGAGACTATTCCCCCATTGATTAGAGTGGATCACAATGATATATAAGAAATATGAAAAAAAATGGAATAAGAAAATCTATGACTAGAACAGCAACCCACTCTTGAAGAAGCAATATTTATATGTAGATATCAACTAAATAATAATAAACAACCACACCAGATAATAAAAAACATGTTGGTGCTAAACTGAAATAAAGACAAAATAGGATGGTCATAATTTTATGAAACTATAATAAATGAGTATATGTGGAATTATGGGCAAATTCATGTACCAAAAGATATCAAAATACATAAAGGATAAAAATATGTTGAAACTTCATCAGAATCATAGTCTCAATCCCCTACTCCAGTACCCCATCATAGATAATTCATTCAATCATCAGAAGTATGTACATTCCCATTGTCCATTATTGTATTCATGAAGTCTTCTCCAATACCAATGGTAGGTCATGTAGGTTGTGAGTTATAATCCTTAAAGGCCACCACCAAATGTGTCAATATCAGTCGTTTTCATGAAATATAAAATGAAAAGAATCCTAGTTACAGAAAATACAAGATAATTAATAATTAATTTATTAATACCTCAGTCCTGGATCCCCAAAGGATACCCTAACTGATACCACCTTCTTCATCCAAAGAATGATGTCTAACTAAATATAATGTAAAATATAAGGTGTTCACATGGTCATTATATACAATATATCACATGTGGACCAACAGAAATTTTTTTATTGGAATACACATCCCTTATACATCAATTAAACATGATTATAATTTAATAAAAAAGAATCATAGATAATAGAAGCAAGAAATTCATCAAATCGTGAAATGTCATCATGAGTCTATCCTAGGTGATCCATAATGAATCTTATGGGTCCTTACAAAAGCCCATATTTCAACTAATATCATGGTGTACATCCCTGGTGATTACTTCATGAGGAAAATGACATGGATGTGATTGAAGTAACTATTTTATTGTGGGGTTTCATATCATTACTCAATCTCCCACATTAGGTTTACCATTTTTGGTATTCTCTATAAAATCAAAATGGTTTCCACATCCATAATTGGGTATAGTCTGGCTTTATAATAGCAGGTTTTTGGTTATGGTTTTAGACCCAATGAGTCATTATAACACACAATGGTCAAGAGGATGTGAGGTCGGGCTCATTGTACCAATTTATGGTGAATTGTTGCCTACTCCAAGACTCTCTTATATATTTTTTATGTGATTGTGAATCTCTTTCCAATGATTGTCTGAGATGGGTTATCCTAATAGTCTAATCATAGGTTAACCAATTTTATGTAAGGAATAAGGGGTTCTAATTAGTGTATCCATCTGTATGTACCTAAGGATCTTCATATATTTTAAAGTAATGGGATGTTTTTTAGGAGCTGAATCCATATAACCAAGCTCCTTAGAATTTGATGTGATATAGGTGCAGTTAGTATTCAATGGAGGGGATTGATCCATTATGAGGCATCCTACATATCCGGGTCATTTATGAATTCAAAACCTACATATTTTTTTAAACATGTTTAGTTTAAAATTTTATAAAAATAAAATATAATTGGTCCATAATAAAAAATTTATTCATGATTGATTATCAAGGAGGTGTCCTACGTGTTCTGATTATGGAACAAATCAGAGTTGTGGTAGTTCATTTTCATTCTTAGTCAACTGAAGGATGTGTTAGAATGATCATACCATGGGAATGAAAGAGTTATGATGGATGGAATATCAAATTAAATTGGGGGACTTACACCTAAGTGGATGACTATTTGAGATAATGCCTAAGGAAGGAATTCTATATATCCTTATTATTGTAGGAATTATAGTTCTCATAGTTCAATTTGTTGGGACATACACACTAATGTTTCCCTTTCCATTGTATTGGTTTATGATGAAAATGGAATGATTATTACATCTCCGTAAACCCACATTATCCATGCTTGCTATGATAAATAATGGATACCATGTAATAAGTGTCACTATATATGGATAACGGTCATATACACAGGGACAACCATTTTGTGGTTAATATATAGATCATGCATAATAGAGGTGGATTTTTCATCCTAGTTATAGAAGAAATCAGAGTCATCATTATTTATTTGATCAAGGATTACACACTAAGGTTTCCCTGATATTATAGGCATAGCATATTATGCTAATAGTGAGGGATTACCCACTAATTATTGAAAGGGTTATCAATTTAAAGGATTCCCAAATGAAATATCCTTCCTGTTTCAAAGATATTTGATGTTTTTTCTCTTGGAATGAATTGATTGTAGGCTGACATGTTTGAGGGTGTCTTGCTGACATGACCAAAGAAATATTCATGATATATTTTACTCCTTTAAATAATTTTTTTTAACTTGGATGGAATGTCAAATGGTTTTATAATTATGATGGATGAATTTTATGTAGGACATCTCAACAATCATTCATTTTTTCCTAGAAGCCATCACATGATCTTAGATTGGTTGCCCTAAAATCCAATGCTTGATATTTTCTATCTTATCGTGAGGGCCTTGCCTGATCAAGCTAACATGACCTAGTTCCATCATGAAAGATAGATATAACTATTTAGATAATTATGAGAATCTTTGTGACAAGTTTTTAGGGTGATTCAGTAACCATGTTTACATGTTTGGGTGTCCTCGCGAATGCGAAATGACATATTTTAGGGACATCGCATACCTGGTGACATACATTGGTGATGTCGCGACACTCATCTGATATGTACTGGTTCCACCATATAATATGGGTGACATGTCTAGAGGACATTGTGAGGCTTGTATGAATATAAAAATGGATTCACAAGACATGGGTGGATTTCCCTGAAAGGTGGGGGCATGTGACATTCTTGGACATTTCCAACGGACTTATAATGATCCAAATAGAATAAAAAAGGAGCTCTATGTAGTTTCGGTGACATATCTTAGTTTTGTTTCATGAAATGGGTTGTTCCAATAAAGATAATGAGGATCATAATATATTTTCTTCTCATAATTATCCGATATATCTGTCTTTGTCCTATCATTTATATTGAATATTCATTAGATTTTATTATTGTTATTTTTTGGTCCTATAGGATTAATCAAATATGAGATATGTTCTTAACGCGCTCTGTTATAATTTATTTACATGATCTATGAGTGATAAGGGTAAGAAACAATTTATTATTCATTAATTCTGTAGTTTTCACCAGTATCTTACCTGATAGAAAAAATCTTGATCGTGAGATCTTCCACTCTGAGAAATTTTCTCATATACATTGGTGTCATAGAAAGATCCCATCTATATATGTATGCATACTTTCATGTATGAATTTATTTTTAATGATGTGGTTGAATATTTATATGCCTATATAGACTAGGTGTTTGTTGCTTTGTGCATATTGTGTTGTGATAATCCAGGATGGATTCAGAAGAGGGATTCAGCATCACGCATCTTCCCATAGTCCAGACATTGGTTACTATGAGGGTTCCAAATAATTTTCAGTGACCAAAAAACATCATTTAAATTCCTCTATTATCGTATTATAGTTAATTTAATGATTTATTGTTCAATAATTTGGACATTCCCAAAGAGTATCATATTGTTAGGAAAACATTTCATAGGTACCTAGAAAAATCAATCGACGTAAAGCTTAGGCATGTGGAAAGAGTTTCACAACTACGAGAGGATCCCTTTATATCCTTATTTAATTTTTCTTATTTTAAAACATTTAGGGATATCATGAGGTTTTATTAGTGTTGTTGAATAAAATCACTCTACATCTTGGGGATGTGTCGTGTGAAAAAGAAAGTGTACTATGGAGATCCAAGATCAATTCATGGAAAATCCCATCTATTTATCCTTATAGAGACAAAGGTGGAGTCTGAGGTTTCTCAGACTTTTCCAACACAATTTACATGTGGAGGATGAAATTATAGTGAGAATTCACTGAAGACATATCATTGGGTTCATTTATTGTCTTGTGGGTCACTTTGATCTCATCACATTGTGTTTTTTGATTGTAAGATGATCTAATTTCTCAAATATTTATTTGAAATATTTATTTTACAAATGCCTTGGGTTTATTGGGTATTAATGGATGATTTTGAGTAAAATAATTATCTACATTAGTATTGTATCACATGAGTTTTAGGACCACAATCGGCTCCCACCTTCTAGATATTATCCTCTGATTGAACGAAGATTTTATGGATAGTTTGATAGGTTTCCACCAGTTGACACGCTGCATGCCCTTGGGGAGCTTATCTTGATACAGTTGCCTGATTGGTGATATTCTAGGGTTACTTATCAATAATATAAGGACTTGTTAAGGGGAATCCTTTGGATATTCCATGTGTTATGCGCCTAACATTCCCAACAATATTACCTAATTCTAGTTAGGTGATCACGTGTCACCTAGGGTTTCACATGATCTGCATGATCATTCCCACCTTTGTGGGGTAAATAATACAAATATCAATCATTTATTTTTGAATTTTATTATTCTCATTTGACTAGTGTCATAAAATGACCCCTAGGAGTGATGTCATAGTGGAAAGTGGATAAATTCAGAGGAATGTATATGCCCGACTATGTCTTTGGCGTCGTCACTTGTCAATGTTTGGGGTGATGTTTGGTCTTCCAGCTAATTTTTGGTATTATGCGGGATTCCCTATAAATAGGGTAGTGTGTAGGGGTTCATAGACTAGATATAAAATTATTAAATTCTCATTCTCTCTTATTCTATGATGTGACCTTATCCTATGACCTTCTGGAAAGACAAGGTTTTCAGCCCTCGCAAAGATCCCATTTTGCAAGAACAATTCTATATGAATTATTTTTCCATCTATTCCGCTCAAATTATGCATGAAAAAAATATAAATAACTATTTTCTATTTGGACATGGGGATACTCGATCATCCTCAAGGTTTCACAGGATCTTCCAGATTTATCTCATGATCTTATTTAATAACTTTTTTCATTCCGGAACATGTCCAGGTCACACGATGATGAGTATTCAATGAGGACATGAGGTTTCACCATACCTTGAGTGTTTATGAAACCCAAAATATCATTATGATTTATGTGGTTCACCAGTCCCTTTTGGGATTTTTGATTTCCTTTGCAGATTCATGCAATGTTCATGATACTGCCATAATTTTAATAATTTTACTTTTTATAAGACTTTATTTTATCACTCATACATATTCCACATATTTTTTTTGAAATGGTTTTTGATTCTAGTCACACATATCATTATCCATTGAGAAAATATTTAAAGGTAGTTATGGCCCATCGTGATTCTATTATGTCATTTCTTTAGGTTATTTTCCACTATGATTTTGGGTCACTCTAACTGAGTTGGATAACATTGATGGGATAGAATATTTTGGGCTATCAGTATTTGTACCCATTTATAGGTTTTTTTCTTACAAATTACACTCATATTCCATGCCTCAGTCATCATGTGTTCCCTCCTCTTGGGTACTGAATACACGTAATACCTTTTGAGAGAGCATATGTCTAGGTGATACTTTGTTACTGAGGGAGACCGTGAAGATGTTCATATACTAACTTATATTCCAATATACAGTGAAGGGATAAAACAAGAGAAAATTTTGTATTTTCAAATGTATCACTCAATAAAGATATTTTCTCTCCTAGCACAAATATTACGTGGATTCTTAACTAGGACATCCAATTGGGAGGTAGCTATGGAATGGAATGGGGATGCCCCTTCTGGGTGAATTAAATTTCTTTTGAATTACTTAAGTAGATGATATAGATTGGAATGTATGAGGTTTTCTAGATCTCACAGAAATATTCTAATTAAAAAAAGGGTATGATGAAAGAACTGTTCATTCATTGAATTCCAAACATGAATATTGTCCACCTTGATCCTAGTGAAATGGGAGTCAACATCTGGGATGTGGAGAAAATATGTTGTGTAAATATATTATGTTTCATATACGATGATTTCCCCCATGGTCGACTAGGGATGACTTAATGAGGACTCCTCCTCTTAACCGTGAACTAATGAAATTGGCTAAAAAGGCCCTCTTGTATGATCTACTTCTAAGAGAAGACATTCCATTCCGGAAGTGGGTGGGATACATTATCAATAAGGCTTTTCTTTGAATAAGAATAAAATAATTCAAAGTCCTTTCTTATGAAGGATTACTATTGTGCACTAGGTACCTACTAGCCTATGGTTGATTAATGAGGATTTAAATAATGGGGATGGTATGTTGTCCACTATATTGATTGGGCTATCCAAGAAGCCAGTTTACTATCTATATACCGTATTTTGTTCTTACATCTATTAAAAGAAATGGGTTGTGTTTTTTTTCAACTTTCATGATGGAATCTTCCATTGTAGGGGGATCTTATTTGGATATATGTCACTATTATGTACAAACATTATTATCTTCTATAACATGTTTAATAGGTAAAACACCTTTCAGGATCATGGTACCCTACCAAGTATTATGGGGATGGATAGGATTTCATCTAGGATGCTATGAATATCAGAACATCTATAATATACCTAATGTCTATTTCATATCATATATATAATGTATTAGTGGTATGTGACCTGTTAACTAAAATATTATAATTCCAAGGCTTATTTGAGGCTCTATAATCATTTGTCTTTTAGACCCCATGACCTTTTGTTGACAGGAGATATTCTTTCTACTAGTGAGGCAAGACATGAGGAATTGTCTTATATGACATCACTTCATGAGGGCATTATTAACAGTAGTACTAAAAATTATCCAATATTTTAATGGTATTAACCCTATTATATTATTATCTAGTTCATATTTTTTTAATCAAGATGTTATAACTTGGTTTATTTATGATTTTAGGATAATCTAATGGTGGCCTGCTAATTTTGGCTGATGTTCACCAATGTGGATATTCGGGATGAGACAAAAATTCCTCCCAATGATACAACAATTGCTTTATCTCATATCTATACATAGGCCTACATCTTCTTATATCCCAATCTACATTGGTAAGAGATTCATCCCTAGCACTATCTTCTAAGAACACTCCCATTCCTGGAAAAGAAACTGGCCTCTAGGGGGCCAACAACCCCAAAATCACTCTATAAGTAAATAAGAAAATTACTATTTCTAATAAGATTGTTAACTGATGTGGCTATGGAGAGTGTAGTAATAGAGGGTGGTGATTGTCCATTGTTATCTTTTCCCATCACATCACAATAGTGGTCAGTTTAGAGGATTAATATTTCAATGGTTGTGTTATGGGGTATAATACAGCAATAAGAGATACCTTTGAAAGAATTATCTCATGTAACCACCCCTCTATGTGTCACATTAAAAAACCAACCAAATGAAGTCAGTGACTTATTTGAAGACCTTGATGTAGCTTTGGAATGATTCAAGGGGAAGATAATGTATTCATTTTTCATCCACAATATGGTTGATCAAGGTAGGATGAAATTTTTTATTAATGAACAGAGTTATCGTATATCTAAAAAATCAATAATGTTTAACTCATTTCTCTATGTAATGGGTTTGGGTGCTATTTTAACTGTACTGACTTCCTCTTTTTGAAACGAAGAGATGTTTTATAAGACCATCCAATCCTTCTATCTGATATATGTTAACCCATGGTACATAATTTTTCAATGATTTTTTCAGTTATAGAGAGACCAATGATGATGGGTCCCTAAGTCAAATGGTCGAGACAAGGTTGTGATTTCCATATCTAGTGAAATAACATTGACATTATCACATTCTAGAGGGATTTCCCCAAAAGAGAAGAGGAAAATAAAATACTTTTCAGTTTTAGGGACTTGTCCTCTAGAATCCTCATGTTACTTTGGAAATTCAAACCTTCTTTATATTGGACTATTTTCCAAACATATCCTGACTCATCAAAAAATTGCAGGTCCCTATCAAGATCATTTGGAAGATAATGTATCTAATTCTCAATGTGAATAAGGGTGTTCAGACTATTTGGATGATCCTTCTTTATTAGGATTGTTCTGTCATGATGAAGAGGTGGTTGAGGTTCTAGATTGATCTTGATTGTCACCAAGAAAAGATATCTCAACTATCACACCACATGATCTAGTGATGGTATACACCATTCTAGAGGATAGTGAAATATGTGTCTATACTTCTACCAGATTATACTTGATGGGATTAAATTTTGTAGATGGTTGATACATTATCAATAATATACATATAATTTAATTTTTCATTCATATTGATATTAACATTTTTTTCCGGTAGTACTCATGGGTGGTGAGTGAATCACAGCTTCATGAAATGCACTGGATGTTACCCGAAGCCACTCATCAGAAGGAGGATTCATCTCATCACCCATGGATGGGGTCAGGGCAGTGGACATCTCTAGAGATGTAATGAATAATTCTATATTTCTTATGTTGGAAATATCGATATGTTGCCTGGTGATACAATATTATTTATCTTGTGATTGATATATGTCATTTCCCTTTCCCCAGTGTCTTCTCACTAGATACCATAGGCTCTAGTACCTTCAACATTGGGCGATCCTCTAACTGGATCAATCGATGAATTGGCTGGCTCAATTCCCCCCATCAACAAGGACTTTCAAAACAACTATTTTTCATGGATACCTCATCATAGAATATAAGCTTGTCCCAATGATGAACCTAGATCAGAGCCCTTGGTTTCTTTCACTTTATCGGTCGATGTGGTGTCAAATGTAGAGGGAGATCTAATTGTTACTTTCAAAACCCCATTTGGATGTGCTGAAGGACCAAATAGGCCATGTTAAATTTCTATTTCCCAACCATGGTTATGAGGGTTTGAACAATTCCTCGCTTCATTACTAGTTGAACGAGGTGGTCTCCTTGATAGAACAGAATAGGGTCCTCTAATTGAGGGTTTTAGCTACTAAGCCCTCCTATTCATCAAAAAAAAACTGGGAAAAAGATTTAAAATAAGATTCTTTGTGTGTGATAGAACTATATTCTAACAAGGATGTATTCAATCCTAGAAAGGTTGAAACAAAAAATCATCAGTGTGAAATCATCCATATTCAAGTATAACTATCCCATTTTCCACAAGAACATCATATATTAAGGATTTCATTATTAGGGAAGTAGGGAATCTTCGATGTCGTTGAGAAAGTCAGGCATGAAGCCGCTTCTTGGTAGAAAGAGTTCTAACATGTTATGGAAGTAGAAACTGGGTCTTCTTACCAGTTACACATATCTATTACCTTCATAGACCGGTGGATTGTAGAGTTAAAATGTTCTCAGGGGAAAATATTGTGAGGAAGTTAAATTTTTTAACTATGCTTGGGTTTTATGATCATAAGTGAGGCCCCAATATGTGCAGATTCCAACTCTTGTATGATATTAGTGAATAGTTATATTAAAAAATTTATGTTGTTTTGTAATTTTTTTTTCAGGATATGCATGATTTTTTTTTTGATTTGATGTAATATGAATCACCAATGATACCCAAACTTTTTATAATATAATTTTTACCTAAATTATTGGATCTGTATTCTTATATAATTATAGATTCTCCTAGGGAAAAGCTCATGAATGAACACTAACATGATATTCCATATTGACATATCTTCTAAAGTTATCTTGAGATCACCTTATTCAAATATGGTTAACCGGGTAGAATATATTACCCAAAAGGAGATTTATATTTAGTTTTCCAAAGTGTATAGGTCTTTAGAGAATATATTTATTTCTCATCGGGCTATATTGTGGGCCACACAATAATTTTTATTCTTTCAAGATAAATCATTGATTTGTTTTAGTATAAGGAACTTTATCTTGGAATTTTAATCACTTTAGCTTAGTTTTTAGAGCTCAGAACATAAATGGCTATAATTTAGTGTCTTTTAGTTAAGACCGTTAATCCTTGTAGTTCATGGTATTTTAGCTTAGACCTTTCATCATTGTAGTTTAGGGTGTTTTAAATTAGACCTTCTCTCACTATAGTTTAGGTTATTTTATCTCAACCCTTCTATCGTATTTGTTTTGTGTCTTTTATTTTGGACCTTCTATTGTTGTAATTCAGGGTCTATTAGCTCAGACCTTCTATCACAATATTTTATGGTATTTTATCATAGATAATAGAATATTTTAATGTTCATAGTCAAACATCTAGGACTTGATAGAATATTGTGGGATTTGGTTATGACATTCTAGGAATGAAAAAAACACACTAATATGTTGGGTCTTTGGTGGTGTTGTGGAAGCTCGCAAGGATTAGATATCCTTTTTTATAAGTAGTATATGGCTTTGGTTGGTAGGTAAAATCCATTACACATTGAATTCATTGTCAAATAGAGATTTATTTACTCTTAGACAATGGTAATTAATGATTCATGGGGGTCATATTGGTCGAGGGTGAAATACATGGGATGCTAGTTCCACCTTGTTGGTGAAATAAGTCATTACCCAAATGATTGATTCAATGATTATGGGATGGGTTAGAAATGTTGGTGATGGGCCATAACACCCTAAGGTACCGGGTTATTCCATGGTGTGCTAGGCTCATATGTATTGATGCCCCTTTCAGGCAAGGATGATTTTCTTTTAATTGTTACTTCAAATATCTTATGTGTCGATACCATGGACAATCAAATATTTTTTCCACTCCATTCCATGGGACATGAATAATTTTTTACGAATGAAACATCCAAATTATGAAGTTGGTTATATAGGTGATCTATAAAGGAAGGGTTTTAGAATCCTAGAGAAGTTTGTCAATTAATGTTTTAGCTCAAAACATACTCTATGCCAATTCCAATAAAGATTCTTGGGACATCAATGGTTTGAGAATGTGCCGGAAGATTACTTCATTGAGAATGGTTAGAAAATATTATGACAGAATGTTAAGGATATCTAATCGTCCCACATATTTTAGTATAAATATTTTAAATCATAGTCCAAATTTCTATGGTCAGGATGATGATAAGGGAAATTCATACTGAAAATGTCCCAAAAAACAAGGGGTATTGTGTTCTCCCATGGGGATTCCATGGAATATCAGGATCATAAATACCTTTTAACATTTTAAAATTTTTCATTGACATCAATTGGAGAATATTAAGGAGACAAAGGCATACATATATAGTCATGAAAATGATCCATTGGAGCCGAGAAACCTTTTCCATGATATATGTAATATTTTTTTCATCAAAGGATTTGAAATAATGAAATATTGATTTTTTAATTTATAATATCCAAGAAGGTTTTGATTTCCCATCAAGTTGTGTCATGACCTAGGGAACATATTTTCATGGTGAGGAGAAGGGAAAAATTATTACTCTTACTTTTTCCAAAACTAGGGGATCCATCGACCATATAGAAACTTTTACTAAGGAAACAATTTAGGCCCTATCAGCTTTATGCCTTATTCATTTATGCACTTGTTTTTTATTGAACACTAGAGAGGATAACTATAGTGATAGATGTCTTAACCTTTTCTAATTCCTCCCGTTGCTTAAAAAGTTTTTTATCACTATCAATTATAGTTTATGGTCTTACTATTTCAACTCGATATATGTTAGAGTTTAAATCATATAGATTTGACCAGAGTGTGAGATGTTTTTGGTTAAGATGTTCACAAACCTTATATGAGGGATGGGGCACAATTGTATAATTTGGATACCAATGTTCAAGAGTACAACATAATCATTTTAATATGGGGATGATAATATTATAAATCCTAGAACGAGATTCTCAGGTCATGAGAAATGAAATGAAACAATAATATCGTGAAAGACCCCAAACAACATTATGGTGTTAAGATATACCGTAGAGATATCAAGTCTCAAAATGATAAAAATCCCTTTTTATAGAGTGATGTGTTTGTTTTATATCCATATTCACATATTAAATAGTTGTATGCATACATGAATATTACAAAAAATTACTCTAGAAGAGGAGTTTCTTTTCTAGGGTCCATTGATAGTTTTTGTAATCCCAAGTCACTAGATAAATGAAGTATGATTTATTTTTTGGGGTACCAAATAGATGATGAAAACATACACATACTCTTGATGACTGGATTAATTCATTCGTGGTCATCTAATAAAGGATGATAATGGGTGATGGTCTATAAATTTTAATATTGTTCGGTATTGATGTACTTACTTCAGTGAAGTTTTAACATCATTTTTTAGGTATGTTACCTTGTAGTTTAATATTTGTTGGTATATATGTTACTGGGTAAAATTTTAATTTCATGTAACCATGATGTTTGAATTTTAGTCTATATTCATGTGGTAAGGATATAGGAATCAAGATAAAAAAAATTCAAGTCACATTACATGAACATGAAATTCGTATGAATTTCTAACTCATATGTAAAAAAAACATCTTCCATCACTCACACCCATTGGTTTTTGAAGTGTATTTCTTGTTAGTTATTATAGATGGGCCTAGTATTGGAGATCCAATAATGAATGCATATCTTGTGATTATAGGAATAAATACACATGTATTTCATGAAAGGGAAATAATATATATAGTTATGGACCATTTGTAGATGTGAGAATTGCTTCTTTTGATTATTGTAATTCGGTATAGGATTGGATATCCAGGGGTCATTATGTATCCTGGGATGAAATTATTCAAGTTGGACATAGTTATTGAGGAACCATGAATTTTAATGTCACGTGGAAGGGTAATTGGATTCCTAATGTGAAAAGGGGTAATATAGCTAGACCCAAGGATGGGAATCAAGGTGTCATTATGCATCAATGATATGTGGAATCAATCCATATATAGTCCTAGATGAAGAAAATTCATTCACAAGTTTTGGCTATACAAAATGATGGTGCTTTTTTCTATTCATTATGACTAGACCCAGGATTGATCATCTAGGTATCAGTATATGTTTTGTGATGATAGGAATCAAGTCACATGTAGTTACGGATGGAGGTGTGGTATTATACCAAATCCAACAACTGTGGCCCTCTCGGGTGAGGACGATAGGAATGTATAGTTTTATGTCATGCATGGGGAATTATCTGTGTGGTTTATCATCATGTAGTGATGAATCGCAATATTTATTTTATAGTATTATATTCAAGACCACGATTATACTATCATGAGATGTTATGCCTCATCTATAATGGGAATAAATTTCTATAATTCCTATATTCACTTAAAAAAAATTTATTTGAGAAACAATGAAGGGAATGAGTTACCCTCACATTATTGAGGTAGTTAAGGATAATACATGTTACTTTTGTATCATGTATTTTCTAGACCCAGACATCAGACTGAGGAATCCCTACATATCACATTGAGATGATATTAAATCCACATGTTATTATAGAAATCTCGCGAAGTTTTAATGTCATGTGTAAAAGACATTAGTCATGCATTTTAACTTCTTAAAGTGAGGAAGAGAAAAAATCAATGTGAATAAAGATGGATTTCATGGATCTGTGTAGCTTTTGGTCACATGGTAAGAACATTTTTGGTGTATTTTTGAAATCATGTACTAAGGAAGATGTTCATTATGGAGTTTAATGTCTTACTACAAGAACATGAGATGATATGCAGTTTAACATCATACGATTAGGATATTAATGTGTAGTTTAAAGTCATGCAATTTTGATGACAAGTGTTTGCCGATATCTATGAATATAATTTCATAATAAAACACACATCTGTGGGGGCGCGATATGCATCCCATCTATTTTGGAAAATGAGTAGGCTATGTTAGGATAGTACTTATGTATGATGTAAGGAACTTCCCATTTGGGTCCCATTTTAGGATGTTTCTTCCATGGTATCCTTGGGGTACTGAGTGACAATACCAATTCTACATAGATGAATGAATTTAGGAAAAAAATTTATTAATGGCTCGTTTTATTTGAAAATGACGTTCATCGAGGTTGTGCAGTGTACGCAACCTATTCTCATTGAGCCAATGCATTTCATCCATCCCTTTTTGATTACTCATCATCTGAGAGATGCCCTCCAATTGATATTTATAGGGAAGCTAGCTATAATTATATGGGTAACAATACCTTGGTATTATACACCATTGAGTATGGTGCGTATTGTGGAGAAATATGTGTGGTGGTATGGTAGACTGATAAATCAGGGAGGATCTTTTCCATCATGGACTTATTATCCCAATTCACCGTCTTATATAGTTTATTTCAATGGGTCTTATTGATTGACTATATTTTCCCATTTGATATTGTTTGATAGTGAGTTGTGTGATTGGACTAAATACGGTACTCCTGGTACTATTTCGTCAACTCTATAAAATAAAAGTTGTTGTCATTGTCTATTAATATCATGTGGGGGACCCCATATTTGGAAATGATATGGGACTTCATGAAGGCAATGATATTCATCATCTGGACTCCCATTAGAGGTATTTCCTCATACCTTTTGGAAAAAAATTCAGTTGATGTAAGGATATAGTTGAACATATTATCCATGGATGGGGGATATGGACCCATGACAACCATTCCCAGAATGGAAAATAATAAGGAATATTTAATTGTATATAGAAATTTGAGAGGTTACTGGATGAAGTTTGAGTGGATCTATCAAGTGTAAACTTTCACGGTGAACATGACATAGTCTAGTAGAATGTTTGGATAGCATTAACCTATCCTCTTGATATGGTGGGGGACCCATGTCCAAGATTGATGACTGTCATAGGATCCTTCAACGACATCCTCCCTGATATTAGGAATATCTCTTTCTAATATACATCTATGGAGTATTCAATAAAATCCTCTCTTGTGAGGACATCTTGTTCATTTGAAGCATCTTTTTGGGTATTTATTATTGCATGGGGTTGTTAATATTCCCTACCAATGTGATCTGTCAGGAGAGAACTATTTTTATGAAAGCTGGTTGTGGGATCCATCAATCCAGGGGTGGATACCAGTTTACCACACTCTCGGGAGGAGTTGAACTAATTGATTTTATCCATATCACATAAAATGATCAATGATTTCATTTCTCAGTGTATACTAAAGAATATGGCATCCCCTTGATTAGGGTCATCCATGACTGTGTATAGATTAGCCAATACGATAGTGTGGGAATTTTTTGATCAGTAAACATGATGCAATGTGGGATTAAAATAGTACCCTACTATCATTCCCTAGTGTAGAACGTGAGAGGGGATAGATCTTCCTCTTTATGAAATATTCACCATTGATCTTATTTATCAGAATTTATGAATTCCCTTTGATATTCTGGTAGGGTATATGAATTAGCGGAGATAGTTTCAAGCCAGTGATGGGGGCTTGGTATTTGGCCTCAATATTTGTGTAGCCCTAGGATTGTGAAATAGATTATTTAAAATATTATTTGTCTAGAGAGACAAATAAATTCCCTAATAAAACTAAATTAACTATAGAGTTTTTTAATAACAATTCATTGGGTATCTAGGTGGAGCCAAGAATATAAATTTCCCATGTATGTTAGTATTGTTGGCATAGAACACTTATTAATCTAGAATTTTGGTGTGTAGTGGTAGATTCTTTGAGGTAGGATGTCAAGAATGTAAATTAGCCACAACATTCCCTTTCACTAAATTCAATGACATGAACTGAATTTAATATTGTTATAGAATGACCACCAATCAGGATAGATGAACAATTAGCATAAATCATACATGGAAGTACATGAAAGGTTCAATAAGATAGACTAAATGGAATTTATAGTGCTACAATTTATGCCTATTGTTTATTCACTATAAATATGAGTTCATGGTAGTTCTTCATGAAAGTAGAGAATCAGATCTCAGTATCTATCATACGTAGACAGAGGTATTAGAGACTTTTCTCTCCTCTCACATCATTTTTCAATTCTATGATGGTTCACATTAAGCATTCCATGGTGGAGATATACAAGATGAGTGACATACCTTCCACTAGAGACATTAGAACCACTAGGTGGAATTGGTATTTCTTGATACTTTCAAAGGATACTTGACAGTCCTCATCCCTTTAATAGGAAATCACCCTATTAATTATCTTGGTGAATTGATTATATTTTCTAGCCGAGATGGATATGAAACAACAAATTTAGGAGAGGTTCCCATGAATATCCTAGAGTTCATTGATGTTTTTGAGGGTTAAATTAATAAAGTATCACTAGTATTCTCTGGGATGAACTTCATGT
Source organism: Viscum album (assembly GCA_963277665.1). Lineage (NCBI taxonomy): Eukaryota > Viridiplantae > Streptophyta > Magnoliopsida > Santalales > Viscaceae > Viscum > Viscum album. Next base: position 1,302,974,564 of record OY728145.1, read on the forward strand.
CATGGTTTCATACCAGAAAGTTAAGGAACATCCCTTATATTAACCTGAAATTTATTTTCAGCTGATTTATCTTCAAAATTTGTAGTTGAAACTTGTGAAATACTAATTGAGTATTAGTGAAGTGATCACATTCATTTTAGGATTTGAAAACCAGGTTTTTGACATCAAATTCATTTATCCTTCCCAATAATTTCTTAATGATATGGTGCATAGCACACTAATATGAAGCACACATATTCCATAAGACAAATGGAATGACCTGACAAAAAAAATATCCCATGTGGAACTCTGAAGGAAGTGCATTCATAATCATCAATGGCCATCATTATTTTATTATGCCATGAATATCCATCCATGAAGTAAAGTAATTGGAATGAAATAGTTTTATTATTCAAGTGTTCTGTGATAAGAAATGGGAGTCCATCCTTCGGGAAGTTCCCATTAAGAACTCTAAAGTCAATTCAGACCCTAATATTTCCATTTTTTCATAATGGGGATGATGTCGGTGAGACATAATTGGAATTTCACATCTCGAACAAAGTTGTATTTAATCAATTTTTCAAATCATTCCTCTATATTGGGGGAATGAGTTGGGTTCTTACTCCATGAATCCATATTAGATCCCCAATTATCATTATTTATGCTGAGATGGGGTGTAGAAACATCTAGTGTCAGGACTATAATTTCTATATATTTTCATGAAATAACATATCGATGTTTATTTAGAAATTTTATGTACATGTATTTCTCATTGAGGGGAATCGTGTAAATAATTATTTTTAGTTGTGAGTATTCTTCTATTACTAGATTTATCTTCATGATCTAATTAATGGTGGTAGAGAATCCTTCCTTGAGTACGAGAGTCTTGTTTATGTGGTAATCCTCATATTCTTCCATTGTTGTTTTCATAGAGACACTTTTACTTGAAGTTGGAAATCTGTGGATTCTCTATCACAATAGAGGTGGGAGAGGCCATAAGAAGGGACATTATCATACCCAACATCCTAAGACATTATAGAGATATGTCAAAGCTTATTGTCTTTAAAACTTTCATTAGGGGAAGGAGGGGTTTGGATATTAAGGACTATGTATATCACCTCAAATAGATTTATGGGGACTATATAGTCACTATCAATCATATTCCAAGGCATTGTAGGGGTTTCCCCCAAGCCAATTGGATCTAAAATCCACATATCATCATCCACCATTGTTTGTGTTCCTCTCTATTTTATGAAACATTACTAAAAATATGTGTATTTGAGTGATCAATGGGGAAACTATCAAAATATAGTATGAAAAACATTCCATCAAAGGGTTATCTCAAACATTGATGGAATGTTGATTGTACCACCGTGTGGCTATGGATCCAGGGCCTTCTAGGAAGGACATTTTATATTGTTTCGTATAATATAACCATAAACTCAATATCATATTCATGAATTCCCAATATAATATTTTAGGATGATCATTTATAAGAAGTCATTTATCATACTTATCATACCCTTGAATGGTCATATTTTAATGGAGATAAATCCCCTTCATTATATCCCAAAAATCAATGGGTTATAATCCTTATTATATTGATCTTGGATCCATTTTAAATTAGATAACTTTTAATGTTAACATTATTGAGTCTTCATAAAATGTATAGGGGTATGAAGTGTCTCTAGATGACCCCTTTCTTATGTTTCTCTGCAAAAAAGATCATAAAATTGAATTTTATTGAAATTGTATCCATTTGATAGAGCTAGGACATAAGAACTTCAACCACAAATTCCCATTGGCGTTGGAGTTCAATAATGAGTTCCTACCTGAGTTCTTTGGAAAGATGGAGTGCATTGAGGATTGAGGTCTTACCAGGGACAACTACCAACTGACTCATAATGTCTTACTTTTGTGTCAGAGGTTAGACCTTCCATAGCGGGGTTTCTAAAGGACATGTTTCTTAGGAACTAAGGAAATTGAGGAAGATGGGTCCGATACTTATGTAAATGCTATGGGAGAATCTTCTTCCAGTGGTGTGGGTCCTGTAATCCATCTTTATTGTCTAGGATGATTACATATTTGTACCCTTACTAGTATGTCATGCAAGAAAAATGGGTGAGGAAGACTACTGGATGGTTCTGACGTACCTCCTTGTATTTTCATACACTCTTTATGTGAATTCCCATGGGTATCTACTGCATATATTTCTTATGTGGGGATGATACTATAATATTTGGTCTAACCATACATGTTTTGTCTTTTGTATCCTCAATTACTCTAAATGAAGCCTCCCATTCCTAAGTGATTTATCGTAAACTCGTATTCTATGTAATATTCATCAATAGATAAGGGGTCCTATAAGTGTATCATGATGGAATACCAAAATATGTTATCTTCATCTGATGAGGGTTCTATTGGGTGTGGCAGTGTTGGAGCTTCAAATGTTGTAGGGAAGAAATTTGCAAGCATCATAGATTGCGTTGGAGTAGAATTTTTCTCTTCCTCCATTGTTTCTTCCTGATACTAATAGTCATACCCACCTTTGGGAGGCCAAAATTTTCTTACCCTATAGTTTGGTGGAGCTATTTTGGGTCTATACAGTTATTCCTTCTTGGTGGAATTAGCTATATCATCTTACTTTCGAGTCATATATTTTCTTAAATTATGTACACACCTAGTCGGAATATTTTACTAACCAACAACTTCCTCTTACTAGGAAATGGTCATGTATACCTCCTGATCTAAGGAGTTATATAAAACAGCTTGTGTAGAATTCAACATTCCAGGAATGATGCCATTAAAGATGATGCATTTCATGATATTATGACAGAACCTTCTGTGGAAATGGGAATGGCCAGGACGGCCGGTGATGGTTACCTAGTTGGGATTCCTAGGTTGTAGATGCTCAATAAGGTTACATTTAATGACTACAAATAAATAACGTATGAATTTTTTATATTGGATGGATTACGATTTATTCATTCATTCTTCAAATCTCAGGAGACCCTGATTTCTCTGTACATAATGACCAGATAGATTTTTTTGTTCTTTCCACATAACTAAATGTGATGGGAATTTTAGGACCTACCTAGGAACCTGGATGAGAACTGCTACAATATTGATAGTGAAAGTATCACAATAAATAGTCCTATGCCTTTTCCCCTAAGAAAATGGAATGATTCCAGATTTGTATTGATTTTGTAGAATAGATTCATCCAATCTTTTTTCTATCTATGTAAAATCATGGAACTTTCCTAGATACATTAATGGGATCAGAGAAATCTATAACTCATCTTAGAGATTTTTAGAAGATATTTCCATCAATTCTTCCTATGAGATTGGTATAAAAATTGAATAGAATAATTCCATCCACCTCAATATGATGTTAGAAACACTCTCATTTTGAATTTCATGCAGTAATTTAGGTTGAAAAATGTCATTTTCCTCGGCATAGGGATGAACTAATAAATTAACTGTTGACGAAGGTCTTCCCATCCTATAATAGATCCTTCCAGTAGAATTTTGTACCAAAGATTTCTGGCCATGATTTCTGCTTCCAAAAAACCTCATCTTTCTTTCCTCTTATTGATCTTGAGGGATCATCATCAACCCTCAATGGGATATGAATATTTAGATATGTTGTTTGGGGTTTTCTATACCATCAAAAATAGAGAAGGTAGTAATGATAAAATTGGATGGGGAAGAAGTTTTTTGAACCCACTAAGGATATGGATTCCTCTCATGATACAAATGATCCCATAACCCATTAATATATTCCATTCATGTATCCAAGGACATGATGTTGTTTAGTAGTTTTAGGGGTACTGATTTTTGAGTCACCTTCCATCTACAGGGAGCATGTGGAGGTTGATGAAGCATCCCTTCATTCATCTACCGCTAATTCTTGATACCCCCTGTGAATTAATGGTCTCTCAGTCAATGTAGATTCTATCATAAAAATGTTGCATTGTCAAAATTTTATTTGAATTTCTCATTTATGTAGACCAGATTCCTGGACCCAGAGAATGTTTGACAGTCATATAATTTTGTTACTGGTAAATAATATTTTTCTAGATGTATGATGGAGGGATATTTTCCTCAACCTAAATATGAGACAAAATTAGAATATGTCCCCTTAGTATCTAATTAATGTGTGGTTTCAGAGTTCATATTTCATTCTCATATTGTGACAAATATTCCTCTATGAAAGGAAAAAAAATTCTTCATGGTGGTAATGGGGATAGAGCTACAACTTTCCCATTTTATTTTTTACTGATCCACCATAGATGTGGAAACATGATATTTGTATGTGTTAGGTTTCAGAGCCTCCTTTGGTTTTAGGCCCATAAAACCTTAGTTGGTGCATCAAGATCACACTACTCTCAGGATAGATTTTTTGTGTTGTGACCCAATGCATTTGTGTCATGATCCACACAGTTTATCATATTTATAGTGAAAAGATTCACAAAGAAATATTTAGAAATGGTTGTTGCTGCATTACTTTCAATGCAATATGATGATTCTGCACAAAATTCTTCTAGGCGTCTGTTCAAACCTCTAGTCATATTGGGTCATTTTGTCTCGTGACCCCGATGAGGTAATATTTTCTTCTTTTTATGGTCCTGTTAACTTAACATATAAATAATAACATTTAGGGATTGTCCATTTAGGATTTATGATTGAGCCCAGAATAGAATAGGTTTTTACTCTATTGGGTGGAATGGATGGGTTGCTGAATATAGATATTTTACACCGAAACCGGACAACATTGAATCTCTTGATGATGATGATGGTGATGATGATGTAAATTCCCCCGTACCTTGTGACTTGGGGATACTTGGGGCCGTAATTGGTATCGATTGGACATGATGTTGAGGATACAATGATTCCAGTCAGGGATTTCATGATTCCCGAGAATAAAATTAAGATATTAGGTCCACCATCGCAATGGAATGGGGTGGATTTTTAATCACCATTGATTTCCCAAGGACCCTCTTTATGGAAGATGAGCTTGTCAATGATGCTTGTGATATAAATTCCCTTATCATTATGGGGTGAGGTTTGTTTGGGGCTTCTAATGATATATATTGAATCCTCTTATGAATTTTTGATTTGCGAGGTAAAGGACATGGTTGATATTACTCTATCCTAGTGATATAGGTACACTCTAGGATAACTGTTATGGAAGATACTACTGAAGCCTTCTTTATTTCACTCAGTTATTCTCACGTGGGAGGTGGATGAAATGGGAGACCATGACTGTAGTCTATTTCATGATTATTCTGTTTAATTTATTGAATCCTAGGAATATATGTCAGAAATTTATTAGAGTTTTATTGAGGGGATGAGTAATTATAAAAATAATTATTAAAATATTTTAAAATTATTTTTTAATATTAATTATAGTATTTTTAACATCTATGTTATACATCTATTATTTAGAAAATTAATAATAAAAATATTCATCATAGAAATTTAGGGTTTCAAGTAACATATGTCAACTCAGTGTTGCATGTAGCGCCAGCCAAGTCGGTATTAAGTGTAGTGAATGTTAAGCTAGTTTCATCTGAAAGTAATGTTTGACTAAATTTTCTAATATATATATATATATTTAGATATATTGACATGTGAAATCTAAAATATCAAAAAAATAACTTAATTTTAAAAAAGTAATTCACAAAATGTAAGGGTGTTACAGAACCCTCTACTAGTGCTAAAAAATATATTGATAATGGGTTTCATTTATTTGCGCTAAAAAAAGAACTAATAAATGTTAACATTTATCATTCATTTTTTCTAGCATTTAAAAATTTCATCTCTATTGTAGGATTTTTTGTTGTAGTGTAGAATTTTTGGTATACGACATACACACAGTTTTAGGAGCTATACCCATAGCTCTAAACCATGGGTATTGGGTTTTTTCTAGTAGTGAGGGTTTTTAATTATTGTAATATCATAGGCATGATGCGTGCTGAATTACATTGGAGTGTATAAAAAAATTTCCCTTTTATTCTTGTTATGGAAATTCTTCTTGCATGGGAATATCATAGAGATGATGGAATTATATCATGTAAACCGTGGTTACATAGGATCACCCATAAGATTTATTTTATGTTTATGAGATTTTTCATGATATGCCAACAAAGTGTCCTAGAAAACTGATCATCCTTGGAATTGAGGGATTTATTGTATGCACATTTCAATCATTGATTATTCAAAACAAACTGTCTTGACACATGATTAGCTGGTCATTTTGTTATTTGAGATTCTTCACATCAGTTTCACTATTTTAATTCATTATAAAAATGAACTAGATGGTATTAGTATAAAAGTTTGATTATGGGTGGTTCAATTACCTAAAAAATTTATCATATTGGGTTTACCAATTGTTTAGTTATCCATATAAAATCCCAATGGTTCCTACATCCATAAGATGGTACACACTTGCTTTCTAATGGAAGGTGTCTGGTTTTCCTTTCTATCCCAAAGAATCTTCGAAACATGCATAGGTTGAGATTATTGGACATCAGGCTCATTATACCCATTTGGTGGGAATTGATTCCTACATTGGGACTCTCTTATGTATTTAATATATGAATTTGAATATATTCCAAATCTTGTTATCAACCCATTTATCCTAAAATAATTATCATTGGATAACCCAATTTATGAGATGAATAAGGGGATTTGATAAGTATATCCATCAGTTTCTATCTAAGGTTATTTATCCAATTACTAGTAATAGGATGATTATTATGTGTTAGAAGTTATATAAATAGGTCTTTCTAATTTGATTCCATGATGAGATGTGTCTAATATTATATGGTAATTGATCAATTATGATGCTTCCAACATGTTATAGTTATTACCAGAATCAAAAGCCACATATTATGTTAAAAACATTCAATTTAACATCATAGAGAGAGGACATATGGGTTGGAACATTACACCATGTATTGAATATATAGTATCAAGGATATGCGGTACCTATCCTGATTGTAATAATAATTGGAGTTTCCATTATTCATTTCGTTTCTTTCTCTACTAATGGGTGGGGTAGATAGATTAACCCATGGGTATGACTGATTCCGAATGGTTGGAATGTTGAGGAAATGGGGGGGGACATAAACCAAAGTGTATTCCTAATTTATATTGTCCTTTGGGATATCATCCTATATTTCATGGTTATTACAAAAATAGGAGTTCCCATAGTTCAATTTTTTAGGGATTTCCCAATGACGATTCCCTTACCTTTGTAGACATTTATGAGAAAAAATGAATGATCATAGAAACTCCCAATACCCACATTATCCATTATCAATATGATAGACCACACATTATAGGTAATTAGTTTCGCTTCATATGAATGTGGTACGTAGTCATTAGGATATCCATATAGAGGTTACTATAGAGATCCATCCTTGGAGAGGCATCCTATGTATTATTATTATTATGGCATGAATTAGAGTCATTATAGTTTAGTTCATCTTGGAATACACAGTAAGGTTTCCCAAATATATTGGACACATTATATTATTCTACAAGTTAGGGAATACACATTAATGATGGAGATAATTTTCATTTAAGGGATTCTCGATTGACCTAGCCAGATTGCATACCTGATAAGCATTGATATTACCCATAGCATGCCTTGATTTTATCCTTGACATGTCATAGGGTGTCTTCCTGACATGATAAAATTTAATTACATGATCATGTTTTATATTATGAGGGACTTCACATCACCTATATGGAATGTATGATGGTTATCGCTTGATCAAGGCTTAATTGTCTAGTAGAAGTCACAAGACCGGCCGGGATTGTCTTTGAATCCATTACTTAATCTTGACTAATAAATCTCGAATGTTATTACATGATTCTTCATGTCTTCTCTATAGGGAATCACATGATTCCTCTATTTTTTTGGGTCCATCTCAAATTTCAGATGACACTCTTGGAGGGTGTCGTGAGAGTCAATGTGACATGTCTGAATGGTGATTCATGACCCATGATGACATGTCTTGGCATTATTGTAAAATATATCTAACATGTTAACTGACATACCCTAGTGATATAATGAGACTATGCTGATATGAACTACATCCACCATATGATATGGGTTACATGTCTAGAGTACATTGTGATGCTTTGATGGCTTCCCAAATGGGTTTCACAATAATTGGTCTGCAGCCCCGAGATCCCCATTTGACATTATTTGAAATGTATAATAGACATCACATTATAAAAATAGTATGCCAAAGGAGAATAACATTACCATGGTGAAATTTAATAATTATTTCACATGAACATTTTGGTTCATTGGATGTACATTACGATCATAATATATGTTGTTCACATAAGTCTCCCATCATTAAGTCTTTGTTATGGCCTTTATATTTTGAACTACTTAGTTTTGTTTAATATTAACTTGTTTTATGTCCCATTTAATTTAGATTATATATGTTATGTTCATCATGTTATCATCAATAAATCCTTTATATGATTTATGAGTTATCATTTTAAGTGCGGATGCATGTTGCATGATCTCTCTAGTTCTTCTCTGATATCTCACATGATAAAAAACATCTTCCTCGTGAGATCAGTTGTGCCGAGGGATCCGATATAGTGAATGCATATCTGCATGTTACAAATTATTTATCATACTAGTTTGGGGTATTTATAGGACTCTCCATCCAAATTGTTTCCTAGTTTTCATGTTTCAAATCTGGAAAATCAAGGCTACAGTTGGGTAAGGTATTCACCATCATGAATCTTTATGATGTCCATTTGTAGATCAATCTGAGGGTGTCGTATGACTTTCAGCATGCAAAACATCATTCCAAAAATTCCTCGATTATTTTAGAATATCCAATTTTATGGTGTCTTGTTGAATCAATTGGAAATTCTAATATACATTCATTTTTTAAGAATGATATGTCAAAGGGCCCTCATGGGATCCTGATAAGTATTTCCAAGACATGTTGAGAGTGTTTTATGACTGCTAGAGTTTCCCATCATTTAAATATTTTATTGATTTTTTTATAAAGGTTTGGGATCTCTTGGGGTTGTATAAGTCTTTTAAAAGAAAATTAATCTACCTATAGGTGATTCGTCACCTGACCATTAAATGGTATTGTGCAGATGCATGAGGATTTAATGGAAAATCCTATATGTTTGTCCTTATGGAGACAAAGGGGGAGATGGAGGTCACCTAGACATGTATGGTCCCTTTTATGTGAAAATTATGACATGCCAACAAGATTTTTTGAGATGAGGAAAACATGTCATTTTGTGCTTGTCGAGTCTTGGTGACCACGAGGGGTACATCACATGGTGTATTATGACAAAAAAGGCTATTATTTTCCCCAATTTTTTCTTTTATTAATAATAAAAAATATTTGGGTGTAAAGAGATTTCAAAGATGTTCATGAAGATAATCATTCACGTTATTAGTGATGTGTCACATTAGTTTTACTACAATAGTAGGATCCCAAAATAATTATTTTTTATTACTATTTTCCATGTATTTTATTGATGGTCTATCACATGTCTACCAGTTGAAATATTTTTTGACCTAGGGGAGCTAAACTGGTTCATCCCACATAATTCGACATGGTATATCATGGAATAAAAAATGAAGAATGGCTTATTTAAGGGGAAATGTGGGGTATTATTTTGGTTATGTGCCATGTGTGACTATCTGTATGACCTTCTGTTGGCCATGAAATAAAATTTCTCCTAGGTATTCTGACAATCCACCAGAATAAGGGAACCTTCTACATAAATTTCTTTTTTGGGAAACTAATACACATATCCTATTGTTTGTTCCTTTTTAATTTTCTGATTCTTATTTGGACGGGTCCAATAGTGAACCATAACAGCATCCCTCACATCGCTCTTGGAATTGTAATCTCTGTTCCCATACGAGGTATCTCACATAGGGGACTATGTATCAATAAAGGCATGGAATAAAAATATTTACAAAAATTATATCCATAGTTTCTCCCTTATGGAACTAGGGAAAATCCTATCTATAAGTAGTCCACATGGGAAACACATCAATGGAAATCCAATTCTCACACACGGTTCCACTTACAAAATCCATTTATAGAGCATAATGAGTCCATCTAAGACATCCTTAATTTGAGACCCCTATTCTACCTCTTTCTATAAGTACATAAGGACTCACATTTTTAATCAAAGTTAATCAATAAAAATTTCATTATCACGTGAAAAATAATTTATGCACATCATTTTATTTGATCCAATCAACTATGAAAATAAGAAAAAAGTAGAAAATTTAATATGGGAATAAGGAACATGGTATAAGTCACCGAATAAGGCAATGTGACATGTGGAATAATGAATAATGCATAACAGATAAGAAAAATACATAAAAAGTGAAATATTTTGTATACTAATAAAAAAATGAAATAGGTCATATAGAATTAAGCATGGGGGATAATGCCTAACTCATGTGCTACCATTCATCATAAATTTATTCATAAATTTATAGGGTTTATTAAAGGTGAAACTCACCCGAAAAGAGTTCTATCAACTTGGGTAAGAAGGGAATTTTTCCTTGTATAACTATACACACCCATAAAATCACATATATTCAGGTAAATCACACAAATTGGAGATTATCCTCTCACTAGGTCTTGTAGGACATGATAATACCTTGATTTTTTATTTTGATAATTAGAAGCATCGATGGAAGGTCCTAACATGTATTACCATGGAGTACATTACAAAAACTTATGAAACATTCTAAAAAGAATTATACCAACTACCTTTGTTGTGTTGAAGTCCAATCATCCGTTTTTTCTATGACATAATATATAATAAGTGTTCTCAAAAGAATTATGAAATGTCCTAGAAACGTGGAATAAAATATTTTACACGAAAAGAACAATTGAGAATAACAGAAACATGAAATATAATGAAGGGGATCCTAGGGATTACATCATCCTTTTCAATGTATATGAAGATTAAGAATTTGTATGCCGATGGAGGAAGATATGAAAAACCCTACCCTGGAGGAGTATTTAATCATCATTTCTGAGGAAGAGGAAGAACCCCAATAGAAGAGAGATTATGAGCATAGCATTCAAATCTTATGTCCATTCTGGGAAGAAATTAATTTTACTTGCACATATAGGGGAACACGATTTTGATGAATGGTTGGCTAAACAATGTTATTGTCCACGGACCATTGTACTTCCTGAGGAGGATGCTCAAACAATTGAGGTAAACCGTTTTTCTAAACATGCACAGATCATGAAAAAACCCATTACCCAGTATGTTCACAACCTCGAACTATAGATCTCCAAGTATTTCATAGAATAATAAAACCATGAGGCCCCTTGAACCCATATATCCAAAGGCTCATGGTTAGAGAAACCATTCCAGGTAAGATGCATTATTTCTCTTAATCATGTGACCCATTATGCTTCTTCAAATTTTAGGGGTCCAGGCTTCGAACATGCCCAAGAAACCCCTGTGACCTCCTAAAAACCCTTAGGCGACATTATTAGCGACAAAGAAAATAATTAAAATGAAAAAAAAACTAATCATACCTTTTGGAAAATCCAAGAAATTATGAAAATAATATAATGTTATCCATTTATGGATTGCATGATATCCTAAAAGATCATTTTGGTACTTTAGGCATGAAAACCTCATCATGAATTATAATCATTTTTAGAAAATATGGGTATGTTATTGAAATCGTTAGGGGATTAAATTATAATTTTCAAGTACATATATTTCCATATCGTCCATGTCGACATTTAAAATGAAACCCTTATCTATATGAGTAAGACCTTAAAACAAATGTGATATCCAATTATCTTCATTTCTGAGAAATAAATTCTCTATTAAATCATCAAATATTTATTGTTTTGAGGTCCTTAAAATTATATTCATCATTCAAAATCTCTTTATCACTGATCCAAATTTCACATTATAATTATTTATACTTCTCTTTAATTTACAATTCTTCATGTTTCTCCAATGATCCTCTACATAGAAACATAATCACGGGATGACTTTAATATTCCCTTTTCCCTATGTTAAAGAGAATGTTTTATTAACCATTTTCATGATTTGTGATTTATATAAAGAAATATTAAAATCTAGAACCCAATATTATTAATAATAAGATTAAATTATAAAGAAAAAAATTATTTAATTTGGGTACATTGTAACACCCTGACATTTCATAAAATAAGAACATTACATTTGATAATATATACAATATGAAATAATAAACCTAAATGAACCATAAAATATTATTATTTAAATAAAACCATTATAAATATGTTATTTAATTATAGCTTATAAATATTATTACTTAATTTTTTAATGTTATATAATAGTCCCAAACAATAAATATTCATTTAAAAATTTTTATTTACAAATCACTCAATTTTGGTCGACATAATTTTATTCATCAAAAATATTTGTTCATAAAAAAATTACTAAATTTTTTCATATTTTAGAAATTATATTTGATAAAATTAAAATTATTATCTAAATTATTATATCTATATTTTCACTATGATAAATTTGGGCATTTATTTGGATTTTTTCATAGAAGAATGAAAATAACAATTTTTATAAAATAGTAATTTATTTAAAATAACTAAAGTCAACTTAATATATTAATATGATTTGAAACTAAAATTACTATTATCTAATTATAATAAATAATATTAATTACTATAAAATCATATTTTTTACTTGATTCTTGTATCTGCTTATTTTTAGTTTTTTAAATACATTTTTCCTTAAAACTATTTTAAAGTGCATACAATTTCTCCATATTAAATTATTAAAAATACCATAATAAGTAATAACATAAATAAAATATATAGATTATATATCTATATAAAATAATTAATAATCCTTTATTTATTATTATTTTTCATATAGATATTATGATATTATCATTTCCATAAAAATACATTTCATTAAAAGTATTTTTTCAACAAGTCAGTATGTTTAATTTTAATATAAAATATAATGGTTTGGTAAGTTGAATTTGAAAAAATATATTCTATATTTGGAATCAAATCATTTTATTTTAAATAATATAGTAAAAATATTTTTTTACAATAATGAATACTTAAAATGGTTATAATTATTTAGCATGGTTAAAGTAAAAATATGTTAATATGGATTATACAATAATGATGGGGGATAAAAATTTCCCGAAAATTGACTAAATACTAATTTATGGTCACATTTCAAATTTTTATATTATAATTCCTAAATAAAAATTATTTTTTCTATTTTCATGATATTATTTTTGTTTAATTAATTTTATTGAAAAATTCAAAGTGTTTCCTCTCTTCAACTTATAAAAGGCCACACCATGTCCTCTACATTCCACACATCCAAAAAAAATTTGGTATAAAAAAATATTCCTAGATGAATTTTTAGTTTTCCTTTCATAATCATAAAATATATGGTTGGATCATAAATCCAACCTAGATATTATATTTGGGAAAAAATATAGTGTTTTCCTAAGAAGAAGCAACATGCTTATCAGAGCGTTTTATTTTATTTTTCTTCCAACTCAAACAAATATAATTAAAATATGATGATATAATAACAATATTATTTAAAATATATTATTTTTTATTTATTTTATTCCTATAACCTTAAAACATATCCTATTTTCTGAAATGGTAAATTAAATCAATGCTTGTGTGTATGATAGACTACAACCACACAAATCGATGTGATTGTTTTTCTACCATTGATTCACATTGAAGGATAATATGTTGCATATAATGTTATTATTTAATATATTTTATTTAATTATATATATATTACATTATAATATCACTTTTAACTTATTAAATTAGATATTTTATGGAAAACAATAACAACACTCTTTTGTATGGTGGACTACCACCTCATGAAGTAATGTGATTCATTTTTCACATACGATTTACATGGAAGGTAGTAGATAAAAATAATATTTTTATTTATTATATTATTTAAATTTTAATAATTATTTAAAATAAATATATAATATACTTTCTTACCATACCATGTGTTGAATAAATGACAACATCATTCATTTGTTCAACGAACTAGAACGTCATGAAGTAATGTGATTAATTTTTTACCACATCCCATGGATGGGATGTGAAGTAATATATAATGAAATAATATTATATCCATGAAATAATTATAATGTTAGTAATATAAAATAACACTTATATTATTTATATCATGGCCATCAGAAAAATCAAAATGTTTCTATTGTGTATGTACGGTCTACCATATCTATGATTGTAACATTGTTCATTTTTCATAACAAAATTTTTAGGATGGATTGTAAAATATAATTTATATTTAATAAAGATAATAATGCAATTATTAACTTTTTATAGGTAATATATTAATAATATAGTTGAACATTGTCAACATACAAATGTGATTTTATGACTATTAGCTATTTATGGTCAAAATGACTGACATGAAATAAATTTGTTACGTTTTTCAATATGACAAGGTAAAAAAAATTAAGGAATAAAAAAGAAATATTCTCTTAATAAAGTAAATGACTAACATAAGTGCATTAAAAATAAATAGAATTCATGTAATGATTTAGGCTCGAGGAAAGCGATTTTGGTCTCAATTTACCTTCTTGGAGGGATATGAAATTGTATGCACCAGTCATCATTTAGTATGCATATATAGTACCAATTTAATTTTTTTTTATAAATATCCTTATATTCATGATATTTTTGGTTTCTTTTGATGTTATTATTTTGTGGGGATTACAAATCAAAGGTTACTATGGTGGTAAGGTTTTCATCTCGAAACATCCTTCCCTTAGATACATGTTCTATTATGAAAAAAAATTCTTTTTGACAGTGTATATAATTACACATTATATATTTTATCATTAATCCTCCATATTTGAAGACATTTTTATATGATAATTCTTCTACATCATCTATAATTTTTTTATTCAGATTCTTCCAAAGTGGTAAGATATGTTGTTTCAATTTTATTTTATGGGTAAAATTTTATGATTCAATTTCTATTCTAAATAATTATATAATAATTGAATAGAAAAAAAATTAAATTTATTCTTCTTTGGTTATTCATTACATTTTTCCAAAATATAACCATTTTCACTTTTTGGAAAGAAAATCCAGTTTTTTAATAAAAATGAAATATTATTTGTCTCTCTGCTTGAATATCCTTGTTTATCCATATCCATTCTTTCTAGAAATGTTTTTATATTTTATATTCTCCCCTATAATTTTTAAAATTCATTTTTACTATTGTTTATCTTTTTTAGAACCATTTGAAATGAAATCTTAATGTCATTTACAAAACATTGTAATTTTTAATATTTTCAGAAAATATAAAAGTACAGTTCTAAACATTAAGGTATGAATGATATATTCTACTATCATGAAAAAAATTCCATTAAAAATTCTTTATAATTATTAATAGATATTTTCAAACAAAAGTGTCTCAATAATATTTTTTTTCAAAACATATTTTCAATGTATAAAGGTTTTATTCTCGAAGAATGTATTTAACTATTTTAACTATATTTTACTCATCAATGACTAAATACATTGTTATTAAGAAATGTTCAAAAATTCAAAATATATTAGAAAACAAATTTAAACATATGACTCTGGTTTCCTTTTATAGAGTAATACATTCATTTTTATCATTTATGTATTTCCTTTATTATGAAATTATCTTTTATTATATTAATAGACAAGATTATGAAACCCTTTATATTTACATTAGTAATTCTTGTGTTATGATTCATGACTGATATTCCTTATATGGAACACATAGTTCATGACCATGTCTTGATTGGTGAGACTAAATAGAAGTCCAATGATTTGGTAAATATTATTGACTAATTATACATCATGTATGTAATTACGGTGTAAAAATAGCATATTATACGAAATTGTCCACCATGTGATTCTGTCTTGGTAGATATACCTACCTAAATTTTATGTCATTTATTTTTTAGTAGCCAAATTTCTTATGATTATTGAATCTTATGATGAAATGTTTGTTATACTATGTTTCTATGTAAATACTCATGGGGCTCTAAATTTATGTTATCAATTTATACCGTCGAATCTCATGTTATTATACCATATCAAGTTTTTTCCTTAATAGGATTTATAGCTCAACCCATTCTTCTATGTATTCTCTAGGTTATGTTTTGAAATTTTTAGCGGTAAAATGGATTTAGGATATATCTATAGAATAGGAGAAAAATATGGATTCCATGTTTTATTTTCCTTTGATATATTGTGATCATAATCTTCCAAATATAGACTGATTCAAAAAAAATTATTATACTTTCTAGATATTTATGTTTAAAAATAATGTAATAATATGTGGAAAGGGATTTTGTCCATATACCTCACACATTATATGGTGTTGTCTGTGAGAATTTGAACATGTGAGAAACCTTATGAGGTCATCCTAGGGGAATCGTAAGGGATGTTGTTTGATGGATCTTATTTTTTTTTTATAAAAACCCAATATTTTATTATATAGTTCTCTTCAAATAAATTTTAATTTTTAAATAGATTTTAATATATTAAACACCAAATGTATATAAACCATGATATAATATTAGAATACTATTAATAAATATTACTTTTATGTCTTATTTATCAGATTGGTGTCCATGAATTGGGTTAATTGAATTATGAAAAATATGTAGTAATATTTTCATTAATGCATTAGTTAATTCCAAAAACATAAGTAAAAAGTTTTTAATGTGAGAAAAAAAATAATTTTACATTAAATGTTCAATTTATTTCTTTTGTGTTAATATTTTATATATATTAGAAATCGTGATCACTAATGAACTTTTATTTTGAATAAATATATTATTATTTAATGTTAAAATAATCATAATCATTCACATAATGATTATAATTTAGTGCGAAGTCAATGTTATATCGTTTAAAGATACCCATTTTTTTTGTCTCACTGAATTAAATTAATCACTACTGATTAATAATTTTAATATAATTTTTCGATCATTTATTCAATCCTAAATAGAAACATTAATCTGTTGGTTTTTACTAGTCCTTGAATGAGAAACATTTTATTTTTTGGTATAATAATATATTTTCATTAAAAATGTTATTAAGCCATTTTGTGTGATTACATTTAAACTATGTTCGACAATATTAAATATCATGAAATTTATTCAATATTTGGAATCATAATAAATAATATTAGTTAATAATGTAAGTTTAATTTTTATTATAATGGATAGTTTCTATGGTAAAAAAATCATTTCCTTGGTAAGATTAAAAGTGAAAAAGGATAGGTTAACATATTAGATATGGTCTAACATATCACAAACCATAAGAATTATATTTATTTATTTATTATATGTCTATTATACACTTATTTTCTTCAAATAATTACCTATTTGGATACCCTTTCGAATGAAAAATATTATTATATTTTAATATTATTTTCATTTATTTGTTTCCACCATTCTCATAGATGAAAGGGAAACTCCTCTTCTAAATATCCACAAAAAATAATACATTTATTTTAAGGACCATTCAATTTTATATGGAATATAATAAGGGGTTTGGTGAATCTATTGTCAGATATTTTTTTAAAATTTATTCTTCTAAATTTTTTTTTTATTCTTTTAAGATAAAAAATACACTGCTAATCAAAACATATAAGAACACCCACATGAGCAATGAAATTTAAAAGATTCACTCAATAAGAGTAGCTTATCCTCATAATTATATGAAACCTATATCAAATCACATAGTCCACTATGGAACAATATTTATAGTTATGAACATGAATGTTATGTCCATCACGTTTTTTCATTATAGTCATTTGATAGTTCATAATAAACTAAAATAGTTGATCTAATAATAATTTTTTTCCAAAAATGTAATACACATTCACCAGATTGCATTAACAAGTCAACATAGTGCTATATGGATTCCTCACACTTGTTCTTCAGCATGTCAGTTATTCTTATTCTTCTTTAATTTCGAACACAATAATGAGTAAGAACATCTACTAATTTCACTCTAACATGAATGTTTTTTTCCTTTCATAACTATAATTTCTCACATACTCCACAAAACCCTAATATGAAAAAACTATAAATATATACCACAAAACACAATTTACCACCATCTTATACATAATTATCAATATTTATAATAATACACGATTCAATGTTAATGAAATAATTTCTTTCTATATAATTAATATAATTCATGAAATTATCCTCCTGACTCACTGTTTAAAAATATTAGCATATCATTCATAAAAATATGCATGATCATCATTTTATAATAGTTAATATATTAAAATAGACAAATATGACTGATATGCCTTATTTATTTTCCATCACAATAAATCTAGTAACCATGAATTGTTTGATGATTGAGGTTCCACAAAATATGTATTATAAAAAACACCAAAAATATCATTATCTTAAAATTATAACATATTTATGTCTACATGTTTAATATACAGGGGTAATAGTAATATATTTCATACAAAACATATCAAAAAATTCTACAAACTTTTATACCCCATGCCCCAATTTCTAATGCTAAACATTACAATTAGACATTGAAAAATCACATCCCTAACTCATTATTATATCTTATAATATCCACAGACATTGAAAATTTTAATCCAAAATAAATATAAATAAACATGGCACTTTCCCTAATATAGTCAGTACAAATACATAACCAATTATCTTATGTAACAAATTTTCATATTCATTAATATATTCAGGTACACATATTTTTTATATATGATCCACAAAATATTGTCATCATCTAACCCATGTTGACCCATAACCGATCACCCGAGTCTTCTCAAGACAAGCTCGAGAGGCATTCCTCAACCTCACAATCTAGAAACATGTGTAAATGTATCAATAGAGTATAAAAGGAAATATTTTCACCCAATAAAATAAGTTTAATAGTTGAAATAAATAGATAAAACCAACATAAATACAATTAACAAACTAAACATCATATATCGAAAAATAAGAATGACAACAAACTGATTGAAAAAACCAAATTAAACTTGAAGACCACAAAATCTCTATTTGACCTATAAGATTACTCTCTAATACCAAAACCAACCATCACCCATGGTGGTGAATACCATGTTGGAACCTGCATCAAAATATAATGACTTGAATAAACTATAGGTGTCGGTCTTAAAACTGAATTGGTATGCCCACAAAATTTGTTCATAATGATTTATTTTTAAATAAAGAAACATAATTATCATATTTGAAATACAATATTGAAAATAATGTTTTTTCACACATTTTTTCATTAAAAAAAATGAACAATCTATTTCTATTTTCTATTCAAATCTGTATTATTTGCTAAGGTTGAGACATTTACATTTTAAAGTATATATATGTAGTTTTTATTTTAAAAGTGTGAAATGGAACTGAAAAGTGTTTTTAGAACATTTTATCACAATGTATTGAAAACAAACTCATCAGTCTTATTAAAATGAGATACCACACAAGAGTGCAGTATAAATGATCACATACAAGGGAAATGGAAAAATATCATACACATATAACAACCCAAAATGATTCTTAATCATACATTACAATGAGATAAACTTTCCCACATGATATATCGCACCATACATGGACTGACAGAGAGGAACTATCCCAATGAGAAGAAATATCCATGATAAGGGCCACTAGCTAGATCGAAATCCCAAGCCAATGCATCAATAGTTCAGAAAAATATACTAGTTATGCTAGGTCCCCATCTCAAAAACTAAAGTGGGGTTGATACAACAATTCCAAATGAGTAGATAATCACATGAACATATATCATACACAAGAATCACACTCAATAAGTCTCCCCTAAGACACCCTAAGGAATAATAATTTTTTTAACCATTTATTCATATGGGAGTATCTCATAATGGACCTCTCACAAATTTCAACATTACCAAGGCACTAGACTCATCGATGGAGAGTTTTTAGGAAAACCAATTTTAAAAAAGTTCCAAATGGGCCTCAAACACCCTTCATGAAATCACCCATTTTAAAATGGAATCCAAAACATTTCCATCACATGTAAATCAATTTTTAGGATCTAAACACAAACCTCATTTAAATCCAAAACCAAATTTAAATACCATTAATGAAACCCAAACAATCATTTTAAATTCCTCAAAAAAATTTATAAATAGAAACCATGCTCTAGAAAACAAAATGTACTTAAAAAGGCCAAAAGATAAATTTATCAAATACATTAGGTGAATTATATAACAAAAAAAACATATATCAAAAAATCAATAAAACCACCTCATTTAAAAAGAAACAATTATTCTACAAATCATTCATCACGATTTATAATTGGAATGTGTGGAAAATATGTAACCAATTATTCAAAAATTTTAAGGACAATTGAAAATGGGAACCTACATTAAATCACTTATTCTTCAAAAACACCCATCCAGAACAAAATCGAAATGGTTATTGAAGGAATAACTCATAGAGGAACATTAAACAAAAAAACCCAATTTTACACCACACCAGGTATCCAATTATAGACACTATGGTTATAGGAGAATGGGAAAATGGAAGAAAATAAAATTAGAAAGAGGGATGATCCCTAAACATTAAATCCATTTAAGGAATCACTAAGAAAACACCGTGAAATCACATTAGAGGAGCTCTAGAGATGGAAAAGACTCCATCTAAGGAAACCATGTTGGGGGAAAATGTGTGGGGAGTCTACGGGATGAAACCTCACATAAATAATATTGAAAAGAGGCAGAAATACCCCTCTTTGTGTGGATTTCATGGTCAGATCCCATGTTTTATAAAACCATCCAGAAAAAATAAAATTCCCAATTATCAACTGTTTCATGGGTTGTAAATGTAGTCTTCATGGTTAATATAAATATTCTTCATAACCATGTAACATGAGTACAATTAGGATACATGGTTAATCTAACTATGCCCCTTGACCGTGTGACATGGAAAAAGTCCTCAAACATCACCATTTCTCCCAAAAATGCATCTATCTCAAGAGGTAAACCATCCAAAAAAATATAACCCATGGAAAATTAATGTTATGGGTGTCACAAACTCCCCACCATGATAATTTTCTCCCATAACCATTCAAACTAACCTTGAATAGTGCCAAAAATAACCCAAAACCGTCTATACTCAAAATTTAAATCTGGAACACCTAAGACTCAAAAAATGATTCCCAGAACAAAAAGATAAGTAAACTAAAAATATGACCATTAAAACTAGGGTTTGCAAAATATCCCCACCATCACAATTTCATCCCCTAAAAATCAACAACATCTCTAGATGATCAATAAAATTAAAAATATCTATTATTATCATGATCTAACCTCCCAATTTATGAAGAACCATAACCATCCCCAAAACGATAACAAGAACATCTACCCAAAATAATACAATGAATCAAAAATACTTCTCAGAAAATAAAAAAACATGAAATAAATCCTACACAATAATAACACAAAAAAAAAACCACTATGACACTCCAAAATCCCAGTGTCCACCTAGAGGGAGAAGACACATAATCAAATGACTACAAATGAAACCACCATGAACTCTATAGAGTGTTAGAGAGATTGAGAAGGAGAAAAATAAAATTTTAAACTCATTTGTCAATAAGGAGGCTAGAATGAATCCACCACCATTTTGGATCTCTCTCTGGGTGCCCAACCAATGCGAGTGGTATGGGTTGTTTCAGGTGAAAATCCAATGAGTGTAGAAAGATAATTTCAAATTATAAAGAAATATTAGAAATTTTGTTGCTACGATGGATGCTTTCATAAACTGTCTCTAACCATTAATCAATTACAATATATGATATGCACTTACATTGTTTGGTCACATGGTATGGGAAACCATGTACCAACCATGTGTCATGGTTGTGCAAAAACTGACAAAATAATGTGCACGCCTTCAAAATGGTTTACCAAACTATTATTCAGTCATGCACCCTCAAACAGAAACACACAAATCCCCTGATTATTTCTCCAACAAGAATCATAGTTTCAATAAAACCATGCACAACCCAGGAGACACAACCATACAGGATAAAAATGAACTGAAAATAGACTTGGCCTCAGGATTTAGCATGATTACCCCTTAACCATGCACCTGAACATTACAAATGAATAAAGACACATGAAAATAAAAATTTAAATCTGAATGACCTAAAACACTATAGATAATCTATGAAAAATAATAATAATCCAAAATTTATCCAAATAAGAAAAATCCAAGACTCTAACCCAAAACAACTAGCCACAACCCCAGATAGAAAAAAATGAATATGATACACCAAGATGACCGCTTCACTCCAATAAAAAACATGGGTAAAAATGAGAATAAGAAGATACACTATCATAATATTTCACCACAAATGAGTTGTAGTAAGAACTACACACACAACATAACACACCTCTACTCAACATAGAAAAATTTCAGAATTTTCAAAAAACACACATTGTTAAAACTGTAGTTCAAAAAAGATACCAAACATCCATAATTATTATCAGGAATGAAAAAAAACAATAGATCACAACCACTAAAAAGGAAGGATCACTCAAATAGAAGGGCCCTCAAAACTAAACTCAAGAAATCACAATACTCCAACATATCGCTGGTGATGTCTTGTGATGGGGTGGATCTGGCTTCACATCACTTACTGGAAGGACCCTAAAAGAACCATTACATGTGACCTATACATCCACAAATACGAATTTTTCTTAGATAATTAATACATGATGGATTTATATGACTTGTATTTCTACACTGATGACACACCATGGTCCTGCACTTTATAGAATCTGACAAAATATTTAGATACATATTAATTACACATATAACACTAACAAATTAAGGACAATTCCACATATCCTTACTAGAATCCCCATTAGTATTTCTAGAAACTAGAGGATGGTTGACTACCTCATGCACTAATACTATAATTTCTTCATCCAGATCAAATTTCATCACTATATTGACAGTATAGGTTAGACTGAAGTCCAACACCTTCAACTGCTGATCACGATGAACCCAATTCTCTAAATGTCAATCCTTCAAGGAATAATTTAAAACCCACACTAAAAGATAGTAACTATATCCACAAAATGTAAAAATAACCCAGCACTAATCCCTCTCCTTGATATATGTTACGCATCTCCATCCCCTACCTCACATTCCCTACCTCAGTGAAATAATTTCGGATGAACAAATCATTCATAAATTCCAATAAAGGCCTTATTAAGGTTTGGTTCATATGACCAACATGAACCGCATCTATCTCAGACCATCAAGCATAAATGATTCAAACCTAACTTTTACTGACATAGGAAGCTTAAGAAATGTAAATTCCATTTCAATTTTCCACATCCATTCTTCCACTTCTAAATGATCCTCTTTACCATAAAAGAGATTAGAATTCAAGTTCTAAAACTCATGACCGATTTACATAGGTTGAATAATTGGAGGGTCCAATAATAAGAATTCACCCATAGATACACCTAAAATATTCATCAGGTCTTTGGTGAGGAAGTCCACTATAAAAAGGAAAACATGAACTTAATCCAAAAGAATTCACCAATAGATACTCAAACATGAAATACCGCTAAAAAATTCCCAAATCATAAGAAAATGTGCTACACAATTACATATTATAAAAGTATCAAAACTAGTTTTTCATCAAAAAACTTATGAAAATTAAAAAAAAAATTGTTGGATTAATTTCGACTAATGGTTTTTCATAGATCTACACACATGCAAATTCCTTAGAAAATTAGGGCACCCATCTAGTCATGCAATAAATCATCCAATTCCTTATAGACATCCAAGCATGTGAGTGATCATAAGAATACTAGAGGAGAAAATAATACATTCCCATTTTTTAAACAAATGTTCAACCCAATTTTCTAATTCTCATTACACTTCCCATTTCAAATATCACAAAATTATTTTCAATAGCTCACCGAACCTCCATGTCAACACCGCTCTTCACAGTTTAAATTTCTATGAATTTTATTTTTCTCAAAAATAAAATTTTCATTAATTCTATGAAATAACCAAAATTTTCACATTTATAAAATCCCATATATTATAAGAAATTTTATTACTTCACAATAAATTTGATTAAAAACCCATGTTTTAAAAAAATCATCTAAAACAGTTTTCCAAAACACTCTTTACAATAAATCTGAAAAATATTTTTCTATATTCCAAAAAAAAATTATTACCAATTAAATTTTTATTCTCACAAAATCAAAATAATGGTTTCTCAAAAAAAATTTAAAAATCAAGGCCCCAAAATAACTCACATGGGGAACTACTGACAATGGGTAACTTAGATATACAGTTGTAAGCCACATGGCAATTATGCCATCATTATAAAGAGTCTTTTTATAAAATGACAACAGATACACATGGGTTTCTAAGACTTGAAATGTAACAAAGAGCATTGGCCTGACTCCCATATCGTTTTGCCAAAAACTAAACCAACATGACCCAAATAAACTAATGTAAACCTGACTTCACAAGGTAACTCAATGTTCAACATAATAAGTGTTAGACAAACACTGTATATTACCTACACCTAATGTTTCAAAAGTTCAACTCCATATACCATTACATCTGAAATAACAAATGGTGCTCTGAATGCTTGGTCCTATGAAGAATATAGGCTCTGATACCATTTTGTCATGAACCAACTGACGTTGAACCTGAACTTCCTAACTGATTTGGTTAGAGACAAGAAGATAGACGTATTCCCGATCCACCTGAACTGGAAACCAAAATTTGGGAATCAATAGAAAACAAAGGAATTATTTTACCAAATAAAATAAGCTAAATAGTGAGAAACAAATAGAGGAGACAAAAATAAATACAATTACCATGCTAAACATCATTTATATAAAAATATAAAATGAAAATAAACAAATCCAAATGAAACTAGATGATAAAAATGTATCCATGTGACCATGAGGTTAACTCTCTAGTACTGAAACCAATCAACACCCTTAATAATCAAAACCATGCTGTAACATTCACCAAAGGATAAAAAATAAATAACCATTAGATTGAGTATTAATTTTTAGTAAATTCTCCCAGTCAGTCTATTCTTATTTCATTAACATTAGATAAAGAAACATCAATTTCAGGTTTCAAATAAAATATACAAAATTAAGGTTTACACATATTTCTACATTAAAACAAAACACATTCCATTTCCCTATTTTCATGAAATCTTATTTCGTTATCAAGGAAGAAACAAGATCATATTGAAGTATAATAATGGTGTTCTTATTTAAAATGGGGGGAATTGAATTGAAAAAAGTT
Organism: Viscum album; assembly: GCA_963277665.1. Lineage (NCBI taxonomy): Eukaryota > Viridiplantae > Streptophyta > Magnoliopsida > Santalales > Viscaceae > Viscum > Viscum album. The sequence goes on from OY728145.1 coordinate 1,302,999,978, forward strand.
TTCAATTTTTTTTATGAATAATTGAAAAAACTAATTAATCATTTAAAAAAGGGATACCACACAAGAGAACATCATAAATGATGAAAAAAATGGAAATAAAAAAATTGCATGCATGAGTAACCGAGCTGCATTGCATCTCAATCAACCAACATTGATAACTAAGTGTCGATTGACATCGGAGAACCTAGAAACATTGGGGAATAAACTAAAATATACTTACATATAACTCATACAAATATAATGCCTCACCCGAAAAAATCATCTCACCCACATGATCGATCAAACACAACATGGTATGACCGATGGTTACTATCACAAAGAAAAGAAATGTCAATGCTAAGGGACATTATCCATATCAAAATCCTGAGATAGAACAAAAACTATTAACTAAAAATCCACAAGCTATGCTTGGTTCCATTTTCATGACTAATGTGGGGGTTATCCAATAATTCCAAACAAGAATCCAATGTCATGCACATACATCATACACTAGAAACACCCACAATATGTCACCCATGTGTCTCCCTAGGGAACTATCTCTCACCATTAAACCATTTATCCACAAAAGTGTTTCTCGGTGTCAACATACCACAAAATTCATCAAAATCATTTCAAGAGAATCATCCAAGGAGATTTTTTTGGGAAAAAACTTCACAAAAGTTTCAAACTATCCTTAAACACCCTTTAAGAAATCACATGTTTCAAAAAGGGAAAAACACATTTTCATCACATGTCAAACAATTTTCAAGAGCCATACATAAGCCTCATTTTAATACAAAACCACATGGAAAAAAATTAAGGAAACCTATACCATCTTCTTAAATTCCAAAAATACGATTGCAAATCCAAACCATGCTTGAAAATCCATAATCTGCTTTCAAAGGACAACCGGGAAATTTTTTAAACTCCAATTGTGAAAATATTAACAACATAATACTGTATTGTTTTAAACAATCAAGAAAAAAAGTAATTTAGTATCAACAAATTATTCTAAAAATCATTAATCACTATTTAATATCCATAAAATGTGTGAAAAAAATGAAATATATGATTATTAAATGTAATGGACAAGTGAAAAGGAAATCCTACATTAAATTACAAGAACTTCAACAAAACCCACCCAAAATAACAAAGTAAGGGACAAGGAAGCCAGAAAATCCAAGAGGAACCTTAAACACAAAAAACATCCAATATCAAGCTACAATAGTTATCCAAAGTTGCAAAATATGGACACTATTGTTATCAAACAGAGGGAAAATAGATGAAAACCAACAGTGAAAGAGAGAGGATCCCTAACCATCCAATATATGTGAAGAATCACCCAGAAAACAACATAAAATAACCTAGGAGGAGATTTAGATAAGTATACCCCTTTATGGAAGGTGTATATATTGGTGGGAATCGAGTGGGGATCCCATGTGATGATACTTCAATTTAAAAGTAGGAAATTTGGAAAAAGTAACCCACTTCATGTGGGTTGTAGGGTTATATCACACGTTTAAACAAATTGTGAAATTCCATGTTATCAACAGTTGCATGAGTGGCACATTAGGCTTCATTATTAGTTTAACCATTAAAACTATTGACACATTGGCTGCATTGTTAATCTAACCATGCACCTAAACCCTGTGACCCAGAAAAATGTCCCAAAAAGTTTCCCTTTTCTCCCAAAATCTTATCATACTCAAGGGGATAAATCATAAAAAACAAAATCCATATAGAAGTGAAACTATGGGGGTTACAAACTCCCAACCATGATATTTTTCTCCCATACCATTCACAATAAAAATTAATATGGCTAAATAGAATTCAAACACTCCCAATCTCAAAATATAAATCTAGAAAGACAACAACTCTAAAGAGAGAACAATAATAAAAATTTAAGTTTTCAAAAATGTTGAACATAAAAATAAGGGAGTGAAAAATTTTCAGATCCACTTATAAGAACAATTTTACCTATGTAAAGTCACATATCTAGATTCCCCTACATGAATAATCTCTAATATGAGATGTTTTCATTAACAACTAATCGGATGTCCAACATCATTATACATTTATTACCACATCTATGAGTATATGAGTTTATTTAATTGAATTTTTCTATATAGATTAACTTATTAGGAAAACCTCGTACATAGATATTCCCTTATGTAGAGAATATATGATAATTCACACACGTGGTTATTCAATTTTTAAATAGATTCCAAAACATCATCTTATCCATTATGAAAACTCATTCCAATATTAAAATATTGTCTAGAATCATATTATAAGAATCAGGGAAATATTTATATTGATATTTTAACATTATTAGAACACTTCAAATTTTATTTTTATATTGAAAACACTTCATTTAAGATAAACTAATTTATGTGTTGATAATAAAATAAAACAACATAAGTAATCCCCAAAACTGTTCACCGACTTATTATCCAATATAATAACAACAAAAAAAACTTGGTCTCAATAATTGACCCCTACATATTGACTCTCAACTAGTTAAAATAAATAAGTGATTCTCTAAAACTCATGTTATGGTTCACTATCCAATAATTTCTAACATATTATGATTTCATGATGCATGAGATACAAATAATTAAATAATAATAATATATTTATCATTAAAATAGTGATCAAATATAGCCATATATTGATTTATTCATTTACTTAAATGTAAAAATCATATATTATAAAAAATATGGATTCCAACCTCTAGAAAACTATTCATATATCAACTATAACAAAATGTTAAAATATTCCACCCAGATCCCACACAGTAAAATCTCAAATTTCCCATTTTTAAAACTCACCCTAAATATATTCTCTCATTAAATAGCTAAATTAAATCCCTATTGATAAATATATATTGTCATATTTCTCCATCTCTAGAAACCATATCTAAAGATCATATGATTACTAAAAAAATAGTGTACCTTATCCTTGAATCAAGTGAGGTTGAACACCCATTATCAAACATAGTTCCCCAAATGAATCCCTTATATGTGATTTAGTGAAGTATTCATCCACCAGTTCCTCAATAAGAACAAAACATGGATTTAGATCATTTCATTTGACAAGATGCCTCATAAGGATATATTTAATATCTATTTTCATTGATGTTTAATGATCAAGATATTTATTGTGTGATTAATATCAAATTTATATTCACTACCCAAGAGAATTAGTAGATTCACGTCCATAAATAGTGTTATAACTATGAATTTATCCGCATTATTTGTGTATTAAATTGAGTGAAAATTATATAAATAGCTTATTTATTACTGAGATTCACCAAATTTTTTTTCATTCCATGCCTAATTAAACATCATTCTCCTAAAATGATAACTATACTATATGTATATCTTATATAATCAAAAGAGCCCTCTCAGCCCGTATCTATATTGAAATACATATTTGAATTTATATTATAAACATACATTATCCCATTATATATAGTTTTTTCAATGTTTCTAAAAATTCTTTTTATAGAAAATAAATAATATATTTTGGTTCAATTTACAATCTAGATTAGTGGGTAACAACTTAAACCTTATTTGGTCAAGATCCTATTAAAAATAAATAGTTTCCATAAAAAATTCCAAATTATTTTGTATCAATATCCATTCCAATTTAAATTTTAAAGATTTTTTTTCCCACTGATATTGGTATGAAATCAAGTTTTTAATATTCTATTCCAAATCCTATATGCAGTTCCTTGGAATATATTTCTCATGATAGGAATATTTAACCCTCCTCATTAGTGATTTTCTATTCATGAAAATTACTAGTCACTCTTAGAATAGAGATTTAAAATAATATATTAATATATTTATAAAACCCTTTTAATTATTCTTCGTTATTACCAAAATATATGATATAATGAACATAAATAATAAAAACGAAATACCAGCCTGATTTTGAATTATAGAGATATTTCTATGAACTATTCCATTTTATAAGATAAGTTTCTTCCAACTGGAATCCATATTGTAATTATAATATATTTAGGATTTCATTAACCAATAAAAAGTTTCTTCATGATAAAATTATTATTCTATTTTTAAATAAAAACAATCCATTTCTACTCAATATATACATCTCCTTCTAGCACCACATGGATAGTAGAAGACTAGAAATCTATTTGGAAAATTTAATATTTTTTTCGGTAAATAGAAATATATATTCTGTTTTTCTTTTAATCACCTTATTGCAATGGGATTTTCCAAATAAATTATGTGTACTTGTTAATAGTGCTTACAAACTAGGGCATCCATATTTCTTATTGAATCAAAAATAATCATGGTTTTTTTTGGAAAACCCATATATTCATATAATTTTTTTATCATTATGATTTTATACCAGGTACAATGCATCATTTTTCTATATATGAATAGATTTCTGATTCATGAGATCAGTACACTCTTGATATTTATTGTTTATTAAAAATATATTGGTTCAACCTGTAAACAAATTACGTATATGAAACATTCCTAATTTTTCTATAAGTTTCAATATGTATTCCATGATCCATAATGGGGTTTTTATATATACTTACATAAATAGACATAAATGAGATAAACACGACTGTTCTTCACCATACAAAAATACTTAGTCCGCATTATCATCATGTACAGCTTCTACGATAAATATTCTATTATTTACATTGACATGTTACTGAATAGAAATTACCAGATATTCACTTTTTGTTATATCCTCTTTCAAATATAAATTTTCTATTTTTGAATTTTCTTAATAACTTCTCATCAGTTGAGAAAACTAATCTTCCAGTTATCTAATTATATTATTTTTATCCACAACTATTTGGAGGGTATCTAGGAAAGATTCCATCAATACCTCATTGTTAAAACATCCCTTCATTCTCACCATTCAAATTTATAATACATAACCTTCCATAAAAACATATGATATTAAAACATGTTTTCTTATTATTATATATCCCATAGAGAGACAACTCGGAGGATTTTCTATAAAAGTTGGGATTTTGTAAAAGGAAATTTTCACTAATTTGTTATCCTTAAATGATCATGATGTATATTGTTCAATCCATATGGTTTGGTCCATCCCAACAAATCTTCAATTATTTATTTCATCATAACAATTTTATTGTGGTGTATATATATCAATAATTTAATTATAAATACCATTATTCAAAATATAACCATAAAATTAACCACTTTTGTATTCATTACAGTTTTTAGTTAAAATATTCTTTATTGAGTAGCTAGATTCTTTTTCAGTACTTATCCAAAGACTTCTGAACATATTGAGTCCCAATGAATTATGTTTTTTTCAAAAAAAAATATATGTAGATCATATAAAATAATTAATAATGTAAATGAAAATATAACACCCAAAGCTTCAATGGTACGCTTCTCTTGGAATGATACAATAGCGTGTGTTGTATGCAACTTCGAGTTCTAATACCCCCAACCAATCAAACAAGCCGTTATGAATAGTAATACCCACTTTTTGAAATATTATAAATTTTATCTTTTAAAATGGACTTCATTTTTGTATTTAGAGTATCGAAATTAGCTTAGGGTGAATTTTTGGTATTTTTCTGAAAACCATCAAATTTTGATGAATAGTGAAAACACTAAGTTATAGTTTAAAATTGAATTTTTATTTAAATAATTATTTATTTTATTTAAATTTATTTTAGTTCAAAATAAATAAATAATACCCATATAATTACAATTTAATTCATTGGAGTCATTTTATAAATATTATATATATATATATATATATATATATAACTTTTATTGAACATTTTAACATCTTTTACCCACCTCCTAGGAGCATTTGCAAATTTACATGAAACATAATTTTACCACATCAGTGAGTTGAATTTTGAAACTCGTAGCGACACAATTGATATCAGTAAGTAAAATTTGGATCAATAAGATGAAAATAATTTTTGGTGAATTGTAAATTTTTTCTTTTATTTACCACGGTTAAATGTAAATCGAGTAATTAAGGGTAAAAATTATATTATTATTACCCTAAAACATGTACTAATTATATTGGGTAAGTTTAATTCGATCAAAAACAACCTTAGGAATACAATATGATCCTTTAGGTCCACTTAGATTGAATTTCGACATTTATTATTATCTAATTTAAATAAGAGTTAAAAGAGTTAAAATCAATGTTTAATAACTAAAAATTTTTTAATATAGGGTAACAAGTAAGATAATTATGAATATAAATATTCATTATAAATAAAACAAGATTTAAAAAATAATGGTATTTTATTTGTATTTTTAGACAATAAATAATTTAATATTTTTATGACACAATGATGATGTAGTAATTACATAACTAATGAATGATTAAATAAATTGACATTATAAATATACAAATAAATGTAATTTGAGACTTTTAATGAATGAAACTAGTTTTATAGGTTAATATGACAAATTAGGGTTGGTTAGAATAATTTTTTTGAAGAAAAAATTCTGTTAACAATTTAGCAAAAACAAAATACCAAATAGTTTCAAAATTGACATAAAATAGTTTTTAAAAAACATTTATATTATTAATTGATATTATATTCATAAAAATCTATGGTTCAGCCAAAATACTTATATAATGATAGTTGTATCATTAATGAACCACTTGGGGTTATCTTAGAAGTATATAGTATGTTTATTATCCATATAATATAAAAAAAGAAAGAGACATGGTAATTGTCAAACTATTTAACTAAGAGTTAAATATAAAAGATAAGGTAAATATATTGACCCAAACCTATCTAAAACCTATTTGCTGAGTTTTTTCGACCCATACCCACCTTAGGCTTTAAATAATTTATTTTAGAGCAATTAAAAAACGAAAATTATTTTATTATAAAATAATATTTCCATCTTTTCCTAAGGTGCCACTACTGGAAAAATACACTATACCAACGGTTTGGAACCGTTGGTATAGGCCCTCAAACCATTGGTATAGGCGATACCAACGGTTTGGAGGACCGTTGGCAAGTAAGCCGTGACAATAGGTCTATACCAAAGGTTTTGAAAACCGTTGGTATAAGTAATTTGAAAACCTATACCAACGGTTCTCAAAACCGTTGGTATATGTATTTCAAAAAAAATACGATGGGATTTGATCCCAAGACCTCTAGTTTATAATTGAATGACTTAACCACTAACTTAACATGTCTTTTGTGAACATAATTTCATAAATATATATATTTATTATAATAATAATTTTTAATTTTGATTTATATAATGTTCTCGGTAAGAAGATTCGATTAAAAATTGAAGGACCCATACCAACTGTTCTCAAAACCGTTGGTATAGACCTATACCAACGGTTTTGAGAACCGTTGGTATGGGTCCTTCAATTTTAGGACCTATTCCAATGGTTTTGGACAAACAGTTTGTATAGGGGGGACCTATTCCAACGGTTTGGCCAAACCATTGGTATAGGGTCTCTATAATGGACCTATAACAACGGTTTGGCCAAAACCGTTGGTATAGGTCCTATAGGTCCCCCCCCCCTTATACCAACTGTTTGTCCAAAACCGTTGGTATAGGTCTATATAAGTGACCTATACCAACGAGTTTGGCCAAACCATTGGTATAGGTCCAAATTAATGAACTATACCAACAGTTTGGCCAAAACCGTTGGTAAAAGTCCTATTTCCAGTAGTGTGCCCCTCACCCCTCTTATAAAATGGAACCCCCCCTTCTCTCTAATTAACACCATCATAGCCATTTGGCTTGGAAAAACTCCACCAAAATACCTTATAAACAATCCTAAATTATTCTTAGTGGCCTCACTTTTTTCAGAAAATCAACCTAAGGAGCCCTTTTGATCAAATCAAAAGGAAGAACCTAAAAATGAGGTAAATATTTCATTATCACATTCAAGATCCTTTCTTCTTCCACATCCACATTCATTGTTTTTTTCATTATTAAATAAAAACTCAAGTATATTTTATATACTATTTTGTTATTATATATATTTTATAACTAAATTCATTATTCTATCCATCCTTTGAATGACATGTCACTATACGTGCGTACGCACAACATACCGCCTCCACGTTGTGGTGTAATTGTTATTCAATACAGTATTATTTGGATGGTTATAACAATGATGTGTAATTAATGTAAATAATTGATATAAAATGATAATTATTATGTATATATGATATACCATCTATTTTTATATTATTTTAATATCAAAAGATTGATATTGTCGCCCGTGAGTACGTACAGCTTACCGTCTCCACAAACACGATAAGATTCATTCCCCATAGTATCCATTCAAGAATAATTTTCATTATATGATTAAAAATTATGTTTAAATCCTTAATATCATTATTAATATGAATAAGAGAAATCATATCCATAAAAATCATTACTTTTTTAATAAATCATATAAATGAAAATGAATCAGTTAACACACGAAATGACTATAATACTAAAATATTATTAACAAAGCAATATTAAAAGATCATATACGATATCATACTAATGTATATGATTCTTGTATTATTTAATAATAATTATTTCACAATTATACAGGAGGCTAACTTACCCTCGACCAAGGAAAAGTACAAGGTAAGGGTTAATTTGACAATCTCTTTATTATCCGAGGATGTTTTAACGGAAATATCTACTGCTACTTATATATCATCCACATCCATGTTTCAAAAAAAATATTTGAAAAAATATTTAATATTTACTAGACTATTGTTTAATATAATTTATACCCTTGAATGAATTTTTATAAAATGTTTTGAATGGAATATTTCTATCATTTTCCAAAGAAGATACTTTTTGACCTTTTTGAAAAATTTAAGGTAAGAATGTTTTTTTAACATATACAGCTGGTGCGGATATTTTCCTCCATTATAACATCGGCTAATCTTCCATTACAAGCTTATAAAAATATTTTCAAAATAAATTCCTTCTTTTAATTATGTGACTCTTAAATTATTTCAAAATAAAAAGAGATATTTCTCCAAAAAAAGGCTTTGATTTCATTCATGTCAACATCTGTTGATGGATTTTAATTTTATTTGATGTTGATTTATTCCGGTACAAAACATTCATATTGTATTGAAGGTTTCGTGATATGTTTGACTTTGGATGTGTTATTTTTACACCATTCATGTTTTATTGATAAAGTATTGACATTTCTTATGCTAGTTTTAATACGAATGCTTATGTTAAGTTTAAACCTTTTCATATAAGGAATGCATTTTACATAGTAAGTGATGGGGGGATCCCGCTATAGCTCCTCGATGCATCAGTAGGTCTCCTGAGACAAACTAGTGGCTTGGAACAAGGCCTTGATAAAATCTTATTTGTAGTCTTGGAATAAGGGCTTGACTATGTGGTTATGAATGTCTGGCATTATGCATTCCATCATTATGAAAGTGGATATTGATATTACATGTGATTATTATACTAGTAGAATTTCCTTGTGAATAAGTAAATAACATTATTTGATTTTTATATTTTCTATATTATGCTGATGTTCGAGTTTAAGAGGCTTTAGTTTTCACATTATACATTGCCTTAAATGTTTATGCTTATTTATGAAAGTTTCCACTATATTGTTATACTTACTGAGCATCGTATCTCACCCCTTTCTATTTTTTATTTTTCCCAGGATGCGAATAAGTATATTATGACTGACCTGCATGGATAGTCAATGGGATATTAGTGTTGTATATGGAAATAATGTTATTGTAGTTTTCTATTTTATGATGCATTTTAAACGTTATAAATATATCTTTTACATAGAAGGCTACCAAACTAATCATTCTTTTGGGACTTGATTAATTGAGATCACGACAATGTTACGTAATAATGCACCAAATCTGGTTTTCTAGAGCCAGGGCGTTACAGTTGGAATCAGAGAATGTTTAGTACAAACCTTGGAAACTGGATTTAGATAAACTCTGATTAGAGCACATAACCCTAAGATAAACATTGAGGATTAGTATAGAAGAACTTCCTAATAATTTGGAATTGGAGATATTTTGTGCGTTTTCCATGAAATACATCCCAGTCTAGATACGAGATGGTAGAAGAGGTTCTGGCACATATGTACCTAGGGGTAAAACCCGAAACACCACATTGAGCTAGATTCAAAAAAGAATTGGTGCACAACAACAAGCCTTACTGCACTTTTGGTTACGACACTCCTAGATGATATGCTTAGTAAAATGGTCATTTTCCTTATAAATCATTATGAATTGTTTATGAGTATATACTTCCTCAAAGAAAACATTTTTATGATTAAGTATTATAATAAGAAACTGTTCAATTTATGTTAAGTGTTTTACAAGTTTGGAATTATGTATTTTGATTTATGAACTAATCTACTTTATTCCATTTTTTATAAATGGTGCCTAGTGGAAGGAATGTAAACTGTATCAATGAATGCACTCCATGTAGTTATTTCCCTACTGCTCAGGATAATTATAGTGGATCTGGTGATATAACTGGTGTTAATCAGCTAATCACCATACTGGGACAACTCACTTAGGTTATGAATAATAGCCTTACCTGTATGTAGTACCCTAATCCACAGTGTAGAGGATCAATGTTAGATCGCTTCATGAGGAAACAAACAATAACATTCAATGGGGGTACAAATCCATTAGTAGCTGAGAAATGAATAAATTACTTTGAAAAAATATTCCACGCCTTGAAATGTAGTGAAAGGGAAAAAGTTGTCATGGCAGTTTACTACCTCACTGGAGATGCTGATCAATGATGGTCATTGTTTCAAAACACAATGAAATATGATGAAGTATCAAATATGGAATGAAGGGAGTTTAAAGAGATTTTCATAGAAAAATACATTCCTCAGGACCATCAAGCAGATATGGAAAGGCAATTTTTGAGTCTGTGGCATAAGGAGGATGAGAATTTCACAATGTATGACGCTAAATTTACAAGGTCAGCGGTGTATGATACATATTATATATGTAACCCAAGAAGTAAGATTGTTCGTGTCTTTGATGGGTTAAAACCATTTCTTCATTGAGAATTAGTCTCACAGTCCTTCTCATCGTATGAAGATATTATCTCACATGCCATCACGATAGAAAATCAATTCTTTAAGTCATACAACTTTAATGCAAAGAATGTGAAGAAGAAATATGTGGAACACTCTAGAAATAGAAATAAGGGGAAGAAGGGAAACATTTAATATCCATCCTTAAAAAAATGTAGGAAGAAACACCTTGGTATTTGCCTTAAGGGAATGTGAGTCTGTTACATGTGTGGTTAAAGAGGCCACCAAACTCGTAATTGCAAAGGCATGAAAGAGGCTGTCGATGTTGAATCCTATAATTTTTATGTTAGGGGGCATTATACAATTGAATTTCATAAGTGTCCGGGGAACATACCTCAAAAAAGGCGAAGGGATCGTGGCCAAGATTAAGCTATCAGTACTGCGGAGATTGAAGCTCTGAAAGACGTAGTTGTGGGTAATTTAATTTTTTCCTCATGTTTAGAAAATTCTTTATTTGTTTCTGCATCATCGCATTGTTTCATATCCTCAATGTTTGCTAAGAAAATACGATATTTAAAATTTGATTTAACAAGGGATTTTTCATTCAAAACTCCTAAGGGATGTATCATTGCAACAATGTTTTGTGAATCAGTCCCCATTAGGGAATATAAATGTTCATTATATGCTATTATCATGGTCATACACATGATTGAATTTTATATAATCATTGGTATAGATTGAATTTTGAACCATGATGAAAAAATTTATTTTATGAAGAAGGAGGTTACTATTTTAGATGACGATGATAAAGAACACCTTATCATTAGAGTAGAATCGTAACCACCAAATTCTTATCTAGATCCACCCCCTGTAGCTCAACTAAATTCAATTATTGGTGAGGAATAGAATGAAATATTTGTGGGTGAGGAAGGGAATGTTAAAATAGAGTATTTACCTATTTTGAAAGAATGTGTTAAGGTGTTTCCAGAAAAATAACCTAGATATACTCTAAAATGAGGAATTGAGTTTTACATTGATTTAATTCCTTGGTCAAGGCTCGTATCGATGACCCCTTATAAAATGACCATGGTAGAATTAGTGGAACTAAAGAAACAACATGATGAATTGAGTAATAAGGGATTTTTCCCCTTGTGTTTTAATATAGGGAGCCCATTTCCTTTTTTTTATGAAGAAAGATGGATCTATGAGGTTGTTCATTGACTAGAGAGAGATCAATGCTATAACAATAATGAAAAAGTATCCCCTACCTCACATTGATGATTTATTCGACCAACATCATAGAGTTAAATACTTTTCAAATATTTACCTTTGATATGGATGTCATCATTTGTGTGTGAAGAAGGAAGACATTCTGAAAACAAAATTTCGAACCAGGTACGTGCTTTACGAGTTTATAGTAATGGCTTTGGGATTGAATAATTCACCCTCTATCTTCATAGGTCTAATGAATTGAGTTTTCAAGGAATATCTTGATGACTTTGTAGTGGTATTTATTAACAATATCTTTGTATACTCAAAAAGCTACGAAAATCATGAAAATCACTTGTGCATTTTCCCGAAGACTCTTAGAAGACAAGAATTTTATGGGAAGTATAGCAAGTGTGAATTATGGCTTCAAGAGATCTCTTTTCTAAGACATATTGTATCCAAGGATAGAATATCTATTGGTCCTTCCAATACAAAGACAATCTAGGAATGGCCCACATCAATGAGTATAACTATGGTACACAGTTTTATTGGTTTACCAGGTTATTATTGACGTTCCATCAAAACTTTTTCCCGGTTGGATAACCGATTAAAAAATATCACACGAAAAGGGGTTCAATTTGTTTGGTAAAAAGATTGTGAAGTGTGTTTTGAATAATTGAAGATAATATTAGTCAATGGTATTATCTTGTCTCTACCATCAGGGAATAATGGTTATGTTATTTATAGTGATGCGTTGAAGAAAGGATGTTGTTCTGTCCTTATGCAGAATGATAGAGTTATTTCCTATGAATCACAACAACTAAAAATTCATGAGAAAACCTATCCTACTAATGGTCTTGAGTTATAATCTATAATATTTACTTTGAATATTTGGAGACACTATCTCTATGGTGAAACAATGTGAGATTTATACTGATCACAAGAGTCTGATGTATATTTTCTCACAAAAAGAACACAAAATGAGGCAAAGGAGATGGCTTGAACTACTCAAGGATTATGATTTCACAATACACTACCACCTAGGGAAGGAAAATAAGGTGGAAGATGATTTGAGTAGAAAGGATCATGGATGTTTTAACAAGATATGATTTGAAAAGGATCATATATACATGGATCTAGTAAAGATGGATATGGGAATCATCATTGAAGATGAAACTTCAATACGTTTTTCAAATGGTTGCCAAACCATCTTTAGTAGAAAGGATAAATAATTCTCAGATTGGTGATGAAGAGTTTCAAAAAAAGATTAAAGAAAAAGATTAAAGCTGTGAAAGATGGGAGATTTAGTTTCTTTGTGTATGAAGATATAATTTTGAAAGTTGGGAATACAATTTGTGTTCCTGATATACCTGATCTAAAAAGGGAATTGTCGGATGATGATCATAGTTCCAATTTCTCTATACACCCTGGTTGGACTATGATGTATATATATTTGAATGAAAAATGTTGGTGGGACACATGAAGAGGGAGATTACAGATTTTGTGTCAAGATATATGGCTTGTCAATAAGTGAAAGCTGGAAGGCAACAGCCTGGATGAGTCATGCAATCTCTTACCATACCTGAGTGTTAATGGGATAATATTATGATGGACTTTGTCATGGGACTACCAAATACTCCTAGAAAGAACGATGCAATATCGGCCATTGTTGGTCTTCTTACCAAGTCATCATATTTTCTCACTATTAGAGAATATTTACCACTTGAACTATTGGGAATACTATATATTAATGAATTTTTAAGACGTTATGGAGTTTCCCTATCGATTGTTTCTGATCCTGATCAACATTTTACATAAATATTCTAGAAAAGACTTCATAAAACACTAGATAATGAACTTCGTTTGAGCACAACATACCCCCCCCCCCCCAACTGATGGACAATCAGAATAGAGTATTCAAACCGTAGAAGACATATTGAGATCATGCTCACATTGCTTTCAAGGTATGTGGGATCAGTATTTACCTCTGGTAGAATTTTCAAATTACAATGTCTTCCATTCAAGTATTCAAATGAAACCATATGAAGCATTATACAAAAAGAGATGTCGCACACTAACCTGTTGGGATGATGTTAGTGAAAGAAAACTTGTAGGTCCAAAACCTGTAGAGGAAACGATGGAAAAGGTGAAGGTAATCCAAAACCACATCAAGGTAGGTCAACGTAGACAGAAGATCTTTGCTGATAACAAAAGGAAGGATTTGTAATTTCAGGTAGGAGATCAAGTTTTCATGATGATATTTTCATGGAAGTTTGTTATATCTTTTAGTAATAACAGTAAATTGAGTCCCAGGTACATCAGACCTTTCAAAATTTTAGAAATAATTAGGGTTGTAGCTTACAAATAAGAAATTCCACTAATTCTCTATAAAGCACACGATGTATTCCACCTATCACTGTTGAGAAAATACATGTCTGAACGAACCCATGTACTCACCTATGAGGAATTAGAACTGGAACCCAATCTTTCATATTAAGAAGATCCTATCGAGGTTCTTGATATAAGAGAACAAGTGTTGAGAAATCGGATGACTCGTGTGGTAAAATTTCTAAAGAGAAAACAAATGATGGAAGAGGAAATGTGGGAACCCGAGTAACATATGATAAAGAAGCACCCGAGTATTTTTATGCAGTACTATTCCAGAACTTTCAATGGATAAATTATTTGAATGAGGGGAGAATGTAACACCCCAAGCTTCCCTGGTACGCTTCTCTTTGAATAATACAATAGTGCCTATCATACGCAACTTTGAGTTCTAACACACCACAACGAATTAAACTAGATGTTATGAATAGTAATACGCACTTTTTGAAATTTTCTAAATTGTATCTTTTAAAATGGACTTCATTTTTGTATTCAAAGTATCAAAATTAGCTTAGGGTGAATTTTATGTATTTTTCTGAAAACCTTCAATTTTTGATGAATAGTGAAAACCACAAAGTTATAGTTTAAATCCAAATTTTTCTTCAAATAATTATTTATTTTATTTAAATTTATTTTAGGTCAAAATAAATACGTAATACATATATATGTTCAATGTAATTCAATGTATTCGGTGTATAATAATTTTAGATATATAAATATTTTATTGACTTTTTTACCATCTTTTACCCACCTCCTTGGAGCATTTGATAATTTACATAAAAATTAATTTTATAGCTTTTGTGAGTTAAATTTAGAAATTATGAGAGACATGATAGATATCAGTAATTAAAATGTGGTTCAATAAGATGACAATAATTTTTTGTGAATAATAACTTTTTTACTTTTATTTACAACTATTAAAACTAAATAGGGTAATTAAGGGTAAAAATGATATTATTATTTCCCTAACTTGTTTCTTAATTCTACTGGATATGTTTAATTTGACCAAAAACTACCTTAGGAATAAAATATCGTCCTTTAGGTCCACTTGGATTAGATTAGGATATTTATAATTTTTTAATTCAAAGAAGAGTTAAAACAGTTAAAATCAATGTTTAATAACTAAAACATTTTTCATATAGGGTTACACATAAGATGATTTCAACTATAAATATTAATTATAAATATAAAACGATTTTCTACATAATGGTATTTTAATAATATTTTTTATCCATTAAATAATTTTATTTGATTATGAAATAATGATGATGTGGTAATTACCTAATTATTGAAAGATCAAAACAATTGACATTATAAATATCCAAATAAATGTAATTTGAGACTTTTTATGTATTAAACTAAATTTTTAGGTTAATATGTTATGAATTTAGAAAAAAAAAACAAATAGTGTCAACATTGACATAAATTAGTTTTTAAAACAAATATTATATTATTAATTGATATTCTAATCCTAAAAATCTCAGGATCAGCCAAAAGACTTATATAATGATAGGAGTAAAATTAATGAACCATTTGGGGTTCTCTTGGATGTTTATAGTATGTTTATTAACCATATAATATAAACATACAAAGAGACATGGTAAATGTAGAACTATTTAACTTAGAGTTAAATATAAAAGATAAGGTTAATATACTGACGCAAACTAGTCTAAAACCTATTTGTTGAGTGGTTTTAGACCCATACTCTTCTTATCCTTTAAATACATTATTTTAGTTCCATTAGAAACCTAAAATTATTTTATTATAAAACAATTTTCTATCTTTTCCTAAGGTGTCCCTCACCCTTTTATAAAAGGTCACTCCCCCTTCTCTCTGATTCACACCATTAATGCCATTTGGCTAGGCCAAAATCTGCCAAAATACTCGCTCAACTATCCTCCCTTAATCCTAGAGTCCTTATTTTAGTCATAATGACAACCTAAGGAGCCATTTTGATCAAATCAAAATGAAGAACCCAAGAATAGGTAAATATTTCATCACATCTTTCAAGTTCCTTTCTTCTTCCACATCCTCTTTGCTTTCATTATAACATAATAACTCTAAAATCTTCTAAATACTGTGATGTTATTATAAATACGGTACAACCGAATTTATTATTCTATCCATCCTTGGAATGAAATGTCACCATACGTGCGTACGTTCAGCTTACTGTCTTCACGTCATGGTGTAATTGTTCTTCAGTACATTATTATTTGGATGGGTATAATAATGATGTGTAATTGGTGTAAATAAAAAATATAACATGATAATGATTCTGTATATATGATATACTATCGAATTTTATATTATTTTAATATTAAAAGAAAGATATTGTCGCTCATGCGTACTTACGGATTACCGTCTCCACGAACGCGATGAGATTCATTCCCCATCGTATCTATTCAAGACTAATTTTAATTAGATTATTAAAAATAATGGTTAAAGAATTAATATCATTTTGAATATTAATAAGATACATTCTATCCTTAAAAAACATTACTTACATAACAAATTATATAAAGGAAACCGAATCAGTTGACACCCGAAATGACGATAATACTGCAATATTATTATCAAGTCAATATTAAAAGATCATATATGATATCATATTAATGTATATGATTATTTTATTATTTGATAAAAATTATTTCACCATTATACAAGAGGATAATCTACCCTCGACCAAAGAAAACTACACGGTAAGGGTTATTTTAACTATCTCTTTATTATTTGTGGTTGTTTTAATGTAAGTATCTACTGGGACATCTTTATCATCAACTTCCATGTTTCTAAAAATGTATTTCAAAATATTTTTAATATTTACTATATTGTGGGATAATTTCATTTATACCATTGTATTAATTTTAATAAAATTGTTTGAAAGGAATATTTCTATAGTTTTCCAAACAAGGTACTTTTTAGCCTTTGTGTCAAATTTAAGATAAGAATGTTATTTAAACTTATGCGGCGAGTGCGGCTATTTTCCGCATTTACAACATCGTCGAAGAATCCCTTGCAATCTTATAAAAATATTTTCAAAATAAATGTCTTCTTTATAATTATGTGACTCTTAAATGATTTTAAATTAGAAAAGGATATTTCTCTAAAAAAGGTGTTGATTTTATCTATGTCGACATTGTTTGATTGATTTTAATCTTATTTGAAGTTGATTTGTTATTGTAAAGAGAATCCATATTTTATTGAAGATTTTGTGACACGTTTGATTGTGAATGTGTTATTTTTACACCATTCATTGTTTAGGGATAAATTTTTGACAATTCATATGCTAGTTTTAATATGAATGTTTATGTTATGTTTAAACCTTTTCATATGAGGAATGCATTGGACTTAGTAAGTGACGGGTGGAGCCCACTATAGATCCTCAATGAATCGGTAGGTCTCATAAGAAAAACTAGTGTCATGGAACAATGCCTTGAAAAAATCTTATTTGTAGTCCTGTCATAAGGAGTTGACTATGTGGTTTTGAGATTCTGACATTATGCATTCCATCATTATGAAAGTGGCTATTGATATAGTATTTTATTATACAAAAAGTAGAATTTCCAGGTGATTAAGTAAATGGATTTTTTTATCTTTTCTATATAATGCTAAACATCATGTTTAAATGGATTTTGGTTTAGTCTTATACATTTACTTAAATATTTATGCTTATTCATGAAAGTTTCCGCTATATTGTTAGCCTTACTGAGCATCTGAGCTCACCCATTTCTATGTTTTATTTTTCCCAGGATGCGAAGAAGTATACTATGACTAAACTCCAGGGATAGTCTATGGGATATCTGTGTTTTCTATGGAAACAGTGGTGTTGTAGTTTTCTATTTTATGATGTAATGTAAACCTTATTAATGTATCTATTACTTATAAGGGTACTAAAGTAATCGGTCATTCGAGACTTGGTCTTTTGTGGTCATGCCAATGATACATAATAATGCACTGACTATGGGATTCTATGGAAGGGGCATTACAGTTGGTATCATAGGAATTTAGTAAAATTCTTGGAAAATAGATATAGATAAACTCTTATTAGAGCACATATCCCTAAGATAGACATTGGGGATTAGTATAGAATAACATCCTAGAATTTTGGTATTGTAGATATTTTGTGAGTTTTCCAAAGAAATACATACCTATCTAGATATGAGCAGGTAGAGGCGGATCTAGCATAGATGTACCTTGGGGTAAGACCTGAAAACACCACTTTGAGCTAGACTCGAAGGGGAACTGGTGCACGACAATGGGCTTTGCTGCACTCTTGGTTACGAAACTCCAGGGGGAATATGCATAGGAAAATTCTCATTTTCGTTACAAAAAATTATGAAGGGTTTAGGAGTATATACTTCCTCAAAGAAAACATTTTTAAGAGTATGGATTATAGCCATAAACTGTTCAATTTATGTAAAGTGTTTTACAAGTTTGAAATTATGTATTCCGATTCATAAACCAATCTCGTTTATGCCATTGTTTAGAAATGGTGTATAATGGATGGAATAGAAACCGTATCAATTCACACACTCCATGTATGGATCTCCCTCCTTCTCAATATAATTATCGTGGAGCAGGTGATTCAACAGTTACTGATCAGCTAATCACCATACTGGGACAACTCACTCGGGATATGAATTATATCCTTACCAGTATAGTGTGCCCTGATCCACGACGTGGATGATCAATGTTAGATCACATAATGAGTCAACAACCACCATCATTAAATGTGGGTACAAATCCATTAGTATATTATAAATGGAAAAATTCCACAGTGAAAATATTCCATGCGTTGGGGAGTAGTGAAAGGGAAAAATTGTTGTGGTAGTTTACAACCTCACTAGAGATGCTGATCAATGGTGGTCATTGATTCAAAACACAAAGTAAGATGATGAAGTATCAAATATGGAATGGAGGTATTTTAAAGAAATTTTCATAGAAAAATACATTCCTTGTGACCATCGAGCAGATATGGAAAGTCAATTTCTGAGTCTGAGGCAAAAGGAGGATGAAAATATCGCAAAGTATGAGGATAACATTACAAGATTAGTGAGGCATGATTCATATTATATACATAACCATAGATGTAAGATTGATCATTTCTTTTAGGGGTTAAAACCATTCATCCATTGAGCATTAGTCTCACAATCCTTCTCATAATATAAAGATATTGTCTCATGTGCTATCAAGATAGAAAAAGAGTTCTCCAAGTCTTACGACTTTGAAGCAAACCAAGAGAAGAATAGATCATCTGAACACTCTAGAAATGGAAATAAGGGGATGAAGGGAAATTTTGAATATCCATCCTACAAAAAATGTTGGAAGAAACACCCTGTTACTTGCCTGAAGGGAATGATAGTGTGTTACAATATGGTCAAAAAGGCCACCAAGCTTGTGGTTGCAAGGGGAATAAAGAGGCTGTCGATGTTGAATGCTACAATTGTAGAGAAAGGGGGAATTATTGGAATGAACGTCCTAAGAATTAGGAGAAATTAAATAAGAAAAGGACAAGGGATCAAGGCCAATATTATGCTATCACTACTACTGAGTTTGAAGCTCCGAAAGACGTAGTGGAAGGTAATTTAATGGTTTCCTCAGGTTTAGAAAATTCTTTATTTGTTTCTGGATCATCACATTATTTCATATCATCCTGGTTTTTTATGGAAATTATATATTTACAATTTGATTTAATAAGGGAGTTTTCAGTCAAAACTCTTAAGGGAAGTATCATTGAAACAATGTTTTTTGAATCAGTCCCCATTAAGGCATATAAATGTTCTTTATCTACTGATATCATCGGCATACCCATGATTTAATTTTATATAATCCTTTGTATGGATTGGATTTCGGACCATGATGTAAAATTTTATTATAAGAATATGGAGGTTACTTTTTTGGATGACGATGATAAAGAATAGCTTATATTTAGAGTAGAATCGTCACCAGCTATTTCATATCTAGATCCACCCCCAGTAGCTCAAATAAACTCAATTATTGGGGAAGAAGAAAATGAAATATATGTGGGTGAGGAAGGGAATGTTCAAATAGAGGATGTAGCTATTGTGAAAGAATGTGTTGATGTGTTTCCAGAAGATTTACCTAGACAACCTCCAGAATGTGAAATTGTGTTTTAAATTGATTTATTTTTTGGATCAAGGCCCATATTGATGACCCCTTATAGAATGTCCATTGTGGAATTAGTTGTACTAAAGAAACAACTATAGTAATTGAGTATTAATGGATTTATTCTCCGTAGTGTTCTCCATGGGGAGCCCCATTCCTTTTTGTTAAGAAGAAAGATGGATTTATGAGGTTGTGCATTGAATACAGGGAGATAAATGTTATAACAATAAAGAACAAGTATCCCTACCTTGCATTGATGATTTATTAGACCAATGTCATGGATCTCAATACATTTCAATTTTATATGGATATCATCAGCTATGTGTAAGAAGGAAGACATTGCGAAAACTATATTTTGAACCAGGTACGTGCATTATGAGTTTACAGTAATGCCTTTTGGATTGACTAATGAACCCTCTGTCTTCATGGATATAATAAATAGTACTTTCACAGAATATCTTGATGAAATTGTAGTCATATTTATTGATGATATCTTGCTATAATCCAAAATATATGGAGATCATGAAAATCACTTGTGCATTATCCTGATGACTATTAGATGGAATCAATTATATGGGAAGTTTAGAATGTGTGAATTATTTCATCCAGATATTTAATTTCATGGCCATATTGTCTCTATGGATGGAATCTCTATTGATCCTTCTATGACCAAGGTAATCCAAAAATGGACAGCACTGACGAGTATAACTTAGGTACATATTTTTGTTGGTTTAGCAGATTATTATTGACGTTTCGTCTAGAATTTTTCCCAATTGGATAACCCATTAACAACAATCACACAAAAAGGGGTTAAATTTGTTTGAATAAAGTTGTGTGAAGAATGTTTTGATGAATTAATGATAATATTATTAAATGTTCCTATATTGACTCTACCATCGGGGAATGATTTGTTTGTTATTTATAGTGATGCATCAAAGAAAGGACTTGGTTGTTCCCTTATACAGAATGATTGAGTCATTTCCTATGCATCACGGTAGCAGAATATTCATGAGAAACACTCTCTTACACATGATCTTGAATTAGTAGCTGTAATCTTTGCATTGAAGAATTGAAGACACAATATCTATGGTGAAAAAATGTGAGAATTATAGTAATCACAAGATTTTGATGTATATTTTCTCATAGAAAGAACTTAATGTGAGGAAAAGGAGATGGAGTAAACTACTCAAGGATTATGATTTCAATATACACTACCACCCGGGGAATAAAAATAAGGTGGCATATTCATTGAGTAGAAAGGATCATGGAGCTTTGAACAAGATGCGAGTTGCAAAGGATCCTATATACATAGATCAAGTGAAGATGGATATGGGAATCACCATAGAAGGTGAAACATCAATACGTTTTCAAATGGTTTCCAAACCATATTTACTTGAAAGGATAATGAATTATCAGACTGTTGATGAAGAGTTTCAAAAGATGATTAAAGCTGTGAATAATGGTAGATTGAGTGATCTTGTGTATGAAGATTAAATTTTGAAATTCGGGAATAGACTTTGTGTTCCCGATATAACTGATCTAAAAAGGGAATTGTTGGATGATGCTCCTATTTCTAATTTCTCTATACACCCTGGTAGCACTAAGATGTATAGAGATTAGAAGGAAAATGTTTGGTGGGACAACATGAAGAGGGAGATTGCAGATTTTTTGTCAAGATGTATAGTTTCTCAAAAAGTGAAAGCTGGATGGAAATAGCCAAGAGGAGTAATGAAACCTCTTCCCATACCTAATTGGAAATGGGATAAAATTATGATGAAAATTATCATGGGACTACGAAAGACTCCTAGAACGAATGATGCAATATGAGTCATTGTTGATCATCTTCCCATGTCAGCACATTTTCTGGCTATTAGAGAAGATTTTCCACATGAACAATTTGAAAGACTATATTTTAATGAAGTTGTAAGGCTTCATGGAGTACCCATATCGATTGTTTCTGATTGTGAACCACATTTTACATCAGGATTCTAGAAACGTCCTTAGAAATCCTTGGATATTGAACTTCATTTGTGCACTACATACCACCCCCAAATTGATGGAAAATCAGAACAGACTATTCAAATCTTAGAAGCCATGTTTATATCATGCTTACTAGACATTCAAGGTATGTGTGATCAGTATTTACCTCTGGTAGTATTTTCCAATAACTATAGCTTCCATTCAAGTATTCAGATGACACCATATGAAGCATTATACAGAAAGATATGTCACACACCAACATGTTGGGATGATATTGGTGAGGGAAAACTCATAGGCCCATAACTTGTGGAGGAAACAATAGAAAAGGTAAAGGTAATCCAAAACAACATCAATGCAGCTCAAAGTAGATAGAAGTGCTATGCTGATAACCGAATGAAGGATTTGGAATTTCAGGTAGGAGATCATGTTTTCTTGAAGGTATCTCCATGGAAGGGTGTTATACATTTCTGTATGAAGGTTAAATTGAGTCCTAGGTACATCAGACCTTTTGAAATTCTAGCACGAATTGGGATCGTATCTTTCCATTTGGTAATGCCGCCAAGTCTCTACAAATTTCATGATGAATTCCACATATCACTATTGAGAGAATAGATGCCTGACCCAATGTGTGTACTCACCTATGAGGTATTAGAACTTGAACTCAATCTGTCCAATTGTGAAGATCCTATCAAAGGTTCATGATACAAGAGAAAAAGGGTTGAGAACCCGGATGACTCGTCTGGTAAAAGTTCTATGGAGAAACCATAAGATGGAAGAGGTAATGTGGGAACCTGAGGAACTTATGATGAAGAACCACCCGAGTATTTTTATGCTGTGATATTCTAGAAATTTCATGGATTAAATTATTTGAAGCAGGGGAGAATGTAACACCCCAAGATTCCACAGTACATTTCACTTTGAATAATTCAATAGCATGTGTTGTACGCAACTTCGAGTTCAAACACACCACATCCAATCCAACTAGCCATTATAAATAGTAATACCCACTTTTTAAAATTTTATAAATTTTATCTTACAAAATGGACTTCATTTTTGGATTTGGAGTATCAAAATTAGTTAAGGGTGAATTTTTTGTATTTTTCTAGAACCTTCAATTTTTGATGAATAGAGAAAACCACTAAGTTATAGTTTAAAACCAGAATTTTATTTAAATCTTTATTTATTTTATTTAATATTTTTTAACATCAAAATAGTTACATAATACCATTATATGTTCAATGTAATTTATTGGATTCAGTTTATAATAATTTTAGATATATAAAAAATTCGTTGAACTTTTTATCATCTTTTACCCACCTCCTTGGAGCATTTGCATATTCACATAAAACGTAATTTTACAACTTCTGTTACTTTAATTTCAAACAACTGAGGGACACGATTGATACCAGTAAGTAAAATTTGGTTCAATAAGATGAAAATATTTTTTGGTGTGTAGTAACCTTTTACTATTATTTACCACGGTTAAAAGTAAATAAGGTAATTAAGGGTAAAAATTATATTATTATTACCCTGAAACATGTCATAATTCTATTAGATAACTGAAATTCGGCATAAAACAACCATAGGAATAAAATATGATCTTTTAGGTCCACTTGGATTAGATTAGAATATTTATTATTATTTAATTCAAAGACGAGTTAAAAAAGTTAAAATCAATGTTTAATAACTAAAACATTTTTAATATAGAGTTACACAAAAGATAATTTTGACTATAAAAATTCCTTAGAATGCTAAAAAGATTTCATAATAATGGTATTTTATTTATATTTTTTAGACATTAAATAATTTAATTTAGTTATGACACAATGATGATGTAGTAATTACCCAATTAATGAAATATTAAAAACAATTTACATTATAAAAATCCAAATAATTGTAATTTGAGTCTTTTTATGAATTAAACTAATTTTCGAGGTTAATATGACTTATTAGGGTTGGTTAAATGAATTTTAATTGAAGTAATAATGCTGTTATGAATTTAGAAAATACAAAATACCAAATATTGTCTAAATTGACATAAAATAGTTTTTAAAACAAATATTATATTATTAATTGATATTCGATACCTAAAAATCTAAAGATCGGTCAAATGAATTATATAATGATATTTTTATCATTAATGAACCACTATTGGTTCTCTTTAAAATATATATTACGTTTAATAACCCTATAATATAAAAATACAAAGAGACATGGTAAATGTCAAACTATTTAACTAAGAGTTAATTGTAAAAGATAAGGTTATTATAGTGATCCAAACCAGTATAAAACCTATTGGTTGAGTGGTTTTAGACCCATACCAACATTATCCTTTAAATTATTCATTTTGGATCCATTATAAACCGAAAATGATTTTATTATAAAATAATATTTCATTCTTTTCCTAAGGTGCCCCTCACTCCTCTTATAAAAGGGCACTCCCCCTTCTCTCTAATTCACACCTTCAAAGCCATTTGGATCGGCCATCCTCTACAAAAATACACTGTCAACATTAATCCATTCATCCTAAAGGCATTCCTTTAGTCAGAAACCCAACTTAATGCCTTTTGATCAATTCAAAAGAAGAACTCAAAGAAGAGGTAAATATTTCATCACCTCTTTCAAGTTTATATTTTCTTCCAATTCCCCTTTCTTGATTGTTTCCATTATAAAATAATAACTCCAGTATATTTTATATACTATGATGTGATTATAAATATTTTACAAACAAATTCATTATTCTATCCATCCTTTTAATGACATTTCACCATAAGTGCATACATACGGCTTACCGTCTCCACATCGTGGTGTAATTGTGTTTCAATACATTTTAATTTCGATGGGTATAATAATTATTTGTAATTGATTTAAATAATAAATATAACATGATAATGATACTGTATATATGATATACCATCCAATTGTATATTATTTTAATATTTAAATAATGATATTGTCACTCGTGCGTACGTATGGATTACTGTCACCACGAACGCGATGAGATTCATTCCACATCGTATCCATTCAAAAAAATATTCATTAGATGATTAAAAATAATGTTTAAAGACTTAATATAATTTTCAATATTAATAAGATACATCCTATCCATAACAAAAATTACTTACATAACAAATCATATAAAGTAAAACAAATCAGTTAACACCCAAAACGACAATAATACAAAAATATTATTAACAAAGCAACATTAAAAGACCATATATGATATCATATTAATGTATATGATTATTGTATAATTTAATAACAATTATTTCACCATTATACAAGAGGTTAACCTACCCTTGACCAAGGAAAAGTACAAGGTAAGGGTTAATTTCACAATCTCTTTAGTATCTGAGGTTGTTTTTATGTAAGTATCTACTATGACATATTTATCATCCACATCCATGTCTCATAAAATGTATTTCAAAACATTTTTAATATTTACTAGAATATAGTTTAATTTCATTTATACCATTTTTTGAATTTTTATAAAATTGTTTGAATGGAATCTTTCTATCATTTTCCAAACATGCTACTTTTTGACCTTTTCGAAAAATTTAAGGTAAGATTTTTTTTAACTTATACAGCGGGTGTGGCTATTTTCTGCCATTATAACATCGTCGAAGCTTTCCTTACTAGCTTATAAGAATATTTTAAAAAATAATTGTCTTCTTTATAATCATGAGACTCTTAAATGATTTCAACATAGAATAAGATATTTCTCTAAAAAAGCTTTTCATTTCATCTATGTCAACATCCTTTGATGGATTTTAAGATTATTTGATGATGATTTATTATGGTACAAAACATCCATATTGTATTGAAGGTTTTGTGATATGTTTGACTGTGGATGTTTTGTTTTTACAACATTCATGGTTTATGGATAAATTATTGTCATTTCGTATGCTAGTTTTATTACGAATATTTATGTTATGTTTAAACCTTTTTATATGATGATTGCATTGGACATAGTAAGTGATGGGTGGAGCCAACTATAGCTCCTAGATGCATCGGTATGTCTCACAAGACAAATTAGTTTATTCAAAAAAGGCCTTGACAATATCTTATTTGTAGACTTGGCACAAAGACTTGACTATATGGTTATGAAAGTCAGGCATTATGCATTCTATCATTATGAAAGTGGCTATTGAGATTGCATGTGATTATTCGACTAGTATAATATCCACGTGAATATTAATTGAAACTATTTGATTTTATCATTGCCATATTATATTGAAGTTCGTTTTTAAAATGCCTTATTTAGTCTTATACATTTCCTTAAATGTTTATGCTAATTTATGTATGTTTCTTCTATATTGTTATCCTTACTGATCATTTGATATCACCCCTTTCTATGTTTTATTTTTCCAAGCATGCGAAGAAGTATATTTTTAATGACATGTAAGGATAGTATATGGGATCTCAGTGTTGTATATGGAAACAATTCTATTGTAGATTTCCATTTTATGATGTAATGTAAACCTTATAAATGTATATATCACTTCCAAGGATTCTAAACTAATAATTCTTTCAAGACGTGATCTTTTGTGATCATACCAATGATACGTAATAATGCACCTAATATGGGATTTTAGGGTCGGGGCATTACAGTTGGTATCAGAGTAAGTATTGTACAAACCTTGGACAGTAGATTTAGATAAACTCTGATTTTAGAACATAGACCTAAGATAAAATTTTAGGATTTGTATAGAAAAACTTCCTAGAATATTGGTATTGTAGAGGTTTTGTGTTTTTTCCAAGAAATACATCCTTGTCTCGATAGGAGCTGGTAGAGGTGGCTCTGGTATAGATGTATCTATGGGTAAAACCTAAAAACACCGCTTTGATCTAAACTCGAATGGGAACTGGTGCACGAAAATGAGCCTTGCTACACTCATGGTTACGACACTCCTAGGGGATATGCTTAGAAAAATTCTCATTTCCTTAGAAATCATTATGAAGGTTTTATGAGTATGTAATTCCTCAAAGAAAAGATTTTTATGATTATTGATTATATCCATAAACTGTTCAGTTTATGTTAAGTGTTTTACAAGTTTGGAATTATATAATTCGATTCATAAACTAATATAGTTTATTCCATTATTTAGAAATGGTGCCTATTAGAAGGAATAGAAATTAAATCAATGAATGAACTCTATGTAGGGATTTCCCTCCTTCTCAAGATAATTATAGTGGTGTTGGTGATACAAATGGTGCTGATCTGTTAATCACCATACTGGGAAAACTCACTCAGGTTTTGAATAATAACCTTACCCATATGGATTACCATGATTCGCAACGTGGAGGATCAATGTTAGTTATATTTATAAGGCAACAACCACCACCATTCAATGGGGGTACAAATCCATTAGTAGCTGAGAAATGAATAAATTATTTAGAGAAAATATTCCACTCCTTGGGGAGTAGTGAAAGAGATGAAGTTATCATGTTAGTTTACCACCTCATAGGAGGAGATGATCAATGGTGTTAATTGATTCAAAACACTAAGGAATATTATGAAGTATCAAATATGGAATTGATGAAGTATAAATATGTTTTCATAGAAAAATACTTTCCTCGTGACCATCAAGAGGATATGGAAAGGCAATTTTTTAGTCATAGGAAAAAGGAGGATGAAAAATCCGCAATGCATAAGGCTGACATTACAAGGATTGCAAGGCATGCTGTAGATTATATATGCAACCCATGAAGTATGATTAATCATCTTTTTATGGGTTAAAACCATTTCTCCACCGATCATTAGTCTCACAATCCTTCTCGATGTATGAAAATATCATATAATGTGATATCAGAAAAGAAAAAGAATTATCTAAGTCTTATGAATTTGAAGCAAAGAAAAAGAAGAGAATATCTGCTAAACACTCTAGAGATGGAAAAAATGGGAAGAAGGGAAAAGTTGAATATCCATCCTGCAAAAAATGTGGGAAGAAACACACTGGTACATTCCTAAAGGGAAAGTGAGTCGATTAAAAGTGTGGTGAAAAAGGCCACCTAGCTCGTGATTGCAATGGGAAGAAGGAGGCTATCAATGGTGAATGATACAATTGTAGAGAAAGGGGTAATATGGGAATGAATGTCCTAAGCGTCTGGGAAACATACCTCAGAAAGGGACAAGGGATCAAGTCCAGGATTATTCTATCACTATTGCTAAGGTTGAAGCTCTGAAATACGTAGTGGCCGGTAATTTAATGGTTTCCACATGTTTAGAAAAAGCTTTATTTGTTTCTAGATCACCGCATTGTTTCATATCTTCCCAGTTTTCTAAGAAAATTATATATTTCCAATTTTATTTAACAAGGGAGTATCCAGTCAAAACACCTATGGGAAGTATCATTGCAACAATGTTTTGTGAATCAGTCCCCATTAAAGAGTATAAATGTTCTTTATCTACTGATCTCATCGTCATACCAATGATTGAAATTGATATAATCCACATTATGGATTGAATTTCGGACCATGATTTAAAAAATTATTTTAAGAAGAAGGAGGTTACTATTTCTGATGACGATGATAAAGATCACCATATCTTTAGACAGAATTCTCAACACCTAATTCTTATCTAAATCCACCCCCAGTAGCTCAACTAAATTCAATTATTGGGGGGGAAGAGAATGAAATATCTTTGGGAGAGGAAGGTAATGTTAAAAAAGAGTATGTACCTATTGTGAAAGAATATGTTGATGGGTTTCCTGAAGGATGACCTGGACATCCTCTGGAATGAGAAATTGATTTTTCCATTGATTTAATTCATGGATCAAGGCCCATATCGATGACCCCTTATAGAATGGCCACTATAAAATTAGTGGAACTAAAGAAAACACTATAGTAATTGTGTAATAAGGAACTTATTCACCCTAGTGTTTCTCCGTGGGGATCCCCTGTCCTTTTTGTTAATAAGAAAGATGGATCTATGAGGTTGTGCATTGAATACAAGGAGATCAATGCTATAACAATAAAGAAAAAGTATCCCCAAACTCGCATTGATAAGTTATTCAAACAACTTCATGGTGCTCAATTCTATTCAAATATTGACATTGGATCTAGATATCATCAGTTATGTGTGAAGAAGGAAGACATTCTAAAAACAACATTTCGAACCAGGTACGAGCATTACGTGTTTACAGTAATGCCTTTTGGATTGACTAATGCGCCCTCTATCATCATGGACCTAATGAATAGAGTTTTCAAGGAACATCTAGATGAATTTGTTGTGGTATTTATTGATGATATCTTGGTAAACTCCAAAATCAATGAAGACCATGAAAATCCCTTATGCATTATCCTCAAGACTCTTAAAAGACATGAATTATATTGGAAGTTTAGGATGTTTTAATTATGGCTTCAAGAGTTTTTTTCTGTGACATATTGTCTTTAAAAATCAAATCTATATTGATCCTTTTATGAATAATCCAATACAAGAATGGCCAACACCGACAAGTATAACCGAGGTACACATAAATATTGGTTTAGCAGGTTATTATCAATGTTTCATCCAGAATTTTTCCCGGTTGGATAACCCTTTAACATAGATCACACGAAAAGAGGTTAAATTGGTTTGTAAAAAAGAGTGTGAATAATGTTTTTAAGAATTGAAGATAATATTTCTCAATCCTCTTATCATGAATCTACCATCATAGAATGATGGGTTTGTTATTTATATTGTTGCATCGAAGAAAAGACATGGTTGTGTCCTTAGGCATAATGATAGAGTCATTGCTAATGCATCACGACAACTGAAAATTTATGAGAAAAACTATCCTACTCATGATATTGAGTTAATAGTTGTAATATTTAATTTGAAAATTTGGGGACACTATATCTATGGTGAAAAAATGTAATATTTATAATGATCACAAGAGTTTGAAGTATATTTTCTCATAAAAATAACTCAACATGGGGAAAATGAGATGGCCTGAACTACTCAAGGATTATGATTGCACAATACACTACCACTCTGAGAAGGAAAATAAGGTGGAAGCAGCTTTTAGTAGAAAGTATCATGGAGTTTTGAACAAGATGAGAGTTGAAAAGTATCTTATATACATGGATCTAGTAAAGCTAGATATGGGAATCATCAAGAAAGTTGAAAAATAAATACATTTTCAAATGGTTTCAAAACCATCTTTACTAGAAAGGATAAAGAAATCTAAAACCGGTGTTGAAGAGTTTCAATGGAGATTAAAGCTATGAATGATGGGAGATCGACTGACATTGGGTGTAAAAATGGAATTTTGAAATTTGGGGATAGATTTGTGTTCCTGATATACCTGATCTAACAAGTGAATTGTTAGATGATTCTCATTGTTACAATTTCTCTATACACCCTGGTATCACTATGTTGTATAGAGATTTGAAGGAACATTTTTTGTGGGACAACATGAAGAGGGAGATTGCTGATTTTGTGTCAAGATTTATGGTTTGTCAACAAGAAAAAGGTGGGTGGCAACAGCATGGAGGAGTCATGCAACGTCATCCCATACCTGAGTGGAAATGGGATAATATTACGATGGACATTGTCATGGGACTACCATAGATTCATAGAAAGAAAGATGCAATATGGGTCATTGTTGATCGGCTTACTAAGTCAATACAATTTCTCGCTATTAGAGAAGATTTACCACATGAACGATTGGAAAGACAATATATTAATTATGTTGTAAGACTTCATGGAGTAACCTTATCGATTTTTTCTGATCGTGATCCATGTTTTACATCAAGATTCATGAAAAGTCTTCAGAAATCCCTTGATACTGAACTTAATTTGAGCACTGAATACCACCCCCAAACAGAGCAACAATTAAAACGGACTATTCAGACCTTAAAGACATGATGACATCATTCTCACGTGATTGTGACGTTATGTGGGAACAATATTTACCTCTAGTAGAATTTTACTATAATAATACCTTCCATTCAAGTATTTAGATGGCACTATATGAAGCGTTATACGGAAAGGGATGTCGCACAACAAACTGTTGGGATGATGTTGGTGAAAGAAAAATAATAGGCCCAGAACATGTGTAGGAAATGATGGAAAAGGTAAAGGTAATCCAAAACCACATCAAGGCAGCTCAAAGTATAAAAAAGATTTATCCTGATAACCGAATGATGGATTTGGAATTTTAGGTAGGAGATCATTTTTTCTTGAAGGTATCTCCCTGGAAGGGTGTTATATGTTTCAATAAGAAGGGTAATTTGAGTCCCAGGTACATTGGACCATTCGAAATTCTTGAATGAATTGGTACTGTAGCTTACTGTTTGGTAATGCCACCAAGCCTCTCGAAATTTAACGATGTATTCCACGTATCACTATTGAGAAAATACATGCCTGACCCAACGCATGTACTCCCTTATGAGGAATTAGAACTGGAACCCGATCTGTCTTATTGCAAAGATCCTATCAAGGTTCTTGATACAAGAGAACATGTGTTGAGAAACCGGATCAATCGTCTAGTAAAACTTCTATAGAGGAACCATAAGATGGAAGAGACAACGTGTGAACTTAAGGAACTTATGATGAAGAACCACATGAGTATTTTTATGGTATAATAATCTAGAAATTTCGAGGATGAAATTAATTGAAGAAGGGGAGAATGTAACACCCTAAGTATCGATGATATGCTTCTTGTTGTATAATACAATAGCGTGTGTTGTACGCAACTTTGAGATCTAACACACCACAACCAATCAAAATAGCCGTTATGAATTGTAATACCCACTTTTTGAAATATTATAAATTTTATCTTTCAAAATGGCCATCATTTTTGTATTAAGAGCATCGAAAATAGTTTAGCATGATTTTTGGGTATTTTTCTGAAAACCATCAATTTTTTATGAACAGTGAAAGCAATTAAGTTATAGTTTACAGCCGAATATTTATTTAAATAAATATTTATTTTATTTAAATTTAATTTATGTCAAAATAGATACATAATACTTATATATGTTCATTGTAATTCATTGGAGTAAGTTTATAAAAATTTTGGATATATAAAAATTTTATTGAACTTTTTACTTTCTTTTACCTATCTCCTAGGAGCATTTCCGAATTTACATAAAACATAATTTTACTACTTCTCTGAGGTGAATTTCAAAAATACAAGAGACATAATTGATACTAGTAAGTAAAAGGTGGTTCAATAAGATTAAAATAATTTTTGGTGAATAACAACTTTTTTCTTTTATTTACCATGGTTAAATTTAAATAGGGTAATTAAGATAAAAATGATATTATTATTACCATAAAACATGTCCGAATTCTATTAGAAAGTGTAATTCGACCAGAACCAACCTTAGGAATAAAATAAGATCCTTTAGGTCCACTAATATTTGATTAGGACATTTGTTATTATTTTATTCAATGAAGAGTTTAAAGAGTTAAAATCAATGTTTAATAACTAAAACATTTTAATATATGGTTACAGATACGATAATTTAGACTATAAATATTCATTATAAAGAAAATAAGATTTACTAAATAATTTAATTTTATTTATAGTTTTTATAAAATAAAAAATTTATTTTATTTATGACACAATGATGATCCGGTAATTACCTAATTAATGAATGATTAAACAAAATTGACATTATAAATATCCAAATAAATGTAATTTGAGACTTTTTAAGAATTATACAACTTTTATAGGTAAATATGACATATTAGGGTTGATTAAATGATTTTTTTATATGTAATAATTCTATTATGAATTTAGAAAAAATAAAATACCAAATAGTGTCAAAATTGACATTAAAGAGTTTTTTTAAAAAATAATATATTATTAATTGTTATTATATTCCAAAAAATATATGGTTCCCCCAATAGACTTATATAAAGATATATGTATCATTAATTAACCACATGGGGTTCTCTTGGATGTATATTGTATGTTTATTAACCATATAATATAAAAATACAAAGAGACATGGTAAATGTCAAACAATTTTAATAAGAGTAAAATCTAAAAGATAAGGTTAATATGGTCATCCAAACCTTTCTAAAACCTATTTGTTGAGTTGTTTTCGACCCATCACCTCCTTATCCTTTAAATAAATCATTTTGTATCCATTATAAACTTATAATTATTTTATTATAAATTAATATTTCTATATTTTCCTAAGGTGCCCCTCACCCCTCTTATAAAAGGGCACTCCCCCTTCTCTCTAATTAACACCTTCAATTCCCTTTGTCTCAGCCGAAATCTACCAAAATACCGTCTAAATTGTCCTCCCTTCATCCTAGAGTCCTTACTTTAGTACGAAATAGAACCTAGGGAGACATTTTGATCAAATGAAAAGGAAGAACCTGATGAAGAGATAAATATTTCATCACCTCTTTCAAGATTTTTCTTCTTTAACTTCTTCCTTCTTTGTTGTTTTCATTAAAAAATAATAACTATAGCATATCCTATATATTGTTATGTTATTAAAAATATGGTACAACCAAATTCATTATTCAATCCATCCTTTGAATGAAATTTCACCATACATACATACGTACGACTTACCATCTCCACGTCATGGTGTAATTGTTATTAAATACATCATTATTTGGATGGGTATAACAATGATGTGTAATTGATGTAAATAGTAAATATAACTTGATAATGATTCTGTATATATGATATACCATCCAATTTTATATTATTTTAATATCAAAAGAATGATATTGTCGGTCGTGCGTACGTACGGATTACCGTCTCCCCGAACACGATGAGATTCATTCCCCAACATATCCATTCAAGACTAATTATCATTAGATGATTAAAAATAATTATTAATGAATTATTATCATTATCAATATGAATACAATTCATACTATCCATAAAAATCATTACTTATGTAATAAATCATATAAAGGAAAATGAATTAGTTAACACCCGAAACGACGATAATACAAAAATATTATTAACATATCAATATTAAAAGATCATATATGATATCAAATTAATGTATATGATTATTGTATAATTTAAAAACAGTTATTTCACAATTATAAAAAAATTTAACCTACCCTCGACCAAGGAAAAGTACAAGGTGTGGGGTAATTTCCATATCTCTTTATTATTCGTGGTTGTTTTTACATAAATATCTACTAGGACCTCTCTATCATCCACATCCATGTTTCTTAAAATGTATTTCTAAACATTTTTACTATTTACTGGACTATGGGTTAAATTCATTTATACCCTTTTTTGAATTTTTAAAAAATGTTTTGAATGGAATCATTCGGTCATTTTCCAAACATGGTACTTTTTAGCACTTTTGACAAATTTAAAGCTAGATTTGTTTTCTTAACTTATACAGTGGGTGAGGCTATTTTCCACTGTTATAACATCATCGAAGCTTCCCTTACAAGCTTATAAGAATATTTTCCAAATAAATGTATTCTTTATAATTATGTGACTCTTAAATGATTTCAAAATATAAAGAGATATTTCTGTAAAAAAAGGTTTTGATTTCATCTATATCAATATCCTTTGATGGATTTTAATTATATTTGATGTTGATTTATTATGGTACAAAACTTCTCTTTTGTATTGAATTCTTTGTGATATTTTTGACTGTAGATGTGTTATTTTTACACCATTAATGGTTTATGGATAATGTACTGACATTCTATATGCTAGTTTTAATAAGAATTTTTATGTTATGTTTAAACCATTTCATATGAGGAATGCATTAGACTTAGTAAGTGACGGGTAGAGCCCACTATAGCTCCTTGACGGATCGGTAGGTCTAATGAGACAAACCAGTGTCTTGGCATAAGGCCTTAAAAAATATTATTTGTAGTCTTGGAACAAGGCCTTGACTATGTGGTTATGAATATATGGAATTATGCATTACATCATTATGAAAGTGGATATTGATATTTCATGTGATTATTCAACTAGTTGAATATCCAAGTGAATAAGTAAATGGAATTATTTGATTTTTATCTGTGACATATTATGCTAAAGATACAGTTTAAAAGGCTTTTGTTTTAGTCTTATACATTGCCTTAAACTTTATTTCTTATTTATGAATGTTTCCTCTATATTGTTATCCTTACTGAGTATCTGAGCTCACCCCTTTCAATGTTTTATTTTTCCCAGGGTGCAAAGAAGTATAAAATGACTGACCTACTGGGATAGTCTATAGGATCTCATTGTTGTATATGGAAACATTTTTGTTGTGCTTTCCCATTTATGATGTAATGTAATCTTTATGAATGTATCTAGTACATCCAATGATACTAAACTAATTGTTCTATCGAGACTTGATCTTTTGTGATCATGCCAATGATACGTAATAATGCACTGAATCTAGGCTTCTAGGGTCAGGGCATTACAAAAATAAGTATATCCCTTTATAAATATCTTCTTTATTGTTAAACATATTTCTTAATTAATATGTTCCTAGGGTTGAGGTTTATGTATCTGAAATTTATTGTGGGAATAAATTTAAAATTTCTCTTTCTAGTGTCTAAATCAACATAAAATATATATGTATTATCATATAAAAACATAACAAAGAATTCCTAGATGTGTTAACTTGTAAATTATTCTTTAGAACATATTTCCTTACCTTATATTACCTAATTAATATTCTTCATTCAAACAAAAATAATATGAATTTTATACATAACTTACTTGGAAGTGGTTTCCATTAGTTCACATTCATCTTTAAAAAACATCCCCATATTGTATCCTTTTAATAATAAAATTATTTTATCTTTATGATACATAATTACCTTCATCATAGAGCTCTGAATGTATTAACATATTCAGTATTAGTCCCTAAAAAATAATGAACTTATGGATTTCAATCATTATTTCATAATGATTGCATACCCAATTCCTTTTATTCAGATAATCCCCAAAATTTCAAAGGTTATTGTTCCTTATTTATATTCCTTCACAATATATAAAATCATTAAATATTTAATCCTATTTAAATAAAAATAAATATAAAATGTATTCATCATTCCCTATTGGTATCATTGATGTTAATTTCTACCAAAAAAGAATTCCCTTTTCCCTTTTATTCCTTCACATGATTCTTTAGATCTTTGTTATCAAAACATTTTTAGGATCGGACCATCATAATACAAAATTTCTCATTGTGAAAAATCAAATCACTTCTCTAAAAAAGAATTTTATGAAGTTGTAATATATTCTCTAAAATAAATTAAATTTTATAGATTTTTATTGAATATGTCTTCTTTGACCGGGACAAATACCACTAAGTCTCTACCTAAAATACCCCTTGGATTAATTTTAGTATGTAGGAGAAAACTAGAAAAACATTTTGATACCCAGACCATCCACCTTAGTATTAATATCGAAAAATGAATATATTTCCATTAAACTAACATGATGTCATGAACTGTTGATCAATTTTTGAACATCATTCATATCATCATTAATGGATCCAATTTGTAAAAAAAAATTGAACAAAACTAAAATATTCATAATAATAATATACTTCCATTAATCTATATTAGGTCCATGAATATTTCATTGCATCATCAATTTTTTACCTTTGAGAAATTCTAGAATTTTAGATTTCACTTTTTTTGTAATACATGTTCATGTTTATTAGTTTCATAAACACATCACTAACGTTTTAGGATTAAATTTTCTAATATTCTAAAGATTTAAACTCATTAGATATTTTACAAACATTTGATAATGTATCGTTGAGGTTAGATATTCATTGTTTAACTTCATCTATTTTTGGTTTTATAAGGTCAAAATAATTCTCTTTATCCCAAATATATTTTTCAAAATTGATAATGATTATTTCTTATATATCAATTAACTTCTCTATGTTTTTGATATATTTTATTAATATAAATTATTTTTTCTATGATATTTTTCTTAATTGACAACAGGATGAACATCCTTGTTTATCTTCTCAATCTTTTTCTCTAGCATTGAAATTTATAAGATACTTGCTTTCAATTATATTTATAGAATGTATACTAAAAGGTTTCTTCATTTTTTTATTATTAGTTTCTTCTATCAGCAATAGTAAATATAAAAACATTCACCATTGAAATAACAAACTCTTCAGCACAATTATGACTATAAATTTAATCATCCATGTAGTAATCACTATCACCATATTCTATATAGTTGGATAATTTTTTATGTTTTAATATTTAGAGTAAATTGTATTCCTCCATTTTAAATGAGTCTTTGATTTTTATTCACTCATTTATAGTGTTTTATATTTTCCATACATCTTATCCATAATTATATTTATTTTCCATCAGTATCGTAAAATGCGATTCAAATTTTAAAATTATTACATAGTTTAAAAGAAAAAAATTATAACATTCATTTATACTTTATTATTCCTCTATTAACATTTCTAGAAAATAATGACATGAAATCATTGGAATTCTTACTAATGTTATCTTTTGATTCAGAATCTCTAAATTATTTTTAGATAAAATAATTTTTTTTAAATTCTCTAACTGAGTGTATTTGAAGTAGATTTCATTATCAACCACTCCCTTTTTATTAATAGGATTGTATTTTCATATCATTCATGTAATTTGAATACTATAAAGAAAACCCTGATAGATTATTTTAGTCTATCAATCTTGCAATGATTAAATTATAGAATCAAATCTATCGAGAAGAATTCTAATGGACTTTTCAAAAAATATATGTGACATAAATTTTTTATCCATTGTTTTTATGATGAATTCAATATCATTAACCCTTGTGAATAACCCACTAACAAAATCATTTTCTCCAATTTTTAAATTATTTTTACTTCACTCTCAATACATATTACATATGATTCATAAATTTTGTACTGTATTCATAAATATTATTCATCATATCCACAATTTATTTTGGTGATCAAATTCTTTTAAACCTCATGAGTATACTTTCTTAGACAGAGAGAGAGATGGTGGAAATAATAATAATTCATGGATCAGAAATTATTGTCAGGATTAAACTTATATATATATATATAAAGGTATCTTCCATAGTAGGAGGATTAAAGCCATCATTAGTTTCATCAAAGACATTATAGAAAATAGAGAAATATATTTTATCATTTGGTTAATCATTATATGATAGTTCTTAGAAATTATTATAGGAATCCCCTTACTATTAACTCATTTTTAAAACATCCATGGAGTCTTATTTTTAATTAAAAATTAAATTTCCAAGAGTAACGGAAGGCACCTCACTCTGATACCAATTTTATGATCTAGTCTGGGTTTATCAGACTATTTTGTGTGCGGGGGATTGGTTGATAATTATTAGTAATGTATCTTTATTTTAAAACAAAAATAACACATTGTTATAGATAAATGAATATTATAAACATGACATACCTGAAAACCCATAGGAAAATAAGAATATTTTATGTTCAGTTCTAAAAAAAGTATCAAATCATTGGAATGATCTGGAAAATGATAGAGATTAGGAAATACAATGTAAAATAGTCTTTGTTGTTTAGAGTAAGAATGGTAAATACATCACTTGATATTAAATATATTAATTTGAATGTTCAAGTTCTCCTCAAATAGTTTTCATTGGAACAATTGAATAAAATTCCACTAAAAATATTAAATATGTGATAATTGTACTTCATAGATTCTTACCATTTGAATTCTACATGTTAGTTATTTTTTGTATTTGGTTTTTTCTGTAACAGTTATCCAAAATGCCATAATTTTTGCATTCTACCTCAAACATTCATACATTACTAAATCTATATCTCTCACATACTCCCCACACCATTGATTAAAATAATTTTAAATATAAAACATTGGGAATCAAAAATATTCCACTTCTTATCAATCTTTAGTATTCATAATAAAACATCATTAAATTAATTTAAATTACATTGATTTTCAATTATTTGATGAACCTGAAAACACATCATTTTAACTAACCCTAAAAATATATAGACATTTTAATCTTTAAAACATGCATGATCATCATTTTTTAGTCTTTAATATTTTAGAACAACACCTATAGACTCATACGTCTTCATTTATTTTCATTCATGATATTTTTATAAAACATTAAACATTCAATTTATATTATCCTAAATAATCCACATTATAAAGAACTTCATATCTCTTTTTATCTTAAAATTTTAGTGAATTGGAATCATTAAGATTAATATGTGGGGGTTGTAGTTGTGTATTCTTTTCAATATGAAGAATAACTAGGATATCATTTTTATATGTGGTGATCTAACTTATTAAATCATGAATTACTACCAAAACAAGCCTAATACAATATTTAAATCATTCCAATATTTTATGCAATATTCATTTGTGGAAACTTTTCATCCAAAATAATAAACATATTCAGTAACCATTCATATACGTGGACTATTCATGTATGTAACCTTTTCAAATGATTAAAAAGTTTTCATATGAAGATAAAAAACTAGGAACAATTATTTTATAATGTGTCCCATTAGGTACTCATATTTTCATAGGTGAACCATTTCACCTATGTGAAAAAAACATATCAAAATTCACCTATTTGGTTATTCGCCTACATCACCAGTCATCCTATGTTACTAGTAACATATAACAAATATCATACATAGATACATGTTTGAATGAGAATTTTTATAAACATAAATTCATTAATCCAAATAGATTAATATATACCAAAAAAACTCATACATGGATACTTCATTAATAGAGAATGATTGAAAAAATCATTTTTAGTGTTCTACAATTATGCAACTGGTTTCAAAACATTATCTTATCCACTCTGCAACATTTTGGATTCAATAATACCTTATTTGAAATCATATAAAAAGAATCATTATAGCCATTATAGTTATATTTTTAAATTATATTTACACATAAATATATATCATTGGA
The DNA here is from genome assembly GCA_963277665.1 of Viscum album. Classification (NCBI taxonomy): domain Eukaryota; kingdom Viridiplantae; phylum Streptophyta; class Magnoliopsida; order Santalales; family Viscaceae; genus Viscum; species Viscum album. The sequence continues at coordinate 1,303,040,563 of OY728145.1, forward strand.
TTTATAATCATTCTCATAATATGAACTAATTTATATACAAGAAACAAAGAAAAACACCATATGTAATCTGTGTTCATATTCACCAGCTTGTTTTCCAACAAAATAACAACTCCAAAACACATAGTTTCAACCATTATCTTCCTAAAATCTTCCCAAATACCTTATTAACATCCTTATACATAAAATTTAATTATTTTCTTCCCTTAAGTCCAATCTAATAATCCATATGTTTTTCTTTTCAAATGGTGGTACCCAAGGTAATGTTATATGTTCCTGTATATCATTTCGATGTTTTTTCTATATAAAAATCCAAAAAGTACTTCATAAAATTCTATAAATGATTGAATAAATATTTTTACTATAATTGGAGGTTTTTATGTTAATTATACATCAATTTTATCACACTATTAAATCTAATGGAAAATATGAAAATTATAAATACATACGCGTTGACTACCATCTAAAAGAATCAATATGTTTTCATTTTCATTACCATTCCTCTTAAATGGTTTTGTATAAGGGTTTAATTTATGTATAGTATTTATTATGACATAATTAAGTTATAGTAATTGTGAATTATTATTTACCATTATAATGTTCTGCCAATGGAAAAGCGAAAACCTCACTCGTATATATATAAGTACAATCATCTCCACGAAGTGAGGTAATTTATTTGATCACCACCATATATAAATGATTATAAAAGTTTCAATAATGAAAAGATTACAAATTTATCACTTGAGTTATATTTTATTTAATATGAAACTATGACCACAACTAAAATATAGGAACTATCTAACTGAAAAAATCATTGAAATGTGGATAGTTTTCAAAAGAATAATTATTTTAAATAAGTATGATTTAAAAAAAAGTAATTGGAAATTATAATGGAATGATATATATTAATGTGTAAATAAATATTATTTTTAATATATCTATAATAAACTAAATATATACTATAATGGAGTTTGGATTTCATATATTGAAAGAGAATATTTGAGGTAAGTTTTATATTTTAAAATTTTTATTTTGTTGAAACTAGATTCATGTTATGTAGATATTTGTTTATATAAGGTACCTATACTAAAAATTTGATATATTATATAATTATTATAACAATATTAATTATATTTAATGTTACGTTTTATTTTACTTCTATAATGGTTCTTATGATTAAAAATCTACCAAAGAGTTATATGTTTGTGTTGCTATAACATTTTCACGAGGCTTTTTATGCTTGAAACAACTTCCTGGGATTTATATAAAATTTATCTCATAAAATACATATAATTTTTTAATCTATTATTTATAGGGTTCTTGTGATTTGCATTCATTTTAATATTTTTGGGACATAAAATTATTTAGAATAAGTTTTCAAGAAAATCCTTCAATAATTCTACTTTTTTGGAAAGGGAATCAATCTAATTCATATAAATGATCATAAAAATAAATTAAGAATATTTTAATATATACATAAGTATTTAGGAATTATTATTTTTACAACTATTTACATTTTATAAAATTTAATAAATTGAATCATTTGAAAAGTATTTCATATGACTCACTTTTTATATTTTACAACGATTTCGAAAGAATGTTATCTTTTAACATATTTGACATGAAATGATTTTCTTATTGTTATTTACATACTTAATTATGATGATTCATTTAATAGTATTAATGGTTTTACAAATAAAATAAAATTGTAATTTCACTGCATGTTTTAGTTGTTAAATTTTTACATAAATAAATTAGGTGTTTTTTATTTATTTTCTAAGAGTATTTCAAATTCTATTCAAAATATTAATTTTTTTGTCTACACCCACATACTTAATATATTTTAATGATTCATAAGAAATATTATATTAAGAAACAATCAAAAAAATTTGTATTTCATATGATGATGATGTGGTTAGAATGATTCTTTGAAACCCATTGCATTCCCACAGGTTAATTGAGTTGTTATCAAAGCTAGGTTAAAAAACATGAGAGGGGGGGAATCATGTTTTAATAGGTTGACAAAAATTTATCTTTGTATTTTATATGATGTTAGATAAAACAATTTTCTCTATCTATTACATTACTCAGTATAAATGGAAATTAAAACATTCCTAAGACAGATAAATTTTACTTGCTTCAATATCAAGGAACATCATCCAATGTCCGTACAAACGAAATGTTATGATATATAAAATACAAAAATGTGCATTATAGTTACAATGTTTTTATGTTTCTCAATATTCCCTATATTTTCCATCCATTATCAAGTCGATATCTCACTACTCTCTCTCTAATGAAAATTCACTACTCCTCATGTATACTCTTCTAAAATTCATTTCTATATATGTTTATATTTGTGCATGTCTTTATACTCATTTTTTATCAATATAATGATAACCATATTATTGGAATACTCTTCTACAATACTCATCCATGAAACATTGGAATGTAACCCCTTTTTTTATATCCATGTTTTTGACCCATTTCATGTGATCATAGAATAAGACCCATTTCACGAGACGGTAATATTTTCTAGATGATGAGACCAAAAGAACATGAAGAAAAAAAGACCTCAAAATGATATATATCATGAGGTGTTTTTAGATAACATGGATCTTGGGATATTAATAGGTCTTACTATAAATGAAAACCCCTCCTCATAATTCACATGATGAGTCTTTTTCACAAGATCCATTTATGAGACCGTATTCTGATTATACAGTTCATCACACTCTAGTGAAAGACATTGTTCGAGCAAGGAGAATTAATTTATCTTCAAATAAAATCACTAAATAAAAATTACGAAATTCTTATGGATGAGATAGGGGTATTTATAGGCATAAATTGACACCCTTAAATCTATAAATCATGGATAACCATCTGTACCACCACCTCTGAAATCGATATCATTCGCTTCGCATGACCACTAACTGAATATCTCATTTTCTACACATGACCATGAACATTATATTTTGGTGTGTCACATGATCCTATCATGAGATCTAATAACAATCATTCAGTTAGTGAAACTGTCTTACAGTACCTTGCGAGATCCAATCAAGAGATCAACTGACAATAATGAGTTTCCCAATATCCTATAGGGAGATCCATAGAAAAAAAATGTGGTGAGATGCATTTTTATACAACTCTTCACATGAGCACATCATAAGAGTCAAAGAGAATAATACAGTCATGTGATTTCAAATGACCACGATATACCTGCATTATTTCCACCTTCATTGTCTTCATGAACTTCTAATAATCTCTTCATGTTATTCTTTAAAAATTAAGTTGTGTATTAATGTGATTTTAATGATCACTCCATGATATCCTCTAATAATCATTAATTTTATTCAAGTAATTCTAAAGATCTATATGTGATATCCTTAGTCAATTATGTGATATATTTAGGTGAATTTAAAGAAATCAATATGATATCCACATAAAATATTATGATGAATTTAGAACCATTGATATATATTAACGTGAGATATTTTGAAAATCATGTGTTCTTCATGTGAACTCACCATGAGATATTTTGAAAATCATGTTATGATTTGTGTGCTTAGTTTAGATATTAACTATCCTTGAGATCAGAAATTCATGATCCTTGAGACAAAACATTCATGCTCCATGAGATCATATATCTCACTCTTTATGAGATAAATCATCCTATGACCTACAAGATCATACATCCCATGCTCAGTGGTATCATACCTCTCACACTCTATACGATCAATCATTTGTAATCACTATACATATCTCCTTCGAGAATTATCTTTCATCAATTACTTTAGACCCTTTCAAAAAACAAAATAATCACAAATGAACCACCATGAGATTTGTTTCCTATAATATCTACTATTGTGTTTTTTGAAAAAACTTATAAAATACAAGAGCCATATTGTTGACATGTAATGTGCATGTTAACCCTTTACCTATTTTCAACCCTATATTGTTATCATGGAATTCAATGACGCACTTTCTAATCCCACACAAGTCGATATTGGTATGAGAAACGAGAGTATCATGAAATGTTCATCATTTATTTACATCATTCTCAAATTGGAATACGTAATCCCTATCGATAAAAAAATATACAATAATCATAACCATTTAGATTAATTCTCCCCCCACACATGTCAATTTAATGATTCACCAACACAAAATACACACCATTACATGATTTTCCATTACTGATAGACTAGTCTTATGATATGTTTGGAATAGAGTTTCATTTATTCAATAATGTGTCTACATGTGTTTGTAAATGTAATGATTGAAGTGGTGATGATTAAAGTATTTTTATTAACTTATAAAAGATCTCAAATTGATTATGAATTATATTAGTTGACAAGTACTTTAAATAATTGTGGGATGGCCTTAGTGATCAATGATATGAGAATATCTCATTGCTATCAATATGATGAAATTTTTACAAATATATTGTCTCATAGTGAATCATTATTCCTTAAATGTCATTGGATGTCATTCTTGAACATTATTGATAGAAAATCAGATGATTATTTCACTAATCCTGTGTTCTAATACATGTGTCTCTAAATGACACACTTTGATATGTCATTTGATGAAGGACATGAAATACTGTATTACATGATGCATTTTAAAGATGCATAAAATGGTTTCTGATAGGATGAAGTGTTTGAGAATATTGTGATGATGATAAATAGATAACATATATGCTAAAAAGTGATTGCACATTGGTTAAATTCATGTATTCTGAATTATTCTTTCTAATGAAAATTCTTTGATTTCATAGTTGGAGTGGCCATACATTGCATGTTGAATTCTAATATATAAATACTTTGGTTTTTATGAAGTGTTTTTATATGAGGATTATTCTAAAAGGGAGGGAAACAACTGACCAATCTGAAAGCCTCAAACATAGGAACATGTGGGATATAGTGGTCAACCATGCCTAAAAGAGGCCATCCAATCCAACCTATGGGCATTAGGGGCGTGTGATGTCCCGCAAGAGTGCATGGGGGATAGCCCTTGCAAAATATGGTCTAATGGCCCACAGAGAGAGTGGGTGAAAATACTGCCCATAGAAAACTAGTATAGGTCTATAATGGGGAGGGAGAAGAGAATTTAGAATCAATGGAAGAATAGAATGATTGTCATATCATTCCTCAAACGGGATGCCGATTCCATGTGGGATGTGTTTTGCGGGTAGTGCTCACAATATAAAAACATAGAAGTGATCAAGGCCATCAATTTGATCATGTTACATCGGAACCATTGATCTATTTTAAAAAATATGGGCATATCATGTCTATCTAATCTATACTGCTGTGACGATAATCAATTTTCAATATAAAAACATAGAAGTGATCAAGGCCATCAATTTGATCATGTTACATCGGAACCATTGATCTATTTTAAAAAATATGGACATATCATGTCTATCTAATCTATACTGATGTGACGATAATCAATTATCCATGCTGCCATCTTCATCCACCGACCACTCGAACCTCCTGACGGTTATCATTATGTCGTCACCATCGTCGACCATCCATGATCAAACTCCAAGTAACAATTTGATCTATCCTAAAGCATGAGGTTCATCCAGACGTTATGATAACATGCATGCAACTTTATTTTCTTGCATGAAACAAACATGAAGATCTCAAATTGGATGAGAGAAAAGGATTTTTCCAATGCCGCAATGCATATTTGGTGATTCAAGAAGATAATTTTCATGTGATTCATTCATGTTGTCAGTTCATTATAAATAATTAGTCTTCTTTCATGTGAAAAATTCCTTGTTTATCATCATATCTTAAAAAGAGTTACAATATTCAATGAAACGATCTTTGGGTCTTTATCTTAATATTCTGCAGGACGTATATAGTGAGATTCGAAAGGATTGATATATTCGAAAAAGGTGGTGATCCTTTCCTATAGATATAGAACCTTTGAATGAGGGTTTTTAAATGAAAACAACGATAATGATCTTGACCCCATAGAAATAGAGGACCGTATAGAAATGTTCCATGAATCTCTTATTTGGATGAGGAAGGAAGGCATGGTCCTGATAATCTTATAAGAAGGAGAATGCTATAACTAATTCTCAGCTTGTGATCTCACTCTTGAGAAGTTTTATGAAGAACTAGTTTGTGATGACATATGGTGATAGCATGTATCACCTCTGTTCTTTGCATGACACATGAAGAACCATAAATACTTTTTGGTTCATGTGTTTTGGTTAGAAATTCACGATTCAAGAGCAAAGAAGAAAAAAAATTTACATATAAGGAAGTACATCCATTTTTCCACAAGAAATAATAATATTTGGTGCACACCGAACATATACCCATTTGGGTTTTGAGTGCTAGAGGAAGTGGTTTTGGGAATAGTCAAGCCATTGTACACATACAATTCCCCATTAAAATAAGAACTCATGGACACCTTATACCCATTCAGGTTTTTGAAAAATAAGTAGTAGGACAAACACCTATGTGACCCTCTCTTCATTTGTACCTAAAAATCCTTAAAAAAGAAGTGGTTGTAAAGGTAAGAAAACAAGTGAACATTTTGCTCTAGGGTTACATAAAATTATATCTACACATACATACATTCATGCATGTCAATGCTCACATGAAGTAGAAGTGGTATGGGCATATTGAGCAAATATAAACTAAGTGGATAGTTCATGTGTAGATACATTACATCCACACATTGACACTAAACTATTTATACATGTCTATAGCATGTGTCCGGGTTTACAAGTAACACATTACACATGTATGCAATCATGTATAATCAGTTTATGTGAGAAGTAATTGAGGTACCAAAGAAAAATAATTTTGAATTCCAATCCACTAATGCATGAAGTATAATTATGTGAGATACCCAAGACAAGAAGTTAGAATTCCATGCAACCCTTGTATGATGTTTTTTTTTGAATTGAGACGTAATTCAAGAAGAATTACGAACAATATTATATCTGTGTTGATAGTGTTTGATAATATAAGAAGACAGATAGACCTGATATCGTTCAAGAACATTATTTCATATTAATACTCTTGAAGAAGTTTTGTGGACCATTTTAACACATATTAGTGTGGTTGGGTCTTCATTAGATGACAAAAGAATCTCCCGAGCATTGTTTCACTGTGGGAAACTGATCAGTAAAGGATATCAGAATAATAGAAAAAGGATAACAGTTCTTACCAAAGGATATTGAAGATTCATGAAAATATACACTGGCAAGTGTGATTCAGCAAGCTCATAACGGAAGATCATCTAATCAATCCTTATTTAATAACATCATCAAATAAAATAGGAATTTTCTCTTATGATTTAGGAAAAATAATTGTCCTATGTGATTCAGTAGCAGACATATTTAGAGTGAGTCCATAGTAAGCCAATATGATTAGGGTAACACTATGTTTTGTAGTATAAAGATCATATTTTGGTATTCATGAGAGAAACAGTTTGACTACGTAATAACCATTATAATTATTATTCATATTATAGTGGAGAATATGTGTTGGGCAGAATAACCAACATAGCAAGGAGTAGGACTTTGTACCGAACATTATCAATCCTTGTGTTTTGTGCCTTTGAGTTTATACCATTATTTGAAATAAGGTTGAGAGAGACAAGAACTGTGGATTGAGGATTTAAAATTACATTGAGTTTTAATTGAAATGAATCAATTTGTAAAATGTTTAAAAGGAGTAATGATTCACCCCCTCCCCCTCTTAGTGATTTCACACTGATCTGGGCACTCCAACATCATTAGATTTAAAAATCCCAACATTTTAAAACTACACCTATTAGCTTATCCCCTATAATTATAGAGCCATACTCTCCCTCTTTTTAATCAACCAAATGTTATATTTTTTCTATATTAATGTAAATAAAATACATCAGCATGTATTGTAAAAGACAACATACCACATGGATAATAGGTACCACATCTACATAATTTAATTGTGGGGAGTCTACTAGACTCCAAGATCCACTAAGAACCATTTAAATGAAACGTTGGTTAATTCATTTTCATTATTTTTTGAAACCAATAATTCAGTAGGAATATATATTATATTCAAAATGATATGCACTAATTTCTATTTGATAAAATGAAATATGATTTCAATGTGATTCTTCCTTCAATGGTGAATTTATTTTTTTTCTATAATTTATATAACGTGAATTATCAAAATGAATTTGGATTGGAGAATTCACTTTAATTCCCAGAGCATCGACTTGTTTCTTAATCCTTAATAACTATATGCAAGGTTGAGTAGCCAAAATATATTAGGCTTCTATGGTTCTCAATGAAATGAATTCTTTTTTCGTGCTTACCTAATAAATACAAAGTCTTATATGATAAAATTCATAACAAATGTTGACATGCAATCATTTTATGAAAAAGATCAATATACATGTTTAAATCCACATAAATCATACTGAGATTTTATATTGTATAGTTTAAAAATACCTAGCATAACATTGGTGTACTGATGTTTTCCATTAACTAAATGGAAGTAGATATCATTTGGAATTCTCGGATATCGTGCCACATAGAATATGGAAAAACATATTAGGCTATGTTTTTGATATTTATAATATACATCCAATGATCTATCTATATTATGTGTTATTCACTTCCTTTATTTCACGAACCCATGATAATTAATGCTCTATAGAGAATGGGGCTTTCAATTCTTTTGAAATTTCCATAAAAAAAATTTAGAACCTCAATGGCATATTTTGATGAAGAAATAAGCTTCCCTTGTCTTCCTTGAATTACCTATAAAATAATAAAAAATTTACCCACCAATCATTTACATTCTAAACATTAGTTTCATGAATTCTAAAAATATATAAAAACATATTTTTTTATCCACTGAATATTATGTCATCGAAAAATACTATAAACTTCATAATTTAATTAATATAATTATTTATATATAGATTTTAATCATCTCAAATGTATTGTAATCTAATATTCTTCAAATACTTATCATGTTAGGAATAACATGGACATGATGTCTACTTCCACCCATATAGGTCCATGATTTTCAAAAAAATCAATTTTCTCATATTCATGAAAAAAGAAACCATCTAGATAACCAATATAAAAATATTCTTGCAAAACCTTATTTAGAAATCTTGACTTTTCATCCATATAGAAATAATTCATTTTCTTTTTCAGTATAAAGGCTATGAATAATAGAATTGTCCAAAGTCTATTAACGGGTAATAAGGTTTCATCAAAATCAATAACCTCTAGCTTGGAGTATCCCCTTCACACCTATCAATTTTTATTTCTAATTATTTTTTTAAAAAAAATTACGTTTTAATGGAAAAGACATTTGGCCCTCATGAAATTGTTATCTATTGTCCACAAACCAATCTCTAATTTTAGATTCCTTTTTATTTGTTCTAGTTCTTCATTCATTTCTTGAACACAAATCATTTATCTGGACTCTTATTATAAATACTTTAGACCTACTTATTATTATAAATATTCTTGTTTAAGAGTATTCATCCAATGTTTTTGAATTAGATATGTTTGATTAATAATGCTATTATTCCTATAAAATTTTATTCAGCTCTATGGGTTTTTATTTTTTTTATGATCCTCATTTGATGATTCTTATAAATCAATCTCAGGTATGTTAAATCCCCATGATCTACTCTCCAAATCATCACTATACTCTTGTGGATGATCACATATTTTCTAAAGATTCTACACATGTTCCACCACAACAACATCTTCTCACTCTATTATTTTTCACAACCATTTATTAACGAATTTTTATTTTAATATTTTAACTTGTTAATAGTGAAATATTCCATCATGTCCCCAAGATAATAAATTCCTATATTTATTATTATTGAGAAAAAACAATTACTTCCAACGAATCAGCAAACTTTCAATGTTGACATAGTTATATACCACAACTCATATAGAGTGGTTTCTTCCTTTGGAGACAATAAGGCTCTATTAAAAATTTAGACTTATATCATATATTCTTCTTTATAAAACATCTCTAGGTAGTCATGCTCAATAATAATATTTCTATCAATGTTGATGATAATTAGACTTATTCTCTCAACAAATCAATTCGTTTATGGAGTCTTTATTGTTGAAACATTTTTCCATATCCCATGTATCTCAAGATAACCCTTCACAAGCCTATTTGTCAACTCTATTCCACTTTCAGTTCAAAATATTCAAATATTTTGATCTATATTAATTTCAAAATCCTTTTGATATATTTCATTTAAACTATCCACTTCAAAATTTAGGGTGATAATTGATACCCATTTAATTATGAAAAAATCATCAAGGAAAATAACATAATATCACTTCCCATTAATTACTCTTGGAGATATATGTTCACATACATAAACATGCACTAGTTCCAGAACTCTTATTTACCATAGATATTTACCCTTATACAACTTTTTGGTAAAACTACCTTGATGAAAAGAATATTAAAAATAACTAATTTCATATGATATATTCAGTTTATCATGAGTATTATCATAATTGATTACATTTTCAAAGAATGATTGAATGATATGACCATGAATTTTATGTGAAACTCAATTTTCTTCTCCCTTATAAAGGAAACACATGACTTTTTCTACACTAGAAATCTAGATATTATCCTTTGATGAAATTCCATTCAAAAAAATCTTCATCTTTTCCCTTCAATATACACAATTTTTTGTTAAATCTTTTTGCATCTCCTGAGACACACAATTGACTAACACTTAGAATGTTGTGATATAGACCATAAACAACCAATACATAGAATTATCTCATATATTTACCAACAAAATTGATTTTTCATTATCAAATTATCGTCATACCTTAATTATTAACATATATTATGACACCATAAATATCCTAAAAAATCCAATCCCTAGACTATTATTTCCAGTCATATGGGAGGTGCATCTTCTACCAATGATCCTTCTTCTAGTGTGGTCCAATTCTTCATTGGAAATATCTAAAACCACTAAATTTTTAGGTATTTTATTTTGGATATATGTCTTTGACATAATAATTTTTTTAATAATATTTATTATCTTACTCATAGTTTGATGTCCTATCATAATCTTATAGATTCTGAAATGTTTTTTTCAAAATTTTCTCAATTGATGATCACTTCAACTGCTATATGAACATTTCTTGGTTCTAGTTGTCAATATTCCTCTACATTGTCAATGAAAAATATTTTTCCATTTTCCAAAATCTTACACAAAAAACATTGTTACCATAAAAAAGAATTTCCAGAATACTAAACTATGATTGGATGCTTCTATTTATCTCATTCCTATCAGTACCTCTTAAATATACAACATACATTTTCCGAATGAACCATCTTTCAATATAAATAACACAAAATATGAGGCGAATTCGTGTGCATAAATTCAGTACCAATAGTTGAATTGTGAGTTTTATGAATCTTTTGATTCTAATTCATACCCAGATCAGTCTTCAATGTTTGAGTGGGAGCTTATGGTTTGACATTATCCATTATTTCATCATGTCTACTATCATTTCTCATACAAGAAATTCTACTCTAATGTGAAAAAATCTCCTCTAAACATTCCATTAAATATATTACTTGACCTATAAATTGTACTTTCACTTTTCTATCAATTGTGAATCTTTTATTCGCAATAGAATATCAATTGTCAAGAGTTTATATTGATACTTAATCTTTTTATATAATACGAAAACATCATCCTCTATATTTTCAATAAATTTTATTAGATCATTTATTGTGTTAGTAAAACTATTGATAACATTGGTCTATTCCTCATAATTTAGTTTGGTATTGGTGGTTTTATCTATGTCATCTATACTTTCTGCTCAGAAAGATTCAATTTCAGAATTTATCTCATACTTTTCTTTATGTGGATGCATATAGTGTTTGACATCATGAACAACCAAATTAATATCCTTTTTGACTCTCTAAATATATATATATTGAATTGATGCTTCTAGTTAAACATAAAGGTCAAATATTCCATTTAATTACCCTTATACATCATCAAATTATCCCCTTTTCTAGGAGTTACCTACAACTTCCACCATAACATATTATTTTGGATCCATGATGTCTTCAATCTATTCTACCTATGATTCTTCTGATAAAACATTTTCTTGTGAAAGTACATTCTTATTTAGGACAAATATTTTCTTAGATTTCTTAATACCATTTACACTATCTAACAACTTATTATTAATAGTTTCATCATCATCATCATTATCATCTTGAAACATCATAAAACAATTTATTTTGAATGGTGATAAACATTTCTACTAAGAAAAAAATTAATGGAAATGATTCATATTAAATTTTCCTTCTCCGCATTGATGATTTTAGGAAATGAATGAAAAAATGAGTGAAACTTATTCTTCCTTGATATCTTCTAGAGGTGGGATATTCCTTACCATGGATGCCTCTTCTTTAGTCTTTAATTTTCCTATAGAATCATTATCATCATTTCTCATGTTGTAGGCAATGAAGGTAATATGTAAAATTCCAATGTAAACTCATTTTGATCTTCATCCTATAGTATAGGGAATATATTATTGAAACTATATGGATGACTTCTCAAGATAAACATAACAATATTTACATTTTCATGAATTTATCCAAGACCATTCATGGATTCCAAAATAATATTCACCAGATAACAAAATTAATCTATAGTATTATCAGAGTAAGTTACCATGTTCTCATATTTGTTCCAAATAATGTGTAGTTTACCATATTAGAATTTTGATTTACCCTCATAAAAATGTAAAAGTGTATCCCACATATAATGTGATAAACTACGTGAAATCACCTTTTTATTGATTGGGATGGTATAACATCCCGATAAAGAACTTATTACATTATCATAAACATTCAATTATCTATAATAAAATTATGATAAAACTCCACTATCCATACTGGCCAAAATTCCATGAATTTAATCAATAAACAGATATATACATAAAGATTGATATTTTTGCTGCATTTTATTATTCCTTATCTAGATATTATTTCCACCAAAGTCTTGATGTAATTTAACATTAATTGCATCCATTGATTCTACTGAGAGATAAACATGGACATTTACAACTTCCTTAAATACTATTTATTAGTTCAACTTCGTTAAATACCTTGAGAGTGGGGGTGAATTAGTTTATGATAGATTAAAACATTTTTTGTTTCAAATATTGTTTTTTCATTAGAAAAAACTCTCTTACCTCCCATTACCATCCTACATTATAAATGGAAATTAAAACATTCTCATGACACAATAATTTTACATGGTTTACCCTAATTGGATTATATCCACGGATTATACAAAGGAAGTGTATCAATGTACAAAATACATTAAATCAATATGATATTACAATGTTCTTAGGTGACTCACTACCATTCTTGGTTTAGAACTATTCACAATTTGAAATCTCACTTTTGTCTCTCAGAAGTGAATATGTTTCCCCTCAAGCGAACTCTTCTGAATGAAGTTTATTGGTTGATTCTCATTTTTTGTACTTATTATTTTTTACATATAAAATATGACAAAACCATTTTGAGAGACTCACTCTCAAGAGTCTTCCATGATAACTTGGAACATAACCTCATTTGTGTGATCCTAACGAGAAACCCTTTATGTGAAATATTGCCTCCAGACACCTTTTACGAGACCCTCAGATCATACAGATCATGAAACCTCTAGATCTGGCAGACCATGATACCCCTAAATCATGAGGATTGTGAGAACTTTTTAGATAGTTTTTATCATGAGATATCAATTGGTATTCCTATGTACACTGACATACTACGGATAGTTCACATATGGAGACTTACTTATGAGATCATTTAATGAGACTTACATCTTACTACGTAGATCAGTAGAGTCCAACCCACGATTTATTTTCTATTCATGAGGAATATTCATGCTTTATATCAAGCCTATTATAAATTTTTTTATCTTTTTATATATTTACTAGGGGGATTTATAATAATCCCACCTCTTTAACTCTACAAATCATCAACATCTCTATGTTCCAAATCCTCAGTAATCTATATCAGGAACTTCTCTTGATCGCTTCATATAATCACATGTTTCATCTTTGAAGTCCATTGAATGATCATAATCATTGAATGTGAGTGAGTTCCATAACCCCATAGTGAGATCCGTTGATAATAATGTGGTCATGGGCATTACATTTCATCTTTTAGTGTGATCATATCATGAGATCCAAATAAAATATTATGTTCAATTACATTTTCATATATAATTTCATGTGACCCCATTATGATAACCATGACAACCATGTTTTCATGCGATTTCAAATGAATTTTAGAAACCTACATTAATTATATCAACCTTATCTTCAATGGGAATCACATGATATCTATGCGATATCCTCTGAATATCATGTAGTGTATTCATGTTCTTCGCATGATCTTAATATGATGTAATCTAACAGTCGTGAATTGTCAAGAAATTGTATATATGGGGTATATATATAATCTTATAACAATCATGTGAGGTATTTGGTGCTTCTGTTGAACTAAATGAATGATACTATAACAATCATGTGATTTTATAATGTGTTTCTCATTTTCTTGATGTCAGAGCTTCTGAAAAACATGTGTGCTTCACAAGAACTCACCATGAGATTTTATTACAATCATCCAGAGCATCACAATATTTGTTCTCACATACATGCTTCATGAGATCCAAAATTCATACTACATGACATTAGACAATCGTAATCCATGAGGTCATCAATTCACACTCCATGAGAATAGGAATATCATACTCTGCAAGACAATTCATCTTGTTATCTTTAATATTAGACATCTCATGCTCCACAAGATCTGACATATCATGCTTCAAGAGATCCAAACTTATCACATAAACATTATGCTTCATTTAAAAATAACCCTTCATCAATAACATAAACCCTTTTCAACTAGCACAATCAATAGAAAAGAACAACCATAAAGGGTTTTCTATCAGGATATTTCATGAAATCGATAAAAACCTTTTTTTCAATGGGTTATGTGATGTTGAATTGATGGATATTTTAATGATCATGTGGAACAAAATTTAATTGATTTCATTATATAATGGGTGAACCTGTGAGTATATATCCCACTAATTATTTATCTCAAAATTTATGTCTCATTATTTTATATGAATTGGAATTCAGAGTCAACCATGATTATTAAGGGATATATTTCACTACGATTTTCAGGTTCGAATTTCATTAGAATCTAAATGATGGGAATAAGAGATGAGAAAAAATAATTATGATAATTTATCCACTATGATAGTCTTGTAACTTATCCCTGATAATGGAATGATAATATATCTTATATGCATTCCAAAAACAAATTTCTTTTGATTAATATTTGTTTTCATGGATTAGGATTGATTATATTATGATAGATTTTTTTTCCATGAATCAAAATAATTTTTTTTGATTGATTTTGTATGAATTTAATAATTTATGATCATGTTCATAAAATATTATTCATATCTGATTCCCAATTATAATCATTTTTTATTTCATTAATGTTTACCATCACAAAGCATATGAGATCACCCATTCTGATGATTTTATTCTGTATGATTTGAAGAGAAGTTTTATTTTGGGTATGTTATAGAAGAGTACTATATTTCAATAAATTTGTGGGATATACTCATCATATGTGATTACATTATTAGATTATGCATCTAGTCTATAAAGTAACTAGAACAGTACCATACTTATATATATTTTTGTGATATGTGGTAAACAATCATATAAGATGATATAATATATATATAAGTAATAATTTAGTCACATAAGTCTATATTTTATGAGGTTTTAATTAATGTAAAATATTTAGATTAAAAACATAAGAAACTTATAGGGATATATCAATGTATTGGATAATATTAAAACTCATTAGTAAAGTATTGCTTCATTAATCTCCAAGCCCTGAAATCCTTAATTGGATTCAAACATGTGAATTCAGCCTATAGAATAGATTCACTTAAGGTTAGTAACAATGAAAATGATAGTTGTGTAATTTCCCGATCTTCTATTGGGGTAACATCAAGTTCCCTAAATATAAACCGTTCTTAATAGTCATTTGGGGATGTTCTCTGGTCAATTCACATTATCTTTTTGAACAACAATGATTAGTAAGATATTGAATCTCTTACAAATGTGAAAAACTTAATGTTATAAATGATGAACCCAATATATTATAGTTGATAAGGAGTACAAATTTAGTAAAACATTGTAATGATTTTAATTGTTAAATTATTTCTCACACCAATTAATGAGATATGATGTTTACAGTAAGATTTTTTATTTAAGTCAATAGTTGGAACCAGAAAGAATCATCAAAAAAATGAATGCCAAAGAAAATGAAATGATCTTCCTCGTGAGAAAACTAATCAAATTAGATTAGTAATTTGACACCTTGTGATTTTGCTTAATCAGATATCTTGATTTATGATTATTAATCTAATCCAATGATAGTTTATTAATGTAAAAATAAAGGGAGAAATGGAGGTTAAGGATTTTTAAGGTGATAAAGAACATAGTGGGGTGAATATTATGCTTTTTAGATTTCAAGAATGTGATATGAATAACACAAAGAAATTTTTCAATAGAATGTAAATATGTTTTATTTGTTGAAATGAATGGTAGAGACCAACTAATTTCCATGTAAAAATGTATATTTAAATGGAAGGAAGTAAATATGATCCAATGTTACCACTAATAGTTCAATTCAATAAATATAAACAACATAATCATTATTCGAGTTAATTCCCTATTCCATTGACTAACTCCTAAACTAATTGAAAAATGAATGAAGTATGTTATGTTAGTTGTTGAACTGGGTAATGATATATGAGGAAAAAATATATTTCACTCCAAATATGGTGACATTATATTGTTTTTTAATGGAATTTGACCCATGTTAATAATTTTATTTTTCCTTTAGTGGAATATACTGTGATTATGTGCATTGATGATCTCTCTATCTATATATATATTTACATTATGAATAGATATAATAAGTAAACACCAATCAATATATTGGATCAATCAATGATCTTATATAAGTTTGAGTATGAATACGATATTCCAAGGAAAATTAGCACTGATGTATGGGTCTTACTACATATTCATAAGTTATATATATCTCCAATGGTTGGGTGAAACTAAATATTGTAGATATTATTATTATTCAATTATATGACAATGTATTTCTTGATTTCATTTGTAATAACCTGAATATTTTGATTGATAATAGTTTCTTGGAAATGTAAGTTATATTTTTAAACAATAATAGTATATCACATTAATGATGATGTATTTTTATGTTAATGTAACCATCAGGTTTTGAGTATTATATGATCATTGGTGAATTATGAGAATTTTTCAATATGACCATTGTAACCTATACTCGTAACATTATGATTATTGTTTATAAACATAATTAATAATGGTTAATTAATGTATAAAAAAATTTCAATTGTCTCAACTAGTAGAATATGGTCATACAAAGCCCATTTTTAAGATCTTGAGAAGGAAGTAGTGTCACTGGGCTTCACTGTGATCCAAACCCAAGCTGATCATTAACATTTTATACTTCAACGAAATCATCTACCGAAGAATTTCATGTTAATGGAGATTACAACTGGGGTGATATTATCTGATCCACCTGAAGAGTCCATCATCATCACAAACATTACCCTTAGTTCATATGTGATTGTTTTAAAGGGTTATGTGTCAAGGCCCTAGTAACTTAAAATGTAATCCATTTGTTTAAATAAAAATTTTGTTCCCTGATTTCTATATTATGAATAGTTTTTCTTTAAATTTGAGATGGAATTTGATAAGTTGATTTCATTAAAAAAATTGTATTATTTTGGAAAGATATATTTTTTTTATTAAATTACATTTTTATAAATAATTTTTATTATAATTAAATAGTTTTATAAAAACACTCATCTTTAATTACAAATGATAATATAATTTTATTTTTCCTCTCATGTCATAAACATTACTAGGAATTTTCTATTTGATATTATTTTAAATAATTATATATTTTTTAAAGTTAAATTTATCATATTTATAGAATTATTATGAAAAAAAAATAATTTTTTAATTTATATCTTCCATATTTGACAATGGTGAATTTATGATATTTATATTAAATATTTTGTTTTTTAGTTAATATTAAAAATGGAGTTCTCAGTTTTCGGTATGTTTAATGACATCATTAGAGATGTAACAATTTTGTAATAATTATGGTCGAATTTTTTTGGAATAACATATGATATGAGGTTTTCCAACCGTCCAATACCATTGGAAGCCTATGGTATTGAAAATACCACTAATGAGGTGTCCTCAGAAATTAATAAAAAATCCCTCTCTTTTATTATATATACAACCCATTCCTTCACTTAAATTCATTCAAAAATCATACCACTAAAAGCACTTAAAGTATTAAAACTCAGGGAATCCTCCCAAGGTGACATCATGCCCCCATGGTCCCAATAATTTCATTTTAGGAGTCATTCCTCAATGTATGTGAATTCTCAGCATCACTTTTCCTTTCATGATCTCTTTTATTTGGTATGTCATTCAAATTTCCATAAAATATTCTTATTTAAATTTTATCCTATCCCTATACAATATTATTATTATCTTATTAAAGGGTTACCCTTTTCTCATCTCTTTTTAATTTTTTATAAAACCATTTTTCATACCCATTATGCTGTAGAATTTTCATCTCAAAATCTCTCTTTTTCCCATGAAACTATTTTATTTTCATTATGAGAATACCAAATACCCTTTAATTTATTTTTGTATTCATAAATATATATAAATGATTTATTTCACCCTAAAATTTACATATATAAAACACTCATTCCCTTTATTTGGTTTATACATGACATAATGATCATGTTTTTATGGAATTCATAAAACACCATGATTTTGGTATGAAATCCATTTCTTTTATCATCTATGGTTTATTTATGAAATCTTTTATTATGATATTTTTTGGATATATTAATATAAATACATATTAAGGGTGTGCCCTGGTAGTGCTCTAATGCAATTTGTAAAGAATTTAATCACTAGAGATGACAAATTTTATGATACCATGGTGAATAACCTTGGCAATTTTTTGAGACCTTGGTGATGGAGCATGCTGATATTCATGTGAATGTAAACAATAAATTTTGTTGCTAAATTTTATAGTAATTATTCATGTGATATTATTTATGAATTTCTACTTAATAATTCACTTATGATATTCCTTAAGTGCTTATCGATATTCCTCAAGATCATAAGAAAACTATTTACATGGTTTTCCCTTATTGCGCCTTAAGATCCCCATTACTTTTATATATTTCAAAATGTTATGTGATACAATAAAAGTACATAGGACGAACCTTGAATAATCCATTCACATGTAATAGAATTATTTTATTATGTCTTTGTGTATTATATACCTTTTATCCAAGACATTAAGGCTTTAAAGATCCTCTATTAGTAATTTTTATGTAATGTTATGTAATAAAAATGTGGCATATTATAGTTGGTATCAAGGTATCGTTTAGTTATTTTTTGGAAATTATAGTTTGAAAAAATTAGGAAGAACCATATATAAATGTTTAAATATAGGAAAACTTCTAGATATTTTGATGAAATATTACGTAAGTGGTTTCCAAACAAATAAGTCCCAGCCTATTTACGAACTAGTGGATGTAGATTTGGAACATATGTATCTAGTTGTATAATCCAAGAACACCACATTGATCTAGACTCGGACAAGAACTGGTGCATGACAATGATCATTACTGCACTACTAGTTCGACACTCATGGGGGATATGTTTGGTTAATCACAATCTGTTTATGAAGCATTATACAGGATTTTTATTAAATGAAATTTTTGATAAGGAATACGATATTAAATAATTTTGTTTTAAGACATGAAATTCATTTTGAATTATAAGATTATTAAATAAAACATGTTTCTCACTAAGTTTATCTTCTTTTAGAAAATGGAGGGAAATTGGACGAACCATATAAATGGTGAGTGTAATAGACCCTATGCTGATAACTCTATGATAGAAGCTGGAATGGAAACCTTTGTGAGAACGAGAAATCATCTAACTCAGGTTATGTTAAATAACTTGATTCATGCCAAGGGACTGATTTCAATATAAACAGAACAAATTTTTTGAGTCTTTTATGTTTTAATGACCACCAACGTTTAGTGGATCAACAAACCCATTGATTTAGTAACACTTGATAAGCTCAATAAAAATGATGTTTTCTGTATAAAATTTCTTAGAATAAGAAAAACTCCCAATGAATGTGTACCATTTGTAGAGATAATCTGATCAGTGGTGGGAGCAAATTAAAAACATGAGTCCAAGAGGAAAAATTTATGCACTGTAGTGGGAAGAGTTTAGGGTAATATTCTTCGATGATTATTTACCTTGTTCAATGGAAATTAAAATAGAGAACGAATTCCTGAAGCTGATGTAAAAGGAGAATGAATCTAATGGAAGCTATGATATAAACATCAAAAGTCATTCTTGCTACAACTCTAGTTATTTAAAAGATCCTAATAATAAGGTTGAATGATTCTTCAATGGAATAAGACCTCATATACTAATGAATATAGCCAACTAAAATAGTGAAAACTATGAGGAAATAATATGATGTTCTATGAAGTTAATACTGGAGTTTGGTGAGATGGAGTGGTCTCACAAATAGAATGTGATGAAGAGGCCTCTAGATAAAAACATAGGGATGAGCGTTGATTAGGGAAGAGGAGGAG
This sequence comes from Viscum album, assembly GCA_963277665.1. Taxonomy (NCBI): domain Eukaryota; kingdom Viridiplantae; phylum Streptophyta; class Magnoliopsida; order Santalales; family Viscaceae; genus Viscum; species Viscum album. The sequence continues at coordinate 1,303,061,443 of OY728145.1, forward strand.
ATAATGTGAAACATTTCACATGCAATAAAAGTGGGAAGAATCATTCAGGAAACTAATTTCTCTAGAGGGATAAATGCTACAAGCATGGAAGAGATGTCCATATCTCTCCGAAAAATCATAGTGAGATGAAGCCTCAACTTCTCATCACCAACAAAAAAAAGGAAGATACTATAGGCCCTATCTAAAGTCTAATTCTTCATGTATGGACATATAGGGTAGTTTTCTAATCATTATCAAAATTTGAGGAATGTGGAGGGTAATCACCATCAACCATAAAATAGGAGAAGAGAGAATGGTAATGGCATATCTATCAAGACAGCTGAAGATAAATCACTAAATTATGTCGTGGAAGGTACTCTTATTGTTCTCTCTAAGATAAAAATTAATTTTTCTGATTCTGGTTCTATGATTTTCATTATATCCTCTATGTTTGAAATGATTTTAGAATCAATCCATGAATTTCTAAAAGTATAGTTATTAGTTTAGACTCTCAGTGGGATTATCCAAGCAACAATAGTGTTTAGAAACTGTAGTACATACATTGATGAGAATAATCTTATCAAAAATCTATTAGTCTTTCCCATGATGGAATTTTACATTATATTAGGGATTGACTAGCTATAAAATTATAATGCTAATATCATCTTATAAAGCAGGAAAATCTCTGTTTTATTGAATGGAAGACCTACAGTTTTATTCATTGGGGATATATCTCGACCTGAGTATTTTCAAGAAGCGCCACCCATATCCTTCTATATGGTGTTTATCAGTGAAGATGAAGAAGAAAATGAATTTATATGTATATAGAATGTCCCCATCATTCATAATTATGTTAATGAATTTCTAGAGGAGATTTCTGGACCTCACATAAAAAGAGGGATAGAGTTCTCCATTGAACACATTCCTGCTTCCATGTTGATTTCGAAAATCCCATATAGAGTGGAGAATAGAGATTTGGTTGAATTAAAGAGGAAACTCAAAGATATTTTAGAGATGTGGTTTGTGTAAACCTTTGGTATCTTTGGGAAGAACCTGTTTGATTTGTGAAGAATGATGGATCAATGCGGATATGAATTTATTATAGAGAACTGAACAGGTTAACATTGATGAATAAGTGCCCTCTTCTAGTAATTTATGATTTATTTAACAAGATTCATTTGGATCAGTTCATCTCTAATATTCATCTTCAATCCTATTCCCATGAATTGAGGGTTAAGAAATAATAAATTCCAATGACTTGTTTTTTATTGAGATATGGTCATTATGAGTTTGTTGTTATGCCATTCGTCATGACTAATTCTCATGCTATTTTTATATATTTGATCAATAGAATTTTTAAGGACTACCTTAAAAACATTGTGGTAGTTTTTGTAAATGATATGTTGATATATTATAAATGTCGGGGAGGATGATTATGATCAACTCCGATTTATATTGAAAACTCTGAGGAAGGATATGTTATCTTAATAGTTTAGAAAGTGTTAGTTTTGGTTATAACATTTTTCTTTCATGGGGAACATTGAAACTAGTGATGGAATCCCAATTGACCCTATAAAGACAATGGTTGTGAAGGATTGGACTTATTGTACAACTATAACTAAGATTCATAGTTCCCTTGGTTTAGGAGTATATTATAGGAGTTCTGTGAAAAAAATTTCATGAATTTATAATCCATTAACCAAGTCATCTAAAAAAGGTGTCACATTCTTCTGGAAAAGCAGTATGAATAATTTTTCCTAGCACAAAATAAGATATTGGATACTGCACCCATGTTAACTCTACCATTTAATAAAGAGGGATTTATTATTTTTAGCGATCTATATCTGAAAGACATTGGGTGCGTCCTCATACAAAATGCCAAGGTGATTGATTATGCATATCGATAGTTCAAACCTCATGAGTATAACTATTGTACACATGACATGGAGATGGAATTGGTTGTTTTTTCAATAAATATAATGAAGCACTGTCTTTATTTGGAGAAATGTAATATATACATTGACTATAAATGTTTGAATTATATTTTCACAAAAAAGGAATTGATCATGAGACATATGAGATGTTTAGATCTTCTTAAAGACTATGATTGTTAAATTGATTATCATCATGGGAGAGAAAAAAAGTATTTACTGCATTGATTTGTAAGGGACATATTGTGATGGAAATTATGTGAAATCAAAAAGGTCCTTTTATCAATGACCTTGTAAAATAGGATATGGGAGCCGTAATGGTAGGGAAATTACCAACCCTATCCCAAATTATTTTTCAACCATCATTACTAGGTAAGATTAATAAATCTCAAAGATATTATCCCTTATTATAGAAAATGTGAAAGTCTATAAAGAATGTGAGGTATCCATAGTTCAATATTGATCAAGAATGTGTTTTAAAAATTCATACAATGTTATGAGTTCTATATATTAATGAAATAAAGAAGAATATGATGGATTTATTTAATATCTCTACATTCTCTTTACATCATGCAAAAAAAAAATTATATCGACATTCGTTATCATTATTTATTGGATAACATGAAAAGGGGGATTTTTGACGACACTACATGGTTCTAGGTGTGTTAAAATGTGAAGGTAGAAAGAAAAACTCCTAAATTGGTATTATAACCACTTCCAATACCATCGTAGATGTGGGATAACATCACTGTGGGATTTTTAACTGGTCTCCTGAGAACTTCCAAGGGAAATAATTCTATAGTTTTATAGTGGACCATCTCAGCAAGACATCCCGTTTTATATATATTCAGGAAAATTTATCTCCTTACCAAAATTTCATGATTTATGTGAAGGAAGTGGTGAGGATGTATGTTGTATGAATTTATATCATATCTTCCTGTGATCCATGGTTCATGTCAAAATAATGGAGAAGTCTTCAACATTATCTGAGTTCAGAATTGAATATAAGTACGACCTATCATCCTGAACCTAATGGATAATCTGAATGGACTATTCAACAACATGAGGATATTCTATAAAGAAGATTAATTTAATTTAAAAATGGATGGGATCATCATCTATCATTAGTTATGTTCTCATACAACAACAACTTCCATTTGAGTATTCAAATGGCTTCCTATGAAGCTCTATATGGGAAGCGATGTAGAAATCCAACATTTTGGGATGAAGCTAGTGAGAGGAAGCTTCTTGGGTTTTATATTGTGCATAATATGATAGAAAATTTTCATGTAATATAACAAAACATTAAGGGTTCTCAGAGTCTATAAATGATCTATGATAAAAACTGTTGAATGGACTTGGAGTTTGATGTGGGAGAAAAACTCTTCCTTCTAATATTAACATAGAAGAGAGTCATGCGATTGGATATGAAAGGGAATCTAATCCTCATGAATATTGGCATCTATGATGATTTCTATGTATGTCTCTTGAGGATTTATATACCCAACCCCTCACATTTTCTAAATTTAGACGTGGTATAACTTGAACATGACCTCTATTACGAGGAGCTGTCGGTGGATATCTAGTATCGTAATGACAATGTCATATGAAATAACACTACCAACCTCATTAAATTATTGTGGGGGAACCCAAAATAGTATGCAAAAACATGTGAACAGGAAGAAATAATGAGGAAGAAGTACCCTCACTTTTTCACAACTGAGGGAATGAGATGGAATTTTGAGAATGATATTTCTTAAGGGGGCAAAAATCTAATGAGCCGAACATTATGAATGATAATTGTTTATGAAATATGTTTGTTATATTATTGAACAATAAAAAAATATCTCATTAATAATTAGGTATGTATATATTAATGTAACAATTGAGTTTTGACCATTATATGACCATTGGTAAATATGAAAGATGGAAACTACACTCATAATGTTATAATTATCATTTATAAATAGAAATGGTAATTGTTAATTAATGTAGAATAATGAGTCGATGAACTCAACCAGTAGAATAAGGTCATACGAAGCACATTTTTCAGAGCTTGGGTAGCAAGTAGTGTCACAAGGATCCACTCTAGACCATTCCCAAGCAGAGCTTCGATATGTTAATCTTGAAAGAAATCTCTTATAGGATAATTTCAAGTTAGTAGAGATGGACACTCAGGCGATGTTATCCAAGATTTCCTAAGAGTCGATCAACATCACAAACCTTATCCTTAGGTCATATATAGATATTTTTATGGTTATGTGTAAAGTAACTAGTTAAATAATTTTAATATCTTTGTTTGAATTAAAATCTTATTCTATCATTTCTGTGTTATGAATATTTTTTATTAAAAAATGTGATGGAATTTGATAAATTTATACTTTGAGTAAAACATGTTTTCTTTTTTGAAAAGATATAAATTATTATAGAAAATTAATTCTTTTAATAAAATTTATTATAATTAAATTGTTTTATAAAAACACATATTTTTAATTACAATTTAGAAGATAATTTTTATTTTTTTTCAAGTGTCTAAAAGTTTACTATACATATTACAATTCATTTTATATCTACAGTTTTTTTAATAATTAAGTATTTTTATAGTTGAAAGATAAATTTATTATATTTAGAGAATTAAAATGATAAAATAAATATAATTTTTGCATTCAGAATTTTGATTTTCGGATATGGTGAATTCATAAGGTTATTATAAATCTCTTCGTTTTCAACAGATTGTAAAAATTAGAATTTTGAGTTTTTAGTAAGTTTATGGACATCATTATTTATATAATAATGTAGGTCCACTATTGATTTATATAATATTCTATGAGGTGTCCCAAGTGGAAAATTCTTATAGAAAATACCATGGGAAACCCATGGATTTTCAAATACCACTAATGAGGTGTCCTCACAAAATAATAATAAAAAACTCCCTCTCTTTTATTATAAATACCAACCATTATATCATTTAATTTCATTTCCAAACCATCCCCTTCAATCTATAATATTATTTCCACCCAAGGATTCCTCCTAAAGATTCATCAAGCCCCCATGTCTCTATCATTGAGTTTTAGGAGTCACTTTTCATGGTATGGTTATTCTCAACTTCTATTTACCTTTTGTGTTCTCTTTTATGTGGTATGTCTTTCAAATGTAAAGAAAATGTTATTATTTACATTTTATTCATTAAATATACTACATTAGGAGTCTTTTATGAATGGTTAAACCTTGTCCTCTCTCTTTTTAATGTTCTAAAAACAATATTTCCTACCAATTGTGCTGTAGAATTTTCATCTCAAAATATCTCTCATTTTCTCCAGAAATTATTTTATTTCAATTATTTGAATAACCAAACATCTTTCATTTCTAGGGCTATTTATCAACATATAAAAATAATTTTTTCAATTTTGGAATTTACTTACATAAAACTCTCATTCACTTTATATGGGTTATAAATGGCATAATGACCATATTTTTATGCACATTTTAAAACAACATGATTTTGATATGAAACCCATTTAATTTTTATATATGGGGTATTTATGAAATTATTGATTATGATATTTTTGTAATAAATTAAAATAAATACATATTAATGGTGAGCCCTGCTGTCACTCTAATTAATTGGGTGATGAATTTAGTCTCTTTTGATGATAATGTTTATGATACATTTGAGAATAACCTTGGTAATTTTTATGACACCTTAGGGGTGGACCATGGTCATTTTCTTATGAATGTATAAATTAAATGTTCTTGACACAATTAAATGTTATGATTCAGGTTATTTTATTTATTATATTCCTTTTAATCATGATCTTAGGATATTCCTCGTGTTCGCATTGATATTCCTCAAGATCACAAGCAAATTATTTCCCTTGTTATCCCTAACTGGGCCTTAAGATCACCCTTTCCTTTTATGTAAATACCCATGTTATTACATTCCATAAATATAATTAGTATGAAACTAGGAAATTACATTCACATTTAATAGAATAATGTTTTACATTTTCATGTATGATGTACATTTTTTCTAAGACATTAATCCTTTAAAGATCCTCTATTGGTAAATTCTTTGTATAGTTATTTAATAAAAATGTGAGATTCAATATCTTTCTTTGAATTCCTCCAAAGTATGATTTATATTTTTCAAAAGAACTCGTACAAGGTGATACACCTTTTTCAAATAATCCATATAGAGTTCACCCAATTGTGTTGCTGAAATTCTTAATAAACTATAGGAGAATACTCATATGGTATTTATATGCTCGAGTGTTCCCCAAAGGGGTGAATCTATTGTATTTTTAAAGAGAAAATGTTATTATGAATCATTGGTTTGATTATGGGAAACATATCATGGTTTTTTTCAAAGAAAAAAGTTCATTTACCCAAAATTATTAACATGTTTCATTTACTTCGAAGAGCTCAATAATTTTTCTATATTAAACATTTTTTAAATATCATAAATTGAGTTTAAAAAAAAATTTATACCAAATAATAACTATAATATATCATATTGTCACTATTAACTTATAGAAACTCTACTTATAGTAAAAATTTACATATCAATAATAATGGATATAATTAAGTGTCTTTAGAGATTACCTTAATATATTTTTGGTAGTATTTATAGATGATGATGATATATATTTGAATATGATGGATGATAATAAGTAACCTTTGTGAATTGTTTTTATGAACCTAAGGAAGGATAAGTTATATTCCAAATTTAATTAGTGAAAATGGTTTTATAAAAATCATCATTTTTGTGTCATATAATTTCAATAAAGTTTTTATCTTTAGATCCTTAAAAATAGGATGTTATTAAGAAATGACCAATACAAACTACAGTGATCAAGATATATATTTTTTCATTGCTTGTTATGATACTATTGAATATTTATGAGAAATATATCTTTTCCATTTAATCCAATGAAATATTTCACATGAGAGGGATCCAAATTCCATTACATAGATAAATGTGAGGAAAATTTCAATGAGCTAAAAAAATCATGGAAAATGAACATATACTCATACAGCCCATGTTGAGGAGGGTTTATAAGTTTTAATGATGCATAAAATAAGGTCTCAGAATATTTTTTTAATGAAACTTTAAATGGTAATATAACATTCCTCATAGAAATTAATAGATTAAGATAAAAAATACAGAAATCATTATTTTCATTTATTTTCAGATTTTTTTTAAAATTGAAAATACAGAGGCATTAACTATATTGTTACTAGAGGGATATATACACTGATCAAAAATTTGATATGAATATATTCACATAGATAGAGTTGAATATTGGATAAATGGTATGGTTGGATTTCATAATATATTATTAATTAACAATACATTACTAACTTAAGGAGAAGAATGTGGATAATTTTATGAGTTTAAAGGACATTATTAATTTTCTTATAGTGAGGACTAAAAGAGACACTATACATGTTGAATAATTGAATATAGATCCTGAATCCATGAGGAGGGTGGATATATTCTCTATTTAATAGATTATTGTTAAACCATCTATCCATATAAATATAAAGAGGTAAAATCGAATATGATGAACTAAATAATACTCTATGAAAACATCATGACTTGAAATATTTTTTATAGAATGATATGGTTCAGCAACCATGTTTGTCTCAACTAAAAATCATACATAAAGAATGATATTTTTTATAAATATCATATTTTATCATTATATATTGTTATTTTAAGTAAAAATGATTAACAGAGACCTAAAAAGTTATTTTTTACTGGGAAAACATGAAAAAAAATTTATAGATCATGTGTAAGACTCCTGGTATTTTAGAAAACTAATGTTGATATAAAATAGTATATGGGGATGTTCAAAATATTAACTATAAAAAACTTTAAATGGTAAATCATCATTATTTACTTGGTAATAAGACTCCCCAAAAAATATAATATCTATTTTTGGGTTGTATTCGACCACTATAAAATTTAAAATCATTTCATCTCTATCATATATTTTCTCTCTTGGTTATATGGTAATGATAAGGATTAAAAACGTAGTATTGTTGAATGTACCGTGAAATTATTTTTCATCTATTATTGATATATGGTTTACATATATTTTTGGTGGAACTATTCAACAAACATTCAATATAATAATGATATTTTTCACTATATATCATCCACAATATGATGGTTAGTCATAGGGAATATAAAACACAAGAGAATATTTAGAGATAATATTTTATGGATTTCCACGAAGGATGAGATAAACCTTATTATATTTTTATTTTATAATAATAGCTTTTCCTTGAGAATTTATATGAATCCTTATGTATTCCATTATGGAAGTAAGTGTACAAATATAATTTTCAAGTAAATTTTTTAAAAAGGAATTGAATTGTGACCTAAAATTTCTAAAGAAATAGAACAAAAGATTAAATATAATGAACAACACATAATTGTAATTTTGATTTGACAGAAGGGTTATTCATAAAATCATTTGTGAGATCTAGAGTTTTATGCTACCAATAAGAGATTTCTATTAATATCTCCATTGAGGATTGTTATGTGGTTTTGAAATAAGGTAAAGGTGACACCATGATATATCATCACCATAAAAATTCTTGATTGTATTAGAAATCTTACTTTTACTGAGCACTTCAACAAAATAACTCTCACATCCATGATGTGTTCCATGTATCTATATTAAGAATGTACATAACTAATCATTCACATATTCTAAAATCAGAGGCCATCATGATAGTGAATGATATTTATCACGAGTAAAAGAGGGTGTATAGCTATGATTTAAGAGAAAAAATTATGAAAAACAAGAAAACTCACCACTTTAATGTTTTTTGAAGAAAAATAAATATATTTGGAAGCTTTGTGGGAACCTGAGGATGTGATGTGGTAGAATAATAATAATGAACCAACATTAAAAATTAAATAATATAGTTAATTCCACTAGAATAAACTAGTTACATTCCCAAATATATTTTTGGTATAGACTATTAGATAATTAGGTCATAATGCATACATAACATCCCTGAATAATACAAAGATTATATTTCTAAAATAGGTTCCACAATAATTTTTTTTAATAAAATGTGAATTTGTTTCATGGAAATTATTTATAACATTCATCATGGATTATTATTTTATCTTAATAATACAGAAACACAATTAAAAAAAAATTCAACCTTAGGATGACCAAAAAAATATCAGAAAGTAAAATAAATAGAAAGAAAGAAACCATTAAATGATTAATATTTATAATCATATGATATCATTTTCACAAAAAAATATTTCTCACCTATAAATTAAAATATACATACCTTGTTATGACAAGATATTTCCATAAAAAATTACAATATCATAAATAAAAAACATAAAGGTATATTTTTGAATTATATACATAAGATTGTAACCATTTAATCTACTATATGATTTGTAACCCTCACAGATACCTTAAAATATGACCCTCACATCTACCATAGAGTGTAACCATCTTAGTTGCACTTGGAATAACCATTTCTGTCAAATTCCAACATAAAAATAACCAATTCATTGGAGGGAGATATAGTTATAACCACTAATAATAACAAATTCTTATTAACTAGAAAGTAATAATAAAACATTAATAAAAATATCACTAAATCATTTCTTATTACTTTTTTAATAACATAAAAGATTATTTTTATTGAAAATTCCCTAACCCTGAGTTCGTATTACTTCAAATGTGTTCAAAACAGCTATATAATTTTTCTAAATATTATTATAAGAATATTATAGAACTATACACATGTCTATAATGACTTATATGATCTTTTTATTACAGCTTTACACCCATTTAATAATAATATTTTGTTATTTTCTTTGATTTAGGTGTGATTGTTTCAAGGTTTCCAGAGTTAGTTCATATTGATTTTTTTGCTCCAATGGAAGAAAAACACTATAAGTGGAATAAAATGTTGTTAATATGTTTCCATATTTTTAAATTATACCATATATAAATTTTTAGATATGATAATTATTCAAATGATAAAACATTAATGTAATTGATTTAATTTATTTTGGTATTTCTTACGACTATCACAAACTTATATAATTATATTTAGTTTCCTGATTATGTATTTCATACAAAATATTATATAACTTATAATGTGTCTAATGAAATTTAATTTAACCATAATAATGGTTTTATGAATAGCCATGAAGGTGGTAATATAAAATTAAAACACAATATCTATGATGATGGTAAATCGAAGCATCACGGACAATGTTTTCATATTTTAGAATAAGAGGAGAACATGAGAGGTTTGATGATGGATACTCCATTAAATAAAAAAAATTCTAGTATATAAATGTTAATTTAATTACAATATCCTTTTCATTATTAGATTTTCGGAGAAAATAATAAAATGGAATAAATTGAAATGAATATAAATGAAAATGAAAGTGGATTTTACCTCTTGTATTATTCTCCTTGATAACCTCTCTAAAGAACTTGAATTTTTAAATTTTGTATGAATAATAGGTATTGGGAATATTTAAGGTTCTTGAGGATAGATTTGGGAAAAAATAAACAGGTGCTAAGGCGTATATTTTTTAGCAGAATAGGTTGTGATGGCTTGTATTTATAATGGTGTAGAGGGGTACTTTCTCATTATATTATTCATTTGTTTTTTATTTCTATCATGTTTATGAAAAAATTGGTAATTATAAATATATATAATTAAATAATTAATGATATAACAAAATTATATGGTTATATCCCTGATACATCATATATGACTCAATAATTCAGTTATTTAGCTTATATTGGAAATTATCATATTTCACTATCCACAAAAAATTCAACATTTTCGAAAAATTCACCAAAATTCACCCTAACAATTTTTGACTCTTAGAATTAAAAAATGATCATAGTTTTATTAATATTATTTTATAAATATTAGAAATAAGGATTTTAATTAAAATTATCATTAATTCCACAAATACCTATTTTAAAATTATATCTATTTTGATAACTCTTTGAAAAATTAATTAATGTCTCTTAAAATTATCTAATAATCATAAGAAAAAAAAATTATTATTTATTATATTTTTTGAAAATTAATTTAATTTTAAATAATTATGTTCATAATATTTTTACAGATAAAAAATTATTTTTCATAGAAATATAATCACATAATTTATCATTTTAGAAACTTTTATTTATTTATTCCCTCATATAAATATATAATATTTTTACTTATAAGATACATAAATTTCATTTAAACAATCATAGATGATGTTTGTTTTCAATTAGTACTGATATTTTAGTATCTATAAATACCACTTATGTCATTATACATATATAATGAATTTAATAAATTAATTCAATAAATAAAACACATTAATTTATAAGTTCATGGGTCGTTAAAATCTCACCACATTCTGGATATTATGTCCTTGAAATTTTCATTTACTTATTGAACAAATGAGGAAACCTTTCCCGATTATAATTTTCATATTTATGTGTTGGTTCATAAACTCTATGGTTTCTCCAGAAATCATTACCCTGGTGAATTACATTATTATGCAATACATGCTCTCTATGGTCAACAATCTAAATAGGTTTAACTTCACAATAAATGATATCTTTCATCTAAACTACATATAGGCAAAAAACAAGAGATGAATCAGGAATGCATATTCATAACATCGAAAAATGAAACACTTTGTGTACCTACAATAAACATAGAAGAAACACTACTCCCTTGGAAATTAATATAAAATTATCTAGGAATTTATAATTTCTAATAAACCATGGGAATTTATTTAGTTTCGTACTAAAATGATAAACAAATTTCAATGTATATATTTTAAAAAAACCCGACCACCAACCTAAATAAGAAAATTCCTACCTCATGTTATCAAAATAACATTTCTACCTATTTTGAGATATCGCCACGTGTTACTGGATAATATTAAATTTCATAGAAAAATTCTATAGTAATTACGGTCCCATTAACTTCCTTTACATGAATTCATCCTAAAATGCATGAGTTTGGAACCTCTTTACATACAATGCCTCAAAAAGATCTATCTATATACTGATATGAAACCTATTATTATGATAAAACTAAACTAATGACGTATGATGACTGGAACCTCCCTTATAGTACAATAAACAAGAAAGTAACATGTCATCCATGGTCAGATTTATTCACTCGGTATATCCATCAAATTGGGGATGAAAGGTTGTGATAAAAAATTATTCTGTTCCCAACAACTTCTGAAGGCATTTACAATAGTTAAAACTGAACATGGGATCACTATCAGATACAATGGAGAGAGAAAATATATTTAACCTAACTATATATTTGAAATGAAGTCATGAAATCTAATCTAAATATGTAGTTTCTCAAATATGAAGAAAATGAGAATATGTATTTAATCAATCAAAAATAACTAAAATTTCATTGTTACCATAATAATACATTTTTAGTCACACCATAGAGTTTGTGTATATATTTTCCAATTTCCAATCTAGCACTGGAAATGGATGAAGCATCCACTTTGATTGTTTTCACTCTATCTTTACATATTGATAAATCAAACAATTTATTATACAATTATCAATTTCTCTTTTTTACTCAATCCCACCAATAACACTTTTGTTGGTCTATGTACATCATAGTTCTAATAAGATGAACTTAAGATGGATAACTGTGATATTTATTTAACAATAATTTCCAAAAATATGAATCATAAGGCATATGTAATATCCACCCAAATATCAAAAATAAAAACATTATCAGTAATAAATTCTAACAAATTATCCATTTTGGAAAATTATTATTTTTTTGACTCACAAGCATCCTTCTATGCTAACTTAATACTGTATGACAAAGATTACTTCCCTAAAAAAGGAAACAGCATAGAGTAATTTACTACAACAACAACATACAATCCAAAATACATAAAATCATAATCCAAGGGGTCATGTTTAAAACGTAACAAGATTAATGATGCATGATGTTTTTAACTAAAGGAATCCCCCACCTTGTTTTCTTTTCTAGGATGGTAATAGATCATGTAATCATAATAATTTATTATTTCAAGCCATAATCTCTATCCCATGTTAAATTCATTCTGAATTAATATATTCATTAAAATTTTATAGTAATCATATATTTCATATTTGGCTTCATATAAATCATGTCACCTAATTTTTATTGTAAAACCCCACATCTATTAATTCCAAATCAAGTGTAAGATAATTTAACTCGTGAGGTTTTAGTTTTATTGAAGTATAAGAAATTACATGATCATAATTCATCAAAAAAAACAAAGTCCCTTCTATAATGAAACAATGTAGATGAAAAAAATCACCAATTAAAGAATGTAGAGGAAAAATGGGAGCATTCTGAAATCTTCTTTTTAATTCCTGAAAAAATTCATTACAGTCTTCTGTCCAAATAAATCTATACCCTAACCATGCCAAACATAGTTGGTGGTCTCGATAACTATGTAATTTATTTAACTAATCATTGGTAATAACATGATAATCCGTGAAAACTATGAATCTCTATATCATTTTTGGTTATTGTACATTCAGTAACAACTTTTGTTTCAGTGGTATAAACTATTTTCCCATCCTTGTTTACAATTTTCTAATTAAAATCAATCTATTGCAACCAAGAATAACATTTACTTACTTTCTCATATAAATTCTATTCTTTGAGTATTTTTTGGACAATCCATAATTGTTTTTCAGGATATTCATAAATATTTTAAAACCCTAAAATATATTCAATAAAAACAAAAAAAAAATATCCAAATATTCATGGGAGATTTTTTTAAATACGATACCTAAATATAGTAGAGATATTTTTTAAACTCTAGGGAATGTCGACAAATTAATAATGCCTATATATTATTCAGAACACTCTTTTAAGAATGTTATACTCCTTCTCCTTTAGATTCTGGTACCCATATCTCATGTCAACCTTAGAAAGATATTGATATCACTGGAAATCATCAAACAAGTCATAGATATGAGGTAATGGGTACTTATTAATAATAGTAACATTATTCAATGCTCTATAACCAATGAAAATTCTCATGAAACTGTATTCTTTTTAAAAAAACATAGGATCATCCCATGGTCATTTGCTCTGATTAATTAAAATATTATCAACAAACTCCTAAAACATATTTTCCAATTATAAAAGCTCCACTTGAGTCATTTAATAAGGGAGGTTCTTAAAATTTATTAGCATCATGGACTAAGTTAATAGTAAATTCGACTTCTTGATAATTTATAACACTACGAAACTCATCATGAAATACATATAGGTATTCATTACAACTAGAACTTCAGTAATCTAAATAGTTCCATCATTTTAAAAAATATGTACAACATAACATTCATTTCCATCTTTCAAAAGTTTCTCATCTTCCTGGTATATTATCAATGGTATGGGTTCATTATTGTGTTAATACCGAAAATATTTCTGAAAAATAATGTATTTAGCTCTATAGTAAATCTTAGCATGATAAAGATAAATCCATTACATACATAGAATAAAATTAAACTCTTATAATGGAAGATCATTAAGGTTTTCAGGTATTGTATTTCCACATATAATAATGATAATATTCTTATAATTCTATTTTAGCTTAATATTACACCTTGTGTTCTTACCATAATTTATGATTTCATTTTTAAGGTGGAATTTTTAGTTTTCTAAAAACATTCTTAGAAATAAAGGACCATGTTTACCCCATATCAAAAAAGGCTATAAAAATTTTGAGTAGACAAACAATGTACATGATACCACATCATTTGATGTGACAACATATACTGAAGTTGTCACACAATATTTCACTGCCCCTTTCTTCATATAATCAGGCTACCTTACATTATTTAATAAATTAATTGGGAAGGTATTTTAACAATTTCCCATATCACCACATTTAAATCTCTTTGTAGTTTTATAATCTAAATTAAAAATACCATAACCATGTTCTTTTTCATTGAAATGTCAGGATATATTTCAAAAGATACCACATCAAAAACAATTCTTGGATTTTTTATGGAAATCCCCATAGTTCATTTTACCACATTCCAACATATTGGGAACAGGACTTTATTACCTTTAATTTTGATTGATTGATTAATAAAAATTGGTTTTCATATATACAATTTATTTTTATTTTTATAAAAGTATACATGATCATTAAAAAACTACATTTAAAAACTCTAAGCACATCAAAGAATTTTTCATAACATTTGAATTCACTAGAATCTATTTCCATTCAATATCATGGATTCAAACCTTAATAAAAACAATATAATTTAATATCATGATATTGAATAAGATATGAATCATACAATTCAAATTGAGTGAAGTTTTCTTCATACACTACAACCAAATCTTACTATTTTTTATTCAAATCTAGGAATTACATTTCCATTGTAATTCAAACACTTTAGGGAAATATTTTTCATGTAACAGATTCTTATATTTATCCCATTCTAAGGAATCGATCTCTTTTCTATCTCATCTATTTATAGACATTGACCACAACGGATCATATTCACCATTAAATTGGTAAATATAAAGACTAACCCTTTGATTATATGAAAACCCCATGACATAAATATCATTTTCATGGGATTAAATCCACCTTTTAGCTACCATTGGTTCAGAATATCCACTAAATTCATGAGGGTGATGCCTCATAAAATTATCCACAATCATATTGAACTTTTTTGGTTTCTCTATTTGTTCTCTTATTTGGATTCCATCATCATTTATAAAACATAACAACTAATCCATTACTATCAAAAACTTCTAAATTATAATTCTCAATATTCCAGGTAGTGTATTTGAAAATATTTCATCCTCTATGTGCCTCCACACACCATCTCCACTATTTCGTCTATGGAAAACCATTCTAAAAAACTTATCTTAAATGATGAAATAAGGTAATCATTAAATGAATTATTATTTAACAATTTCTATATGGTTAAAATGATATATGATAATCTATTAACATCATCCTAACCTCTATGTTTTCGAAACCATTCGCTGATATAAACTATAAGTACCAAACCTTAAACATTACATAATCTGGTTATCTAATCTACAATACACCTTTTACAACCCCAAATATGTTTTTGGGTAATATTTTTAGATAATTAGTTTATAATTCATATATGACCACACAAAATACACAAAGTGGATACTAATGAAATAGTGTACATAATATAAATGTTATTAATAATAGATGAATTTTTTTAAAAAAACTTTACAACATTGAACTTCACTTATTATTTTATTTTAACAATCCTTAAAACATATGAGTATTTTTAAAACATGATATTACCCTAAAAATATTTCTAATGAACATAAATATTAATAAATAAACAGTTATTCCATGAATATTTATAATTATATGAAATCATATTGATAAAGACATACTTCTCACTAATAAAGTATCATATACAAACATTGTGGAAAAAGTGATTTACATAAAAAGACATAAATGAAAACCATAAAGGTTACATAGGAAATTAATTACCTAATATTATAACCCTCATGTATACGATATGATTTGTAACCCTCATGGAAAACCTTACAGTTCAACCCCCACTTCTACCTTATGTTTTAACCATCACAGTAACACATATAATAACCATATCTATCTACTTGCAACAAATACATAGAAAATGAATTTACGGGAGATATATTTACCACCACTAATCATAAAAAATTACCAAGAACAAAAAATTAATCATAAAATATGAATACATTCATCATAAAAACATTCATTTTGAATTTTTTTATTATAGAAAATGGAATTTTTAATGAAAATTACCTTACCTCGGTTTCATCTTACTACAAATATATTAAATCCTCAAGTATAATGGTTTAAAGAGTTTTATTAACATATTAAAGAACTATATTCAGATATATAATATTATAGATGATATTTTTATAATAATATTTCACCCGTAAATTGATAATATTTTGTTATATTCATTGTTTCGAGTGTTTGTATTTTGTGGTTTCAATGGTCAAATCATTATGAATATTCTTATCGAATGGAAGAAAAAATATTGAATTTGAGTGAAATACGTTTAATATATTTCCTTAATTTTAAATCATGTGATATTTAATTTTTTCCCTAATTTTTGGATGACTCATTAGATAATACATTAATTAAAATGAATTAATTTATTTTGGTTATTTTCACGACGATCAAGAACCTATACAATTATTATTTATAAAATGATTATATATTGCATCTAGAACATTATATATCATATAATTTATATAATAATATATGATTTAACCATAATAACCATTTTATGACCAATCATGTAGGTGGTAAAAGGAAATGAAAACACTTCGTCCATGATGATGGAAAATCAACACATCATGGATAGTGTTTTAATTTTTAGAATTAGAGGAGAACATTAATGTTTTTATGGTGGATATTGCAATAAAATGAATAGCACATTTAAGACACTAGAGTTATCATATCACAGTTATGATTTGAATTTTTTAGATAATATGAAATGAGAAGAAATAGAAAAGAAAAGAAAAGAAAATGACATAGTATATTTCCGGTCAAATTCTTCTCCTAGAAAACCATCTTAAGGAACCTGGTTTTGGACATTTGGTGAGACCACTTGGCCTTGGACATGGGTAAGTGTCTTGGGAAGGTAATTTATTATAAATTAAACATGATACAAGGCTTTGAGGTGTGAGGAGGGACGATGGTGAGGGGTGGAACTTATAGTGGAGGAGATGGGTGTTTTCTCACAATTTTATTCAATAATTTATTATTTTTTCTCAAGAATATGAATAGATTAAGAATTATCATTAAATATTTTAAACTATTTAATTATTGTTTGATATTATTTGTTTAAATTATAATTAAATAATCTATGACTCAACAATTATTGTATTCAACATATATAGTAAATTATCATATTTCATTATTCACAAGAAAATCAATTTTTTTTTGGAAACATACCAAAAAATCACCCTAACAATTTATGAAATGTAGAAATAAAAAATGAACTCAATTATGAGAGTTTAATTATATTGATATTATAAGTTTAATTTTTAAATAAAATCATCATTTATTCATAAAATACCAATTTTAAAATTATAACTGATTATATAACACTTTGTAAAATTAATTCAGTTTTCATAAACATTTATAATAATCATAAAAAAAATATTTTTTTATTATTCTATTTTATGATAATAAATTTTATATTAAATAATTATATTAATTATAAAAATTTAAATAAAAAATTTTGTGTCAAAAAATATTAACACCTAATTTATCATCTTCAAAAAAAATATATATATATATAATTATTCCATGATATAAATATATAATATTTTCACATATAAGATAAATATATTTTATTGATAATCTAATATATTATGATACTGTAATATTATTATAGATTTATTTATTTATATATAAACCACTTCTTTGATTACCCATTTATATGGAATTTTACTATTTCATTCCAGAATAAAAAAATTACATTACAAGTTCCTAGATTGTTAAAATAATCGTTATTTTTTAGATTAAATAATTATGGAATTTTAAAGGCGATATTGAAATTAGTAGGCTAAAATGTAACAACCTGACGTTCTATGAAATATTTCGCTTAAATAAATTAGACTAGAATGATATATTACATTATACACAGCACTGATCTTAAATGAACTGCATCATATTATTGAAATACTATTATTAAATGTGCCACTTATCTCCTAGACATTCAATTATCCAATATAAATTCAAGTATCTAAAATATAAAAAATATTTATAAATTTTTTCATTTATTCATTTATTTATTTCCGTTAAATGGGTACATAATTTTAAAGTAAAAATAAACAAATTTTATGTTAAAAGATAAATATTTTTATAAGTATAAATTTATTCTATATGTTATGTTCCGTGACCAATAATAAAAAAATATTATAATGAAATGTATTATTATTTAATTTTAAGAAGTGAATACTAATTGATGAGTTAATTATGAATTCGTTATACATTAATACAAAATCATTTGATAAGAAATTCAATTTTTTTTTAGAATATTTTGATTATGAAAAAGTATTTTTGTTATAGTAAATTAAATGAAACACTATTTATGAATTATTTTAATGTAATATTTATATAAATTATTCAAAAAATATAATAACTTTTATAAAAAGGATTTTTAAGAAATTCTGTAGAGTTAAAAAAATATGTTAACAAATACATTTTATCAAAAATTAATCTTATGAATATTTTTAAATGATATTAGAATTAATTTCAACTAGTTTTAATAATTGAATAAATTAAAAATTATTACTCATTTTTAATAAAAAATTAATTTCATTTAATTATTTAAAATTAATTTTTGGACAGAATTATTATTTACGATAGTAAAAATATTATTACAGAAATATTGGTTAAATGTTTAAAAGAGGGGTTAGCCACATAGATAGGGATTATAATATCAGAAAAAAAATTCTTTTCTTTTATAGGATCATTTGATTTATAACAAAAAATATATTATTTTTGATTATTTATTTAATTTTTATCCATATTTACTGGATGACGACTGTTATATTTTAGTATTATTATTATTTAAGCGTTTTCTACCCACTATAATAATTAAAGGATACCTCTTCTTATAAGTTTTACACAACTCTAATGTCGTTATCATAACTCAAAAATAACAAAATAACATCTAACAATAATTATTTATGAAAATTTAAGTGATGTAATTCTAAAAATACCCATCAAATAATTTTTTATGTTCTTTTCAATGGAGGATATTAAATAAGGTGTATATATTATTACTGAATATATTCATGTTTTATTCTCTTTAAAAAATATTATATACCTATCATAAAATAACTAAATAATTATATTTATAATAGATTTATATATGTATGTTTTTATTTTAATTATAAAACAATTTTTTATAATAGTTACATCTAATGGAAAATAAAAACATAATTCATGTGTATGTTTGTACCACTATCTCCTTAATGTGATTTATTTTATATTTCAAAATTTTCACACTTGGAAGGTTATATATATTTATATAATTTAAATAAATTATAGAGTGATTGAAGTATAATTTTTTAATGGTGATTTATTATTTACAATTATATCATTCCATTAATTGAAATTTTGAATGATTACTCATTCATAAGTACATACTGACATCCCCAGAAATTGGTGTCATTAATTTGTCATCATAAGGATATTAAAATTTTTATAAATGAATATATAATTATTACTTATTATATTTTAAACACGATTATTTTTATGGTTTTGATCAAATCATTACCACAATAAGGGGCCCAAACCATCAAACCAAAACACTCATGGAAAACAAACCTGTATTCACTAGAATACCGATTTTGTTGGAGAAATATTAACAAAAATGTAATTGAAAATTATTAGGGAACTATATATAGTAATATATTAAATAAAATGGATTTGTATTAGATTTATGATTATTATATTTTTATTGTATAAAATTTATTAATGCATACAAATAATCATGGGACTTCATTTGAGGGTTATGGTCTTTAATATTATTATATTGAGGAATGTTTCTTAATGTGAACCTATTGTTATTTATATTGAATATATTATTCCTATATTATATATTATATTCTAATTCAATTTATATTCATGGTATTTATTGTTCCATTTTTTTCAAAGGGTCTTTGATTTGAATGTTTCAAAAGCTGTAAAGGTTTATGATGAAATAAAATTCTAATTTTGATTACTAAATTTTAAATCTCATTTGTGTCATTTATATAATCATTATCTCATATAATCCATATATTTTCATCTCTTATACTTATTTCTAGGGCTTCATGTTTTCCTTACATTTTATTATTTATTTTACTTAACTAATCTATACAAGTTTTTATGAATAATTATACTTATTTTTTGTTATTTGGTTAAGAGTCTTTCTCCTCCATGTCCATGTTCATAAAAAACATTTCTGGATGTTTTTTTATATAATTAAATTTGTATGATGGGTTAATATTTATACCCAATAATAGTTTTAATCAAAATTATTAAAATAAATCTATTATGTTTTGTTTTAGGTCTTGTGTTTGACTTTTTAAAATTTTTTGAAAAAATTGATTTCTTCTAACATATACTACCTTGACATATTTTCCATGTATCATGTATTTTGTTTATGATAAATAATCATTTTCAGGTTCTAATGGTTTAATAATTAAATTATTATTTCTATTTCACTATTATTATCTATTTTTTTAAAATTTAAAAAAATAAATGGTATATTTTTTATATATTTTAATGAGTATTTAAAATTGTATTACAAAAACGATTTTTCTTATATATTGACTTACTTTATGTACTATTATGCTTCACAATAGATATTCTCTTATGACCCCATCCACATTTTTATGGATGGATTTTGTTTATTTTTTAAATGAAGATTCTATGAAACATATTACTTTCCAAAACGTTAATTTAGATCTAATGAAATCCTTATGAATTATGTTTCTATTCCACACATTATAAAACGGTTAAATGAATCATGTTTTTTTATTTTTGATGACTCATGTATCTTTTTTATTATGTCATGGTTGGGTCCAAAGTTATATATCCCTATAATAAAATGGGTTTGTATTTATTTCTAAAATGATTGTATGAACTAGAATGTGGAATAAACCAAGATTGGTAAGGGACTTTTATATATTTATAGTCATGGTAGCGTTCATTAACTAACAAAATAATTAAAATGGTTAGTGATCCTAATACACTATAGGAATCTATATACAATTATAGTATTTTAGGAGAGACTTAATGATGTATATGATTTTATATGCCCATGTGTGTTACATATACTTATACTTTATGCTTATAATATGTTCTTTAATATCATGACTGATTATTGAAGATCCTACAATGTATGACATTTTTCATAATGAAAAATCCTTATTCCATGTATTGTGATTAAGGATCTTTGATGGATTGAGTTTTATTTTATTAAGTTATAATCATGTTCACATAGCCATATGTTTTTATGAGGTTCATATTTGATCATTGATTAAAATACTATATGATTACCCTTACTGCTAATCTGAGCTTGAAATTTCTAATATTTTATATCTACATTTTATTAATAAATGTTTTATTTATATAATATATAAGAGGAGTGATACAAGAAATGAAAATTGGGTGAGTGCAGAAAATTAGTCATGAAATAATATTATTATGTATGTAGTATCTAAATATGATAAACCTTTATGTTATTTAGTATTTTAAGATTGTGAGATGTGTTTAATATTCATAGATAATTATGTAATATTTATGCATATAATCCCTGGGTTTCCTCTGTTTTTTCTCCATTCTTATTGACTCGTTGAGGATGTCTATTTTTCGGATAACCCTTAGTGATAATGTTTTCATTGTGATTTGAGCTATAAACAACCAAGAGTGAGATAGAATTAATTTTTTTGTATTGTTTAGGATGTTTTTGTATGAAAATGATTTTATTTATACATGTTATGTGTCCATCCATGAGTGAGAAGGATTGGTTAGTGATGTTGGGTGATTAAAAAAATAGGTGGGAAGGTGGTAATATCTATGGTGGTGAACCCCCAGTAGGTGAGAATAGTGTGGAAACATTCTTGATGTGGGTTCCAACCCTGAGTGTGATGGAACAACCTATGTAATGGATAGTATTATAAGCCCTTTTCATGCTTATTTATGATAGATATAGAAATTATGGGTAGTTGGTGTTTCAGTTGGTGTCCTGAGAACAAACTATTTTGTTCTTTGATTACATAAATGTTCACTTATTATATATTGTTCATTGTTCTGCGTGACTATAATATAATAATGTCTTCGGATAATTTTTACATTAATAAAGTAATGTAAGATCCCCACTATAATGACAACCATGAAATGTTATAACAAATATTCTTAATTAAAGTTCTGTGTTTGGA
The DNA here is from genome assembly GCA_963277665.1 of Viscum album. Lineage (NCBI taxonomy): Eukaryota > Viridiplantae > Streptophyta > Magnoliopsida > Santalales > Viscaceae > Viscum > Viscum album. Next base: position 1,303,084,365 of record OY728145.1, read on the forward strand.
TGACATACTATGATAGGACACTTAGTATACAGACAGTCATGTGTGAGTACTCGTAAGAAGATGAGACTCTCTCACATGGAGTTCCCACTTGGTAATCTTCAATATGGGAGATTATGGGAACAGACCTTCCAGTTGTAATTCCACATGTTCTGGTGTCATCAGATATTATTATCCATGAGCAGGTGTAGTGGTCCTTTGACTAGAAGACTATCATTAACTCATGTCATGACTCACGCACAAAGATTTGCGGACGAAAACTGTCACAAAGACAGTTGGCGGGATGTAGGGTACGTTGGGTGCGTCAAAATTGACATGTTGTTAATGGATAAGTCAAGGAAGGATTTTTCCCTTCCATATTTATAGAAGAATATATCTCAGGCCCTTTGATTGAAATAGATCTGTCAAACAAGTTCCATTGCCATGGTGACATGACGAGTTTATTTCTCGAAGTCAAAGAATGGATGATCAAGAATATAGGTTTTTGACACTGCCCTGAAACCATCATGATGATATGTTGAGACAAAGGGATTAAATTACATTGTATGTTTTCATATGAGGTGATATGTCAATGCAGCGTCAACTTCTTTCTCTTGGGTGCCTTGACCCGTTGCGAGACATTAATCTTTGACTTTAGGCAAGCCCGCCTAATGCCAACGAGAAAGAGGCCTAGAGGGTCACACACTAGGTGTATCCAAGTATCTCAAGTAGAATAAAGATTATTCATGTACGTTGTTTGATAATTATTCAAGGAATCCTAAATAATTTTAATAATGTAGGAAGAAGGAAATGAAAAACAATATATACACGTCGTGTATTAATGATTACACACCATGTAGTTTTTCATGTAAAACAAGTACATGTCTTGTATTAATGATTACATGACTTGTAGTTTTCATTTTGGAAAGGAAATTAAAAACAAGTACATGATGTGTATTAATGATTACATGCCATGTAGTTTTATGGAAAACAAGTACATACCGTGTATTAATTATTACACACTGTGTAGTTTTCCAGTCGGGATTTTGAGGATATAATATTGTTTTATTAAATGATATTTATTATAATCAATTTGGGAACATTTCAAGGAATTAATTATTTGACATGGGGGTTTTCAATAAGATTCAATACAAAAAATAAAACACCTAACACATTTATTTATTATCATAACTCTACAACGTCAAACCCAATTATAAATATCCTCACAACCCCAACTCGTTTACCAACAAGATAATCTCTGTGCACAACAATTCTAGAGAATTATTTCAAGGGCAAAAGAACATATTCCTCCAAGAATTCTCTCAAGACCGAGGGAGATTCTCTTCCATCGTATCAAGATTATCCTAGGAAGACAACACAAGTAATGGTTTCTCCACACTAGCTCCCAGAGACTCATTTGACGACGTCCAGAGATACAAGTTGCACGTTTGGATCACTGCTAGAGGAAGTCTACACTTGGCTTCTGTGACGCAATGATGAATCACACTGAAACATGATCAAGAATATAAACAAAGAAAGAAAACCCATAAGGAACTTCTTGTTAATTAATAAAATTATTTATAATCATCCTGTAACGATCCACTTTTGTGGTTCCGAGACCTTTCTTATTCTTTGTCTATCTCAATGAATCGATCTGTGGAGACTGTTATTCATCATCATATTGATCCCAGATTGATGATTGTTAATGAAAAAAGCCATGTGGGCACATCCACCCATGCGCTTCCGCTGTGCTCGGAACCTTCAATTGGTATCAGAGCTAGGTTACAATGTTGATTATAGTTATTTAATTTTTATTTATAATTTACGCATTTATATTCGATTCAATTCAAGAAAACCCATTCTATAAAACTGAATGAACTAAATATGTTCTTCCTCCTTCATTTCTTGATTCAAATCATAGAAACAAACATTTAATTTTGATTTTGATTAAATAAAAAATGAGGAACTCATCTGGAGGAGCCTCTCTTTTTGTCCGTACAACACAAGAATACAGGGAATGTAGTGAAAACTACACACCATACACTTAGGTTCAAATAATTGATACTAGTCCACCAAACCACGCCGTGTGAATTTATTACACTGAAGTATTTATTACCCTGTGTTGACCAGAAATGAATGGTGCATTGGAATAGGAATATACAGTGTGTCTGTTGAATCAATACACCATGTAGTCTGATCCGGTCCAGGTGAAACCGTGTACAAAGAGAAGCCGTGTTCCGCATACATGGAATTTCCCGGCTAGTAACCACGTTACAAGTACATGTCGTGTTAGATTAATCTACATGATGTGTACTCGAAAATTTCCGAATAAGAGAAAACTATCCAAAGCCCCGACATATACTTTGCATAAATGGTGAAAAAAATACACATCCTGTAAATATAAACTACACGTTGTGTACCTTCCAGAAATGGAATTTCACCAGGTTTCCTCGAAAAGTACAAAGTCCTGTACAAGGAATATGGATGAGAATAATTTCAAGAATTTCAGAATGGAATTTAAGATAAAGAATTGATTAATTATAAATCATAATTAAATGAATTCAACCACGACTTATCATAAATAATAGAATGATTAAAAGAATTTGAATTCTAAATATGTGTAAATGTCGTTGCATGCTATGGATGATATTGAGCTAGAACAAACACCCTTTGTATGTGTGTATGGATTCATTTTAATTTGTTTAATTTAAATTCGTTGGCCTATGAGCCTTATTCAAATAAAATGTATGGCATGTGTTCACATGGTTTCTTTAATGTAAACCCCATATAATAGGGGATCTCCCAAGATGGAGGAGACAGTTCGAAACCCGAAGCTAAGGTGAAACCAGCCCTATAAGATACAAAGGTGGACACGTGGGAGCTACAAAACATGAACCATTGGTTCAAGTTGTTTTCCCTAGGTCAGGGTTACCTTATCAAACCTCTAGATATGCTGACCAATAAAATCTCATGATCATGCCATCTTATTTTATTTCTGTCTGATTTCATTGTTTATTTATTATGTTTGTGTTGTAGAGATCACATAGTTAATAAAATGAACTAGCATGAAAATATGGAACAAAATAAAAACCGGAAAATGCATAAACATTATTCGAACATGGATATTCATTTAATAAAACATCTCTTAATATTAACAAGAATGTGATAATGCGAAAATAAACATAACAGTTTAAAATCCCTTAATACCATAATAAGTCTAATCAATCCTTCTGTTACCTAATTAAGGGAATGACTCAATAAAACTATGATTTTGACCAACCCTTGTTGGGAAACATACTTTTATAAAGGAAGACCTTATCAAAGGTTTCAGATTGACTTTACTATATTAAATCAAAATGAGTAGCCTTTTCTATACTTGATGTAATATTAGAGGCAATAGTTGAGGAAATCCAAGTCAGGATTTCAGGATTGGGGAGTCCACTCGACAGATCAAGGAACTGTAAGCTCGTAGTTGACAAATCCCTTCCAACCTAAATACCTTCAAATAGCTTGACCAACCATTGTTGGGGTTAAGCAAAGGGGAATATGGATCCTTGACACTAGAATGCCAAAGAAAATAGACATTCTGAGTTCAATAGTGAGGGAAATTGGGACATGATAAAACAGTGGTATAATTAATAAATTCATTTATTATTTTTCATAAAATGTAGTCAAGAATGTACTAATAAATATGCTCTATTATTTTGTAGAATAAATATGAAAAACTCGTCAACCACCTTATCTATTCTATCAATTCTAGATAAAGACAATATCCTCACAGGTAGTAACATTCAGGAATGGTTTCGGTGCCTTCGGGTTATCTTATGCCATGAAAGAAAGTATTACGTGCTGGAGTACTCAATTCTTAATTCTCCTGCCCTAGGGGAAAGTGATGAATATTTTATGGTCTATTATAATGATTCGAGTCATGCAGTCAACATTAAATGTTTGATGTTATCATCAAAATCAAGTTATCTCATGGAGTCTCATGAGGAAATGGATGCCTACAGCATGCTCAAGCACCTCTATGTTCTATACTAGGAGATAGAATTAAAGGAAAGGTTTGAGATCTCCAAGGCTCTATTTCAAAGCAAGATTGGAGAGGGTTCCCTAGCCGGGCCTCATGTAGTCATGATCATGGGCTACATTGAGCACTGGGATGTTCTAGGGTTTAAACTCCCCGATGAACATGGTACCAATCTCATTCTTTCATCACTCCCCCAGAGCTTCTCAAACTTTATTGTGAACTCAACATGAAAAACATTGAGAAGTATCTATCTGATCTCCTTATCCTTCTTTTCCATGTGGACAATGATATGAGGTGTGAAAACCATTATGTCCTTATGGTGAATAAAAGAAATGGTAAGGAGAAGATATTTAAGCCCAAAGCTTCTTTATGGACTTCCATGAAAATGAAGATCAAAGGGGAGTCAAGGGAACATGATGTTGTTTGTTTCACATGTGGAAAGAAGGGCCACTAGAGGAAAAATTGCACCAAACCAAGGAAGCAAGGGGAAGATTCAGGTGCATTTGACATCAAATGAAATCTTACTGTTCCCAAAAATTGGGTATTAGATACAGCTTGTGGTTCTCACATATGTATCCAAATACAAGAACCAAGTAGATTCAGGATGGTTGATTAAGGGGATGTAGATCTACGAGTAGCCAACCGAGCCAGGCTTACTGTTGTAGCTATCGGGTAATACCACCTCACATTTCCTACTGGGATGGTATTGGTTTTAAAAGGATGTTATTATGTACCCTATGGTATTGGTTTTAAAATCATTATTTCAGTATGCAGATTATATATTGATGGATTCATCATCACGTTTGGAAATTAATGTTTCTACTTTTTTAAAGATAGAATCTATTTTGATATGGCACATTTATATGACGCCCTTTAGGTGTTAGACTACACACACCATGTAATGGAAATCGATGAAAAAGTTAATTCACATGAATCATACCACACCCAACATTGGCATCACTGGTTAGGTCATGTAAATGTGAAATGATTGACAGAATTACATCTAGATGGGAATTTAGATTATTTTGCACTAAAACCACTTGGTGTATTTCATGCAGGTCTACAATGTAAAATGACCAAAGCCCCACTTATTGGGAAAGGTTAAAGGGATAAAGAGAATCTAGAATTAGTTCACACAGATGTTTGTGGACCATTTCCAATTGAATCAAGGGTTGGGTTGTAACACCCCGAGATTTTATGAGATATATTATTTTTAAATTCTTTGATATCTTCTATTATAAACTACACCAAGATTAACTTGTAATATAAGAAACACCGTATTATATTGTAGTATATGAAACACTATTCTTGTCTCGTGTTACACACAATTTCATGTTTATTATTCTACGTAACATTAAGTATAGATTTTGTTTAATGTATAAATGAAATAAGTTTTTATTATGTTATACGCAACACCAAACAGAGATTTCACTACACGCAGCCCTGGCTTGGTTTGCATTAAACACAATCAACACCTTCTTTAATAGCGTGTGTAGTACGCAATATCAAGTTTCACTAAACGAGATATTATTATAATATTATTATTAACTAGCCTTTATGAATATTAATATCCACTTTCTGAAATTTTATAAATTTTATCATTCAAAATGGACTTCATTTTTGTATTTGGAATATCAAAATTATCCTAGGGTGAAATTTTGGTATTTTTCTGAAAACTTTCAATTTTTGATGAATAGTGAAAACACTGAGTTATTGGTTTAAACCGACGTTTTATTTAAATAATTATTTATTTTATTTAAATTAATTTTATGTCAAAATTGATTCATAATACCTATATAAGTTCAATGTAATTCATTGGAGTCATTTTATAATAATTATAGATAAAAACAATTATTACACTTTTCATCTATTTTTACCCACCTCCTAGGAGGATTTGCAATTATACATAAAACATAATTTTACCGCTTTTGTGAGTTGAGTTTTTAAAATCCGAGAGACACGGTTAATATCAAGGTGTAAAATTTGGTTCAATAAGATAAAAATAATTTTTGGTGAATAGTAACTTTTAACTTTTATTTACCACGGTTAGAAGTAAATAGGGTAATTAAGGGTAACAATGATATTATAATTACCCTAACACATGTACTAATTCTACTGGATAAGTGAAATTAGATCAAAAACAACTTTAGGAATAAAATATTACCCTTTAGGTCCACTTAGATTAGATTAGGCCATTTATTATTATTTTATTTAAAGAATAGTTAAAATAGTTAAAATCAATGTTTAATAACTAATTTTTTTTAATATAGGGTTATAAAAAAGAAAAATTCAACTATAAATATTTATTATAAATATAAAATGATTTCCTACATAATGGTATTTTATTTTTAATTTTTAGACATTAAATAAGCTAATTTATTTATGCCAAAATGATGATGCAGCAATTAACTTATTAATGAAATATTAACATAATTGATGTTATAATTAGCCAAATAAATGTAATTTGAGACTTTTGTTAAATTAATATAATTTTTTAGGTCAATATGACATGTTATTATTGATTAAATTAACTTTTTTCTAACTAATCATGCTGTTATGATTATCACAAAAATCAATTACCGAATTGTGTCAAAATTGACATAAAATAGTTTTTTTTAATATTATATTATTAATTGTTATTCTATTACAAAAAATATATGTTTCTTCCAAATGACATATATAAGGTTATATATATTAATAATTAACCACTTGGTGTTCTTTTTTCCTGTTATAGTGTGTTTACTAATCATATAGTGTAAGAAAACAAGAAGACACGGTAAAAGTTAAATTATTTAACTTAGAGTTAAATCTATATGATAAGATTAAAATAGTAACCTAAACAAGTATAAAACCTATTGGTTGAATGGATTTATACCCATCTCAACTTTAGCATCCAAATAAATCAATTTGGAGCAATTATAAAACGAATATAACTTTATTATAAAATAATATTTTATGTTTTTCCTAAGGTGCCTCTCTCCTCCCATATAAAAGGGAACCTCATCCCTCTTATATTTACAAAATTTTGAGCCTTCAATCTCGGGAAAACCCTACCCATTTTCCTTATCATCTTCCCTATAAAAATAATGGTGGTTCTGGTCTCCTCCAAAGATCAACTCTAGTGCCTTAAGAGGAATCTTAAAAGGGGTGTGCTGAAGAAGAGGTAATCTCTTCGACCGATTCATCAAAGTTTCTTTCTTCCTCAACTTCTTCTTCATTATTTGTATCATCATAAATTAATAACATCAGTATCACTCATATACTGATATGTTATTATAAATATTAAACAACACTATTTCACCTTCTATCCATCCAATGAAAAACAAAATCACCGCGCGTGCATACGTATGGAATACCGTCTCCACGCCGTGGTGAAATCTATTTTTCCACCACCACCTTACTTGGATGGGTATAATGGTGTAAAGAATAAATATATATAGTAATTATAACATCATACATATTCTAAGATTTTATATCATCCACTCCAATTAAATTAAATAATTATGGGAATGATATCATCGCTCGTGCGTACGTACGGATTACCGTCTCCACGATGCGATGAAATTCATTCTCCATGTTAACCACTCAAGAATGATTATAAAGTATATATAATGAATAATAATGAAATATATAACATGATAATGAAACTGAATTTATATATATATATATATATGTGTGTGTGTGTGTGTGTCATCTACTTCTATTCAAGTCAACAAGGAAAAGAAAACAGTGTTCATGCGTACGTACGACATCACGTCTCCATGAACAGTGTATTTCATTTCATTTATCTATCTATTATATATATATATATACTAAATATATATGATATATAAATCATGATTTAAATTCTGGAAGTAATTAAATAATGATATAAGTAATAATAATATCATGAACAACATGCCCAAACACATATGATAAATAAAACGATTTTACCCAAAACGTTGATTTAACATGGAATTTACAAAAGAACAGGTAATATAAAGTCATAAATGAACCATATATGATATCATAACAATTAATATGATTCTTTAATAAGTCAATGACATTATTTAAATCATTATACATGAGGTTTGGATACATACGAAGCATATCAGACCTAAGGTAAGGGATAATTATTCCAATATTGTTCTTTTCCGAGATTGTTTATTCGTAAGTATTTACTGGGGTTATGATTATCATCCATGTCCATGTTTTCTAAAAATGTTTTCATAAAATGTTTACTATTATTTCATGTATGTTAAAATTCATTTTTACCCTTTTGGTCTTTTCCCACATGGTATGTATGGAATCTTTATTTTGTTTACCATACGAGGTACTTTTTGACTTTTCTGGAAAAAGTATGAGAAGAATGTTTTTTTAACTTAAACGGAATTAATGGATTTTTACACTTTCATATAGCCTAATTTTCAAGAAGCATACTCTACAATTTTTCATGGTTATTTTCAATAAAATCCTTTTATTTTAAAATTTTGTGGCATTTTGTGGAAGGAAAATGATTTTTATGGAGAAAGGATATTTTCCACAAGAATTCATTTCAAGTGATTTATTAAAACTATTTTCTATATAAGATGACATTATTTTTAATGTTTATTTTTAATGTATAATGTATCTATGATTTACATGGTCTCACTTCTCTTATGATTAAATTATATCCATTCATTTTCTATAGATTATGTTATGATGGGATGCTGTTTATGAAACCCATTTTATTCATTGGGTTATGATGAATGATTTTTGTTAATGTTGTGGCACAAGTAAGAATGATTTAATTATGAGATGAGTGGGACCTATATCTCCCTCCAATTCATTGGGTAAATATTTATATCTCATGATATAGACATGGATGGAACGGAAAGTTAATCTGTTTCAGTGATACAGGACTGGAACGAGGAGTGAACTCGATTCCGTAAGGGGCATTGTTGACTGAGATGGCCTGGGAAGCAATGTCTTGCCTACTATGGAGATCATATCAAGTGCTTAATGGTTTTACACAATTACATGTTTTATTATGATTTTATTTTATCATGATTGATTTTCCATTATGATCTATGCCTTATGTACTGCCATGTTTTATTTCTTTGCTCAAGATTTTGATGTTTAAACATTATGTTCATGTTTTGATGTTCAAATGTATATGGTTTGTTTTATTTTCTACATGCTTACCCTTACTGAGCTTTTGAGCTCACCATTTATATGTTTTCTTTTCCCTAGAATATAAATAATGGTTTTAGGTAAGAAAAAAAGGGAACATCTTAATGGGAGATGTTGAAGATCTTTCACCAAGATTAGAAGATTATGTTCTGTGTTTCCAAAGACGCTAAAATATTACGGTCCTTTGGTGTTTATTTTTGTTATGTATTAGTTATTATTAAAAAGTAATGTAATTTCCTTGTACGTCAATATTTGGACCTTTACAGTTGGTATCAGAGGAAAGGTTTAGTTTACCTTTGGAAACTAGGATGTGAAAACTTTAGTGAAATCCCTAGATATATTTCTAAGGTATTTCTAGGGATGTCTCTAAGGATAAGTATACATATAGGTTATGGTCCTAGAATTACAGTAATGATCATAGATTTAAACCTAAGATGTTATATATTGAAGGTATTCTCATTTATTATGTTGTTTTCCTAGTATGAATTTTGCCTCACACACAATTCTTTTTTGGGTTTTAGAAAATGGTTGGAAACCGGAAAATTCATGATAATGGAGGATATGATGGACAATGGAATGATATTATTTATGAGAAAACAAATGAAATAGGATTTGGATGTCCAAACATCATTATTATTCCTAATCAAAAATCTCATAATATGATCAATAATATCATCTTTGGTAAGTATCCTGACTCAGCTAATAAGTTAGAGATGGAGTTTAATGATGATCATATAGGAAAGAAAGTTCAATTCCCCTCAAGTAAATCAAGTGGGAAGAGGCATCAAGGAGAATGTTTCAAAGGAACTAGAAGATGATTTGGGTGTGGAAAAAAGGACCCAAAGCCAGTAGTTGTAAAAGAAAAGGATCAGTTATCACCATGGAAAAGGATACTGGTATTGCAAAGACATCAATAATGGTTAAATGTTTTAAATGTGGAATTAATAGGCATTATGAAAACCAATTCCCTAAGAGAAAGTCTCATGAAGAGAATGATCATGGTCTTATGGGTAGTATTAATATTGATGATGATGAAGAGACTATAAAAGATTTGTGAGGTGAATTAATTGTTGAAGCTTGGTCAATGGTTTAAGAAGGTAGTGGAATGATTTATGTTTATCAAGAGTTATATTGTATAGGTAATGGTACTATATAATAAAGACACATCTAAGTATTGTTACACTGTTGTTTTTCTTAAAAGTATTAGAAAGTATATGTTGAATGGTACCGATAACCATGAAAGGTTATTCAGATATTTTTGGAATGTAGATGATATGAGAATAATGAAGGGATAAGGAGATAATGAGATGTTTAATAGTATTCATGAGCTCATGACTGAGATAAGGACAAGGTGATATCATGGTTTGAGTATATAGAAATTTTGGGATTTTGTTATATTGAAAGAGTTAAATTTTGGAAACATTCATGTTTTCACTAAGGTTCTATGGTAATTCATGTTTCAAAAGAATACACGATTAAGGTATTCACATGTTTGGAATTTGACCAAGAAGAAATATCTTATGATATATGTGGGATAAATGATGGTATTCACGTGCTTATTATGTGAACTTTCAAGTAATAATTTTATTTATACTATGATATTGGACATATTTATTTTTGATAATCCTAATGATTGGAATGGATTATATTGGACATCAGATAGTATTCTTTAAGGATTGAACTTTTTTATTATTTCTAGATTTTTATAATAGTTTAGTTTTAAAAAAAGGGACAACCTGTAGGACAGGCGACAACCAGTCGTGTCAGATAAGGTTGCAGGAATCAAACCCACAACCGAAGTGTGACATGCCATTATCTCCTACCTCTGGCTTATAGGAAGTCCCTCATTAGTATAAAGTAGTTTTATTTTATTAAGTAGTATGATAGATGAAGTATAAGTCCATTTTTGGAACCATATACGATTAATGTCACCATAGATGGACTTATGTATATAGCTTTTGCTAACCTTATGTTTGAGAAAGTTGGAATGACCTATCATTTTATTGAATGATATACTAACACTTTTCAAAAGAAAAATTCAACTTCATTTCTTTTTGTGGTAAAGTTGAAATTGTTCTACGCACGAGAAATGGTATGATTGTACCAAAATCAAGTAAGTGTTTCTTTTAATTAAAATATTCTTCAACATTTGGGAAATGATCTTGAAAACCAAAAACGTTTTCATAATGCCCACATATCTGATGAGTCATATGGTACCGTAGATCATCATAAATTTATGGAATTATGATTTTTGGGTTTTTCATAGCCATGTTCTCTACCACTCTTTATCTAAACATGATGGTTAGATTTCTCTTCCATATCCTTATTTTCAGGTGTATTATCCTATGTGGAAACTCAGTGATGAGTTACTTTGGGTATCCATTATGTTTTTAACGCTCCTTTTTAAAATGATGATTAAGTATTCCTTTTAACGAGGTCGGTTTCTATGAATGAAACTTTCAAATAGTAAACGATTTATAACCTCGATGAATTTTGAGGGTGAAATTCATTTTAAGGGGGGTAGAATGTAACACCCCGAGATTTTATGAGATATATTATATTTAATTTCTTTGATGTATTCTATTATACACTACACCAAGATTAGCTTGTACTATACGCAACACCGTATTAGATTGCAGTATACACAACACTATTCTTGGCTTGTGTTACACAGAATTTCAAGTTTATTATTCTATGAAATATTATGTATAGATTTTGTTTAATTTATAAATGAAATAAGTTTTGATTATGTTATACGCAACACCAAAGAGAGATTTCAATACACGCAGCCCTGACTTGGCTTGCATTACATGCAATCAAGACCTTATTTGATAGCGTGTGCAGTATGCAATACCGAGTTTCACTAAACGAGATATTATTATAATATTATTGTGAACTAGCCGTTATGAATATTAATAAACACTTTTTAAATTTTTATAAATTTTATCATTCAAAATGGAATACATTTTTTGATTCAGAATATCGAAATTGTCCTAGGGTGAAATTTTGTTATTTTTCTGAAAACTTTCAATTTTTGATGAATAGTGAAAACAATGAGTTATTGGTTAAAACCGACTTTTTATTTAAATAATTATTTATTTTATTTAAATTTATTTTATGTCAAAATGGATACATAATACATATATATGTTCAATGTAATTCATTAGATTCATTTTATAATAATTTTAGATATATAAAATATTTTATTGAACTTTTCACCGTCTTTTACCCACCACCTAGGAGCATTTTCAATTGTACATAAAACATAATTTTACCACTACTGTGAGTTGAATTTCAAACATTTGAGAGACACAGTTAATATGAAGGAGTAATATGTGGATCAATAAGATAAAAATAATTTTTTTTGAATAGTAACTTTTTACCTTTATTTACCACGGTTAAAAGTAAAAAGGGTAATTAAGGGTAAAAATTATATTGTTATTACCCTAACACATTTCCTAATTCTATTGGAAAAATTTATTTCAACCAAAAACAACCTTAGGAAATAAATATTACCCTTTAGGTCTACATGTATTAGATTAGGACATTTATTATTATTTTATTTAAAGAAGAGTTAAACTAGTTAAAATCCAAGTTTAATAAATAAATTTTTTTTAATATATGGATATAAAAAAGATAAATTCGACTATAAATATTCATTATAATGCTAATACTACTTCCTACATAAGGGTATCATATTTATAATTTTTAGACATTAAATAAGTTAATTTATTTTTGACACAATGATGATGCAATAATTACCTTATTAATGAAATATTAACATAATTGATGGTATAAATAACCAAATAAATGTAATTTGAGACTTTTTATAAATTAAAATAATTTTTTCTGTTAATATGAAATGATATTATTGGTTAAATTAAATTTTTTAGAACTAATAAAGCTGTTATGATTTACATAAAAATCAATTACCGAATAGTGTCAAAATTGACATAAAATAGTTTTTAAAACAAATATTATATTATTAATTGTTATTCAATTACTAAGAATATAAGGTTTGGCCAAATGACTTAGATAAGGTTATATATTTTAATAATGAACCACTTGGGGTTCGTTTGGCTTGTTATAGTATGTTTATTAACCATATAGTGTAAGAAAACAACAAAGACACGGTAAAAGTTAAATTAATTAACTAAGAGTTAAATCTAAATGATAAGTTTAAAATAGTAACCTAAACTTGTCTAAAACCTATTGGTTGAGAGTATTTCGACCCATCCCAACTTTTAATTCAAAATAAATCAATTTGGAGCTATTATAAACCGAATATGACATTACTATAAAATAATATTCTAAGTTTTTTCTAAGGTGCCCCTCTCCTCCCTTATAAAAGGGCACGTCCTCCCTCTTTTCTTTACAAACTTTTGAGTCTTCAATATAGGAAAAAACCTGAAAATTTCCCTTCTCAACATCCCTATATAAATTATAGAGGTTCTGTTTTCCTCAAAAGATCAACTCTAGTGACTTAAGAGGAAGCTTAAATGGGGTGTGTCGAAGAAGAGGTAATCACTTCTACCGATTCATTCAAGTTTATTTCTTCTAAAACTTCTTATTCATTATTTGTTTCATCATAGATTAATAACATCAGTATAACTCATATACTAATATGTTCTTATAAATTTTAAAAACCCTATTTCACCTTCTATCCATCCTATGAAAAATGAAATCATCGCGCGTGCGTACTTACGGAATATCGTCTCCACGCCGTGGTGTAATCTGTTTTTCCACCACCACCTTACATGGATGGGTATAATGGTGTAAATAATAACTATATATAGTTATTATAACATCATAAATATTCTTAGATAATATATCATCCACTTCAATTCAATTCAATAATTATGGGAATCATATCATCGCTCGTGTGTACGTACGGCTTACCGTTTCCACGATGTGATGAGATTCATTCTTCTTGTTAACCACTCAAGAGTGATTATAAAGTATATATAATGAATAATAATGAAATATATTACATTATAAAGATACTGGATTTATGTATATCTATATATATGTTATCTACTTTCTTCAATTCAAGTCAATAAGGAAAAGAAAACAGTGCTCATGCGTACGTATGGCCTACCGTCTCCATGAATGGGGTATTTCATTTCATTTATCTATCTATTATATATATAAATATATATATATATACTGAATATATATGAAATATAAATCATGATTTATATTCTAAAAGTAATTAAATAATGATATAAGTAATAATAATATCAAGAACAAAAAGTCCAAACATGTAAGATTAATTAAACCATTTTACCCAAAACGCTGCTTTAACATGGAATTTACAAAAGAATGGGTAATATAAAGTCTTAAGTGAACCATATTTGATATAATAACAATGAATATTATTATTTAATAAGTCAATGACATTATATAAATCATTATACAGGAGGTTTGGATATGTACGAATCATATCAGACCTAAGGTAAGAGATAATTATTCCAATCTCGTTCTTATCCGAGATTGTTTATTCTTAAGTATTTACTGGGGTTATGTTTATCATCCATGTCCATGATTTCTAAAAATGTATTCATAAAATGTTTAATATTCTTCAATGTATGTTGAATGTAATTTTTACCCTTTTTGTACTTTTACCATAGGGTATGAATGGAATCATTCTTTTGTTTACCATACGAGGTACGTTTTCACTTTTCCGAAAAAAGTACTAGAAGAATGTTTTTCAAACTTATACGAAATGAATGGATTTTTTCATTTTTATATCCCCTAATTTTAAAGAAGAGTACTATGCAAGGTTTCATGTTTATTTTAAATAATATCCTTTTATTTTAAAATTGTGTGGAATTTTGTGAAAGGAAAATGATTTTTAAGGATAAAGGATATTTTCCTCAATAATTCATTTCAAGTGTTTTATCAAAACTATTTTCCATCTCAGATGACATTATTTAGCATGTTTATGTTTCAAGTATAATGTCTCTATGATTTACATGGTTTAATCTATCTTGTTATGAAATGATATCCATTTGTTTTATATGGATTATGTAATGATGGGATGATGTTTATCAAACCCATTTTATTCTTTAGGTTATGATAAATCATTTATGTTTTTGTTGTAGCACAAGTAAGAATTATTTCATTATGAGATCGGTGGGACCTATATCTCCCTCCAATGCATTGGTTAAATATTCATATCTCATGATATAAACATGGCTAGAATGCAAAGTTAATCTGGTTCAATGATACATGAATGGAACTAGGAGTGAACTCGATTCAGTAAGGGACTTTGTCCACTAAGATGGTCTAGGAAGCAATGCCTTGGAAACTATAGAAATCATATCAAATGCTTAATGATTTTCTACAATTACATGTTTTATCCAATTCTATTTTATCATTATTGATTTTCCATTATGATTTATGCATTACGTACTACCATGTTTTATTTCATTTCTCATGATTTTTATGTTTAAAAATTATGTTCATATTTTGATGTTCAAATGTGTATGGTTTGTTTTATTTTCTCCATGATTAACCTTACAGAGCATTTAAGCTCACCCTTTATATGTTTTCTTTTCCCCGAGATATAAATTAAGGTTTTAGGTATGAAAAAAGGGGAAAATCATTATGGGAGATTTTGAAGATCTTTCACCAAGATTAGAATATTATGTTCCAAGTTTCCAAATACACTAAACTATTCTGATCCTTTGGATTTTTTTTATGTATTAAGTATTCCTAAAATGTAAAGTAATTTCCATGTACGTCAAGCTTTGGGTCTCTACATGGGTTCTCGTACTTCAAAACTGTTACTGATGATTTTAGTAGATAGGGATATATTTACTTAATGAGGTTTAAGTCAGATTCTTTTGATCTGTTCAAAGAATAGAAGATTGAAGTTGAGAACCAGCTTGGTATGAATATTATGAAACTCTGCTCAGACAGAGGAGGAGAATAACTTAATTTGTACTTCATTGATTTCTTACGGGAGTTTGGGATTATATCTCAACTCACTACTCCTTACACACCTCTGTGGAATGGTGTAAGTAAAAGGAGGAACCACACCCTGTTGGACATGGTAAGATCACTGATGAATCATGCGAGTCTTCCATTATCCATTTGGGGATATGCATTACAAACAACTTCACACATACTAAACCTAGTATCAACTAAATCAATAAATGGTATTCCATACAATTTATGAAGTGGATGCAAATCCAGGTTATCAAATTTACATGTGTGGGGTAGCGAAGCATTTGTTAAGGCCTCTTCAGGTAACAAACTTGAACCATGAGTCACAAAGAATATCTTTATAGGATATCACAAGGAAACAAGGGGATATTAACTACAAACCCCTCAGATAAAATGGTTACATTGGCCATACATGCCATATTCCTTGAGAGGGAGAACATCTCCAAAAGTGATATTGGGAGAAAGATAGAAATCGATGATGTAAAGGCTCAAGATACACATGAGTTGGTACAAGAACAGATTCCACAAAGCCCCGTGGAAGAATAATCTATTCTAGTGACCCAAGAACTTCCTATGAGCAGGAGAGAGGTAAGAGAACTAGAAAGATATGGTTTTCTTATCACCGAGGATGGTGACTAATTATTGGTTGACAATGATGATCCTATTACCTTCAAGGAAGCAGTTAATGGTACAGACGCTGCCCAGTGGCAAGAAGCCATGAATTATGAAATGGATTCCATGTTCCTAAACCAAGTATGGATTTTAATAGATCCTCTAGTTGATGTAATGACTATTGGTAATAAATGGGTATTCAAGAAAAAACTAGACATGGAGGGGAAAGTCAGCACCTATATGGCACAACAGGTTGGAAAATGTTTTAGATAACATAAATCAATTGACAATGATGAAAGATTTTCACTGCTTGTGATGCTGAAATCCATAAGAATCCTATTGTCCATTTCCTCTTACCATGACTATGAAATTTGGAAAATGGATGTCAAAATACCATTCCTTAATAGGAACCTCCAGGAAGATGTCTACATGACACAACCTAAAGTGTTTTTGAATCCAAAGGATGCCAACATGGTATGAAATTTGAAGAAATCCATTTATGGATTAAAGAAAGCCTCAAGGTCATGGAACATTCGTTTTGATGAAGCTGTAACAGAATTTGGATTTGTTAAGAATGAATGTGAGCCTTGTGTCTACAAAAGGATTAGTGGAAGTACAATTGTTTTCCTAATAGTATATGTTGATGACATATTACTAATTGGAAATGAAGTACCTATATTACAGTCAGTTAATCCATGATTAGATAAATGCTTTTATTTGAAAGACATGTGCGAGGCAGCATATATTCTTTGTATCAAGATCCATCGTGATAGATCCCAGAGAATGTTGGACCTGAGTCAAAGTATATACATTGATTAGATACTGAAGAGATTCAATATGGAACAGTCCAAGAGGTGATTGTTCCCAGTGTCATATGGAATTCATCTTTCCAGGAAAATATGTCCTCAGACACATGAGGAAAGAGAGAAAATGGCAAGGATACCTTACGCATCCATGATTGGGTCAGTCATGTATGATATGCTATGTACAAGGCTAGATGTTTCTTACATGTTAAGTGTGGTAGGAAGATATCATTCTGATCTAGGAGACCACCATTGGATGACAGACAAAACTATCCTTAAGTATCTATGACATACTAAGGATATGTTCCTAGTTTATGGATGAGATGAGGAACTAGTCTTTAGAGGACATGTATATGCTAGTTTCCAGACTAATCATGATGACTTGAAGTCATAGACTGGGTACATATTCAGTTTGAATGGAGGTGCAGTGAGATGGAAGAGCTCAGAGCAATGCGTGGTCGTAGATTCTACAGCAGAGTCCGAGTATATCGTATCTTCTGAGGGAGCTAACGAAGAGGTATGGATGTGAAGCTTTTTCCAAGAGGTAGATGTAGTACCTAGAAGTAAAGATCATATCACACTCTATTGCGATAATACTACTGCGGTGGAACTTGAAAAAGATCCAAGGTGACATCAGCTGACAAAGTACATACTTCAGATGTATCTACTCTTGAGGGATTTTTCTTGGAGAGATGAAGATGCAGTGAGATGTATTTCCACAGAAGACAATGTGGCGGACCCCTTGACTAAATCCTTGAATCAACAGAAACATGATCATCATGTGAGGTCTTGCAGACTAATGTTGTAGGCAGTTGGCTCTAATCCAAGTGAGAGTTTTTTATGGTTGGTGTCTTGAGAACAAACTGTTTTTTACTTTGATTACATGAAAGATCACTTATTATATATTATTCATTGTTCTGCATGACTATAATATAATAATGTCCAGGAATATTTTTTGAATTAATAAGGTAATGGTAGATCCCCACTCTGATGAGAACATTGAAATGCTATAACAAATATTCTTATATAATGTTCTGCGTTTAGATGACATACTATGATAGGAAACATAGTTTACATACCGTCATGTGCGAGTACTCGTATGAAGACGAGACTGTCTCTCATGGAGTTCCCACTTGGTAATCTCCAAGATGAGAGATTAGGAGAACAAACCCACCAGTATTAATTCTACATGTTTTGGTGTCACCGAGTAATGCTATCTGTGAGCGTGTGTAATGGTCCATAGACTGGAATATTATCATTAACTCATGTCATGACTCGCACACTTAGATTTGCTAACAAAAACTGTCACGAAGACAGTTGGTGGGAAGTAGTGTACGTTGGGGGCGTCATGAATGACATGTTGTTAATGGATAAGTCAAGGAAGGATTTTTCCCTTACATATTTATGGAAGTAGATATCTCAGGAACTTTAATTTAAATAGAACTGTCGAACAAATTCCATGGTCATGGTGACCCGACGAGTTTATTTTTGGAAGTCAAAGAATGAAAGATCAAGCATATATGTTTATGAAACTTCCATGAAACCTACTTGATAAGATATTAAGAAAAAGGGATTAAATAATATATCAAGCGTTCATATGAAGGGATACATCAATGTTGCGGAAACTTATTTATCTTGGGTGCCTTGACCCGTTTCTAGACAGTAATCTTGGACTTTTGGCAAGCCCGCCTAATGCCAATGAGAAAGAGGCCTAGTGGGTCACACACTAGGTGTATCCAAGTTTCTCAAGTAGAATAAATATTATTCCCATACATGGTTTAATAATTATTCAATGAATCCTAAATCATTTTAATGATGTAGGAAGAAGGAAATGAAAAACAAGATATACATGCCATGTTTTAATGATTACACACCGTGTAGTTTTTCATGGAAAACAAGTACACGTTGGGTATTAATGATTACACGCCATGTAATGTTATTTTGGAATGGAAATGAAAAACATGTACATGTCATGTATTAATTATTACACGGTGTGTACTTTTATGGAAAAAAGTACACGCCATGTATTAATGAGTACACACCATGTAGTTTTCCAGTCGGGATTTTTAGGATATAATATTGTCTCATTAAATTATATTTTTTATAATCAGTGTGGGTGCATGTAAAGGAATTAATTATGTGACATGTGGTTTTCAATAAGAGTCAATGAAATAAATAAAACGCGTAATGAATTTATTTATTATCATAACTATACAACCAAAAACCCAATTATAAAAATCATCATAACCCCAACTCTTTTCCCAAAAAGAGAATCGTTGTGCACAATAATTCTGGAGAATTCTTTCAAGGATGAATGAACCTATTCCTCCAAGAACACTCTCAAGACCAAGAGATATCCTCTTCCATAGGATCAAGACGATCCAAGGCGGACAACACAAGAAAATGTTTCTCCATGCTAGCACTCAGAGACTCCTTTGGCGATGTCTAGAGATACGAGGTGCATGTGTGGATCACCGCTAGAGGAAGTCTACACTTGGATTCTGTGACACAAGGACAAATCAAATCAGAATGTGATAAAGAATATCAATGATGAAAGTACACCCAAAAGTTAATTCTTTCTAATTAATTAAATTAAATATAATCAACCTGTGACGATCCACTTTTGTGGTTCCGGGACATTTATTCTTCCTTGTCTATTTCTGTGAATCAATCTGTGGAGACTGGCGTTCTTCGTCGTATTGATCACAAATTGATCATTTCCAATGAAAAAAATCCAAGTGGGAACATCCACCCAAGTGCTTCCGTTGCACCCCAAACCTTCAGTTTAGAATCGTGGTGGCTTAGTTGGTCCATAGTGACCTGATAGGAAGACTATTTTTTATTACTACATAATTCCTAATATGTTATTAAAAAATATATTGAGGACCTATTGGTGTTATCCTATGGGAATTATACTAAATCACTACACTAGAATCATTATGTTCATATAGATTTTTTTTGCGATTCATCCATTTGAAAGGGCTCAATAATTGGAAAACATATACATATAGTGATTATGGAATTTGATAATATTTCAAGACATTATCTATATCATTTTCCATATTCGTATACTATTGTTTGTTTTTCGTTTTTTGTATACATTATTTTTCTATATATGGGGATCCCACTTAAAAAGGACGTGCTAGTGAATATATGCTTATTTATATTTCGTGAAATGTTTTTATCTATTGATTTTATTTTAATTAAAATTATTTGTAATTTATTTATTATTTACTTCATTGTTCTATTATTTCAAATTGTCTGATATTAATGGCCCAATATTGATATTATCTAGAATAGACAATTACTATTAGTATAAAACATCTTACTAAAGGGGATGTGTGAATGAATTTATATGTATTTGTAGTTTGGAACCAATGATATAGGTCCTTTCATCGCATGTACTAATGTGCATATCGTATATGGGTACCATTGACTGATCTTTGTATTTCTCCGACATGATGACCATTAAAAAAATCTTTTTTCTGATATATAATTATTGAAGGGGACATTTAATATGTAACCCAAAAATATAATTCCAAATTTTTATGATAAAAAAACACTATATTAGACATAAGATATATGAACACCTTAATTAACAAATTATCTCCCTAATATATTGAACCCCTCATCAGCCAACTCCCATATGAGAGATAATATCGTAGTATTGCAATTCACTATTCCAAAATAATATTACCATTACATGTGATTTTGATTCAATAATTACATTGAGGAATCTGCATGTAATGTTGTTATCGAGCCACAACCATATAATTATTCCCTGGGAAGAGTGTTCATCCCAACACCTTTGAAACATACTAGTCATATCATATCTAATTCACACCACTACATAAGTGTATATCAAACCCTTTGGACTCATATCTATCCTTTCATTTCACAAACACCTTAAGAAAAAAAATTATTCAACTGATCAACCCATCAAACAAACCTTTTTATATTGATTTCCATAATATTACTAACCCTTATAAATATTTCCACATAATACCTCAATTAGTACTCACCAATTACCTCTCAAGTGAATTCACATGGTCAGTGGACCAAAAATACCCCTTTACCTATTCTAACTCAAATGGAGAAGCTATTACTAAACCATAAATAACATATTTATCACCAAAATAAACTATAATACTACTATATAAAGCCTATATAAGATTCCTATAATTTTACATGTTTCCTAACACCAAATTATTTTCCATGGAAGATTCTAAACCACTGGTTAACTTGGAAGAAAATGTCACTCAGTGACCAAATATTCCATTTTTTATTGGATATAATTATCCCAACTTGAAAAATTTTACACTCTTAGTTCCCATAATATCTTCCTAGAACTATCTACCCACTCTCATATATAACAATTCCCTTGAAAACCGACATTATATAGTACTATAAATTACATTCTCACTACTCTAGTCAATAAAAGAGACCCCCTCTCAAAATATAAAAACCAATAAAATTTTTCTTAGTGAATAACAGAGGTCTAACTCAATGGGTAGAAAAATATTTCTATTATTATTCAACACCAATTAGTGAAGTAAACATACAATAGAGGATAACAGTTCCTTAGATTAAATTTAAAGTACTTGCTTCCACTGATGAATCATAATTCTATTCACCAATAGAAAAGAAGGATTGTTCAATGAGATTAGTGAAGGATATAAAGAATAATAGAAAACCTTGAGGGGTTTTCATTGGAATATAAATCCCATATATATATATATATAATATTGGGGAAAAATAAACCAACATGAAATATGTAATTCATTAAATTAGCACACCATAGTTGACCCTCCATATAAATATGTTGAGCGACTAGGATTCAAATTTTCACTATTTACCTCATAGTAGTGGGTACTATAACTAACACCCCACCAATACATCACTGGTAACCTATCACTAATATTCTGATGGAACTGTAAAAGATATTCTGAAAAACATATTTTCTCAAATTTTAACCATTTCTCCTACTATATATTTACAACTTATAACATAATAAAAATTAGGATTATTTAACACTTATTGAAATACTATAATGTAATATCCATTTCCTATGCTCTATAGGTTATTAGAAACACTCCAATATAGATCTTATCAACATTAATAAGAATAATAGAAAATCAATAATGAAACGAAATGGATAATCTCTTATCATTACATTAAATATTCTTAGATATTATTATGTATCCATAAAAATAAAAATTAGATGAAATTTCCTCCATAATAGTGTCTCTATATTGAACCCAAAATACCAACCAAATACATCCTAATTGATATAACTATATTTAATTATATAATCATGTGTCATATCCCACAGAAAGAATTTATGAAAACATCACTTCACCATCTTTCTCATAAAACATGAATGGGTCTCCTGCCCATGGTGAAAATTATTCCAAAGTATACAAGTGATAATGTAGTGATTGATGTGATAATGATGAATATAATAAATAACCAATTTTAATTTCCAAGGGTTTACATATCAAATAATAATATATTATTGTTCTATATAGACTTCATAATCAATAGTACAAATTACACATTCTCATACTCAACACGTGGACTATAGTAAGTCACTGTAATAAAGTCTTAATCACATCACATATAATATAATTATCCAATACTCTATCAAACATAGACCGCTATCCATTAATATATTGTTCCATTTACTCCACATATTAGCATTATTTAATAATCTGGCCGTGATCATGCATAGACCCTAACAAGAAAAAGACACACACCAATAGTTTTCATTAATCACCAGGGTTTACAGAATATAACTATGGGTCTATGTAAATAATTGAGAATTAGCTAGACTATTATTGTAGAAATTTATATTAGTTTCATGTTATGCTAAAAATATTTTATAACCCTCCAATATATCACATATTCAAAAAATAAAAATCTATTAAAATAGTGGGAATATATTAAGAATATATAATAATATAATGTTACCTAACTATATAAATGAAAATAAGAAATTTCAATGATAAATATATAATAAATATAATAAATAGGAAAACAAAACAAACTAAACTATTATTGTGATATGATATCAAATCCCCATACCAATATTTTCTATATATACCATTTTTCGTGAAGAATTCCTAACCATTATCTATAATACAGTATTTTTTAGAGTATATTCAATTGTTTATGTCTATTTACTCTATCACGCATGATGTTCCATATGTCAAAATACAAGTCCACAATGGTTTACATGAATTGTGTGTGTACAAATTCCCAATAAGAACCACCATGATACCATAACACCTGAATGTTAAAAATTTGGTGTATGAAAATAAATATTCCAATAAAATTTTAATATATACTAATTTAATTTTTATATTAAAATAAAAAAATATTACATGCCACATGTCACCCATAGTGGGAATTACTTAATAATTTTTTTAAGAGATGTGTTTCTATAAGGATCCAAAACTACTTGGCACTAATATTATAATCATTGGTGTAAAGTATCCATCCTCATTGGATAACACAGGAGTGAAAGTAATGGTGTATTGACATATTTCATATGTTTTTTAATGTGGAAGAATATTCCATATATTATATCCTCTATATAATGTGAAAACATCTCATATACATTGGTATATTAATATTCACATAAATAGCCAATAGGATGGAAATTAATAAACATACAGATATAAAAGTCAACCTTTTTCAAGGATAATAGGTCCTATAAAGCCCATGGTCAATAATACTAATAAAATTTACCATCCTTATGGAATATATCACTCATTCCATTAGTATAATGAAAAATAATATCATAAATGGGTGAAGGTAGTATATAGAACATAGTTCTATAGTAACAAAAATACACACCATTCAAAGGACACAATAAAATATCCCTAATGATATAAATAAATAAATATTATATTTTTTAGTCTTGAATTCATCCTTGTGAATAAACTATTCAAACATGTTACTACCTTAATGATTTTATCAACCGTTCACACCTCTAGTGTTCAAATCATTATAATTGCCTTCCAATTCACTCTCATGAATATTGAAATTTAAGCTTTTTTCATCACAATTCATCACAATATCACAACAAAAAACCATGATTCAATCCCAAAAAATTAAATTTCCATCTTAACAATTCATTATATTACTCTTAAACCCCCTAAATTGCCAAAAACTATGAGAGTATTTTATAGAACACACTCTCTTATAAACATTATAAGTAATACGTCATAAATATCCATCCCTCTATCTCACTACCATAAATTAATTAAATGTTGAGATATTCACAAAAAAATCAATCAATCAACGTTCTTAAAACAATAATTATAATTCATGTACTTTTATATCACAAATTGTAACACCCCAAGCTTCTACTGTACGCTTCTCTTTGAATAATGTGATAGCGTGTGTTGTACGCAACACCGAGTTCTAACACCCCATAACAAATTAAACTAGCCATTATGAATAGTAATACCTGATTTTTGAAATTATATATATTTTATATTTTAAAATGGACTTCATTTTTGGATTCGGAATATCATATTTAGCCTAAGGTGAAATTTTGGTACTTTTCGGATAACATTCATATTTTGATGAATAGTGAAAATTACTAAATTTTAAATAAAAACAACTTTTTTAATCAAAATAATTAATAGTAATAAATTATGAATTTGAGTTGTTTTAAATTATATTTATAATATATTTTTACCATTTAATATAATTTTGGTCATTTGACATAATTTTACAATTAAACCGAACAGAAACAAGTGTCAATCTTTTGATAGTTATTATCTCTTAAAAACACGCTTTTTGTTTTGACAGCGGGAATTAATTTTAAATTAATTTCTGCCACTTCTGTGTTTTGAATTTAGAAAAATGGATTCCATATTTGGAATCAGGATGTCCAAATTGTGTAAATAGGTAACTTTTATTTTTAGACATTTTGAATAATGACTGCGGTAAATATTTTATTTACCATGGTTAAGGCTAAATCCGGTAAATAAGGGTTCAAAAATAATAATATAATAATACTAAATTACCCTAAAACGTGTCCTAGCCTTATTTTTTGATACTTGTTCGACCATAGGCATATTTAGGTCGATTTTGGGACCCCATGGTGCCACTTGTAGGTGATAGGGACACTTTATTTTAATTAAGTTAAAATGAATACAAAAATGACACAAGCATATATCTTTTAGTAAAACAATTTTTACATAGGGTTATATATGTTGGATTTTAGATTATAAATATTAATTATAAAGATAAAAATCTTTCCTACATAATTATAGTTTATTTATAATTTTTAGACAATAAATAATTTAATTTATTTGTGACACAATGATGATGAATTAATTACTATAATAGTGAACATTAAAATAATTGATATTATAAATACCCAAATAAATATAATATAAAACTTTTAATGAATTAAACTAATTTTATAGGATAATATGATATATTAGTATTGAGTTAATTGACCTTTTTAGAAGTAATCAATCTGTTATGAGTTTCACAAAAATCAACTATTGAATAGTGTCAAAATTGACATTAAAGAGTTCCTAAAACAAATATTATATTATTAATTGATATTAAATTACTAAAAATCTACGATTAGTCCAAGAGACTTATATCATGATAGGTTAATCATTAATGAACCACTTGGGGGTCTCTTGGATGTATATAGTAAGTTTATTAACCATATTATATAAAAAAAAGAGACATTGTAAAAGTGAAACTAATTAACTTAGAGTTAATACTTAAAGATAAGGTTAATATAAGTACCCAAACCTGTATAAAGTCTATTGGTTGAGTTGTTTTCGACCTATCCCCACCTTAAAATTTAAATAATCAACTTTGGAGAAATTGGAAACCGAATATGAATTTATTATAAACTAATATCTCTAGCATTTCCAAAGGTGCCCCTCACCCCTCTTATAAAAGGGAACTCCTCCTTCTCATTTCTTCACACATTCAAAGCCTTTTTTATTGGCCAAACTCTGCCCAAATACTCTCCCAAATTCCCTCACTACAACCTAGAGGCCTTAGTTTGATCATAAAGCCAACCTAAGGAGCCCTTTTGATCAAATCAAAAAGGAAGAACCCGAAGAAGAGGTAAGGATTTCACCACCCTTTTTCCAAGTTCCTTTCTTCGTCCACTTCTTCTTCTATTGTTTTTACCATTCTAAAATAATAACTCCAGTATCATATATATACTGTGATGTTATTATAAATATGGTACAACCATATTCATTATTCTATCCACCCTTTGAATAACATGTCACCATACGTGCGTACGTACGGCTTACCGTCTCCACGTCGTGGTGTAATTGTTATTCAATATATTATTATTTGGATAGGTATAATAATGATATGTAACTCATGTAAATAATAAATATAACATGTTAATGATTCGTTATATATGATATAACAGCCATTTATATATTTTTTTAATATCAAAAGAATGATATTGTCGCTCGTGCGTACGTACGGACTACCGTCTCCACGAACGCGATAAGATTCATTCTCCATCGTATCCATTCAAGTATAATTAACATTTGGAGATTTAAAAATGATGTTTAAGGAATTGATATCATTCTGGCTATTAATAATATACATCCTATCCATTATAAACATGTCTTACGTAACAAAACATATAAAAGAAAACAAGTAAGTTAACACCCGAAACAACGATAATACTAAGTTATTATTATCAAATAAATATTAAAAGATCATACATGATATCATATTAATGAATATGATTCCTGTATAATTTAATAACAATTTTTTCACCATTATACAGAAGGTTAACCTACCCCAACCAAGGAAATGTACAAGGTAATGGTTATTTCACAATCTCTTCATTATCCGAGGTTGTTTATATGTAATAATCTATTGGGATCTCTTTATCATCCACATCCACGTTTTCATAAAAATTTATTTCAAAACATTTTTATTATTTACAAGAATATGGGTTAAAGTCATTTATACCCTTTTTTGACTTTTTATAAGAGGAATCTTTCCGTCGTTTTCAAAACAAGGTCATTTTTAACCTTTTCGACAGAATTAAGGTAAGAATGTTGTTTTTAACTTATACGGCAGTTGAGGCTATTTTCCGCCGTTATAAAATCTTCAAAGCGTTCCTTACAAACTTATAAGAATATTTTCAAAGAAAATGTTTTATTTTATATGGCTCTTAAATGATTTCAATAATAGAAAGAGATATTTCTCTAAAAAGAGTTTTGATTTCATCTATGTCAACATCCTTTGATGGATTTTACGCTTATTTGAAGTTGATATATTATGATACCGGACTTCTATATAGTATTGAAGGTTTTGTGATATGTTTGATTGTGTATGTGCTATTTTTATACCATTCACAGTTTATAGTGATATTATTGACATTTTGTATTCTAGTTTTAATACGAATGTTTATGTTATGTTTAAACCTTTTCATATGGGAATGCATTGGACATAATATGTGACGGGTGGAGCCCACTATAGCTCCTCGATGCATAGGTAGGTCTCATGAGACAAACTAGTGTCTTGGAAAAAGGCCTTGGCAATATCTTATTTTTAGTCTGGGCACGAGGCCTTGGCTATGTGGTTATGATAGTCTGGCAATATGCATTCCAACATTATGAAAGTGGTTATTGATATTGCATGTGATTATTTGATTAGTAGAATATCCATGTGAACAAGTAAATGGAATTATTTCATTTTACATTTCCCATACTATGTAGAAGTTCAAGTTTAAAAGGCTTTTGTTTTAATAATTCATTGCCTTAAATGTTTATGCTTATTTTTGAATGTTCCGGTATATTGTTATCCTTACTGGGCATTTGAGCTCACCCCTTTTCTATGTTTTATTTTTTCCCAGGAGGTGAAGAAGTAAGTTATGAATGACCTGCAGGGATATTATGAGGGGATAATAGTGTGGACTGTGGATACATAATGTTGTTGTAGTAGTTTTTCATTTTATGATGTAATGGAAAACTTATGAATATATCTAGTGTTTCCAAGGCTACTAAACCAATCAGTATTTCGAGATTTGATCTTTCATGTGATCATGCCAATGTTATGTAATAATGCACCGACTCTGGGTAACTAGGGTCGGGGCGTTACAGTTGGTATCAGAGGAAGTTTAGTACAAACCTTGGAAGCTAGATTTAGATAAACTCTGATTAGAGCACGTAGACCTAAGATGAACTTTGAGGATTAGTATATAAGAACATCCTAGAAATTTGGTATTGTGGAGATTTTTGTGAGTTTTCCGAGCAATAAATCCCTATCTGGATACGAGCAGGTAGAGGCGGCTCTGGCACAGATGTACCTAGGGGTAAAACCCGAAAACACCGCTTTGAGGTAGACTCGAACGGGAACTAGTTCACGGCAATGGGCCTTGCTGCACTCTTGGTTACGACACTCCCGGGGGATATTCTTAGGATAACTCTCATTTTCATTACAAATCATTATGAAGGGTTTATGAGTATATACTTCCTGAAAGAAAACATTTTTATGATTATGGATTATATCCATAAATAGTTCAATTTATGTTAAGTGTTTTATAAGTATGGGATTATGTATTTTGATTCATAAACTGATTTAGTTTATGCCATTGTTTAGAAATGGCGCCTAGTGGAAGAAATGGAAACCGTATCAATGCACGCACTCCATGTAGGGATTTCCCTCCTTCTCAAGATAATTATAGTGGAGCCGGTGATGCAACTGGTTCCGATCAGCTAATCAACATACTGGGACAACTTACTGAGGTTATGAATAATAACCTTACCGGTATGGAGCACCCTGATCCACAGCGTGGAGGATCAATGTTAGTTCGATTCATGAGGAAACAACCACCAATGTTCAATGGGAGTACAAATCCCTTAGTAGCTGAGCAATGGATAAATTCTCTAGAGAAAATATTTCAGGCTTTGGGGAGCAATGAAAGGGAAAAAGTTATCATGGAAGTTTACCATCTCACTGGAGATGCTGATCAATGGTGGTCATTGATTCAAAACATGAAGGAAGATGATGAAGTATCAAATATGGAATGGAGGGAGTTCAAAGATCTGTTTTTAGAAAAATACTTTCCTCGCGACCATCGAGCAGATATGGAAATGCAATTTTTGAGTCTGAGACAAAAGGAGGAAGTGAATGAAATAAATGTCGGTGAGGAAAGGAATGTTCAAATAGAGGATGTACCTGTTGTGAAAGAATTTTTAGATGTATTTCCAAAAGATTTACCTGGACATCCTCCGGAACGAGAAGTTGAGTTTTCCATTGATTTGATTCTGGGATCAAGGCCTATATCGAAGACCCCTTATAGAATGGCTACTGTAGAATTAGTCGAACTAAAGAAACAACTAGAAGAATTCAGTAATAAAGGATTTATTTTCCCTAGTGTTTCTCTATTGGGAGCCCCTGTTATTTTTGTTAAAAAGAATGATGGATCTATGAGGTTATGTATCGACTACAGGGAGATCAATGCTATAACAATAAAGAACAAGTATCCCCTACCACGCAATGATGATTTATTTGACCAAATACATGGAGGGCAATACTTTTCAATGATTAACCTTCGATATGGATACCATCAGTTGTGTGTAAAGAAGGAAGACATTCCAAAGAGAGCATTTCGAACTAGGTACGGGCATTACGAGTTTACCGTAATGCCTTTTGGATTGACTAATGTACCCTCCGTATTCATGGATCTGATGAATAGAGTTTTCAAGGAGTATCTCGATGAATTTGTGGTGGTATTTATTGATGATATCTTGGTATACTCCAAAACCTACGAAGATCATGAAAATCACTTGCGCATTATCTTGAAGACTCTGAGGAGGCATGAATTATATGGGAAGTTTAGCATGTGTGAATTCTGGCTTCAGGAGATTTCTTTTCTTGGCCATATTGTCTCTAAAGATGGAATCTCTGTTGATCCTTCTAAGACCAAGGCAATCCATGAATGGCCAGCCCCTATGAGTATAACTGAGGTACGCAGTTTTATTGGTTTGGCAGGTTATTATTGACGTTTCGTCCATAATTTTGCCCAATTGGCTAACCCATTAACGAAGCTCACACGTAAAGGGGTTAAATTTGTTTGGCAAAAAGAGTGTGAAAAATGTTTCGAAGAACTGAAGAGAAGATTAGTCAATGCTCCTATATTGACTCTACCATCTAGGAATGATGGGTTCGTTATTTATAGTGATGCATCAAAGAAAGGACTTGGCTTTGTCCTTATGCATAATGATAGATTTATTGCATATGCATCACGACAGTTGAAAATTCATGAACAAAACTATCCTACTCATGATCTCGAGTTAGCAGCAGTAATCATTGCTTTGAAGATATGGCGGCACTACCTCTATGGTGAAAAATGTGAGATTTATACTGATCACAAGAGTTTGAAGTATATTTTCTCACAAAAAGAACTCAACATGAGGCAAAGGAGATGGCTTGAATTACTCAAGGATTATGATTGTACGATACACTACCACCCGGGGAAAGCAAACAAGGTGGCAGAGGCTTTGAGCAGAAAAGACCATGGAATTTTGAACATGATGAGAATTGAAAGGGATCCAATTTTAATGGATCTAGTAAAGATGGACATGGGTATAACCAGGGAAGGTGAAACATCAATGCTTTTTCAAATGGTTGCCAAACCATCTTTACGAGAAAGGATTAAGAGTTCTCAGACCGATGATGAAGAATTCCAAAAGAAGATTAAAGCTGTGAATGATGGGAGATTGAGAGAATTTTTGTATGAAGATGTAATTTTGAAATTTGGGAAGAGACTTTGTGTTCCCGATATACCTGATCTAAAAAGGGAATTGCTGGATGATGCTCATAGTTCCAATTTCTCTATACACCCTGGGAGCACCAAAATGTATAGAGATTTGAAGGAACATTTTTTGGTGGGACAATATGAATAAGGAGATTGCTGATTTTGTGTCAAGATGTATGGTTTGTTAGCAAGTTAATGCTGGAAGGCAACAGCCTGGAGGAGTCATGCAACCTCTTCCCATACCGGAGTGGAAATGGGAAAATATTACAATGGACTTTGTCATGGGGCTACCAAAGACTCCTAGAAGGAACGATGCGATATGGGTTATTGTTGATCATCTTACCAAGTCAGCACATTTTCTTGCAATAAGGGAAGATCTACCCCTGGAACGTTTAGAAAGACTATATATTAATGAAGTTTTGAGACTTCATGGAGTACCCCTATCGATTGTTTCTGATCGTGATCCCTGTTTTACTTCAATATTTTGGAAAAGTCGTCAGAAATCCCTGGATACCGAACTTATTTTGAGAACTGCTTACCACCCTCAGACAGATGGACAATCAGAACAGACAATTCAAACCCTAGATGAAATGTTGAGATATTGCTCACTTGACTTTCAGGGTATGTGGGATCAATACTTACCTCTCGTAGAATTTTACTATAACAATAGCTTCCATTTGAGTATTCAGATGGAACCATATGAAGCGTTATACAGAAATAGATGTCGTACACCAACCTGTTGGGATGACGTCGGTGAATGATAACTTGTAGGCCCAGAACTGTTGGAGGAAATGATGGAAAAGGTGAAGGTAATCCAAAATCACATCAAAGCAGCTCAAAGTAGGCAGAAGAGCTATGCCGATAATCGAAGGAAGGATTTGGAATTTCAAGTCGGTGATCATGTTTTCCTGAAAGTATCTCCATGGAAGGGAGTCATACGTTTTGGTAAGAAAGGTAAATTGAGTCCCAGGTACATCGGACCTTTCGAAATTCTAGAATGAATTGGGGCTGTAGCTTACCGATTGGCAATGCCTCCAAGTCTCTCCAAAGTTCACGATGTGTTCCACGTATCTCTGTTGAGGAAATACATGCCTGACACAACGCATGTACTCACCTAGGATGAGTTAGAACTGGAACCCGATCTGTCTTATTGTGAAGATCCCGTCAAGATTCTTGATACGAGAGAACAAGTGCTGAGAAACCGGACGACGCGTCTGGTAAAGGTTTTGTGGAGAAACCATAAGATGGAAGAGGCAATGTGGGAACCCGAGGAACTTATGATGAAGAACCACCCAAGTCATTTCATGAGGTAGTATTCGAGAAATTTCTAGGATGAAATTATTTGAAGGAGGGGAGAATTTAACACCTCAAGCTTCTATGGTACGCTTCTCTTTGAATAATGTGATAGCGTGTGTTGTACGCAACACCGAGTTCTAACGCACCATAACCAATTAAACTAGCCGTTATGAATAGTAATACCAAATTTTTGAAATTATATATATTTTATATTTTAAAATGGAATTCATTTTTGGATTCAGAATATTGAATTTATCCTAAGGTGAAATTTTGGTACTTTTCGGATAACTTTCACATTTTGATGAATAGTGACAATTACTAAATTTTAATTAAAAACAACTTTTTTAATCAAAATAATTAATAGTAATAAATTATAAATTTGAGTGGTTTTAAATTATATTTAGAATATATTTTTACCATTTAATATAATGTTGGTCATTGGACATAATTTTACAATTAAACCGAACATAAACAAGTGTCAATCTTTTGATAGTTATTATCTCTTAAAAACACGCTTTTTGTTTTGACAACGGGAATTAATTTTAAATTAATTTCTTCCACTTCTGTGTTTTGAATTTAGAAAAATAAATTTCATATTTGGAATCAGGATGTCCAAATTTTGTAAATAGGTAACTTTTATTTTTAGACATTTTGAATAATTACTGCGGTAAATATTTTATTTACCATGGTTAAGGGTAAATTTGGTAAATAAGGGTTAAAAAATAATATTATAATAATACTAAATTACCCTAAAACGTGTCCTAGCCTTATTTTTTGATACATGTTCGACCATAGGCATCTTTGGGTCGATTTTGGGACCCCATGGTTCCACTTGTAGGTTATAGGGACACTTTATTTTAATTAAGTTAAAATGAATACAAAAATGACACAAGCATATATCTTTTAGAAAAACATTTTTTACATAGGGTTATATATGTTGGATTTTAGATTATAAATATTAATTAGAAAGATAAAAATCTTTCCTACGTAATTATATTTTATTTATATTTTTTAGAAATTAAATAATTTAATTTATTTATGACACAATGATGATGAATTAATTACTATAATAGAGAAAAATTAAAATAATTGATATTATAAATACTCAAATAAATATAATATTAAACTTTTAAGGAAATAAACTAATTTTATAGGATAATATGATATATTAGGATTTATTTAATGGACTTTTTTTGAAGTAATCAATCTGTTATGAGTTTCACAAAAATCAACTATTAAATAGTGTCAAAATTGACATAAAAGTGTTCTTAAAACAAATATTATATTATTAATTGATATTAAATTCCTAAAAATCTAAGGTTCGTCCAAGAGACTTATATCATGATAGGTTCATCATTAATGGACCACTTGGGGGTCTCTTGGATGTATATAGTAAGTTTATTAACCATATTATATAAAAATACAAAGAGACATTGTAAAAGTGAAACTAATTAACTTAGAGTTAATACTGAAAGATAAGGTTAATATAAGTACCCAAAACTGTTTAAATTCTATTGGTTGAGTTGTTTTTGACTTATACCCACCTTAAAATTTAAATAATAAACTTTGTAGCCATTGGAAACCGAATATGAATTTATTATAAACTAATATCTCTAGCTTTTCCAAAGGTGCCCCTCACCCCTCTTATAAAAGGGCACTCCTCCTTCTCATTTCTTCACACCTTAAAAGCCTTTTTGATCGGCCAAACTGTGACCAAATACTCTCCCAAATTCCCTGACTACAACCTAGAGTCCTTAGTTTGATCAGAAATCCAATCTAAGGATCCATTTTGATCAATTCAAAAGGAAGAACCCGAAGAAGAGGTAATGATTTCACCACCCTTTTTCCAAGTTCCTTTCTTCTTCCACTTATTCTTCTGTTGTTTTTACCATTCTGAAATAATAACTCCAGTATCATATATATACTGTGATGTTATTATAAATATGTTCCAACCATATTCAGTATTCTATCCACCCTTTGAATAACATGTCACCATACGTGCGTACGTACGGCTTATCGTCTCCACGTCGTGGTGTAATTGTTATTCAATATATTATTATTTGGATGGGTATAATAATGATATGTAAATCATGTAAATAATAAATATAACATTTTAATGATTCTTTATATATGATATAACAACCATTTATATATTATTTTAATATAAAAAGAATGATATTGTCGCTCGTGCGTACGTACGGACTACCGTCTCCACGAACGCGATGAGATTCATTCTCCATCGTATCCATTCAAGTATAATTATCATTTGATGATTTAAAAATGATTTTTAAGGACTTTATATCATTCTGAATATGAATAATATACACCCTATCCATTATAATCATGTCTTACTTAACAAAACATATAAAACAAAACAAGTAAGTTAACACCCGAAACAACGATAATACTAATATATTATTATCAAATCAATATTAAAATATCATATATGATATCATATTAATGTATATGATTCTTGTATAATTTAATAACAATTATTTCACCATTATACACGAGGTTAACCTACCCCAACCACGGAAAAGTACAAGGTAAGGGTTATTTCACAATCTCTTCATTATCCGATGTTGTTTATATGTAATAATCTACTGGGATCTCTTTATCATCCACATCCATGTTTTCTTAAAAATTTAGTTCAAAACATTTTTATTATTTACAAGAATATGGGTTAAAGTCATTTATACTCTTGTTTGACTTTTTATAATAGGAATATTTCCGTCGTTTTCAAAACAAGGTCATTTTTAACCTTTTCGACAGAATTAAGGTAAGAATTTTGTTTTTAACTTATACGGCGGGTGCAGCTATTTTCTGCCGTTATAAAATCTTCAAAGCATTCCTTACAAGCTTATAAGAATATTTTCAAAGTAAATGTTTTATTTTATATGGCTCTTAAATGATTTCAAAAATAGAAAGAGATATTTCTCTAAAAAGAGTTTTGATTTCATCTATGTCAACATCCTTTGATGGATTTTACGCTTATTTGAAGTTGATATATTATGATACAAAACTTCTATATTGTATTAAAGGTTTTGTGATATGTTTTATTGTGGATGTGCTATTTTTATACCATTCATAGTTTATGGTTAAATTATTGACATTTCGTATGCTAGTTTTAATACGAATGTTTATGTTATGTTTAAACCTTTTCATATGGGAATGCATTGGACTTAATATGTGACGGGTGGAGCCCACTATAGCTCCTAGATGCATCGGTAGGTCTCATGAGACAAACTAGTATCTTGGAACAAGGCCTTGGAAAAATCTTATTTGTAGTCTGGGCACGAGGCCTTGGCTATGTGGTTATGATAGTCTGGCATTATGCATTCCAACATTATGAAAGTGGTTATTGGTATTACATATGATTATTTGATTAGTAGAATATCCATGTGAACAAGTAAATGGCATTATTTCATTTTACTTTTGCCATACTATGTATAAGTTCAAGTTTAAAAGGATTTTGTTATAGTAATTCATTGCCTTAAATGTTTATGCTTATTTTTGAATGTTCCGCTATATTGTTATCCTTACTGGGCATTTGAGCTCACCCCTTTTCTATGTTTTATTTTTTCCCAGGAGGTGAAGAAGTATGTTATGAATGACCTGCAGGGATATTATGGGGGGATAATAGTGTGAACTGTGGATACATTATGTTGTTGTACTAGATTTTCATTTTATGATGTAATGTAAAACTTATGATTATATCTAGTGTTTCCAAGGCTACTAAACCAATCAGTCTTTCGAGATTTGATCTTTCTTGTGATTATGCCAATGTTATGTAATAATGCACCGACTCTGGGTAACTAGGGCCGGGGCGTTACACAAATCAATTATCCATAATTAACCCTATTTGTGAATAAAAAGTATTGCGAAATTACCAATGAATCACAAAGATAAATGAATACCAAAATGACAAAAATTTCTCTCCGTAATGAGAAAGAAAAATACATTATAATGTATAAAAGGTATGTTGGACAATACAATAATTAATTAAAGCATGTAAAAGATGTCACGAGACCACCATAAATAAATGATTTATTGGAGAATAATAAATAAATTTATTTTATTTAAATGATACTAATATAATATCATCAAAAAATAATTATTATTTACAATCATTAAACCCAAATTAATCTTTCTAATGGAATATGTTTTTATATTTTCAATTATTTTACATTTAAATAATTATTTTGTTGAATGATTGTATATTAATTATCATTAAATAAATTGTCCCATTCCATTCCACTTAACCCATATATTATATCACAAAGGATTCATTCTCTAACCCGAGTTAAATATTTTTCATTTAATTATAATTCATTCATGTTATATATGAAAAGGTATTATTTTAATATTCTGAATTTATAATAAAATATTAGTGAAAATAATATTATATATATATAATTAACATTCATTTAAACCATTTTTAAATAACTAATAAATTATGAAATAACAATCATCAATGTTTTATTTAAAGACCCATAATAGAATAGTAATGAATTGTAAAACGAAATGGATAGAATTGAAGAGATATATGGAATATAGTACTATCTAAATAAATAATCTTAAAAAATGTGATAAGGATGAAGGAGGAAGTTCATTGAAATAAATGTAAATGGATATAAACACTAAATTACATAATTTGATATTTCAAAAATTAAGGATTTGATGATGTAATTAAACTAGTAATGAAAGAATAAAAGATAATATAGAAGATGTTACCCATTATAGAAAATTGTAATTGATAAAAAATAATCCAATAAAAAAATATTGGAAAATTCTATTGTGTATTTTTTCTCGTAATTAAAATATAATTGCATTTCTAATGTGAGTAAAAAAAATAATGAAAATAAAAAAAGTTTCCAACTAATAATATTGGTTAAATATTCATATTCCTTGATGAATTTTTCTAAAAATTAATTTAAAAAGAAAAGGTATTTCCATTTCTAAATGTTAAAAAATACCTAAAAAAATTGCAATTAATATCACTTCCATTGATAAATCATCATTATCATGTAATAAAAACAATCTAGATTTTTATTTAAATGTTAATTTAAAATGAAAAAAATATAATGATTACTTGGTTTACCTTAAATAGATACTCAATCCATTATAATTTGAAAATAAAAAAATAAATACTTCATTGTTGTGATTATGAATAATGAAACAAAAATAAAAATTATTTAAAATATAGATTTCCCATCTTTTAAATCAAATAAATTAGCATACAGAAAATATTTTTCAACTATAGATCACAAAATAATAAATTTAGATATATCCATAGAATATAGATATAAATGAGATGGATATGTATGATCCATTCAATGATACCATTCCGGGAAATACATCTCAGAGTATTACTTCAATGTTTAGTCAGGTGATATAGTCATAGTATTGAGTTAGGAAGTGTCTCATTCGAATTAATGTTTGGAATATCATATTCTAGAATCTCTAAATTAATATAAATTCCTTTATATATATTCATTTTATCAAATTTTTCACTAACATAAGTAGTAGAAATGTAATATTTTATGTGTAAAATACATAACTTCCACAAAAACCCTAAATCTATTCCCAACTAACATACTTGAGACTCAGCTAATTACATGAAAAACACCCAACCAAATTCCCCTTATCAACTGAACATGCTCCTTTGACTCATTACATCATTCAAAAATCAGGAGAATAAAAATTGATCCTAATACGCGTTATTGATTTCATGGCCCTCCCTTCAAGATACAATATTAGAAATAGGATGAACAAGAAATATTCCCTATTTTTTTAAATCAAAAAACCATATATAGTTAATGAATGAAATAAAATAATAATAAAAAGTCATGTTTTGTAATATTTTAATTCATCAATTATTGACACCCTCTAACATAGTTGTAATGTTTTACAATTCTCATGAATAACCTAGATATGATAAAAATGTGATGAAGAATCTCTTCTCTTAAACCATTACTATTATAGTTTTAACCAACCATAAATGAACAAATAACCAACACTTAACCATATTCAATAAGATATATCTATCTAAATAAGGAAAAATGAACTCATATTTTGTCTTTTAGACTATAGTTACCAGTTCTCCAATACAAAAATATATCTCTATTGATTAACATATACATGCACCATCTTGAACTCCAAAAACAATTATATACCCATTCCTATATCAAAAAACCTATACATCGAAATAAATTTTATCATATTGAGAAAATAAAACATGAGACCTTAATATATTAATATACCATCCAATATCCATCCTATTATTTGAGTGATCATCCAATAATATCACTCATCAAATAACAATCATGAACCCACCATGAATGGCATCGATGGATTAAATCAACACATGTGTCTTTTAAAATAATATCTCCAGTGAAGATTTATCTAAAATGAAATGATATTCACCTCAACCTATTTTTTTTCAATTTAGAAACTATTTTCAAATAATAATAATCCAATGTTTTATGTGACCAATAACACAAAACAAGGACTTTGAATTAAAATTTCCACATTCCAACAAATAAAATGCCAAATAAATGGAACACTATTTATAAATTATATATTGAAAATAATACCATATAAAATAATTATACACTAAATTGAAATCAATTTAAAATATTTATATATTTAATAAATATATTCTTTTCCCCATTTTTTGAATGAAAACTAAATTCAAAAAGAATATTTTGATCTATTTTTGAAATCCATTTACCAAAATGGGATTTCAAAAAAAACATAAAATATATAACGAATTTAAAATTTAGATTACATATTTACAAAATAAAATGAATTAATAAATAAACTATATATTTAATGAGTAATGACTTCTGAACATACAAAGCATTCATGTGTGAAATATATAAAATAACTCTATCAAAAATTAACTTACAACCTGAAATTATATTCTCTACTTAAAATCAATTATAAATATTTAGTGAATATTAATTTATCTCATGAATTAGATAATTTATAAATCTAACTAAAATTTGAATTTATAAAATCACCTTTAGGTAACTTTCATATCATGTAAAATTAATGATTTATCTCTCGAAAAATAATGTTTTTTAACAAAAATTTAATGTCATTATTTTAAAAGGATTATCAAATTTGAATGTTTTGAATTGAAATTAACCATATCCATTTTTCATTCAGCTATTCTTACAAACCTATCTTTTTATTCTATGTGAATGAACACACATAATTTTTAAGTTAATTATTGTTATAAATAATTTATGGATGGAAAATTTTAATAATTTATAGGATATAATAACTAAAATAATCTAATTGTTTGAAAAATATAAATAAAAGAAATTATTAGGAGTTCTTTCTCATGCCATTTTATTAAAAATATTCTTAGTTTATACTGAATCATAAAATTCCATTTTAAATGATATTACAAAAATAATCATAAAATATAGTTTTAATGAGATTAATTAAAATATTTTACCTAATTAGACTCATGTATAAGTTAAAAAATAATCCTTTAGGTGTCAAAATAATCAATAATATTAAGAAAATTTTCAACCATAAAATTCCTAAACTGATTAAAATCAATATATGGGAAAAATAGTGTATTTTTATGTTTACATATGGATATAGAATATATCACTTAAAAAAGGACCCCCATAATCTTAAAACCAAATATCATCATCACTGTTGAATTTTGGGGTTTTGTGCTGCATTTTTCAATCATGTTCAAAATATATTATAATATTTAGGAGTGAAAAATGAATTACTATAAAAGTAAAATTCAAATAATGAAATAAACTATGGAAAAATATTTTCGTTTTAAAAAATATTTACAAGTATGAATAATTATTGTTATATTTTAATAAATATATTATAGTTTGTATTAATAAATTCATTGAAATATCATATTAATATTAAAAATAAAATTATTTTTTAATATCTGATTATAGTTTTCAAATCAATTTAAATAAGAAATAATGTACTTCTTTATATACGGATTGTAGTATAATTTTAAACCTTTTAATATCAAAATTATTTTTAGACACATGAATTGAAAAGGAATCATTGAAAACAACTATAAATAAGTAAAATAGAAATAAGTCTCCAACAATAATCATTACTATTTTCTAAAATCATCCTTATATTATTTGCATTCCTATTGAAAAATGAAACATATTCCATTCCACTATAAAAATAAAATTATTCATATTTTCTTGGATGATATGTTATGACCTCTAAGAATTGGGCTAGGTGAAGTAAAAAAGAGATAATTCAAGTGGGGACCCAAATCATTTACCTTAAATAAAATTATTTTTCTGAAACTTTTTCAAACATATTAAGATTTAATGGCTCTACAGTATAGTATCCAAAATTTAAATAATTACATTAATTGATAGTGAGATAACAATGGAGTGTATACTTTTTGGAAATTTCTATGATAAAAATCAATTATATTAGTGAATTGTTAGTAAATTTATCATTAAATAGACAATGATAAAAAAATTATAGCATTATATCAATGAACTAATAAATCAACACTACAAATAAATTTTTTTAAAAAAAGATAAAAGTGGAATTTTTAAAATCAGAATATACCTAGTAAGTAGAAGAAACAACAAAAATCCATTATTTCAATATTAAATATTAATAAAATAGCATGATAAATAAAAACAAATAATTCATGGAAATTAATTCCAAGTAACAATGGTATTTTGTGATATCTATTGAAACTATAAAGAGTTACCTAATGAATATTATTTTCTAATATAATGAGATGTTTTTTCTTCTTCTATAATATTATAAATATAACCACCTAACATGAATTTTCTATCAGCCTAAATTTTCTTACTTCTAAAAAATCATCCCCATATACATGTTTTTGTGTTCAAAAAAATAAAACCATGTTGTGGTGTGAAGACTATTGTAGTTAATATCAAATCTAGTGTGGTATAATATAGTATAGTGTAAAGAAGCTAGATACTACATCATGTGCTCTATTGGATTCCAAGGATCAGCTCAAAAAATTGGAAATAAAAATATTTTGGGTGACAGTTTTATTTAATGATTTTAGATAACCAAAAAAATATGGAAATCACATATGCTATTTTACTAAATTCATGGAAATCATTAGTCCCCCAATAAAACAATAGTTTTTATCATCCCATCCATTATACGTGACTTAATCTATCTAATTTTCAATGAAGGGATCAATTATCTATCAATAAACCATAAAATAATTTATAGATTATTTTGATTAGAGTTTAGAGGAATTCAAAATAAATTTGAAAAAAATCAAACCCCTTAATATAAATAAAATACCTTTGGAATAATCTATTAAAATATATAGATATGTTTATATATACTTGTTGTATGGAGTTATAATTTATGATTTTCTAGTTCGCTTGAGGTGGAAATAGTTTATATGTAACTCATAATGGTGTATCACTATGGTCAAATCACTCTCCTATAATTTGGAAGACAATTTCATCAACACATATTGCTAAATTAACTAATATTTCCAAAAAATTTAGAGAATATATAAATTTGAGATATGTTTGAAAAATAATACCAATTCTTTTATGAAGAATGTTAATTTTATCATCTTCAAATTCATTTTAGGAGCCATAATATTTCATAAAAAGTCCAAAAATAACAATATATTAGGAATTAATTATTGATCAAGGAATAATTATGTTCAAATGGAAAATATTAAATATATGATACTTTCTCGTTAAGTTGTATTTCTATTATTCCCTCATCTATTAAAAAAACATTACACCTTTATCGCCCCTAAATTTTTTTTCTTAGTCGAATTAGTTTGTGTTATAATTTTTCATGAATCTAAAATTACAAAATATCATCCTCTAATGTAAATAAAATATTTTTTCAGTGTTTTAGTTCATATTTAGTAAAAAAATATTCTAGTTAAACTTTTTTGAAAATTTGAATAAATAAATTATATATTACATATATTTTAGAAAAGAAATTTACACTAAATTTCATGTCCTTGACAAGGGATTTTTTCAGAATCATATAAGGGAAAAACATATAAAATTATTCAATTATTAATTTTTTTCAAATTATAATCCCTCATACATAGAATTATGAGGAAATTGAGAAATTATTAGATTCAAAATTTCAATAAAAGGGAGATCATATTGAACTATATTTTCTATATTTTCAAAGTTAAAATTTACTAAACCATTTTTCCATCATTAAATTCTCTTATTACTAGATCTATCTCATTTTTAATTGAAAAATTTTTATAATGGTGTTTTAACATTTAAATAATAATGATTATGTTTTTTCTAAACCCGTGATACTATGTCCTCAAAAATCCTTAAATCAAATGTATTTTTTGTATCAATTTGGTATATAAGATGAGGGTATTCTTTTCAAATTTACAATCCTCCACATCAATCTCATTTATGGCATCATCACATATTTTTATATATTTAATATACATTTTAAAATTCAATGTATTGATTATTATGAAAAACTATGATTCCACATTTTGAACTTTTATTTTTCATTTTTTTATTCCATAATTTCAAACTCATGTTCCATTTTACACGAAATCCCAAAGTTGCATAATTCAAATTCACCCTTAATAAATTAATCATTTTCAAGATATATAAATTTTATACTAATATACGATGTTTTATCTAGTTATTTTCAGTTTTTAGATTCATTATATTCTTCATACTAATAAATTTTTTAATTAATATTAATATTTACAATTTGAAGTATTGACTGATATTAATATTTGACTTTTAAATGTTAATAGTTTCCAAAAAATTAATTGGATTCCATTGATAGATATAGACAAACATCTAAAATATCTATCAAAAATTTCCTCACTAAAAAAAATAATTTCCATGATGTTTTTTTCGAATAATTAAATTCTATGGTTAATTATAATAAATCAAAAAAAATCTAGTTTCAGCAACAAAATAATCCAAATATCAACAAAAAATATAATAAAATAAAAGAACAAAATCTTCCTGAAACTGATTTTGATCATTCCAGACATAAGTGGTTATAATAATTTTTTTATACATTTTATTATTTGAAACCTAATGATTTAATGGAAAACTCAACCCTATAATATAAATTATATTCTAATCATACCAATGGAGGTAAAGCTAGTTGAAGTGTAATTTATGAATATAAATGATCATAGTAGTGAATTTTGGAACAAAATGGAACGAATTTTAGTGATCTACGGAATTATTTTTTATCTAACTAAGGAAAGAAATAATAATTGTATTTATAATTGAGCATGAAGAGTGAATAAGTAATTTTAAAATGTAAAAAATATTAAATGAAATTATTCTTTAGTAATAAAGTATTAGATTTAATTATTTTATGAAACTGGGGACAAATACCTATAATTATTTTTGATGTTGTGA
Source organism: Viscum album (assembly GCA_963277665.1). Taxonomy (NCBI): domain Eukaryota; kingdom Viridiplantae; phylum Streptophyta; class Magnoliopsida; order Santalales; family Viscaceae; genus Viscum; species Viscum album. Next base: position 1,303,128,366 of record OY728145.1, read on the forward strand.
CTCATTCATGAATATATTTTCTAAGAAAATCTAAATTAAAACAAAAATATTTTAAAAATATTTTTAATTATTTCCCCTTAAAATTGAAATATTCTCTCCTCAATCAATCTGGTTAAATTTAAAAATATTTACAAAGAAAATTTCAATTATTATCATATTAGTAATATTTTCATACGCCTTCACGAGTTTATAAAATTACATTGAAATCCGTAGCCTATTATAAATTTCATATGATACAAAATTCTCTAAATGGATAAAAATAATTTAATTAATTTTTCTATATATTTGTACGTCCACATTATCCTAAAATACATTTATTCTAAAAATATATGAATAATTAAATAAAATTAAACTAAACTTTAAACTATGATTTACTTAGTTCATCTCAAATTTTTTAACAATACAATTATAATAAACCATGCCATGTTAACTAAAAAAGCCACCTAAACCGGTCCATCATAGTTTTGTGAGATGAAATAAGAAAACAGAAACAAGACATACATATATTATAATAAGAAAAAAAACAATCTTGTAACATAGAACAAGAGATCAATCATCAGGGAGTCAAATATTCCAAGGTACGGTAGATAAATTTGGAATATATGAAAAAAACTACCAACAAGTCTCCCTTTGACCAACCATCACCTCAAAATCATCCTTCTTTTAAAGAAATGATTTCCAGAGAATATGAAATTCTACATAATTCCATTCCCATTACCAGGGTCCTATAAAAAATATTTACATTAGACTAAATGAAGAATTATTGTTTGAGAACAATACAAAGAAGTATTTGATGATAGAATACAAAAAAATTCAAGTAACATGAATTATGTAGTTCTATCTTTAAAAAAATATAGTTATATAAATAATTTTCATAAACCAACCGCATTTTTTAATCACCCATCTGTTTTTATAGAAATAAATTGATATTCACAATGAAAATAATGTGAAAATTGAGATAAATAATTAGGTATTAATCAAGACAATATATGTTTAAACCATAAAGTAATATTGTAAGAAAAAATCCATGACATAATCTGTCATTTGAAGCCATTTGATTCAACATCATGTGAATGAATGTAAGAAAACACCATGAAAAACCGTCATGTTATAAATCAATTATAAATAATGAGTAATTCTATGAGGGATCTAGTGTATGTGAATATGAACTAGAAATAATAATATATACAAAAATATATGGTTATATTATTTCCAATCGGTACAACCACTAGTGGAATTACCTTACTAATTTTTCATTTCCCATCTTGATGCATGTTACGTTCCCAATGTGCTAATTTTCGAAAAATTCATTTTATTTATACTCTCCAAATTCCAAAAAAAAATATAATCAATACCAATCAAATTTTTTTCAAGGAAAACTAAATTTTTTTTAAAAAAAAACTGTACTCAATTAAATAATAAAATCATTGTTGGGCATAGACTATTTTTAAATAAAATCCACTTAAAAAATAGGATTCCTTTCTAAGAAATAATTTTCAACAAAAAAATAAATTATATTCAATGACTAATTCCTGGATTTTAATATAATTTAATGATATTAATAGAAAAAACCCATTGTAATGAGTCCCTGACCTTAATAATGTAGGGAAATCTAGTTACCATCCACAATCAATGTTGGATGAAATCATATCAGTCTCTAAGAGAAAAGGACTTGGGACCAAATGAAAATGATGAATAAAAAACACCAATAGTTAATAAAAAATTCCATAATAGAAACCAACACCATTGTTCCATCCAAATGTAATGAAGAAATCAATGGACCACTTTCTTGAGAGAAGAAACAAATCTACAATATGGATAAAATACCCAAAAAATCTAGAATTACAAGGATCACCCATAATAACATCAAATCACCCAATGGTTTAAGAGGGAATAATTTACCTCAAATATAGGAACTATTATATGTGATTTGTGAATTAAAACAATATGCCTAAATAATTCACTTGATGAACCCCATTCACAGAATGAAATTATAAGAATCACAAATATGTTGAAAAAATTCACCTCATTATAAATTACCCCTACTAATGTTTCAGGATGTGTATGGATTTCAGGGTATGTAATTTGTCATATTCTCAATAAGCCTCAAATAATCACTAGGGAAACAGATTCCCAGTATGTAATCATTTCATGACCTGAATGTGTCTAGAAATAATTGGATGACTAATGTCCTACAGAAAGCCTCCAAAGGCACTCTCAATTACTCACTCATAAAATAGACCCAAATAGAACCCTTTAAAATTATTTTTCAAATTTATACATAGAATTTGGTAAATAAACAATTCAAATCCATAATTTTATTCATTTTTCGTCGAATATTCTGTCCATCAATGTAAATAATGAACTATCACCAATTAAAAAGTGTAGCATAACAAGTGTCAAGAAGTGCCTCAAATAATATGACATTGTGGTACACTTATCACTGCAATAAAATATTTATCCCACTAAGAAATCATAAAATTATTGGTATCGAAAATGTAAAAGGTCACTGATATCTGATCAATAATATTCATTCCCACATCTCATTAATATCTTTTCACAATATTATAGTACCATGTCTAAATGAATTTTTGTATAGTGAAATACATTCTATCGGTGATCCATAATATGAAATGGTTTCTCAAAAATTGTGTAAGCATGTGTGTGGTCAACTTCCACCAATTCTATCACAAGGGATGAATTAGTTGGTAACTTATTATTTGGGAATACTGGAATTAATCATTAATATATGTTAATTAAAATGTTATATCAAATGGATTTTCCACCATTTGATGTCTCCCCTCTATCTAAAATTGGACCGAAAACCCTAGAGCCAACATACCCTTCATAACCAAATGATGATTTATAGAGAGATGATTAACATTAAGAAAATCCTTATCAACAACATCAAACTAAAATGATCACCGATAAGTGTATGTGTAATATTTTTGATGTCTATGTGTTGTAGAAACCCCCTTCCTTATCGTCCAAACCTTTTTCATCATCTCCTAGATAATACTCTTCCTAACCATGGTCCACTATCCAAACACTACCCAACACAAGATATACCTGAATGGCCACCCATACAAAAAATTAACTAGAACTATATATATCGAATACCAAAAAAAGGTTTTGTAAGAAACATTGACTAGAAGAAATTTTTCTTCCATGTTCCACAAAAATCAAGTACACAATCCTAGAGCATATCCTTAAAACCATGATACCTCTCTCTATCATTCCAAATACCTCTGGATGATAAGACATTCTCAATTTCAAATAGGAACACATCGACTCCTAAAAACCATTCCACTTAGATGCAATACATGTGTCCCTACCAAAAAAATCCTAGAGGGAACCCTGTGAAGTCTCACAATCTCTCATAATTATAATTCTCTCATATATTTACATTATTCATCTCATTTGTTTAGAGTAAATTCTAAAATTTCATGGTTAAATAAATAATCACCAAAATCTCATCCTTCATACTAATAATTTATGGTATACTAATGATGAAGTCTATAGTAATCTCATCCCAGTTACCTTACAAAATGGTTAAAGGTAGAAAAAAACAATCAAGTCCCTGGTGGTCAGCCTTAATTTTATGACATGTGAAACACCATGATACAAAAAATGAAATATAGTGTTTCACCCCCACTCATCAATAAAAATTTCCCATATCATGATAAAACATTGATTTCCCTAGTTGTACGGACCAACAAGGCCAATGATGAATATCCATCAACTCCAAATTAAGAGAGATCAGATACACAATCATTCTAGAGGAAAATAAAGAACCATTGGGAGAATTGGAAGACTCACCCAAGGTATTCCCATAATTAAGGATTTTAATAATTCATTGTCAATCTGTGTCAATCACAAGATAAATCTGAAGATTCTCAATGAATGATGAGTCAAATGTTTCCTATCCCTGAACACATGTATTCAAACTTATTAAACTACCAAACACTTCTATAAAAAAACTCATCAGATACTACTCCTCTATTGGTTACATCATGGCCAGTGTTGGTAATTATTTTCTCAAAGCATAAACAACCACATTTCCTTCCCCTATAGTAAATGTGATATCAAAATCAATGATATAAAGATATTAAACACAATGTGTCTATGGAATATTCAGATCCCTCTATGTAATAATATATTTTATGCTATTATGATCATAATATTACATAAACCACTCAAAAAAAAGATAGAAACACCACATTTATAATTTATTCATAATAGAATCCAGCTCAATAACATGGGTAATGTAGTAATTCTCATATGGGAGCAACTTCTGTGAGCCATATTCCACTACCTCTTTATCTTACATCAAGACACATACCAAGCCAATACAAGAAGCATCATAAGAAATTTATGAACATGGTTCTAGTTTCATAAGAATCCATACAATGGTAAAAGTTAGTATAACATTTAGTTCCTCAAGATATCTTTAACACTTGTTATTCCACTCAAACATGACATCAATACACTTTAAACTTTTCCATAGTGATTCTATCTCAGAGAAGTCCTGAACAAATAGCCATTATAAATATCAATCACCAAAATATTTATATATGAATCACATTTCATGGATGATCCTAGGACATAACCACCTATATATATTTTGGAGTCATTGATATTCCTCTCTCAGATATCAAATGCCCGAGAAATATCTCTTCCTATATCAAAAAAATTACATTTTTAAAAGCATACCATATAGATTATGTTACATTGAAGTTCAAAGAATTATATAAAAATAGTTTATTTTTCTCTCTCCTGAAATTAACTATACCAAAATATCATTCATCCACATAACAGAAAATGATTCAATGAATCAATGAAAGATTATGTTCATGAAATAATTAAATACCACATGAGAATATTTGAGACAAAATAGTGTAACTAGAAACTCAAAATGTCCATACCATATCATAATTATATGTTTCGTATATATTCTTCTTAGATACTCATTGTGTGTTACCCTCTATGAAGGATAATCATTGTAAATCGAATATCCCCTCTTAGTTAATCAATGTGATCAGCAATCCCAGATAAGGGATATTTTGTCTTCACAAAAACCTAATCTAACATTTTATAATATATGAAAATTATGAGACTCTTGTATGAATTTTTAGCAATGAGTACAGTTGAATCCCAAAGTGGCATAATAGTATTAACATATCCCTTATATTTAAACATCCTCAAGATGAAAATTAATTCCCTCCTACTCAATAGGTTACATTTGTTAAGGTGTCACATAAATGTGTTTCATAAAAGGTTTGTATCCAATATAAATCCCGACAACGCTCTCTAGTGGTAAAACAAAAAATATATATTGGAAGGACCATGGGGTCCAAAGAAAGAACTTCAATATGATCGCTAGAAATAAAAGGGATAATGGAATCATGATATATTTTTTACAAACTTCATGATATCACTCTAGCATAAATAACTATAGGCCACGAACTTCCAATTCTAGATTCCTACAAACCATGAACAACATTGATGACCCATTAAAAAGATAAAAAACTAAATGTGGAAACGGTAATAGTCTATTTGGGCCATAATTTTGATCATCTAATAGATTACACATATCAGGTCAAAAAAAGCAAGAACAATAACTAAAACATTCCACACAAACAAGAAATAAACAATCACCACCCAACACATGGGACATTGGAATCCTTATTGAGATATCGTACCCAAGGCATATCAACATCCAAGAATAATTGAATAAATTCAAAACATAGATATAACAAGAAAATAGACAATGATGGTATAAAATAATGAGTACTTCCAATATATTAAAATGTTACCATCAGAATAGAATAAATAAACATTGTTCCTCTAATAGTAGTTATCCATACATTTGTTTCATCTTATACATATCTTCTATATAATTAAATCTAGTCACAGATCTTCCCAGAGCTCTCTTTTCCAGTTAATCATCACCCTTGTATTTATTGTAATACCCACCACCATTTTATTCCTTCTTATGAACCCACTAACATTGGTGATAGTGGATCTGAGACTACCACAATGGAGAATACTTTCACAAAAACACGTAAAATGACTAGATAGTATAAAATTATTAAAATCCTTAAGAGCCACCATTAAATAAGTCCTGGTATAACCAAAAATTTAAATTTTATTATATAAATCCTTTACCATTATGATGAATCCCTATAATAAATTCCTAAAAAAACTAACCACACTTTCAGTATCTTATTTGGCTAGAGGATACACCCTAGCTAACAACCGCACTGATAGATTCTCCACCCCATCAAATCATTTTATCTATATATTCCTTAGGCAATGAATCTTCATCAACTACCTCCAAAATTTTTAGAATGTGTATGCGAATAAACATAGACTAAATATCATTCCTCAGTCCCAACTCAAACAATTTATCATTCAGGAACTAATTAATAACTATATCAAGTTCAAAATGGAGAAAAATAGAAAAACTAGTGGAATACTATATAATGGTGGAATCTACATTATATAAATTGTAAAATTATCATGAATTCGTCACACATAAATTATTGAGACAAGAGATGTATTTAAATTTTTTTATCAATGATACCCATGAATGATCCTCATGTAATATAGCTTTCAGAATAGATTACCTATAACATCAACCATGTCCTTGGAGAACATACATGTCAAAACCCACAATAGACTCCTAAGAAGTATTCATGAAGTTGAAGATCCTCTGGATTCTCTAAGTCCACTCTTCATAATCCTTAGGAAAACATTTCAACATGGATGGATGGTTTATATGCCTTATTGAATTCTAATCCACGACCCACAAAGCATTTCGAGTTCCTATCACCTAGTTGACCTAGAGTCTGAATTTTATGGACAATATCATCAACCAAATAATTTTTCCCCAAAGGATTTTCTATAAGAATATTTTTTTGTTCCCTAAATCTGATTCAAAAGTGTACTTATTGGTGAAACAATATAATATGTATAATATGACAACCAATAAAAAAAATATAAAATTACCAAAATCATTATACAACCCTCAATAATTCACACAAATGTCATAAGACATAGAGAATTTAAAGAAATATGAACAATGGAGAAGAAAAAAGTCCACAAAAAAGAAAATCTCCATTTCAATATACTCACCCCTCAATTTCATTCAAATGATCTAAAATAACAATTTCCTGGAGTAGTAAAAAATTTCCAACCACCAATGGTAATGAGATTTTACAATCAAATGTGAACTAGAGAATCACTCTGTGCTTACTACCCAGATTATTATTGTCCAATATCATATCTACCTAATAAATAAAACTAATTCTATGATGTATCATCACACATTAGTCACTCTAGTGTCTATGATATGATTCTATAATTACCCATCATAGTTCCACTAGTCGAGACACTTGAACTGGAAATTCATAGAGTGGTGAGGTGAAAACTAAAAACAAAAACAAGTCATGTATATATCAAAATAAGAAAAATAAATATATAATAATGCGTAAAAATTGATCAAACATATAACTATCATAAAACCAAATCCAATTACTCTAAACATAAAATTTATGATCTCCCAAGAACAACCAGTCTCAATATGACCAAATGTCACCTTTAACCTATTCTATTACATTGGAAATAGAAACAAGAGATGTTGACATGAAACATAATGAACTTCCATTTACATGGTCCCTATAAAAATATCTCCAGCACTCTCAATGATAATATATTGTTTGAGAACAAAGCTTAATAGGATTCCACTAAAAAATGTATAAATAGTATTATATCACAAATGATATAGTTACATATTTTGAAGATTATATTTATAATGAATTTTCATTATACAAAAAAAATTTTAAACAATCATTCCGTTTTTCCAAAAAATAATATAACATTCATAATATAACGAATAAAAATTGTGAGATCAATAATTATGGTATAATCCATAAAATATTTGGATACACCATAAGGTTGGATTGTATGGTAATAATCATGACACAATCAATCATGTTAGTCCTTGAGATACAACCTCATGTCAAAACCTTTGGGAAAATACCATGAAAAAAATACATCATGTGATAAATCAATAATAATTGACTATGAAATCCATTTGGAATATAGAATATATGATTATGTACTAGACATACATGAAATCCCCAAATCTAGGCCTATTCCAGATCACACTACTATATCCTCTAATTAAATTACACAAACTAAAGTGACAAGCCTATTCTCGATGGACCCATGGTTCTTAATGAGCTATCATTTCTAAAATCCATATGAAATTCTTGAGAAAAATTAATAATTTTTTTGAATGAAAATACAACCCTCATCGGTACTTGAAAACCAAACTTGAAAACAAAAACACCATTGAACACATTAAGAAAACACTTGGTCTGCACAAAATATTACTAAAAAACCCCACATTAAAAAATAATTTTTTATAAATTATATTCTAACAAAAAAATGAAATTAAATTAAAATCCTAATAGAATTAAAATGAAGGACAACTAATTTAGGAAACAAAACCATTGTATACAGACACCTAACTCACGAACAGAGATAATCCTAGTCACCTTTTTCAATGAATATTGTAAATAAAAATATCGACATCTAATTGAAAAGATTCCATGAAAAAAATCAAAAAAATGTATAAATAAAAAACCAACTGATCATAACCTAGTTCATAATTATAGCCAAAGTAGCTATCACATCAAAAGAAAACAATAAAAAAGATGGTCCACTTACCTAGGAGAAGAAATGAATTATCCTCAAGGATCAAATGATAAATGCAGAAATATGAAAGGAGGGGAATTGCCCAAAATAACCCAAGGGTTTGAGAGGGATGTGTGCTTTTATAATAGAGGTATTATTAGTTGTGATGTGAGAATTAAACCAATAGACCAGAATAATTGACATTGTGAAGCCCCCTGCACAATCCGAACCAAAAGAAAATGCTTCAAATCCCTTTTACTCAATTATACCATAATTTAATAATTATAATAAAGACTCATTCTTATGATATTAGGTCAATTTCCCAAAATAATTCTCCTCATCCATGGATGCTCAAAAATATCCCCAAACAAAAAAGTGAAATAGAAATAGTGTCAAAAATAACATGAAATAATGTTATGGGCTGTTAAACTGATGAAAGATAAAAATAAAGAATTTAATTTATCATAGTTGAGTATTTTAATGAAGGAATGAAAAAAAACAGGTGTATGAATTTGAATTTACATCAATGAAATCAAAAATTATGTATACCTAATACATTTTTCAATGACAACACATAAAATAAGAAATTAATAATGTTCCTAATAATAGAATAACTAAATTGTAAGAGAGGTGAACTCCCCTCAGTGAAGTGTTTCTTTTATTTTCCTGTTTATTATAGATTATGATGATCCATTAGGTTCTCCTCAATTATTTATAAATATGGAAAAGTCTCATTAATGTTTGGTTTGGAATACCATATTATATAATACCCAATTTCATATCATGTAATTCATTTATCAATTTTTTATAAACCATTTAACCAATATAACTTGTCTTAGTGTGATATATTATGTTGACATTACATAAATTTCCATACAAGTCTTTGAAATTTCCCAAAAAAGATCAATGTTTCTCATCCACCTGTATGAAAAAACACATAGCTAAATCCCCAAAATTTACTCACCCTTCTATATTAATGAAATGAATTGAACATATTCAATGAGATAACAAGATATACTAAAACCTAGCAACATGATGTGTCTACCTTCCCCTAATAATACAACATCAAACATTAAAATGAAAAATATATCTTCTCTAAATTCTATTGAATTAAATTAACTATTGTAATTTTAGATAATGACTCAAATATAGTATATAATCTATTATATTATTGTTATGTATTATCATTCCATGACATCCATGTCCTTCAAAATCTAATTGAAATATCTATAATGCATTTGAAAGGATTAGAAAATCAAAACCATTAGTAGTGAACGACCTTGATTATTCCATTAATAGAATCTTGTGAACCATCTATAACTGAACTTTTAACCAGTAAAAAATCAACATCATTGAAAAAAATATTACAATATTAATAAATAAAAACCCATATAATATATTTTAAACTATAATGAATAGTTTTCTATAGAAACTAATTCATCTTCAATGATAAAATTGGAATTTCACCCTCATTATCCCCATATCCAAACATCATCCCATTCCCAACAAATACAATCTATTGCATTACTTCAATGAAATTATATTTATAAACAATAATAATTCTAAAAAAATTTATAAACTGTTAAACTTATTTTCTAAAATTGGAATGGACTGACAATAATAATGAACACAATATCTGTCTCTAAAACCCATGTTGAAAGAATACAATTGATGAACTCAATATTTATGGCTTCTAAATGTGTCTTCGAAAAAAATAATTTTAAAAAGACAAATTTGATTTACCCTCAACATCATATGTTTCTATCAAATTGATGAGATAATTAATTAATAATATAACTATTCATTTGGCCAGCAACACAAAACCTTGAATGGTTGGTTACCAATGTTTATAAATATACTAATAAAAAATATAAAGTAATTGAAATCAATTTAAAATATAATAAATAATAATTTTACTATTTTAAAATGTATCTTTATGAACCTAAAATATATTTTTATATTATATTGATTATATTTGAAATAGATTCTTTTATAAAATTATGAAATTGAATCAAAATTTTGAATTTATATTTCAAAAATAATTTGAAAAATATTTTTCTTCAAATTATTTTAAAATACAGAAAAAATTTATAATTACCTAAAAAATATTTTTTATATTTTTTAAGTTGAATTATTTGATTAATAAAAAATATATAATCTGAAAATAAACTATAATTTAATAAGAAATAATATCTCTAATATTTAATGTAACATACACATTAGAATACAATATGATTTAACTATTACTCAGTCATTCATTTTAAATTTTAATTAAATTAAAAAAATAAAAATTTCATAAAATATTTAAAATAAGAATGACAATAAATGTTAATTTGATAATATTTTCCCAGAAAATAAAAAAAATGCATACAGAAGATAATAGTGATCAACGAATAAAAAATAATATTACTATAAATGTAAAACATGTATAACTATAATTTAATCAAAAATTTAATTTATTAACATATTCCCTTTACATTTATAAAATTAATATTTTAAATTTTACACAAGTTCTAGAGATTAATTCGGGAGAAAATGAAATACATAACAAAATTAAATACAATGGGTTTTTATAAAATCTACCTTAAATATATATTGTTGAGATTATTATAATCCAAGTACCTCTAATTAGAATCCTTGAAACAATTTATTTTTGTTCCTTAATTTATTACAAAAAAATATTAAAATAATTTATTAATAAAATAAGTATGGTATGAAATAGATATTCTAGCATTTAAGAATATAATTTTATTAACAAACACCCCTCAATTAATTCCAAAAATAGATAAATCATTAATTAAATTAATTGTATACCTTAATTAAAATGGTACCCAACAACATTAGTTCTTCCATAGAAATAATTTCATAATAATGATACATAGAAACCATATTCCTCAAAGATATTTGAATCTCATTTTTTAAATCCCATACCCAGTAGATAGAAATTAAAAAAATTGGATGTGAAAATAAATTAAGGATTTTACTATGTTTTTGAGAATTATATTACTCCTAAAAATTATTAATACAATGTAGGTTGTGGATGGGAAGAAAAACGATGGGGGATAGATACCCATTTTAACATGTATTTGGAGACAAAATATCCTGAGGGAACCGAAAATTGATTTAATCTAAATAATATATAATGAAAACTTTATCCCTTTTAAAAAATGTAATATTGATCCACTAGATACTTATTGGTTCCCCACCTACCACATGAGTTAATATTGGGGATTTGATTGTAATCAAGTTGGTTCTTTCATTCTAGCTTAAGAGAATGGTTCTTAATGTAACTCTACATAGTAAATGGTGGCTTACTATAAGCATGTCCTTCGACATTTAATTCTATGACAACATTAAATTCCAACTCCAAATTTTTATAACCATCTACTATCACTATTCACCCAAATTAATCATTGTAAACATAAATCCAAATGGCCACACTCAAAATTATTATCAGTGAAACAAAAAAATACTATATATTAATATTAATTTAATAAATTAATAAATGAAATCATATCAATTTAATAATTGAACTAGTCATTAAAAACATTTTAATTACCAAAAAAGGATACAAGATCATTGGTCTATGGATAAATATATATAAAACTAGCAATATAACATGAGTGTGAATAATATATCAACAACCAAAGGTGTTTGTTAATCACTTATATTATCCATTTTACCCTCAATATTCCCTTAAATGTAGAGGTCAAAACATTATAAAATAAATATTGTGCACCCCAATATAGTATTTATGTTGTCTTTATCTCATATATATAACTTAATCCTAGCATGATCCAAACACCATTATTCATGAGCCACACTTGTATTAACCCAATAGGCTTCTCCAAATAATCATCCATTGAGGTAAAATTATTAATTTACTATATTCTAGCGCTATAAAATTTCATCGATGATTTCTCGTCATATCACCCATGAACTAAAAGTAGTACCTTATAATTGTGACCCTGATCAATTCCTCATGAAACATACATTCCTTCTTCTAAAAACTATATTCCTTCACATGAGAGGTACTATAACTTCTATTAATTTCCCTGTAAAATGTATTAAAGATTGAAATATAGTTATCTAATAAAAAATTACTATCTATGTCTCGTCCTTCGATATAGTATGTTGTATGTATTTATTCAAAATCTATTATATCCATCAAGAGGTTTCAAAACTCCGTCAATTCATAACGAGTCTACACCTTATACCCAAATGAGCTGACTTCCTTAAATTATATATGGACCAATTTTGTACTTTTTCATATATATATAATTATATAATGACTTAATCTCTTTAGCTTGTAATATATCTTTTCATCAGTAATTTCCAAGAAAAAGAGTCTAAAAACTCACTTCATATACTTAGGTGAGTTCAATTATTACCATAGATAAATATTTAAACTAAAAACTGAATGATGTGGATGAATCCATCAATCCTTACATAATATGGACAAAACAACCCTCATATATATTACAGTTAAGTTCAATAAGTGTAAATTTCCACCAACCCATAACTATCACGCAATTAGTTAACATATATAAATTATTTTATAATAAATATTTTTCTAGACATTTTAGTTTTATATATCCATATAATTTGGATGAATTATAATGTAGAAAAACTAATGTATATCTCAACTGATATATATTTTTTCACTATATAAGAAACAACATCGTACCTAGGGAGACTCCAACACCCCCACACAATTCATAAAAATATGATTTGATTCAAAAATATCACATTTAATTCATTTTATCATATAATAATGAATGTATTCACCTTAAATGTGTGAGATCATATGCTTAGTACGGGAACATATGACTGAATCGATTAAAAACAGAAGTATTTCATACAAACCATGGAAAACATAAATAATTTGAATAGTGGTATTATAAAACCTAATATATATAATTATATACTCGGGATAAAAAATTAAATCACTAATACAAGTAATACTGATATCCTGCTAATTTAATTTATATTATAATACATCAAAAACATGAAATCAAGTAATTATTCTAGGACACTATACTTATATAGGGAGAGGTATACACCAAAATTAATGATTCCTAACTCATGATACCTTTTTATGCTTTGAGGGGATATATAATTATAATTCCCACCACTCACGTAATTATTTTCAATTAATTTTCTATAGTATTCTACAATACCTATCAATCCATTCCTTGAGGAATCAAATATTTATTAAAAATATGTTTATCCATGTACTGAATAATGAGAAATATCAACATATAATCAAAATATAATTATATTGAATAATCATAAATAACATCAATACTACCCCTCCAATATAAATCATAATCAAAACTCATCATAAGAATGATGATGGATAATCAAACAACACATTTTCAACTTTCCAATAATCATTCATATTGGAATAACAATATACAATACACCAATAACTTCCCCATATCAAAAAAGGAATAACATGACCATAATCCATTTAGAGAAAAATGGTACATGGTCAAAAAACCCTTTTTCATGCTTCAAAAAATTAAAAATATTTTAATATTAATATATATATACCGATAATAATTTTCCCCATTTTTCTAGAAGAACCTTATTTATAGTTTGACATCATAAAATAGGGATTAAAAAAATATTATGATCAACTATTATAGTTAAATGAGTATACATATCCATCATTACTAGAAAAACATGATCCTAATCCATTTATTTGTTGAAGGTGGATTATTTAAAAAAACATCTTACTGGTGTAATAATGAAATCCTAGAGGATTGTTGACATCGATGAAAACAACCTTGAAAATGAATTCTTGAATTTTACCCCAAGTGTGGATAATGAGTTCAATTATATGTTATCATGAGTAAATTTATCCAAAATACAAATATATAAATAGTTAAATATAAACCATATTTTGCTAAATCCTTATGAAAATGAAATGGGATATTAAAGTGAAAATAACAGTGATTTTTAGATAGTTTTTAACATTAAAAAAGAATAAGATATTAAGGGTCAGATCCAAAAATGATTTTCTCAAAAGTTTATTTTTAAAATAATATCAAACATTCAATTTTAAAAATAATCACTATTAATGGAACCTTAGAAATGATAAAAAAAATTCTATAAAAGATGTGGATCCAAAACATAGATCATTAGATTTTCAAAGGGACCATTTTAATATAATACATTACCATTATTGAAAACAGACATTGTAAAAAGAAAAATATGAACTTCTATATATTAGAAATTTTTTTTACATAAGTGAATAATAATATTAAATTAAATATTAAGGTGTTATAACCCAATTATGGATGAATTATGTTAAAGATAAATCATTTTAACTAAAATAAATACATACGAGTTACAAAAATCCCTTACCAGAAACATGTCAGATGATGTGAGCAATGAATTCAATGATTTTATGTCGTATGATTGTATATAATCAGAAAAAAATTAATTAATATCACATAATTTAATCAAATGGTATAATATTATAATTTTATAAGTCCAAGATTATGATCAAAACTCAATGAATGAAAGACGATTAACAAAAAACCCTTGATATTATAGAAAATTGAATAAATATTTACTTCAATGAGGGAATTAGATATAGCTGGTAAACCCTTTTATATTGGAGTGGGATAAAAATGAATCCATGGTAAGTAAATACACCATTAAATGTTAACATGGAAATCCCAATGTATTAAATTTCTAAATAATTTCAATTAAGACCAAGAAACCCCTTTGTAAATTTGAATCATTCAAATCAAAACCCCATTTATGAGAGGTCCTATAATTGAACATAAAATAAATTTATTAACAAAAACTACCACATATAAAATCTGAAATATTTTTTATATAGTTAATGTAATGTAAATTAGGTGTATAATATAAGACATGTCTCAAAGAGAGGAATCTCAGATAGGACCCTTAGCTTGTTTCCATTCATAGTTGATGACATGACATACTCCTTTAAACAAATATATATTATAGTAGTCTATTTAGTTATTAATTTATATTTTCTTTTATATCCCTAATGTTTAATTATTTATTAATAATATATTGATTGGCTATAGCGTATTTCATGCATCAGGTGTTGATAACAATCACCTTTTGTGCACATTTTATAATGTTGATATCATAGGCATATAATTTATAACAATTTCATAATTATTGTATAATTTAATTTACAATATTTATTGCAATCTAATGCAGTTAAAGATTAATTTAGTTATGCTACTATAAAATCGAATTATTGTTCTCATATTTTGCTGATTTTAGAAAAAATATATAATACATTAATAATAAGTTAAATACCTATTATAAGATTTATTGGACCATATATAAATAATTATTTTCTATTTAAATTATGACATTATTACTGTTTACATTATTATTCTCACCCTTGATAATTTTGTATAGAATTGTTCATGTGGGTCGTCAAACCATTCCAACCCTGAACACAACTGAATGGGTGAGTTGGGATGTGATGTTTTTTTCTTCCAACATAATATCTTTATAAGATAACCATTATGATATTATTTAGAAATTATATAATTTTTAATAAGTTTGATAATTCATAGATAAATAATGAAAGATATATTAAAAATAAAAAATGACTCTTTGTGGAGTATGTTGTCTATTCACAAGGATGGACATTATTCCTTTTTTAAGAGGATAAAAATGAATAAATAATAATTATTCAATTAGTAAAATAAAAGAACATTATAATAGTGATATTCAAGTCATAATATTATTTTTGGGATATGATATTTATAAATATTTGTCTGATAATAAAATTATAATAACAAATACTTACGTTGGAGAATTTTATTTCGTTAGAATACTCCTACCAATAGAATGACATGGGTTGACTTATTGTGACATATTCTTCTAGTTAATTGGAGTTAATTATAGTGTGAGTTAAACGATAGTGTTTTTAAGGAGGAATTTAATAACACAAAGACTCAAACCACTCGGAATAGTTTAGTAGTGCCACAATACCTCATCTGTTCCTCCCCAAATGAATGGGGTTTCCAACTAGCAAAAAGTGTATAGGGAATTTCATGGCTAGACTATTCCCTCAGTAGTAGGTAAAAATCAGAGTATAATTAAGGACAAATAGATATAATTAAATGATAAGAATATTCAAATAAACATTATAGTAACAACATATAAATTAATTAAATCCCTTTAATTTACAATATGGCATTCCAAGTACATAAACCAATGAAATTATATGACCCGTATATAAGGTAATAACCGAATATAAAATTAATAGTACAAATCCAATCCAAACACAATTTATCATCATTTGTTTCCTCTAGAAAATATTCCCAACTATCCAACAAAGCACCATTTCATTTCCATATATCTCTAGTAATGAAATCTATAAGCACACTAAAATTCCTATAATGGGTGTGAGTAAAAGACTTAGATTGGAACCACTAATGGCCCTTTTCATATACTCCCAAGGAATACATATGGATGAAATTATAATTACACAAATAGATATAAAAAACAATATATCACACAATCATAAAAACATATGATGATTCCATTTTGATTATATATACATACTTGAAAACCTTTTCAGAATGAATTCCAACAAGTATCATGATACTCCACTCTCAATGGGATTGTCCAAAAATAAAGTTGGGACATCACCCATAATTAGATAATTTAATGGATTATAAAAACTCTTATAACACCTCCCTCTTTAGAGACAGTCTTCTTTGCTCTACTTGTAAACTCAATTATAAATGACAGTAAAACAACACATAAATTATAGGATGAAATTTGAATATCAATGTCACTTCAAATGAAGCTTGAATCATAATCCTCATAATCCACATTCACACTACACAACCACATGTTACATGATTATATATGAACACATCAAGTGATCAATCATCTTAAATAGGTCTCTTAAGAAACAGACACATGAAAATAATCATACCAATAAGCTATGAAACACATATAGTAAATTCAATGGCTTTTAAATTGAAGGATATAAACATCAACATTACAACTCATCAAATGTTTCACCAACCAAAAAATTATAATATCAATAAAATAAATCCCTCACACCATGTCTAACAGCACATTATTTTAAGAGAACTCTATGTTTGATAGAATACAAAACACATAACAAAAATCTTAAAGCAGCCACATAATATTATTATTTAAATGTTTCTATCATTACCTAGCCATTGAATTAGATCTACGAATAAAAATTAATAAACTATAATATATATATATATTTATTAATGACTCAATACATATGTTTTTTTAATGATTAGTGAAAAATCACTCAATTATTTAATGAACACACATTATTCATCCAAAAAGGTTTTTTTTTCAAAATGGTTCGTATTGTTATTATGAGAGATGATAATAATTATTTTTTTAGAATTTTAAAAATTCTATTTATTGAAATTTATATTAAATTTTCAATCATAAAATATAAAATATCGTTGTGTGACTTTTTGGGAGTTTTCTGAAAATAGTGATTTTTTAGAGAATAGTTGAAAATACAACTTTTTATTGAAAAATATATTTTTGATTGAACTATTTTCAATTATGAATATTCATTAAAAATTGTATCAAATTAAAATTATTTCATATATTTAATTATTTCAACATATATTTTTTTAAATCATTATAATTATCTAGTTTAGTATAAAAACATTTTTATATTTAAAAGACATTTTTTCAGAAATAATTTTCTATTGTGTTTGGCATTTTATTATTAAATTTTTTTATTTAAATATATAGATTGGATAATAAAAAAAGTACATATATTTGGAATTATTATATTCCTATTTCTTTCATTAGTTTCATAATATTTTTTCTTTATGAATTGTATCCATAATATATAATGAAGACCATAGTATGGGTAAATCGGGGAATTAAGGCATAAAATAATATTATATGGACTGAAAATGACCCTAAAACTAAACATTATATCATTTTATGGTCATATATTAACCATTTAAAAACAATTTCTAAAATAAATTATCTTTGTTTCATTTTTCTTTGATTTTTAAAATAATAAATTTTATTTGACAGATAAATTCAAAAATATCACTTTTATTCCAATAATTAAAATAAAATTTTATAATAGGGATAACTAAACAATATGTAATTTTATAAATTTTTATTAAAAAATTGATGTAATTTTTTGGTAATTTATTTTAAATTGATAGTGATTATATATTTTAATTAAATTCTTAATAAACAACATGACAATAGTTGTTTAATTAATTAAAAAATTATGATAAATGATTTTAAAAATATTACAAGAAAAAAATATTGATTGAAATAACATGTTCCAATATCATTATAGATATATATTAAATTTTATGTATGTGTGATTGAATTATATTTAAATTCCCACTATATATTTATGTTTTTAATGTTAAATTGATGGAATAGTGACAAAAATACCACTTTCGATATATTCTAATGAATAATACTCTATTACATTATTTATATATCCTAAAAATTATATTAAACCAAATTATGCACATTTGTTTTAAAAAATCATCTCAGCTCAATTTTTGGATCATGTTTCCTTTTTATGGAGCATTCATAACCCTTAAATGGTAGAAAACAATAATATTTCGGTAATTCTCAAATTAGTTAACAGGATTTTAAAATAATAGATAATGGTGAAAAAATAAAAAAACATTTTGAAACATTAATTTATTAGTTTATTTAAAATAATAATATTATTATAATGTAATTATATTATTTTGGGTCAATTTATAATAATATATTGTACTAATTTAATTCTTTTAAAAATTTCATGAATCCACTTCCCATCACATATAAAAGTACATAACTTCTCTCTTTTCATTACATCTTATTGGGAATCCTAGATCAACCAAACCCTTCCCATTTACCTTATCAACATATATTAAATAATATATAGTTTCTTTTCCTTCCCAAATACCATATATAAGTCCCTTAAGTTGAGAAGTAAAATAATTCTATAGAAGAATCAGTAATTATCATTACCAAATCTATTTTTTTATTTCATCTTATATATCAAATAAATTTATTGAAACCATCCTAAACTAGAAAATTTAGTATCACCAAAATATCTTTTTTTTATTATGAAATTAGTACAACCATATTCTTTCTATTTTCTATCAAATAAAAATAGAAAACATTGCTAGTGTGTGTATGAATTATTATTTTCAAGTAATATTTTAATTCATTATTCATTACCGCTATACATGAACGATTATAAAGATGAAAATAATGATTATATAATATATTTATTTAATATATGGTATTATAAAATTATAAAATAAAATAATCCTCCTTACATTCCAATCGGTTGGGAAAAGATAATGTCCCTCATGTGCATGTGTGGACTACCAGCTCCCCCAAGAGATGCGATACATTTTTTTATGATTGAAATGGATGTTAATATGGATATATTTATTGAATATATATGATATATATGATACAAAAATAATCATGGAATCTTGAATTATAATTTACCATTATTTCTATCTAGCTATTGAAAAATGAAAAGGGATCATATCTATGTAGTGCCCATTGTCTCCATGAATAGTGTAATTCATTTTTTTAATATTTTAAGGATTAATATAAATATATACATATATTTCTTATATATTATATTTATAAATCTAATATATTAATGGATATTATAGAACCAATAAAATGGTTCATGGACTGACATGACTAAATGTGAATATACATGAAAAAAATAATAAACGCGTAAAATAATGATAATAACAAAAAATTGTGAAAAAAGGTTGATAGAATATAATAAATTGAACACATATATTATTATAGATTTTAATAATATTATATTATAAAATTATAATATATTCAATTTAATGTACGGTATGTTAGAGCACCAATAATGTGAGTCAAACATGAGTAAGGGATTTCATGTCAATTTACACTCTATTCAGACATATTTGGTTTTATACACCAATTTTTATTATGTGGAAAATATAATGACCCACAGAAGAAATTAACAGGGATATGTGTTTATTTTTAGTGACTAATGAAATAATTCTACGTACTACTTCATGAAAATGATTAAAAGAAAATACAATTTGATATATCTTTTTGAAAGGGTATGTTTTTCTACTATATCCTTATTATAAAAAAAATTGAAGTCATGTTTTTTTATAAAATGACTTATAATTTAAATTTTTTGTTATATTGGTCCCTCTAAATGTTTTTAATGGAATATTACTAATTTTTTTATAAATGGGTTCATTTTCATATTCCACTATGAAAATTCAAATTTAATGTTTTCACGTTAATGTATACAATGATATCATATTTTCCCACAACCATAAATGTTGTAAACTATTTTATTCTTATAAATGCTTTAAATGGTTTAAAAGAGTACGGTTTTAGTGAAAAATTATTTTAACATTTCCATTCCGGTTTCTATATTTCTCCAATGTTAATTATGCTATAATAAAATCTATATTTATAATGAATCGATGCTCATTTATTATCTATCATTAAATTTCCGGTCAATAAATATCTCTTGAAAAAATAAATTTCTTGGGATAATTTGACACTATATTTCTCAAAGATACCTCTATTATTTATATCATTATTTTGATTTATTACTAAAAATTTTCAATTCTACATAAGTTGTTTAACTTTGAATATTATTGGATTAACATGGGATATATTGTTGTTATATATTCATTAATAAATGATGATATTTTTGGAGAAAAAATAATGTAATGAATTTAAATCAATATATATTGAATAAATTATTCATGATGTAATGATTGTGGCATAGTTATAGATATCCCCTAGATGTATTGACTGGTCTCCTACTACATAGAATTTGGAAAAATTAAATGGGTTTTTTTGTTGTATATATACCCATAAAATAAACTGTCAGTGTCAAAAGGTGATAGCAATATGGATATCATGACTTCTAGGATCATTAAATTGTCTATTAATCATTTCCTTCATTTGTAATTTATTTATTATTATAAATTTGATTAATTCATTGATATTATCCATGGAGAAATTTCTAACTAATGTATTTTATTAAATAGAATGTGTTTTTAGGTATTTACCTTTCATGACTAGTTATGCTAAATTGATTCATGATAGATTATTTTGTATAAAACCCTCATTTGGAATATGATATAACCCTTTATTATATTCCTTTATGTAATTTTTGAATTTTTATATTATGGAAAGTATTAAGGATAAAAGATTTTTTTATGACATGTGTTTCATTTTACTAGAGTACTATGGTAATCAAGTTTTTACCTAAAAAATTACTAGTGAATTAGGATTAGATCCTTTGTATCCTAAAACAATTTATCAAAGTTGAAATTGAATCCATGTTACTATTGTTATTGTTTTATAGTTTGAATTAGAGGAATATTACTTGAAACCATGGGAATTAGATTTTAAATAAATAGAGTTATCTAGAGAATTATGATAATACATCACATTATTTGAAAAATATTACCTTTTGAGAGTTTCTGTTTTATAAATCTATATTAATGATAATTAGAAGCTAAATCAGGGTATTGTATTATTCAATAGTGCTTCTTAATGGATAAAATGTAATCAACACATGTAGACATGGTAGAGATTTCTGTGTTGAGTTAACTAATAAAATTTGTGATGGAAGTGAGTAGATCATTTCCATATTGGGGCAGTTTGATCATGTTAGGAAAAATATATAGGCCCATATATAACAACCAATTGTTCTATATCATGATTCACCTATGTTAGATCACTTCCCATGATAGTATCCTATACTATTTTGTAAAACCAGTAACTCTTTGGTAATTAAATAGTGGATTAAGTCCCTTGGGAAAATATTCAAAGAATTTAGAAGTAATTATTGTTAAATGGTTATTTTAGAAGTTCTCTATTCGGAAGGAAATTTTATTAAAGGATGGTAACTGATCAATGATACTAAATAGGATAAAGAAATATAAATCATGAAATTTAGAACTTTTAATGTTATTTTAATTAACAAATACTTCTTTCAATAACATAGAGATGAAATTGAGAGTATGTTACTAACATTAAATAAATAAGAATGATGAACAAATTTCAGACTATGGCCATAAATTTACATGATTATATTGCAATTCTTCCGAATATATACATAATCTTTAAAAATCACTGTTTATTTTATGGTATTAAGGTAAGTCTCTGAAATAAATATGATTGTAAAATTCTTACATCATATTATTGTGTATTATCTTGTTCCGTTAAAATAGAGATTAAATTTTTTAGATAATGTATCACTAAGTGAAATCATGTGAGAAGGAGGTCGAATGAGAATCGATAAAATAGTAAAGAGTTAAAGAACATGAATGAAATGACACAAAGAATACCATATTAAACATGTGGAAGTAAAAACCCTAGAATATTAATAAGGGACATGTGATTTTGATAATATTATAAATATAAGATTAATCTATGTAATTAATTTATGGAAAATAAACAACCTACTACAATCTAGTGGTTAAACCATAAATAATTGAAGAATTATTTAATCTAGTTCCAAAAGAATCAAGATAAATGTCCCTAGAATAATCCATGGGGAGAAGTTCAGGATTATATTATTAATATATTATAAATTTAATGATTAATTTTCCTGAGCATTTTTATTCAGTATTTAATTTGTAGATATAATTTTTCAACTAATTTTTTTGTTATCAAAGTGATTGAACATATAAGGAATTTTATATAGTATTAGTTTTTAGATTTATATGAATTTTTTGAATTTATTCAATAAACTATAAAATTGAATTGATGGTAGGGTGAAATGTTTATTGATTACATGAATAATTGAAAAAATTCTTCATATATTTCTAATGATGAATTCATATTATGTAGTTGGAAAAAGAGAATACTGAAATGTCATATGATAATGAGAATTTTTTGGTGACCATAAAAATGGTTAGGGGTTTTATGAAAAGTAATTAGTGATCGATTTTACAAAATTTTTGGATTTAAGGGGTATAAAAAATAGGGATAGAGGTAAGTACTTATTTTTTTCATTTAGGTTTTATTGTGATTCGGTTTATTGGAATGTTTTGATATAAA
The DNA here is from genome assembly GCA_963277665.1 of Viscum album. Lineage (NCBI taxonomy): Eukaryota > Viridiplantae > Streptophyta > Magnoliopsida > Santalales > Viscaceae > Viscum > Viscum album. The sequence continues at coordinate 1,303,152,162 of OY728145.1, forward strand.
AGGTGATAATGATATGACTGTGTATTGTATTTTAAGCTATTTATAACAATATTTTGTTAGGGAATAAATTGTTGATAAAATATTTAATATATTTTTTTATTGAGTTTGGATATATATATTTATTATGATTCATAATTTTGACAATTTCTAAAATTGATTATATTGATCATTGGGGGGATTATTTGTGGTTTTAGAGATAAATTTATTATTATATAACATGTGATTATGGTTTTTTTTCAAAAATATATTGAGATACGAGGAATAATTTTCCATTATAATATAGTTCATGAAATCAATCAACAACTAATTTTATTCCTTCTAGCATAAGGAAAATAATCATTAATATTCACAGAGTAAGATATGATGTGGAAATTTATTGAATCATAAAGAGATGGTGAAATTGTGATAATGAAACAGAATTAAATCTTGTAATTATTTTTTCTAGTTATATATATATTGATAGTAATATAATACCTCAACAATACGGGAAAATATATATAAATAAATTTTTTATTATTTTACCTTTATTTCTGACAAATCAGTGACCTTTTTACCCATCATATATGTATGGTATTTTTTGTCGCTATATTTATTGAAACCATGCTCTCTATAACACATTATTAGTCCTAAATAAGTACCTTTATCTTATATTTACATGTTTTCACATTCCACAATTTTTTCTCTTATTTTTAAACCTATTATTGTGTTATTATAAATTGCCTTAAAAGTGCAATATCCCTCTTTTTAATAGGATGTTTTATCAACCATTCTTATTATGTGGGTTTTCAAAAATAGATTACACATATTTTAAATCCTTTATTTCTAAGAAAAATTTCTAATTGTTAGAAATAAAATTATTTAAAGGGGGAGAATTAAACACCCAATGATTTTAAAAGAATAATATATTCCCTAACATAAACAACAGACAACACTAAGATTAAAAAAAATACATGACATTATTATTTAAATATGAATCTTATAACTAATAAATTTAATTTGATTTTGTGAATATGGATAACTAAATTATGATATATATATTTATATATGACCTACGAAATTAATATTTATTGATTAATTCTTTGAAAATAAGAAAAAAATTAATATATACTTTATATTCTTTATAATATGTTTTCATAAAAAGGGAGTTTATTACATCTTATGAGTTGATATTGTAATTAATATTTAGAAAATATTAAAATTTTATTTGATAAAAATAATATCATTTTTGAAATAATCGTATAAAAGATTCATTATGATAAAATCTTATTATTTTTCCGAAAAGAATAATTTTATAGTGAACCGGGACAATTACTCCTTTTATTGAAAATGGTATTGTTATTTAATCAATTAACAAGGTACCCTTTTGTTTTTAAGATTTTTAAATTTCAAATTATATATATTATATTATTTATAGTATAATTATATTATTTAGAAAACAATTTATGGTAACATTTATTATAAAACAATTTACACTGAAAGAAGTTTTTTTCTAAAAAAATTATTACTCATTGAATTTTTCTATTTAATTTTCTATTAATTTCTAAAATATATAAGACATTCATCATAGAAAATTATTTCAATATTTGGAGTCATGGGATAATAATTTGTTAAGTATTACCTATTATTTTCATTGTGAATTATTACCATATTATATAATTGACACCATAGTGAGAGTAAATTATATAATTAAGGTTTAAAATAACATGATAAGGAATAAAAATGACCATAACACATTCTATTATCTCATTTTATGTCCAGAATTTTTCTATTTTTATCTAGTTTTAAAAATATTGAAACCATTTGTTGTATCTCTTTAATATTGACCTTTATAATATTTAATTGAGAGTCAAAGTCCAAAATTTTACTTTTCTTCATTTAATATATATAAATAATTTTTAAATTGGAAAAATAAAAAATATGTTAGTTTAGAAATGTTTTTTTGAAATAATAATTATTAATTTATAATGGTAATTAATTTTATAATTTTAGATATTAAATAATTATATTAAATTTTTACGCAACATAGACATTATTCTCATTTAGTATTTTGTAAAAATAAATTCAATGAAAATAAACATATTATTGATCATAAAATTAGTTGAAATATAATATTTATTGTACTTTGTTGATAAATATATACTTTTATGTATTTTGGATATGATTTTAATGTAATTTCATCGTTTTTAATGTATTTAATGTCAAATTAATTGAATACTTTCAAAAATGATGTGATAGTGTTTTATAAAAAAAATATTATTTTATAAAATGAGTTATAGTTTATAAAAATATTATCCACTTCCAAATGATTTATATATGGTTTCGGACATCAATCATGGCCCATTTATGTGTCATTTGTTCTTTTATGGTAACATTCACGTCCTATAAATTGTAGAAAACATTAATCTTTCAATAAATGTCAAAAAATACTAATAGGGGTTAGTATTAAAAGATAAGGGTGAAATTTTTTCCAAAAATTGATCAAATATTATTAGATAAGATTATTTTGGTTCATAAACGTTTTATATTAAATTTAATCTAATTTAGAACAATTTTTACATAAAAAATAATTTATAATAATTTAATACTTTAATAAATTTCTAGAATACCCCTCTCCTCACGTATAAGAGGACACACCTTCTCTATTTTCCTTAATATATTTTAATAAACCAAGATTGAAAAAATAATATTGAATTACCTTATAATAATTTTTTAATAGTTACATTGGGTCTAGACCTTCCAATAGACAACCCTGGGTCACCTAAAATGGCATCTAATGGAATTCAGCCAAAGAAGATGTAATCATCATTATTGACACTATTAAGTTCATTTTATATTCTACGAAATCAAAATTATTTTTACCCACTCTAATTAACATAAAAATTATCATAAATATACTATAATGTTATTATTATATTTTGAGAATGATATTCCATATCGTTTGCATCCCATAAAAATGGAAAACATCTGTCTTAGGTATGTATGGACAGCCATCCCCATGTAGTAGTGTAATTATTTTTTCAAACAATTTAATTTTATAGTTAAAAATATATAACTGATGAATATATATATATATATATGATAATTATGAAATCATTATGTGTATTTAAATAAATAATCATACCTATATTCTTACCACCAAATATTTTGTGAAACGATAATTTTGATGGCATGTATGTGTGGACTACCACATCCCTGAAGTGATGTGATCCAATGTTAATTTACACATTACATGGATGGTATTAATAATTTTTTTAAATTCATATATATGATATATATGATATAAAAATTATCCTTCCTCATTGAATTGTTATTTGATTTTCTTTCATTCAATTCATCAAAAATGGAAAATAGTGTTAATGCATACATATGATCTATCGTCACCGTAAATGATGTTATTTATTTTACTATCTATTTCTTTTATATAAGATTATAATTTTTTTTATAATTAATATATATGAAATTATATCATAAATTACATTTAACATATTATGGAGCCATGAGAAATATGAAAATGTCATGACTACTAAAATCAAAATATACATGAATAACAAATTATATAAACCCAATAATATTAATAAGATAATATTATTTATAAATGGTTTGGAAATGTTAAAATTGGAAAATATAAGAAAATATTGATGGATAATAGTTCTATTATAACAGTGTAATAAATTAAAATTTATTATATGGTATATTAGAGCATATACGAGGTTCTTCAAACTACTCATAAGGGATTTTATCACAATTTACACACCACTATGTGATATTTGGTATAATGAAATTTTTTACTTTTTTCATTATAAATATCCTTTTATGTATTTTAAAATAATATATATTCATTAATTATTATTAAATTTTCAATTCATGTTACTCGTTGAGGATGAATATTAGAGGTAAAGTGTTATCTTATTTTACTTTTTGATCAAGAATGTTTTCCTACCAAAATCTATATTTTATTCAAAATTATTTTAAGAAATTCATTTTCATTACTAAAATTATTTATAAAGGATTTTTTTTCAAACATCTACTTCTAAATTAATTTAAATAAATATTTATAATATTTTTTTAAAAAATGTGTTAATTTTCAACAACCTCATTGAAACAATAAACGTAATGTTTTATTCATGATATAATGATGAGAATATATTTTATAACCGACATTTCCATTTTATACTATTATCCCATTATTTATATTTTCAATGGTCAAACAAAAAAAATTAACGAATTATGATTTTAATAGTTCCCTTCCATTTTCATTATTTTTTCAAAGGAAATGATTTTACTGTTGTACATAAATTCTTTATTATATAACCATGATATTTTAGGTATTTTTTAATCTAATTTTATTCTATTTGATATATTGAGGTACAGAAAAACACATATTTGAAAACCAATTATATAAATAATATTATTTAAAGGTGATGGTTTTAACCAAGACATTAAAATATTAGCTATGAATTGGTGTAATTGAGATATTTAATTAATATTGATTATATATGTATAAATAAATTCAATTATATGAATTTATTACGAATAAAAATAAAAATCAATTGAAAGTAGAAAAAATGTTTTCCTAAAAAATATTATTATGCTTATAATATATTTTTATCATATTAAGAAAATTAAAAACTACTTGTGAAAAAATTTAATGAAATTTATCTAATATAATATCATCAAATAATTATTTTATCATTTTTTTGGTATTTTTACTAGGCAAGAGAAAATAATAAATCCAATTTAGTTTTAAAAAAATATATTCATCTAAAAAAGTGGTTTAATCCAAATTTATTCAGGTATTTAAAAATTAAATATGAAATATCATATCAACTTTATTTTAAAATAATCATCTTAATTTTCTAAATAATCTTTTAAAGTGAATCTCACTATGATTTTCATTTTATTTTCCTTAAAATATAAATTTTTTGATGAATTATGATAAATATTAATTTTTTATTAAAAGCTAACTTTTCATTGAATGAATTTAGAAGTTAATTTTATTTTTAAAAAAGATTCAATATTTTTTTTTCATTCCAATTATATTATATTAAATACAATTTGGGTTAGATTAATCAATTATATGTTCAATTTTAATATAAAACCATTTTTATTTTAAAATTATTTCCTCCGTTAAACCATTTTTCCTCACATATAATTGTTTATTTTCAAATTAAATTCTCCGACATCAGTAATTTTATTTTCCGAAATTTGATTCCAAATTTGGAATAAACATAATAATTATTGTTTAAAAATTTCAACCTATTGTTTTTCATAATAAATATTCGAAATAGTAAAAATCCATTAACTCGGTCAAGGATAAAATGAGATTAACAAGGGTTTAACCTGAAATTATAAGGGGTAAAATGACCAGTAAACCTATCTAATTTATATGTGATGTCGATTTATAGAAGGTATCTACTCCATGGTTTCATAATTTTTCGTTTGGGGCCTTTTGGTGATTGAAAAAATATTCGTGTAATTATTTTTTTTTATTACCAGTGTGTCCTCTCACCCACTATTAAATGGACACCCCAATCTTATCATATCCACAATTAAATAAAAAATAATATTATCTTATTCAAAAAACAATCCTTACATAATTTCCTACCCATGTCCTAGATACCGTGGTATGATTATTATTGTAATGTCCCATTCCAGATTCCACAAAACGGTTCAAATATCTAGTGGGTCACATGGCCTCAACCATCCATCCCCGTATGAAATGAGGTCACCGACTAGTAGTGAGGGGATAGGTTGTGTCAGTGGGGATACTATTCCATCATGTTATAGTGTATTGTAGTGGTATAATATCAACAGTCAACTACAAAAGTACTATATCATCTAGAAAGAAGATAAATATCAATGACAGGAATAAATAAAAAATTACAAAGGAATTCCCATAAATATAATGATGTGTCATGTCTCTATAATGATGGAAAATAGGTCAACCATCATCTAGTAAAATACATGAATTGAAATAAAAAATTCCAAAAAGGACTATCCTAACTGGCATCATGAGCCTAGCACGGTCATATTCTCTCATGCTCCTAAGGAACATGTAATCATCATCATACATATAGAAGTTTCATTAGTTCCTACTTGTATGCAAGAGGAATATATGTGTATCAATTAGTGGCTTGAATAGATTGGGAGATAAAACTTCATATTCCACCACCAACTATGTCTACAAAAAATCCATTCTATGTAATATAAATAGTGGAAGTCTGAAATTTATATAAAAGGTATATTAATACTAAAAGTAAAGTTTTATCTTGTCTAGAAAAACATTTCTTCCATCAAACAATAGTTATTCTCCCATAAACATGGGTTGTTATAAATATAAATAAATTATTGATACAATCTAGTCTATCCACTATAATTTGATATACATACCATTGATATCTATAAAACATTCCAAAATTTAAGCATCATCCTTTCCATGTAATCAAGTGTAAATATCCACATGAACACATTGTATAATCTAGTGTAATCTACAAAAAAATTACCATGTACAAAATAATGTTAGATCATTAAGGGATAAATCTATGATACTCATGACCAATTCATTCCTATAAAATTATAGGAGAAACTCAATAGAAACATTGTAGACGCATCGGTGGGTTCTCAGGGGAACACCAACAGACCATGTCCTATATGAGGACAATAAATTCAGATCCATGTGGTAGCAAGGCTCAAATATTCATATAGAATCTTGATCCATAGATTACATAGGTCCAAGGAATCCCCTACCACAATAATGACCAATGGAGTATAAATTTCTATTGTGTCTGATATAATTAGGTTCCAAGGATTAACAGGCCCAAGGAATCAACTACTATAATCACTTTACCGTCTTGATCCAATATTCATTTAATAATCATCAATATTCCATGAGTTCATCCAACTCATTTGTATTATTTTAATAAACTACATTTAAACAAAATAATCATTTATAAATATCTAAACACATGGAAAATTAGGAATAACCTTTTAAATAAAATATTAAACAATTAATTAAATTTAAAAAGGTCCCAAAATTAGTGATGATCTAAAATGCACTCAACGAGGTGGTATAAAATTAAGAAGATAAAATACATGCCCCATTGGTTACCAAGGTTGGGAAAAACCATAAAAAATAATAATAGTAATAAATGGGAAACCTAACAAGCTCCAATTCATAAAATTCATCCATTTAATTAATTAAAGAAAACCTATGGAATGTTTTTCATGCGAAAAAACTACAACTAGGCATATAAAACACAAAAACCTCAAGGGAAAGGTATATACCACCTACTATAGGCTGATTATATTTAACCCATCTAGTATTAACCATATATTTTCACTAGATTGGAAGAAAAATGATGAATATAAAAAAAATAGAAATATAAAAAATTAGATTCCTCTGAAATAACACTATTGATAAAAATTCTAATGAATAAGAACACAAATTGATTTAATAACATACTTAAATAAATACAATGTGATAATAAGTTCATAAATCTAAATCTAGATGATGAAATATGATCCAAGCCTATAAATTGGATTGAGAGGAAAGCTCCAAATGTGTGGATGTCTTCGGGTAAAAAAATAGGATGTATGGATAAATCATTAAATGAAATTGTGGAAAATAGTCATTTCCACCATAAAATATGCGTAGAATTATCTTTACCATATAAAAAGAGAAACCAAAATTATTTCCTATGTAGAGTTTGACTAACCATGTGAAAACCATCCCCAATGCCACTTTTGAAAATTACAGTCTCACTTGAATGGGTGTGCACCCTTTTCTTCACTATTTCCTCAAGCTGTGTATGATCCTTTATCTGTATTCCTTTCCCTTAAATAATTTTTCAAATTGGGTTGATAGTGTAACTATATATTTACTAACTACGTAGCCTTGCATAGATTCCCAAAACGTTGAGCTTCAGGATACAACAATGACTCAAACAGCACAAAAACACTTAGGGTCTCAAAACACACCCAAATTTGGTCAAAACAAAGCATTTAAACTAAAAAAATTATATCTCATAGGAAAACCGAGGATCATAAAATATATCACCATAATGAAATTCATCCCTGAATTTACCATCAATGGATTTTCATGAATTTCCTAAGAGGAACTCTATCAAATGAGCTCATACATTGGACTCCCACTCACTTGTCTCATCCAATAAATAAACCTAATTCTATATCACCTATACTAGAGGAACTGGCCAAAATAGAATAATCTTTCGGGTCATGTCAACATCATAAACTGGATTCTCATCAAATAACAGATATGTATGTAACTCAACCTCCTCATGAAGTATAATATGAGATGGATCTAATTGATAAATCCTTAGCTGAGTCACATGGAAGACATCATGAATGGCCTGGTTCATATGAGGAAACTACAACTAATATTATATTGGACTGAATCTCTCCATATTCATGAACAAACTGATATATCACGATGAAGGATAAAATTGTCCCATAATTATTCACATTCTCAACCTCATTAGGTACATAGAAATACTTATACATGAACTTGAACGTCATAGGTTATTAGTGGAGATCAATAAAATAGTTAGGTCCACACTCTACAAAATCCATCAACATTCAAATCAACTGTACCTCCTTTCAATTCTCCTGAATTAGGTGATTTCCTATCAATGATTCATTTCCCACCTCTAACTTTCAATGGTTTTATTGACATGGACTACCATACAACTCCACTTATGGTTCCATCTATATCATTAGGTAAAAACATTTTTATATAATTACCTAATTTCAGGTATATGTCTCTCCCCAGTGCTTCTAAAATCCAGGACTCTTTCCCAATGGAAGTCCTTAAGAATCGGTTTTGTTATCTATGACTAACCATCAGTAAGAGGTTCGTATTTCAGGATCAGAATAAATTTATTACAATAATATCTCTACAAACTCTACAAAAAGTAATACATAATCATAAAATCAATATATTATTCAACAATCTTAGGAACCCTATGAAATCACTCTATATCACTGTTATAAAACCCCCAAATCTCATGTACTGAGTATGTTACCCTAATTGGTTGGAAATTTTAACCCATCATGAGCTTGTCCGCAATAACCCAAACACCGCTATTACTTCATGGTGAACTTGGAAAACTATTCACAAAATCCATCAGAACAAATTTCAATTCCACTAAATAATGGGTAACTACTATAAAATCCTATTTGTTCACTAATGATTCATATTCTTATAAATATTGGTGGAACACCTCAAGAAAAAATAATTTACCTCGTAATTCATTCCTAACAACCAATACTAGTGACAGAAATCGTGATACTTCTTTGTAACATCGTGATGAAATGCCCAAACTGATGCATGGAACATTCACATCATCTCCTCATTTTTGTATACTAGGACCCTATGTGACCATCAATACCAAAAATCTCATCGTCTCCCATGGTCCAACTAGGAGGTTGTTCCTCACCTTCCATACTCTTTTATAGGAATAATCCATTAGTGTGTGATAGTTGATTCATCCTTACTCTATCCAGATGTGGAGAGGTCATAGATAAGGAAAAAATAGTATAATCCTGAACGTAATTCACCTTAAAATATATATCAAAAACCAGGGTAATTATCTTCTACTCTCTACTGGCCCCATAAAATACTTATATATGAGTCCTCTTACTCAATGCATCATCAACTACGTTGTCCGTTCCAGGAATTTAGGCCAGATCGAATTCAAAATACATTAGGAACACAAAAAAACGTCACTAGCACATAATAACATCATGATATGTAAATATTTACTATATAATTTTGTATTTCGTATACACCACCAAAAACTCTCCCATTAAATAATGTCACCAACAGTTTAATTAATGAACAACTTGAGATAAAACAATATCACTTGTTGGGTAATTCCTCTCATGTTCCCTTAGCCGATGAGACATGTATTCCATGACTACATTCCCCAGCATCAAATTTTATCCTATATTATTACTTGATGCATCATAATAAATATTATAGCTTTTACTAGGCTCTAGAATAATATAGAACAATATTGATTTCAGCCCCCATTCATCTCATGAAAGGTTATCTCACCTATAACTATCCATATAAACATCAGACCCTTCATTCATAATCTAGTAATAGGTGATTCTAAGCATGATAAGTCTTGAATAAAATTCCATTAAAATCCATCTATTTCTAAGAAACATTTTTTATCAAATATGTTCTTTTGAAAATCCCTTTAAACTACATATCTCACTTTCTATGGGTCATTTTATAATCCTATATCTAAATTAATATTACCTAGGAAGTGAAGCTTTCCCATCTAGAAGTGCCACTTTGTGGGACATGAATATAAAATATTATCTCCTAGTGCATCCAAAATGATCTCATGAATTTCGGAATGGTTTTCTCAATTGTGAGAATAATCCATGATATCATCCACCAATACCACCAAAAATGAATCTAGATAAGGATGGAAACTCACATTATCATCTCCATGAAAACTAATAGTGCATTTTTGAGACTTAAAAACATTACCAGATACTCATATAGACTATAACTAATATGAATATATATATGTTATGTCTATAGGTTGAACATTAACCTTGTGATAACATAACCATAAATAAATTTTTGAGAACTACTATTCTACTCAGATCTGATTAAAATAGTTATATCTCTTTTGGAATGGATATCAGTTCATAAACATAAACTAGATTAACATCTGATATTCAACATATAACTGGAAGGAATGAACCTTTATTGCCCTAAATAAGGACCAGATAACCCCATAGATATATTTTTATGTATAAAACCCTATTTCCCCAAGTCCTCTATCTCCATATTGGGTTCATGCCACTCCATTGTTGGCATTCTGTAAGGATGAATGGATTTCGGTTTAACTCCTAATACTATTGGGATAGATAACTCTGCCGCTCTCTTGGGAGGTGAACCAAAAAAGTCACATAAGAAAACATACCTGAAATGATCATCCACTTGTGTAAATCATCTTTTCATGATCGATATTCATCAAGATATAAATTAGAACTTTGGGTCTTCATTCTACCTATCCCATGATTATATGGTCCAATTCTACATTCATGTACATCCTATTCAAATTTTTAAATACAAACTTTATTCTATGGAGATATAAAGGTCACCCTCTAGTAATAGGAATTTATATAGGCTCAAAAATTAACTAGCTAGTACATCCCAAAGGAGAGGTCAAACTATGTCACCTGGAGGAAAAAATGATCCTATAAAAAGTGACAGCCACAAATATAAAGAATAAATCCAAGAACTAGTATACACCCTCAATTATTGTTTCTAATAGAGAATCAAGGGTCATAAATCCCTCAAAAAATAAAACAATTTTCCCAAGGATCTCTACCATATGTAGGTCTTTGAAACTATGTGAAGCACCTATATCAAAAAGTGCAGATTCCATATTAGAGGCTACTAAAATCATACCTATCACTGTAGATGGGCTGATGATCATCTGCTTAGGTGTAGGATATACATAATTAATCAGGACTAAACTAATATTATGGGAAATTACCTCACTATCTAGAGTAATCCTAATCTACATAGTTGGTAAAACCGATTCCAAGATGTGTTGTTCATGACCAAATACTCTTCCTAAATTGAATGTATGACCACAGATTCCATCCATACAAAGAGATATTAATCCCACTCCTAAACCTGGAGTCAGATTCGAACCCCTTCCACTAACTTCAAGAGTGATGTTTTGAAAAAAATATTCAATATGTATCCCATTCTTCTAAAAGATAACCACTTGACTAGGCCTTGATCACAATGATTTCTCATCCTCCCCCAACTTCTACAGTAATGAGATAATAAATGGTGGCTATCACTAAAAAATTAGCCAGTACTCCTGTAATGAGAATCATCAAAACAAGGTTTCTTTCTACTATAAGTCTAGGCAGTAGGTCGATAGACTACACTTCCCTACACTACACCCCAAACATTACATAGGTTTCTCTTAATAACCATCACATTATCCACAATGTTAATAGTTTTTGTTATCATGGACACATTGAACTGTGATCGAGTGGCATGTATAATACCTTCCATGAAGTGTCCCTCCCACGATGGATCGTCAACCACATATATCGGCACAAAACAGTAAAGATTATTAAATTATTCCCAGTATTCCATAATTTTCATCGTGTCCTATGTAGATACATGAACTCATTTGACATTTCAGCTATCAATGTCTCATGGAAAATTTAATCATTTAAATTCGATAATAAATCCCCACCAAACATATCTCACAACACATCATCGTAGTTCAATACATCCCATTAGATCTTAGCTTCACTTGGAAGAATATATGGTACAAGCTTCACAATCATCTCAAGATGTGTCCCTAAATGCACAATGGATGAAAAAGGTATTATTGATTCGCATCTCAGATACCTGGAAACTTACATCCTTGCAAAATATGGGTTGATGTTTCTAATAGAACACATACATCACCTCCTCCATAGACGAGGTAGGTTTTTGTGTTCCTGGATTTAAATGAGTGAATTTTATAAAACTCTCACGGAACAATTCCAAAATACCAATAGCTAGAAAAATCATGGTACTATAATTTTCCCTACAGGAGTGTATACAGGTATCTGATGGTTCACCACCTATTGACCCTATTCATCTCCACACTCCTAGCTTATTACTAGTGGTTATTATAGAGGCGTGTATCCAAAATGTGAACACCTTCCTCGAAAAATATTAGTAACAAAAATGTCACATTTCATTAATGTTGGATATGAATTGTCATTATTAGAAAACAATTTAACCCATATAACATCACCTAAATCGATTATTGGGGAAAAGAAACATTTGTAAACATCAATAGATACACTAACAATGTACCACTATAAATGTGGTTCAATGTATAGTTCTCTGTTTTCACTAATTTTTATTTTTTATTCACATTAATACCATATTTTCCAATAAATGGTTGAATTGAATGGTTCACCACTACTAATCCATAAGGTCACATACACCTCATGAATTGTAATATTGTGTCAAATTAATCCACATAAAAAAAATTCCAATCATTGTAACCAATGGTCCTTGACTCAATGTTTCATAGTTGACTTATTTTCGTTTTATCTATATCATAATCAGGGAAACACTATTTATTATATGGGAGTTAGTCTAAGTATTAACTATGTTTCTGAATTACCTAAAAAAACTATTAGGATACATAATATATCACACAAGGAACATATAAAAAACTTATTCTATCATGAAATTAATTCTATTAGTAATGTAATAAAACATTGAAAGTAAATCCTAATAGGTTACTAAAATGATGCATCATATTCATCCACTCATATAATTCATAAATTGTAAAAACATGTCCTCAATCACATTAAAAATACATCACAATTCAAGTGAATCACATAAAGTTGTATTTAATCAAACTATAATAATAAAAATATATGAAATATGAATTCCCATATATGGAAATTTTTCATTTATCTATACATATGTCAGCTACCCCTAGGTACAACTCATTACAAAATTACAATTCCATCAAATTCTATAGACTATTTTTTCAAAATAGTAAACAATGAAAACAAATTCCTTTCATACAACTTAGTAATGTCATGATCTGGATTCAACTAAATTGTTCCATGATCTGGTAGGTCACATTCCCTCAAGTGCAACTCCCCATATTTCAGAGGCTACCAACTATTAACAAGGTCATGTGTCGTGCCCTTGGGGATACTATTACCTCATTATCGAATGTAGATTAATAGTATAACGTTAATATTAAATAGAGGAAGTAATAAAACATCCATAAAAAAGATAAATATTCATGATATGAATAAATAAACAATTCCATAGGAATCCGTATATACAGAATGATGTGTCATGACTCTATAAGAAATGAAAATAGTAATATGTGTATAATGTACAATGCATGAATCAAAGCACCAATAAAGAAAATAAGGACTATCCATGATAACATCATGATCCTAGTTTGGTCATGTGTTGTCTTATTCCTAAACAATAAGAAATAATTTATCATAGAACATGTTCATGGAAAGGTCACTACTTGCATCCAAGATGTATTTCTAGGTAAACAATAGTGGCATCGACATGAAATTAGATAATACTATGTAGGCCCCCCCCAATGATGTCCATAGAAAATCTAGAATGTATACTATAATAAATGGTAGTGTTAATTATATATTACATACATATCATCACATAATGTAAAATGTGATCCTACCCAACCAAACATTCCTCCATGAATATAATAGTCAAGAAACCATAAACAAGTGAAGTAATAAATAGAAATACGGGAGTGATACAATGTAGTATAAGAACTGTAATCCAATACACATTCTAGTTCTATCTATGAAAAAGAAAAAAAATCTACATCACAGAAGATCCTCAACCTAGTTGTTGAGGACTCGGAAAGTGTATCCAAGATACCCGAGATCAAAACTGGGTGGATAAATAATTTTTAGCTCCTATAGCAGGACTGTAGTTGGTACTATAGAAAGTACTGTAGCTTCCAGAAATATTAATCTAGTTAGGCTTTTGGGCCACCGATTTGGGCCTCGGGTCTTTTAAGGCCTACGGGCCACCCCAGGTTTTCGGGGTAGTAAGGATTTCCGGCAACATCAAGGCCTTAGGGCCACCTGAAATTTGACATTAATGACCAGGAAAACTATACAAGGATTAGATTCCATATGGGGATTCCGAGAAGGCACATTCACTAGAGGAAAATATGAGTGGATTTGTCATAAAGAGACGGTATGACAGTGCCATCAGGACCAGTATGTGCCTACTTGGTAAGCCTAGCTGAACAAGACATGCAAAGGTGGATAAATAATATCATGATGAAGAATCTAGGGGTTGAAGTTCAAAGTATAGACTGTATATTTCCTAAGAATTATGGGTTATATAACCTCTAATCCTACGGGCCTTGTAAAGTATCCCACTCATCCCATTAAAGGGGGGTTATCAAAAATAAATAATGGCCTTCGGGCCATTTGGGAAAAAATATCCACACATTCCTTATCACATTATCAAGTGTAAATATCCATAGATCTACACCATATAATCAAATTTCAACCACAATGGTCCCTCCTTGAATACTAACATGTCATAACATAACATATTAAACTCGTGGTAAATAAGACTAATGGATTCACATCAAGTCCAATGAGCAACATGATGGAAACTGGCTAAGGACCATGGTGGGTTCCAAAGAGCATGTCAATGAACCATGTCCAGTGTGAGCCAATGGAAGATGAATCCAAGGTGTTTCAAGGACCAAGGAATCTAATGAAATCAATATCTAATGAGTAAATAAACCCAATGTCTCCACTACTATAATCAAAACTCATTGAGTTTAAATTTCCAAGTCGTTCTATGGAATTAGGATCCAAGGAGTAACATGTCAAAAGTATCAATATCCACAGTCACATTATTATCTCAAGTCAATAATCCATTCCTCAACATTAACATTCTTGGATTCCTTATAACTCATTTCCAAAATTACTATAAAATCCATTTTAATAATAAATTCATTCAGCATCATGTAAACACAAATGAAAGGAGTAATTACCTTCCTCTTATTATTTAAATTAATTTAATAGTGTCACAAAATAAGTGGTGAGATATCAAACACCCAACCAAGTAGTATAATAAAGGGAAGATACAAAGTAATAGTGAATGGGTGTCTTAGGTTAGGGATAAACCGCTGATAATGATTATTTCATTCAATGTGCAACCCAATAGGTTCCAATTCATTAAACTCAACAGTTTAATTATTTTAAGGTGCACCACCAGAATGTTTTGTGTGAGGAAAAACTATAGCTAGTAATATAAGGCACCAAACCTAGAGGGAAAGCTATATAAAAATTAAAAATGGTCTCTTGTAGAGTGATCATCAAGTGACAATCTCTGATTTGGTCCAGAATTGAATAAGAATGAAGAATGGATGAAAAGACTAAAAATAGGGCATATTTTCTTTCACCAAAATATATCCATTAATATGAACTCGAATGATGAATGGAATAAGATGACCAAAGAAAATACTAGAACATATCCAATGAGATGATGGGTTCTAAAATATATTCCTATAAACAAAACATGAAACAATCATTCAATTTTGATTCCATGGAGAGTTCCAAATGCAATGTTGTCTTCTATAATAAAAATCAGAAGGGGGTTACATATTAAAATGATATTGGGGGAAATCTTCATTTCCTATTAAAATATTAATTTCATGGATTTCAAAATCATGAAATATTCATATTTAGTTCACTGCTCAAATGTATATCGCTTAGAGTTTTATCTGTACCGTTTGACTAACCATACATGTATCATGTCTATTGCCTCTGCTAAAAACAAGATGTCATATCCCGTGTGAAATCTCCATTTTCATTATTTTTCCTAAAACCATGTTGGATTCTTCTTCCTTATTCTCAACACCTAAATTGTTTCTTAATCCATGTCGTCTATCCTTCATGGTTTATAAAAACATGGTGTCCCTTCTTTGCTACACAACATTTTGGGCTTCAAGCACTAAAAAACACCAAACACCGCCCTGAATCTCCTATGATCTCAGAATTCACTCACATTATATCAAAAAAAGAGTTAAATTGATATTTATATATATATATATATCAAACTAAATACCAATATTTTTCAAGTTGACCCTCTGGATACGAATTTTCTTGATAATCTAAAGATATTCTTTGATGAAGAGGTATTGTTGAAAATAGATAATTTTAATATTATTTATTATTCCACATCCTTTAAATACTCTCCAAATATGAAGAATTAATAAAACTAGTATCTAGAATATTACATGTTGTTATTATATTAATGGAATATCATTTATCCATATGACCCTTTATAAAATGGGAAATAAAACAATGGATCGTGTTTATAGAAAACTACCACCTCTTAAACAAATGCAATTATTTCTCCATCACTACATTGAATGGACTAATGTAATGATAGTTTTTACTTATTTATATCATATTTAAGCTAATAATAAAATTATTCAATTATAATATACCATATAACTTCTTAATGTTAGTCAATTAAAAATTAATAACACTAGTTTTGTTGTATTTTTTAGAAAAAATACATAATAGAGATAAATAAATGAATTACACCATTCATGGAGATAATAGGTTGTACCAAGACATAAATGTAATTTACAATTTTTTAATGAATATAATAAAATAAAATTATAGAATATTTCAACTTTCCATAATAATTATAATATCATATATATTCAATAAATATATATCCTTTTTTGATCAATGTCATTATAAAATTAGAAAAATATCAAATTGATTTGTGGAGGTTATATTCTATACATAAACATGGGAAATTTTATAATTTTCAAACATATTGGAAGGTAAAAGGGTTGTTGAAAAACATCAACTAAATAATTATAATTATATACAAAATATAATATATATATATATATATATATATTCCTTATATCCATCATTATATACATCTGTGAACTATGGTGATGGATAACAAAATTCATCAGTCCATAAGGTGGTTGTTCACTATATACACAATAAATAGTTACATTTCACAGTTGATGGAATAAGGGATTGATATATGTTATAAAATTAATAAAAATCAGTTTATGAATAATACTTGTGTAATTATTGAATAATCATTTTAGAATGTTTTAATGAGATGGTGGATTAAATAAAATGAATACACATGGTTATGAACTATACCTCTTCTTCATATAACTACTTTAGGTTTATGGACAAGGACTTCCTAGGTTGGATCTATGGTCAGAATAGAGACTATATATCATGATAAGAAATATATATAAGGTGTTTGATAATCTGTTTTCAAATAAATGGGCTATTGGAGTGTGGAGAGGAGAGGACATGGAGTTTCCCTTTGTAAGTGGAGGAAGGGACACACTTGATTTTTAAAAAAATAATAAAATATTCCCTTGTTTTACATGAATATAATGGATTAAAAATGGTCCATTCCCAAAAAAAAATTTCCAATAAAGAACATATATTCATTAAATTAGAAATTATATAAATTTTTTGCTTCACAATACCCTCTATCATTTTAGATGAACAACTATGTAAACACGTTTTAATCTTCACCATAATAAATAATTTTTACTCTATTGTTCAATAAATTATAACAAAAATTTTATATTTCCGTTATGGAATAATTTTAATTAATATAATTATAAATATTAAAAAAATTTAAAAAAATTCAATTCAAAAAATTGTAAGAATTTAATGTTAAATTAAATTCGTAACTGCGATGAAAATCTTTTTTTCACAGAAAATAATTTATTATGTATAAAATGATTTTATATGAAAATTATACATATAATTGATTATAATAAACTAAATTGAATTAATATTATTATTAATGATCAAATTTTAATTTTTAATAAATTATAAATAAGTTAAACAATATAAATTCTTTAATTAAAGTTGTATTTTAAAAAAATTTATTTTTTTCTTTTCCTTAAAAAATGAACTTTTCATAAAAATTTATAAAATAAGTATCATAGGATAATTTTGACATTATTTTTCAAAAATAATGTTAATTTTTTTATTGTTGTAAAAATAAAAAAAAATCAAAATAACTTTTCACAACGTCAAGAAGGATATTTTTATAAAAAACGTTATTAGACATAATACTGGATTTATTCTTTTACCATGCCTGAAATGATGATGCAACATTTTAATGAGTATATAATATATATATTTAATTTAAATAATTCACTAATAGTGATTAATTTATTTTTTGAAGACATATACACCTCTCTAGGAAAAAATTATTTTAAAAAAAAAATTATTTTTTAATCTAAATGTTTTTTTCCATTCTAAACCAATGATTAGAAAAAAATTTATTTATCAATGTGTAAACAATGTACATGATATAATTTGGTAATATATATTCATACCTTAAAATTTATTTACATGGTTATAATGTAAAATATTAAATAATATATTTTATGAGCTTTTTAGGCTCGGTACTGTGTGTTGTATGTGCTATCAAATCAAGTGTTCTTATTTTGAAATATGTTTGTGTTATATTCTACCAAAAATTAAAAATTTAAATCATATAAATATTAAATTAAACTTGGAAAAAAGTTCTCAATATCATTTTTTGAAATCCTACATTGTAAAATGTGTTAATAAGACGTCCACTTCATAAGAGAGAAATGGGAGAATGAATGTAATCAAGAGTAACAGATAACTAGAATTATAAGAATGGAAAAATGATTTGTAAGTGAAGATATGGCCATGGAAAAAAAATTATAAAAAATAATGATGTAGATTGAAAAATAACATTTTTCCTAATATCGTTAATGATCATTATAATTATGATGACCAAAAAACCATAGACCAATGTGTTTTGAAAACAAAATCGATTCCTTAAAAAATGAATGAAATAACAGAATATTTTTATTTTAATATCCTTTTCCCAGAGATGAGGAATTAAATTACACTATAAATGAAGAATATAATGAAATATATTTACTTAGTAATTATAATTCCATATATTATTAGATTCCCTCAACAATGTCATATTTTCTCTAAACAACAAGTATTTAATAGTATATTTTAATTTCTAATGATCTAAAATCCACATTATATTTATTTACCACATTATTTTTAAAAATAAATTTTTATTTAATGTATACATCATGCATTCCAATGATATTTATTTCACCATTTTCTCCATTCCTTTTTGAAATCTAGTATCATGACCTTGTCAGGCGTAAAAATTTGTATATTTTCGATAAATATTATATTAATATAATTACTGTAACATCGCCAAAAATATTCTAAAAATCTTTATTAAAAAAACATCAATCATGAATTATCATGTAAAACTAATATATTATCAGTACCTTTAAACTTATAAAAATATCATTCATCTTCAAATAAATCATCATATTGAACCTAGGTGTTACATATACCTCTACTCATTAAAAATTCATCCAATTTTCCATTAGTCACATGATAACCCCATAACATAAGACCTCAAAAGGTATATATAAAACATTGAAATTATGATCAACCATAAACTCCTAATCCCATTATGGTATCTATAAATATTAATATAATCATACTTGATAAAATCTATTCTTACATATAAATGGAATCCTTAGATTTATAATGATCATTATAACTAAAATTTCATTTTTTGAAATACTTCGGCAATATAGTCCTAGAATCCCAATACATAAATACGTCAACCCTTTATGTTATAATTATTGGAATACCATAGGTCATTACATGTTTTTGCATTTAACCTCTCAAAGTGGGAATCAAATATAATAATTTCATAGTTCCCCACATATATGAAAACTAACTATAAAAAGATATCCATGATGATATTTATTTCTCTCAATTGAACTCTAAACAATTACAAATTAATTCATTCTTATATTCCCTTTATTCCCACACATAATAAAGTATTTTTATTTCATTGATATATTGTCCTATGTGTATCTTTCCACATTTATTACATGTAGTAAATTTATTTATATTTCCTCCATGGTCTCTACCACTACAGATCTTAGTTGACTACATGCTCCTCTTCTTTAGTGAGCCTAAGATTTAGTTAGGGAATATATTGTTAATCTATATTTGGATAACTAATTATGAATAAAAAAATCCTCTTTTGTCAATATAGAATTTGGTTTCCTAGAATCACCACATCATCCATCACATTTATCATGATCATCAATGCTCCAAGTTCAATCTTATAAAAAAATGAAATTCATTATTTGAAAAACAATAATTATAATTATGAAAATTTGTTTATAGTATTTAAAAATCAAGAAACCATGATTTCAATTTGTGTCACCTTAGGTTAAACCTTGGTCATCTATGGTCATCATCCATTAAAAACCATTATCATGGATCATAATGAATATTGGAAATATCACTAGAATCTCCCTCAAAACAGTCAAACCAGGTGAAAAGTAAGGGACCTATAAATATGGAATAGAATGAAAGAAAATTTTTCACCCAAAATAACTCACATTAGGGTTATTATAATTAGAGGTATATGTACCAAAATCACATCCACATGTATTATGTAATCCATTGTATCATGTTTTCTATTTTATGATTTTCTAAATCCAGATCTATAAGATTATACTAAACATAACTATGATTCCAATGGTAAAAACATTGAATCCAGTAGCCTAGAGTAAGTTATTGCATTGTTTCATTTGAACTAGATAAAAGAAATATAGTAATGAAATAACGAATAGTTTTATAGTAATGGAAAAAAAGATATATACTTCAATATCACACACATATTAAAACAAAAAATAAAAAAGTATTCTCATGGAGAACAACAATAATATCTCTAGAATATCATTTCTTATCAATTAAGTATAATTCTTTTTATCCTAGAAAAGTTAAAAAATAAATTGTGAGACCAAAGGATTAGTAATGGTTGTGTACATCATAAGTAATCAATAGTGAATAGTAATAATCAATATGGAAATGTAAAAAACTGAACACACATTATATTTACTCAATAAATTGATATTAAAGAATAGTATTAAATGAATAAGTGAATATAAAATAATTCCATAAAAAATCACAATAGACTGAAAATTTTCAATGGATACAATAAATATACAAATAATCACAAGGATATCAATAAATAATCTCATTATGGGGGAATGAAGAGTTCCTAACTTCATAAACACACTGTCAAGGCATCATGACAATTAATCTTATATAAATGGTTAGGACCTCTTCGAAATATCATGATAATTTGTCTCCTGAGAACTAAAAATGCATATATGCTCTATAGAAGTCCCCTAACATCACATATTATGTTCAATTCATTCAACATATGAAAGGGGTGAAAAATAATCAATATGAACATGCGTATTGAAAAACTAGAATACAAAATTTCCTTACATTGTCAAATAAATAAACATAATAACAATGTATCTAGATTAATATAGTGAATGGAATAAAAATAGCACATCAATATTAATATTGAGAATATACTATCAATGGAAATAATAATGATGGAATAATTTTAAGATATCCCTAATATAGCGTAATTAAAAAAATTTGTCATTTATGAAAGAAACACCATAAAATGATATTATATACATTATCATAGATAATAGTCTTTTCTATTTGAAAATATTTTTTTTTAAAATACAAGAACATTAGGAAAAAAATTTCCTTTGAAAATAATCATGAAAAAATTTAATGGATTCTTAAATTAAATGATGTATCAGGATGGTTGGAAATTATGTTCATATAGAGTATGTTAAAAAAGATATTCATTCTACATTTTTAGTTAAAATTAAATGATTAAATAATTACGAAAATGATATGATGATTAAATTATAAACCATTTTAGAAAAATTAAATCACGGGTAAAAATAACATTCAATAATCATAGGATAAAATTTAAAAAAATTATTATTTTGAAACATGGACATGAATGTTAAAGGATTTTCAATCTATGTGATAAATAATGATGTTTTTCCTTAAAAAAATACTTTGTAATTTTGATTATATTAATAAAAATTTAGTTTGTATAAATAATTTTTTTTAATAAAATAAATTATTTGAATTAGTGGTAGATCATAATATTTCATCAATTGTAGCATAACCATAATCAATGCTTATAAACAATGAGATTTTAACATAAAACCAATTCACCACTATTATATTACATATTATATTCCAATTAAAATTAATATTATTAGATACATATATATGTCTCATAACATTATTTACATAAATCATAAAATACATTAATGGGTAGTATATAGACATTATAAAATAAGTGTTTAATAAGTAAAGTTCACTAATAAAATAAAACTAAGATGGAAATCATTAATCTCATGTTTGATTTCATTCATATGTTGTTAAACCTCATTTTGAATAAATATTCATTTAATATTAATATATTATAGATCTATATTCATATATATCATACCATATATTATTTAATTATAAATTTGTAACACCCATTTATTTGAAATACTCAGGTGTAATTACTATTCGAGGTAATAATCTTCTTCTTTTTTCATATATGTTTTTGTTTTGTAGTATTGTTACTTGTATATATGAAATGGTTCATTACTCCAAAAAAATTATAATTATATAAATATTATAAATATTCACTATATATGTATTTACAATAATCAGTAAAATTTTTATATACAAATTGATTCACAACATTAATGAAGAATGTATCATATACGTACATATAAATGTTGTTTCCATATTTTAATTGATGGAATAAAATAAATGTAAATAATATTACACCCTTTAAAAATAAATATTATATAATATATATAAATTTATTTTATTAAATATATCATTATTGTGATTGGTGTAAAAATAAATTAAGAAATGTTTCTTATCATTTTATGTAGGTGGTAGTCTATATATACATCCAAGAGATATTATCATTTTCCAATATATTATTGGGTAATAAGGAATATGTGATATTATAACTCAATATATATAATTATTTCATAAATATTATATACATATATATATATATATTAAATCCATCATTATATCCATCTATGGAACGATGTGATGGAAAATGAATTACATCAGTTTTCAAAGAATGTAGTTCGTCGTACACATGATCAATGATTCCATTTCCAATTTGATATAAGAGAGGATGTATATTCAATATTTATATAACATAATTAAATCAATGTATACGTTATATAGTTTTGATAATATTTT
The DNA here is from genome assembly GCA_963277665.1 of Viscum album. Taxonomy (NCBI): domain Eukaryota; kingdom Viridiplantae; phylum Streptophyta; class Magnoliopsida; order Santalales; family Viscaceae; genus Viscum; species Viscum album. Next base: position 1,303,175,919 of record OY728145.1, read on the forward strand.
ATGAAATTAGGGAAGGATTTAATGGTGTATAAAATGAAATTTAATTGAGACGCCTGGTAATGAAATATTCCTCTTTTTCAGAAAACCTCTATTGGTTCATAAAATTATCCTTACATGGATTGTGTTATGATCGAAATAGGGAATATATATCATATTGATGGTTATAATTAAGGTTTTTCTGAAATTATTTTCTATAAAAAGTTCATATGAATTATTTAAAGGACGTGAGGGGGTGGCCTATTTTTATTAGGGGAGAGGATGCAATTGTTATTTTTAAAGAGAATAAAATAAAAAAATGTTTTACATGCACCAAATGGATCAAATATGTACCATTACAAAAATTTATATTATATTTGTTTTAAATTTCAATATAATATTTAAATTTGGAGTGTATTTGGGAAATTGTAACACACATATTTTTTTAACCCTGGTAAAACTATTTTTCAATGTAACCACTGTAATTAATTTTTATGATGTTTACCATTAATTATGAAAGAAAATTAACATAAAATTATTACCTAATATAGAATATTATAATTAAAAATGATATTCTTTTACAAAATTGAATTAATATAAGTTGAATAATTTCATTTAAAATTAAATCCACAATTGCGATGAAAATGTGGTTTTTTAAAGAAAAGTTATTCTCATGAATAAAATGTTTTCTTATTGAAATTTAACATATAATTTATTCAAATAATATAAATTATAATAATATAAATATAATTAATCTAATTTCACTAATTAGAAAATATTAAATAAAATGAATCTCGATAAATTATTTAAATAAAAATCTTGTCTTCAAGACAAATCAATGTTCATTTACTATGCATTGAAAAATTAATATTTTAAAATAAGTATAAAAAATTAACCATAAAATAATTTTTAAATGGTTATTAAAAAAATTATTCTTATTTTTTAAAAAACATTATTCTAAAGTGAGAAAAATAATTCAAAATAAGTGTTCCAAGTAATAAAAAATTTCTTTCTAAAAATATTGAGTTTTCTCCATAAATCAAGATTTATACTTATACCATGACTAATAAAATAATAAAACATTTTATTGAATATATAATATATAAATTTAATTAAAATGATTATAAAATAGTGATTAAATTAATTTATTAAAAAATATCATTACACACATAAGACAAATTTTTCAAAAAAATGATTTATTTTACATTAAAATTGTGTTTATTTTAATACAAATAAGTTGATGACCCATGGATTTTTTATACATCTTTTGAGAATATAATTTAGAAAATTTAGTTAGAAAAATTAAGACACACTAATTAAGTTCCTATTCTATAATTTTCATTTTCCAATAATATATTTCATAGGTCGTTTAAGCTTGGTTGTGTGTCTCACATACTCAATCAAACATAATGTTCTTATTTTTAAATATTGTGGTTTTACAATTATACAATCCTAAATAAATTTCATTTTCCAAATATTAACTTGCACTAAAAAATGTATATCTAACTTAATATACCATTATTTAAATACGAAATCATAAAAAAGGGTTAAAAAATGTCCACTTGATCAGAGAAAAGGAAAAATAAGATATTCATGTAGAATGAAACAAAACTAGATTTTAATGATGGAAAAATAATGGGAAGATAAATTATGGATAATATAGAAAATAATTATTTCCAAATAATGATATATAGTGATATCAATAATTTATCATAATAATATAATCAATAATTATTAAGTTAATGACCACATAACTATATATTGATGTGTTGTGGAAAAGACAATCAGTTTTTTTAAAATGATGATAATTGGATAATATTTTTATTTCAATATCATTATACTTGGCTTCAGTAATGTATTTAACATATAGATAGAGAACATAAGGATATATAATTTCCTACAAAACTCGGTTTTATCCTTTATTCATTTTACACCATAATCTCATTTTTTGAGCAAATGATGTGTATTCAAGATAATTTTTTTGATTCATGAAGGAATAAAATTAACATAATTATTATATATCACATTCATGAAATCATATACAGAAACAGTAGGAATAAAACGATTATAAACCATTCGTTATGGGTTCAATCGAAATTACATTGTCGGTTATGACTTGTTGTCCTTTTAACTACGAACATATTAATTTGATTCTTTTAATGTCCCAAAAATATGTCAAAAATCTTTAAAATATATACCTAATCATCAAATATCATATAAACTTCGACGATTATCAAAAAAATTAATATTATTAAATGATAATTAATACTCAAATAATATTACATGTTGAACATAATGGTTACATGTTCCTCAATCAAAGAAAAAATATTTTAAATTCTCATTAATCACCTAAAAACACTATCATATAAGACTGCAAAAGGGGTATATAAAACATTGAACATATGATAAATTTTAAAATTCAAATACAATGGTTCTATTTGTTTCTCTAAATTTAATTTTATATTAACAAATATATGCTTCCATAATTAACAGAATCCATACATGTTTTGTGATTCTTATAACCAACGTACCATTGGTAAAAATATTTCTACAATATAGTTATTAAGTCCCAACACATAAATACTTAAATGGTTTAGAGTAAACAAATACAATTGGACATTGAGTCAAATAATTCCAAGGATCCCAACATTTAGCGTAATAATCTATAAATAGATATCTTGGATAAAATTTTATTATATCCATCAAAATACCGACTATTATTTATAAATTTACCACATTATTCCCTTCATTTTCACACATAAATAATTTTAATTTATATCTATGAAATATTTATTTCCGTCTCTTTCCAAATTTATGACATGAAAAAAAATTGGGCCTTCATTACTTCATTCACTCAACCACGTGATCTCTTAGTGAACTCCATACTTCTCTTCTCTAGTGAGTCTAATAGTTCGATAATGTATATGTTGTTAATATTATATCTGGATAAATTATTGGGAAGAAATAAATTATATTTTACTTTAATCATTATACCATTTGTTTTCTCATAATCTCTATATTTCCCATCACATTCAGAGTTAACTTCATTCCTCTATGTTTCAGCCATTAACTAAAATAAAAAATTCAGGTGTGTGAAAGAATGATCTTATTTATGAAAAGTAATTTATTGTATTTCAATATCAAGACACAATTTTTTAAATAATTGAAACCTTATACATAACCATTATTATCAATAATCATCATTGATTCAAATCCATCAGGATTGTTCACACATAAAATTTCAATTATCCCTAAAATATCCTCTAGGATTGTTAATCTTGGAATAGAGTAAGTAAACCCTCACCATGAAAAATAATTATTTCCCATATGTATCTGACCAATTATTTTCATTGTTATAACATGTAGATTCAATTAGGAAAAAAACATATCCACTTTTAGTATCAATATTAGGATGTATTGATAGGAAAACCATAGAATTTATTAAATACAAAAATTATCAGATGTCATCCAATATACAAACGTGTCCTCCATGTCAATCATATGTTTATGTTTCAAAATTTAGGTTTTAATAATTCTAGTAACCAATTATTTCATTAATCCTCTCTCTAATACCAGTTGTCAATTCCCTAACTCATGGAGCCTAGATTAGGTGTTTTCTTTATTACATTCGCACTACATAAAAAAAACTAACATCATGAAAGGCTCAATTGTTTAGTGGACTTCGTAAAATATATTCATTAATTATTAAAAAATATATTTGGAAAAAATAAAAAATGATTTCTCTTCATTGAGAAAATAATTATTCTCTCTAGATTATCCTTAATTATCAATCATAATACACATCCTAATATACTAGTGAATGGAAAACAAAAAAAATAGTGAGATCAAATGCTCAGTAAGGATTACATATAGTGGAAGAACTCTTTAGTAAACAGGGATTAATTAACATGAAATCGTAATTAAAAAACAAACTCCAACAAAAGAATAACTTGAGAATAAAGAATAACATTGATGGATTAAATGATGACTAAATGAATACATTTAAATAATCCCATGAGATTGAAACTTATACATGGATATCATAACTATTCAAAAAATCACATGGAAATTAATATCACATGGAAATTAATAAAGAATAAAATAATGAGGTGATTCTTAATGTTATAAATCATAATCATACCTTAAAGGTATTTTATCAAGATATTTTATATAAATGGTTAAGGTTGTTCCCAAATAAAAAAGATAGTTTGTATACGGATACCTATTTATGCATAAAGGTGTGGCGGTTGGCCTCGTCTATCACATCATAGTATAATGTGGTCCTCGTATGAAATGGGGGGAAAATAAAAATCATAAACAAACATATTGAAAAACTATACTATAAAATTCCAAAACATAAACTGCAAAATAAACATAATAATAATCCTTGTATAGTAATTTGGGAATGGTATAAAAATATTAATTCCCTAGAAAATATTGATCATAAAATATCTTGAGGGATAATAAATATAGTATCATTACAACATATTCCTAGTATAGGATATGAAAAATTAGTTTTTTTATAATTGCTGAATAGAAATACATTAAAATTTTCATTAAAATCGCTAATGTGGAAAATTATATTTTATATTTGAAGGTCAATTTTAATTACTAATTATTTAAAAATTATTAGGCACAAAATTTTATTGAAATGAAAAATTTAAATATTTTAATTATTTTTCAATTTAATCGTAGTTCGAAATGGCAGTAAATTTTGTTCCTACTAATTAAGTTAAAATAGATATTTTAATAACATTTTTTATAAGAAATCATTAAAAAAATATAAATATGCAATAAAAAAAAATTTAAAAATTTTAAACATTGGTAAAAATGAATTGTAAAATTCATAGGATAATATAAAAAAAATGTAAAACATTTTTCGAAAATAAGGACATTGAAGAAAAATTATTTTTTAATAATGTGAAAAATAAATATAGATTTTGAAAAGTAATTGCTTATATAAACATGAGTAAATATATGTTGGAAACCCAATGGTAAAAACTTAATTTTCTAAAATAACTACCGGATAAAGAAATTATTTAATTTATTGGGTAGTATATCATCATATTTTGTCATCAGAAAAATAACGATAAACAGTCCCTAGAGACAATGAGAATATCAAATAATAACATTTTCAATTTGGATGAATTTGAATAAAAAGTAACATTAAATAAATGACCTTATAATGATGTTAATATAACATTATTTAAAAGGTATAAATAAAGATATAAAATAATGGGTATTATATACGCCCAAAAAAATGTAACTGGTGATTCATAAGGCATGAGTCCCATTAAAAAAGTGAGATGAAAATCTATAAACTCATGTATTATTTTATTTGAGAGTGTTTTACACACTTTTTAAATAAATATATATTTACTGTAAAAAACACAAGAATATATGAACATATATCTTACCATATGTATTCTTTATTCAAAAATTTTATAACTTTTTTACTAAATATTCTGAAATAAAAGTATTGTTCTAAGTAATAATCTTATTCATTTTTAATATCAACTTTGTTTAAGTTGTTTTTTGAATGGTTATTGGATCAAGGTTCTACCCTATTCATAATTTCACACATGTTCTAATTTTATATATAGTCATTATAAATGTATTTATTTTAATCTCTTAATTATAGTGAAAAAATAATGTCTGGCACTGCTCAAGGAGACGGTAGGTTATAAGTACACATACACATTGTTTCCATTTTTGAAATATAAAGAATGAAATATATGGGAAAATATTAAAACATTAATGATTATTTATAATATATTATATTATAATTATTTATTTAAATATATATTTAATATCATCCATGTAAAAGTAAAATGAAAATTGTATTATATCTCTTTCTGTTGGTGGTAGCCCCCACATATACATGAGAGATCTTATCATTTTCCTACATATTGGAGTTTTAGAAGAAAGATGTGATATAATGAGTCCTAAATTATAATTATTTAATATATTATTTATTAATATGTATAATAAATCCATTTTTATCCCAATCATTGATAGGCGATTATGGGAAACGAAATGCATCACTTTGTGAGGCGGTAGTCTATCGTATAGATGATCGATAATTTTTTTCTCTTTATATGGAAGTGGGGATAGATATATGTTATTACATTTAAATAATAGCATTAAATATTTGGAACTTATTTTTCATGTTAATTAATAATAGTTTACTATTATTTAAATTGGGTAGATGATGATATACAATTAATACACATGGTATTGAATTATACCTCTTATTTGGATATCCTCTTTAAGTTTATACCTAAAGCCTTAATAGGATAGTTATTCATAAATAAATTTAATCTATTTCAAGAGGATTTATTTATGTATGGTATTAAGGAATGTGTTGGATGATCCTAATGGATCATGGACTGTGGCGATGATAATAGAGGGGTGTCCTTTTATTAGTTGGCACATGGAAACAATGTTTATTTTAAAAAAATTATAAAATACACCAACATATAAAAAAGAATAAATAGATACAATCTGGGCCATTCCAGAAACTTATATGATATAATTTATAAATATGGACATAAAATTGAAATTATTTTTTAGGTAATTTTATACTTTATATTTTTGTTTAACCCCGGATAAACTGGTTTTATCCTTAATCACATTAATTAATCACTAGTGTTTTTACTGTTAACTATTTATGAAAATTATGTTTGAACTTATTAGGAATATAAATTAGGATTATTATAAATATTAAATCCATTTTAACAATTTCAATTAATATTACTGATAAAATTCAATTTAAAATTAAACGTGCAATCATGATAAAAATACAGTTGTCAAAGAAAAGTCTATTTTATGTATAAAAACCTTTTATAGAAAATATAAACATAGAATTGATTCCAATTAACTAAATTGGAAAAAAAATAATAGTATTTAACTAAATATAATATTACATCAACTTTAAAACAAAATGGAACTTCATAAATGTATTAATTGAAATGACAGTTCGACAATCAGTAATTTTTAATAACTGAATGAATATTTATTGTTTTTAGGAAATTATAAAGAATTAACATAAATATAACTTTAACATGACAATTCAAAATAAATTTCTATCATTTTATGAAAAAAAATTCTATAATTTGAAAATGATAATTTTAATATAAGTGTGGAAAACCAGACAATTCAATTTTTTATAAAAATATTTTTTTTATGTATAAAATGTTATTTTTTCTTATCACATTCCTAGAATGATGATAAATAATTATATTGAATATATAATATATAAATTTCAATAACATAATTCAAAATTAGTGATTAATTAATAAATTAATACAAAAACACATTGTGAACATAAAAATTATTTTAAAAAAACAATTATGTAGATTAAAATTATTTTCATTTTAATTATAATCAAATGATAATGAATTATTTTTTATATGTATAAACCATATAGTTATCATAGTTTATTTAGTCTTTTCCATAACATCCTATTTTATTTTTATGTTATAATGGCCATAATAAAATTATATATTTCATGAGTGGTTTATTCTTGGTGTTGTGTGTTATATACAGTATCGAACCAAATTTTTTTTATTTAAATCATTATGGTGTAAAATGTATCCTCACCATCATCCCAAAACATGTCGTATAATCGGATGAATTATAAATCATATATATTGAATCAATCATTATATATTTTCATAGAAACACTTTTTTAGTAAATGAAATCCCTTTATTTATATGGTAAATGAGATAACCGTACAAAACTTTTTTTTAATCCATTATTTTTTATATAATTTATTACATTCAAATCATAATTATAGAAAATAATTTCCTCAAATTATAATTGAAAATACAATCTTTTTCAATTAAATATATGATTTTAAATTCATTCATATTGATAAACTTTTCAAGTATACATTTTGTATTATATACTCATTAAAATAAAATAATTTGATTCTATTACATTTCAAAATTAATTGGGAATTTGATAGAGTTTCAAAAACCCATTTAGGCATCATTGAAAATTCCATACAATAGAATCATTACATATCCTTCTGGATAATTATAAGATTCAAATACATTTACTAGTTACAAGAAGAAGAATAGTTTTAAGTTTCAAATAATATTTCCCCTTATTATATAATTTTTACCTCTAGTACTAATAATACAACACCCTAAACTAGAAATTTCATAACATAATTAATATATTTTCAACACATTGAAAAAATAGTGTAAAAAATTATTGAATAAATTCACAATATTGTACTATTACTAATGAGGATGATATAATTAATTACATAAGTAGAATAATACTTATAAGAAACATTCATTCATATCATGTCATTGGAACACATAGTGATATTGTGTATATCAGTGGAGACTAAATTTATATAGGTTATTTTTATTCTAATTCCACTGAAACACTAAGAGAATCATTCTACATTTTTCTCAAGAACCAATTTTAACCTATAGAACCACAAAAAAATTAAATAGCAAGGTATGATTTAATATGTAGATATTCTCTTACATACAAACTATTGTCATATTACCAGTATTAAGAGTAATATAAATTATTCTTATCCATTAAAAAGGATTCACTACAATGCAATGTTTTATGATAATGAACATATTCATATGAAAATAATATTTTATCATATGAGTGTATTGTTTTATAATCATTTAATAAGGTTTTTTTAATAAAAGTGATCCCATTAAAATAATTACCCATTTTAAATTCATTAAACCCATTAGTGGGATATGATCCATATTTCATTAATGAGTCTAATCTTTTATTTCTATTCCCACATAATAATCTGGGTATGTATTCATCCTAATCATATTATATATATATATATATCATAGATAATCTATCATATATCACTTTTTACAAATCCATAATATAGATAAATGAAAACTCATTTATTTTGTATCTTGAATCTTAGGGTTTCTCATCTATTTATAACCAAATGATCCGCAAAGGAATCAGTTATCTAATTCATATATTTATCCATTTATATTGTGCCTTATATAAGACAATCCATTAAAACCTTATTCATAAAACCTACATGGTTGGATGATCGATGTGTTGAAATGGGATTTATCTGGATGGAATATAATACTTTTTCTTTTATAGGGGATTGACCTCACCATCATATCTTACGTTATTCCCATTACATGTATGCATTATTATTTTGGTTGTTTTTGGAATATTATCCTCTTTCATCCAAATCAACATTATCAAATAAAATTGGTGTGAATGATTAAACAAAATTCATGGTTTATGTGATTGAATGAAATTAAAATTATTATATTTGTATACCCATCTTCCTGCTTCCCATTCATAAGGTATATGAAAAAAATCATGTTTTGTATAAACCATAAATAATGTCCAAATTTGGATTCATCACATAAAAAATTCAATATTAATTGAAGTAGAAAACAAAATCTTTTATCATATCTATAAAGTATCTAAATGTATGGATGAATAAAGATTTAAGGTTAGTCTACCAATTTGAACAAAATCGTCCATATATTAATTATATTAAATGTATTTTATTATCATTACTAAACAATATAAAAAATTAAATAAATGAACAATCCATTTATTTAATCATGAGATACACTTTATATAAAAAATTCCAAAATAATGATTACAGTAAACAAATTATAATGTATCATTATATTATGTAAAATCAATAATTTTGAAAATAAATATTTTATATTAATTTCATAATATGATCCCTTCCATTTTTTCATTATATAGCATTCTCCATTACTATATTAAATTTAATTTAATTTAAATATATTATATTCCAATTTCAATTATGTAAAACACTTACATAATCGAATAAGAAAATATTAATTATTATTTAATCCATGATTAGGTCAATCATTACATCTTCTTTTCATGTACATTAAATAATTTTTACACATTTTTCCTTTAATTATAACAATTTAAAATAATATATTAAACATTTGATTATATAAATTAAAATTATTTAATATTGTTTCCTTATGTTATAATTTATGACCCATTAGTAAATTATTATTAAAATTACTATACAAACCATATATATAAAAATTATAATACAATCCATATAATTTATAAATTTTATTTAAATTTTATAATTTAATATTATTGGATATATAATTATTAAATTATTCATAAATATTTAATAATAAAATATGTATATTTTTTATATTTTTAATCAATATAAATTTTAAAATTAATATTAAGATACCTAAATATTATATTTGATTGATTATAACAAATTTATGGAAAATTTCAATTCACAATTGAAATTCAAGGGAAAAAATTCTCATATATCTTCATTAGTGATATATGTCAAAATATAATATGTCATTAGTGTTTGAAAACATCATAGATGACCAATCAATCGTAAATTTTGATTGATTAAACGGTTTTTGTGAGATAAATCATCTTTTATATAATAATTAATTTGTTGGGCCCCTATATAGGATGAATTCAAGGGATGCAGTTACGCTTGAGATTAAATACTCACTTTTCCCATATAAGAATAATGTCACACACTTACAAACTATATCCAGTAATATATCTTCTTGTGTAAGTATGAAATCCTAGTTGTGGTGTCCAGGTAAAAATTATATTTTGGGTTTGGGATTCGTGAGGTATGATAGTCATCAATGTGACATTAACTCTACCCCATCCCACATAAGAATAATTTAATGAAATATCTTAACATATGTTCTATTATAGTTTTAACCTTCACACTATGTCATTTTAACCCAGTCACACTCATCATTTCACATATAATTTGAATCTTCCATGATGATATCCAAAATAAGGATAAAACTGATTGTATAAAACATGACCAGTGTTGTGGTATATAATGTAAGAATGAATAGTTTTATTCTTGCACATCACATATGTAAGAATGGAACCCGTTATTATAATCCAACCATTAGATTAGTGTAGAGAATAAACATCCCAATGTTCCCACACATAACAAAATACGATACACACATTATCATATTAATGAAATAGTACACTGTTTATAGGAACTTCACTTGAAACTGTTGAATTTCATTACTAGGTTATATCATATGATGCAATACATTCAAAAACCAATGGTTTGAACCATGCCATATTCTATTATATCCAATTTCATATTTTATAACAAAAATTATTGATGAAAAAATTAAAAAAATTTAACAACATCCATTATGATATAAATTTAATATCTAGATTCCACAATTTTAAAATAATATTTCAAGAATATATATCTGTATTACAGCTATGATACTATTATTATCATTCTAGGGATAGTTTATTAGTAAAACTAATAAGAAGAAATTATTGTCAACCCCAAATTGAAGGTTTACCATGTATTGTACATGAATTGTTTAAACTATAAAAGTTTTAAAATATAGATATATAACATGAACCAATGCTCTAAGTTCCCCATATTAAATAAAAATGGATTTGATAATTATTATAAGAGGCCTAGAAAATATATCCCCCTTATGGTGTGTCAACGGGTTTAATGAGTCACCTAGTATTCATGTTGGATTAATTTTGCAATAATGACATGTTAATTCATTTTAGTGGACGAGTGGATGATGAAGTGTGATTGGATAAGGAGGATCATAGAATGTATGAAGAACACTTTTAGTGGGTCTTCCACCTATTTATAAAGGCCATAGGGACACTCCCAAGTACCAAATCAATTACGCATTCATTATTTAACACATGAGTAAGTAAAATTATTTTATAATGTATTCTAACACTTTAGTGAAATGTCTACATGGATTTATTTTAAAAATAAAACATTAAACCACCCTTTATTACATATGTAAACGATATCTTATAATAAAGTAGAAAGACATAATCATAAACATGTATCACGATACACCAACATTTTCAAATATAATATTATTTGAGTCATTTTGATCATACCATATAATATTACTATATTGTACATTATGGTGAAGTCCATATAACATTATATGTGCATAAACAGTTGGAAAAATCTTCGTTAATACTACCCTCCATTATTATATTACAAAAAATAAAATGAACATAATTTCATGTACCATCACATTATATCATAGTTTATAGGTATATATTCCGTGAAAATTCATATCATATCTCAATCATACATTGTGATTACACGTAGGAAAAAATAATCACTATATTGAGTTCAAATCATATCCATGGGTAGTTTCTATTATCTATAAAAGGTAAAGAAAAATATGTTTTCATCATTTTTTAAGCTGCATCACATCAACCATCTCAATTCTCACAGGACCAATAAAATAACCATATTCATTCAAAATATTCAACATTTTTCACTAGCATGAAAAATATCACCAAATGATCAGATCATTGTAAATCGCTAATTGATATGAATAATATTATTTATATATTTAAATTAAGGAGTCGTAGGAGGGTCCCCATACAATTCTGTCATTATACAGTTCATCAGGTCACACACATGCACACGAGTGGCCAAAAATTTTTATTCGTGTTTTCCTATTAGAAGAATCAATTCCCTAAACAAATGGCTAAATTCAGATTTACTCCCTAAGGTGGTCAATATTATGATCTTATAAATAATCTAGTCTAGTTCACTATAAATATTGATACAAATTATATTTTAAAATTCAAATACACTCTACAAAATAACTAATAGAACCTTAAAAATATACCCACGTGATATTAGTGAAAAAATATAGTGATCAAAATAATTTAATTTTCCAAATTGGACATCAAAGAAGAAATATAAATGTTATCATATTCCAAACATGAATGTGGCCAGAAGGAGGTTTTTTGACCCATTATCTATTATCAAATACTGATATTGTATTAATTTGTTAAATTTAAAGATCATGACATAGTAAATAAATCCTAAACCCAACATCATAACAAAAATTTTACTATAAAAATTTCATTTAAAAACAACAATAATAATTATACTTACAATAATATTAATTAAAATAATTTGAATATGAAAAATATATATTATATGTATATAAAATATAATATTCATATTTCAAATTGTTTTTTAATATTTTTTTAATATTTCTCGATGTCATGTAGGTAACAGATAGAAATATTTAATGATTTTTTAATTATTATTATTTTTACATTCTATTGTTGTTGATTTAATTTTTTCATTGTATTTGGACCCCACATCCTTCCATAATCCAATGAATAATTTGTTGTTATCCCCTATAACAACTCACTAAACGGACACCAATATAGGTTTCTTGAAATCCAGTGTCAACTATAATGTTCGAGTTATTTCCTGTTGGGTTCATTCATCCATGAATGGAAAAATTCATATTTGTGACGGGTAAGGAGCCTATCACAAATAACATGTCGAAAGGGTTTACATGCGACAAACTAATTACCCCATCACAAATAAAAAGTATTTGCGACGGGTGGTATGGACCCATTGCAAAAGGTTCTTTGCGAAAAAATGTGTCATCTCGTGGGCAATGATATTGGTGATTGTTTCCTATTCCCGTCGCAAATAATTGGCAGCGGGTTTCAGTATTTGTGATAGGATACTTGACGTGTCACAAATACATTGTTGGCTGGTACCCATTTGCAACAGGGCCCATCGCAAATAACCTTTTAATGGCCTACTTTGATTAATGAGGGTAGAGTCATTTGCGATGGGCCCCATCGCATATAACATTAATTGCGAAGGGAAAACCAATGAAAATACCCCAATCTCCAATTATATAACCTATATGTACCCCAATCTCTTTCCCTATCATTTCACTTTTTACTCGACTTCTCTCTCTATCTCTTCTGAAAAAAAAAATTCTACAAAATTTCTAAGTTTAATCTATTAAATCAATGTATTATATGTGACTATTAAACTCCAAAATCTTCAGTTGTAGGGTATTTACCTTTTTTTGGTTTAGTTATTTTTTAATTGTTAATTATTTATTCTCTTTTTCAAGTAGATGTAAATTAATTAAATTAGAATTATATATTTGGTTTTTTAGTATTTATTTTTATGAATAGAAATATCTCAGTATTAATTAGTAATAAATTGTTATAATTAGTAATATTTTTATATAATTTGTAATAATTAGTAATAAATAGAATTAAATAGTAATAACTAGTATTAATTATTAATAACTTGCATTAATAAGTAATAGCTAGTAATAATTGGTAATAACTAGTAATAAATTGTATTACTTAGTAATAAATTGTATTACTTAGTAATAAATTGTATTAATTAGTAATAATTTGAAATAAATAGAAATAATTATAATTAATTTGTTATAATAAGAAATAATTTGTAATATTTCACAATAATTATAGATAATTTGGTATAATTAACAATGATTATGAATAATTAGCAATAAATAGTAAAAACTATAATAAGTAGTACGAATTAGTAATAATTAGTATTAATTTTGACCAATTATTAATAATTAGAAATAATTAGTAATAATTAGTATTAATTAGGATCAATTACAAATAATCCGAATTAATTAGTAATAATTAGGATTAATTAGTAATAATTATTAGTAATTATCAATAATTAGTAAGAATTATCAATTAATTTTATTAATTAGAATTAATTTGTAATAATTTTGAATAATTAGTAACAATTAGGAATGATTAGTATCAATTAGGATATATTAGTAATAATTAGTAATAATTAAGATTAATTAGTAACAATAAGGATTAGTTAGTAATAAAGAGTAATAATTAGAAATAATTAGTAATAATTAGATTAACTACTAACAACTTGAAATTATTAGTAATAATTAGTAATAATTATCAATAAATAGTAATAATTATCTATAAATAGTAATAATTTTCAATAATTAGTAATAATTATCAATAATTAGTAATAATTATCAATAATTACTAATAATTTTTAATAATTAATAATACATATCAATAATTAATAACATTTTTACATAATTATGATTAATTAGAAATAATTATTTATAAGTTGGAATAATTAGTAATAATTAGGAATAATTAGTAATAATTTGGATTAATTAGTAATAATTTGGATTAATTAGTAACAATTAGTAATAATTACTAATAATTAATATTAATTAGTAATATTTGCTAAAAAATAGAAATTATTAGGAATAATTAGTATTAATTAGTAATTATTAGGAATAAATATTAATAATTATGAATAATTAACAATTTATAGTAATTAATAATAATTAGGAATAATTAATAATAATCATTAGTAAATAGTAATAAATTGTAATAAATAGTAATAAATAGTAATAATTTGTACTTCTTAGTAATTAGTAATAATTAGTAATTAGTAATTAGTCATAATTAGTAATTTTTAATTAGAAGGAATTAATAATAATTAATAATACTTAAAAATAAATATTAATAATTATTAATAATTATTAATAATTAGTAATTATTAGTAATTATTAATATTAATTTGTAATAATTAGTATTAATTAGTAATAAATTTATATAAATAGTAATGAATAGTAATAAATAGAAATAGATAGTAATAATTAGGAATAATTACTAATAATAATCAATAATTAGTAATAATTAGCAATAATTAGTATTAATTAGTAACAATTATAAATAATTAGTAATAAATAGTAATAATTAGTAATAATTAGTAATAATTAGAAATATTAACTAATAACTAGTAATAATTACTAATATTTACTAATAAGTATTAATAATTATCAATGATTAGTAATATCTAGTAATAATAAGTATTAATTACAATTAATTATTATTAATTAATATTAATTAGTAATAATTATGATTAATTATCAATAATCAGTAAAAATTAGCATTATTTTGTAATAATTAAAATTAATTTGTAATAATTATTTTTATTTACGATTAATTAGGATTAATTTTTCATATTTAGAAATAATTAGGAATAATTAGGAATAATTGGTAATAGTTAGGATTATGTAGAAATGATTAGGAATAATTAGAAATAATCAAGATTAATTAGTAATAGTTAGAAATAATTAAAAATACTTAATAGTAATTAGAAATAGTTATTAATAATTAGTAATAGTTAATAATAATTAGTAATAGTTTATAGTAATTAGTAAATGTTAGTAATAATTCATCATAAATTCGAGTACATTGATAAACTGGAAAAATTTATAGTAGATTGGAATCATTTCTTTTGATCGAAGCCATAACTCCTTGTAACTATCTCCCACTCAAATAAATATTAAAAATCATCTCAGACATACATGAGAGAAGATTTTTCATAGTGATTTCTGTAAGGGAAAGTTGCAAGGCGGTGAGTCGTCGGACAAACGAGGCTCTTTTTCCTGACGACTCAACCCCTTGCAACTTTCTACGACTAAAATCACTATGAATATTCTACTACAATGTACGAATATTAATTTTTTTATACACAAGAGAATATAGGGAAACAAAGTGATCCCTCACTAATCTCCATTCTCATGCATACCAAAATTGATATTCATAAATCAGATCTGACTTTTCATTGTACTTTTAGACATATAAAGTTGCAAGGGGATGATTTGTTGTGAAAAAGAGCTACCACCAATCTGTTGTAAATTATGCAATTGGTAATTAAAAATAATTAGTACAAAATACCTGAAATTAATAATAATTAGTAGTAATTAGTATAATTTATTATAAATTATTGTAGATTAGTATAAATGATTAAAAAGTTTTATAAATAACTATCAAATATAAAAATTATTATAAATTTCTAGAAAGGAGAATTTAATTATCTTAAATTATTTATAATATTTATATTCTATATAATTATACAAAATAACTAATTATTTCATATTTTAATATAAAAATACAGAACAAGGAAGTTGACAACATTCATTATTAGGTGATCATGTTTGGGTAAATCAATGCATGAATCCAAACAGTTCTCATTCAATATCTGTGTATATTGAGGGAGTTCAATATTTATTATCATTTGCGTCATCGAAGCCAAAATTTGTTTTAGATGGTTCAATTAATTATACATATAAAAATGTAATCTGAGGATGTATAACACATTTGACAACGTTGGAGGTCAGTTACTGTGTTTTGGTTTTCAACTAGATATTTTTTTGGTATCAACTTCGTGAATGTAGCTCTAGAGAAGATATTAATCATTTGGTTCTAGATCCATCACGATTTCAAAATTGAATACATGATGTGTTATGTCCATCTATTCAACAAAATGATACTCAAGATGATATTTATTTAACTCATGAGTTGTAACCATCTCATTTATATGAGGTATTGAGGTCTGGTGAGGATTCCATATATCCTAGTTGCCAGATAAGAATTTCTGATGATGATTCTAAATTTATGGTCATTAAATCAGATAATGGAATGTCATATAGTTCTTTTGTGTCAGATATTCACATTGTTAAATACACGGTTACCTAAAGGAAATGTGTTTCTTGTAAATTTTTATGAGACCAAGAGGTTGGTTCCTAACATTGTACATGGTTATCTAAGTATTCATGCATGTCTAAAAGATTTAATCTTATATTATGGTGAAAATGAGTTGTTGAATTATTGTCCAACATATGGAAAATCAAGGTATAAAAAAGCTCATCCTGGGATGTATGGAATTGTTCATAAAAAACAATTGATATTTTCCCCACTCACACCCATGTTGAAGAATTTATTTATGCCTCAAAACACAACATCATTGATGTAATAGAATAATACCAACATCTCAACGAGTAAAAGATTAAATCATCTCTCTGATGGTGATTCATGGAATCATTTTGACCAAGTGCATCCATTGTTTTTTTTGAAGACTAAAACGCGTGATTTAGTCTTTCTACTGAGGCTTTATGACCATTTGGTTATTACAGTAGATATTATTAATGTTGGTCTGTCTTTAAAACTCCTTATAATTTACCTCGGTGCATGTTGACGAATGAAACATATATCTTTTTTTCTTTATTAATTCCAGGTCATCTAAAAAATAATATCGATGTTTATTTGAAACCATTGATTAATGAGTTGAATCGACTATGGATTAATGGTTTCAGTACATATGATATTGCTGAGAATGAAAACTACTTACTCAAAGCTACATTGATGTGGAAAATTAGTGAGTTTCTAGAATATGAAATTTTATGTAGATGGAGTATACAGGGTCAAAAATCATGGATGCCCTGTATGAGATACAAAAAAGAATTTGTGCTCGTAAATGGAAAAAAAAAATTTCAGTCTTCATAGATATATTCCAAACAATCATCCTTTTTGAAGAAACAAATATCATTTTAGAAAACATATAGTGGAAAAATATGGTCCCCAAACAATGATCTCATGTATAGAGTTAGAATAAATTGTCTCTTCATTACCTCCTATCACATATGGACCAACAATAAACCAATAAATATTGATGGGGTTGGAAAAGATAAAAATTGGATAAAATAGAGAATTTTTGGGATTTTTCATATTGGTCTGATTTTTTGGTCAATCACATGTTATATGTGATGCATATCGAGAAGAACTATTTTGAAAATTTATTTCATTGTGTTTTGGATGTGCCATGTAAGACCAATGATAATGTAAAAGCACGATTAGATCTTTCCAAATTTTTCAAGGGACCAGAACTTGAACTATTTGAAAATGTTAGATCATAGAAGTTAATGAAGTCAAAATCATCTTATAAACTATCCAAATGGAGTCACTTAGTATTTTGTCAGTGGATTATATATTTTAGACATCTCGATGGTTATACTTATAATTTTGTTAGATGTGTTATAAATTTTTATGTTATTGGATTGAAAAGTCATGACTATCATGTTTTAATGGAAGGACTTATTCCAGTTCTATTAATAGGTATTTTCAATGATATGATTTGGGATGGTCTTACAGACATATGTAATTTTTTGAGACAATTGTTCATCGACAACAGACTACGATGTTATAAGAAATCTACAAGAAGATGTTATTTTCATTTTTTTGTAAACAGGGAAAAAATATTCCTACTAGGTATATTTGGCTCAATGGAACAGTTAATATTACAGTTTCCTCATGAAACAAAATTAGGAGGTCTGGTACAGTTCCTATGGATATACCCCTTTTAGAGATTCATGCAAAAATTGAAAAAAAAGTGTACGTAACAAATCATCAGTTGAAAGATCAACTACAGAATCTTATATTCAAGAAAAAAAATTCGTTTCCCTTATCTCATTACTTTCATTATGAATATCCTTCAAAAAACAACCACGTGATCTGTTAAAGGGTTAAATTTTGAAGATTCCCTAAGAAATCAATTACCAGTTTTCAATCAGCCCGATCATGGATTTGGAGGAGTTCATGAACGATGGATTTCAGAAGATGAACATCACAATGCGCATTCATATATTCTACTCATATTTTAATAAATTACACCATTTGTAATATGAGTTATCTTATCACTTATTATATAATTTTTATAACAATACAATAATATTATTTTATTTATAGGTTATATGATAATCATATCAATGAACAGTTTCTACAAATTAAATTTTCTTCTCTTGAAGAACAAAATCATAAAAAATTCATACTGGTTTCAAAAATTTATAACATAAATTATTTTTCATTTAATATAAATCAATCAATTTAATACATGATATAGTGATAATTGTTTTAAAAAATTTCAAGTATCTCAACATTATGAGAAAATTGATACACGATTGTCTTTATTGAGTAACAGGCCATAAAAATTTGTTAAATCTTATAATGCATATGTGGAGAATAGTTCTCGATCTCTTACACGTGCATATGGGGAGTAAAAAAATAGTGAATAGTAGTCTTTTTTGGATAGTATCTCGTCATAGGGAAATTCAAGTTTACTTTTACAACATGTTGGAATAAATCATTGAAATGTGTTATCTAGGACAACATTACATAATGATGTTTAAATGTAATTGTTTAGATACTGAGAGAGGCTTTCATGGTTATCTAATCCAAGGAATCATTCATATTAAAAATAAAAGTCTTATTCGAGTAAATGAACCATCATTATTGGCTCATTAGGAACATTAAAATTATTATGAAAATTATAGTGTTATTTCAAGGGGGTTGTGTGATTGGTGGAGAATAATAAAGATTAAATCCAGAGAGAATTAGTGTACTGAAATTTAATGTGATTCTGTTGATGTGCACGAAATTGAAATTTTTTAAGAGGTAGCTATGAATCCATATTTTTCAAGAAGAGGTAGAATATAACCTTGATTACGCCCTCGGTGATGATGATGTTTTTGATGTTACAACTGAATTTTAAATGAAAATAGATGATGAAATTGAAACTAATAGGGAAATTGATGTTGCTGAGAAGGAAGATGAAGGCATTGACATTGATATCAATAAAGAAGAGAATGAAGATGGACATTAACATAGTAAAATGCTGGATATTTTTATAATATATATATATATATATTAGTTGTTTTCAATGATTTGATAATAACAATCATTTCATGTTACATATGGAAAATGATTTTTATCATATGTTTCAAGAGTCTATCTACCTTTGTACGAGTAGGAGGCCAGATCAGCGGACTCACAGACTATTGAAAATTCAAGGGGCACTCGAAGGGGTCATGGGCTTGCCTGACTGATGATTCCCTACCCTATCCCCAAGCGAAGACCACATATTGGGTTCGATCTATGCACATAGAGGGATTTTTACAAATGTACTTTAGTTAGTTTTCATTATTGTGTTTATTTACAAACTATTTGATTAATAATTCATTTTCCATAGATTTACACATATTGTTGTTGGACAGAGGAGTGCTATTTTGTAAAAATATTATTCTGATGCATGGGTGTCATGAGATCATATTCCCATTGATGTTCAGAAGCACATGTTTGATAATTGGATGGTACATCAATAAATAATATTTATTTTGAAATTAATTTAATTACTAAATTATATAATAAATTATTTTCAATTTTTATTATATCCCAATGAGGAGAGCATGCATAAGGCTATTTGGAAGGCATGGAAGGGAGCTATTCATCTGTGTTGCACTCATGGTTTGCACAATTTGAAAA
Organism: Viscum album; assembly: GCA_963277665.1. Taxonomy (NCBI): domain Eukaryota; kingdom Viridiplantae; phylum Streptophyta; class Magnoliopsida; order Santalales; family Viscaceae; genus Viscum; species Viscum album. The sequence goes on from OY728145.1 coordinate 1,303,196,887, forward strand.
GGACAGTAATGGAGAAAGCAGGAATGAAGCAGTTTGATTAGATATGTCACATCTGCCAACATTATTATATTCCATCTCATGTTTGGGATGGATTATGTACACACTGGTGGAGTTAGTGGTTTCAGAGTATATCATCAGTATATCAGAAAAATAATGGGAGATAGTTGGTGACACATTGAGCTAGTAGTCATGAATTCAGTACACATAGGGAGTATATGGTAAATACATTTTTTTATAAATATTGTATATAACATTAAAGTTGAAATGTTTATCTTATATTTATATTGGTAATCACACAACTTGATATTTTGGAGTACGAATTGTATAGTATGACGTATAGTGATCCAACCACTAGGGAGATTCAAGGCACTCCCCAACATAATATTTTGGTCAGTATATTTTTTTGAGTATTAAATTTAACTAAAAATAATATTTTAACTATTGTAATTTTAAATTTCAATTAAAGGTTTTATATGAGGATAAAAAGTCTCAAAAAGATGTTTAGATTTATGTTGAGACTGATGGTCATATTGGTGACCTCCAATTTGATGAGGTATAATGGATGCAAGCGACCCAATATGGCTCTGATAAAGGCTGAGTTTTTGGTATCGACTCTTGAGTAACATCCGGGGGTTTTATGGAACCTTTTGATTTCATATTCCATCTCGAGTGGAGATCATGGAGAGTCATCATCTTCTCATGCACAGTATTAGGAGCATCTGTGATCTCAGAGTCAGCATAAAGAGACTATTCATAGGGAGATGGAGGAGATGAGTTTGTTGTAGGAACAATAGTAGGAAGATTTCATATGACCACATCAGCAAATGTAGGTTGAGATGCGTTGATGGTGGCAGGAGCAGGAGTGGGAGAAGATGGAGTATGTGTGACTTCTGACTCCCAGTTTAGGGATGCAATTCCCTCCACTATCTTTTCCAGCTCCTCTAAATTACACTCCAACTTACTGACGTATTTTTATTTTATGATGAAACATTTGAATGTATTTATTTGTAATATTAACTATTTACAGTTTTAAATTTTTGGTGATTTATATTGTCTAAAAATTTAAAATAATTATTATTTAATTAATTTTTATATTATATTTGTTATTTTATTAATTGATATATTTTTATATTGTAGTGAATACAAATGTTTTTATTATATTACTAATATTATTATTTCCTTAATATTACTAATAATAATATTATTATAATTATTTACTTTTTAATTAATTTTTGTTTACAATTATTATTATTATTAATATATTTATATAAATAGTATATTATATTTTTTATTTTATAATTAACACAATTATTTAAATATTAATATTATGATTTTATTTATATTAATATGATATTTTTGTTAATATTTATTTATTATATTTATTAAATTCTTTTAAAAAAATCAACTATTTACGACGAGTCCATCGCAAAGGGTTTATTTTTCAACAATTTTTTATGGTTTTTCTCAAATTTTAATCACTGGGATATCACATATACATTCATAAAAAATTACCAATTTTTTTTTTGAAAATGCTACTACCTGTCACAACTAATAACTTTTTAGGATGGTCCGTCACAAAAAGTAATATTTGAAAAGCTATTTTCTATAACGAGTCATTTGCGATGGTGTCCCATCACAAATGACCCGTCACAATAATCCATTTTTAAATTAGTGATCCCAGAAGTGACCCATATCTACCTTAACCAACCCACACCATTAAGACAAGGATATATGATTGGGTTTCTCACCTCAATAATCTCTTCAACTCTATATAACTTGAGAATTCTAGATCCCTTCATGGACCCATGTAAACAATTTAGAATTTGATCTATCATAATAATACAATCGTGAAACCATTTTAGATGCTTCACTCGAATGACCATCATTGTCCTACTTCACTACCATGCTAGAAAACATTTTTTCTTTACTGTATTTATCATATTGACTAAATCTACATAAATATATTATTCTATTTTCACTTAATCACTTATTTCATTTGTATATGATACTCCATATTCCTATGTGTGACATTCAATGAACATTCCTATGTTATCACATTGACCATTTCATCACTATCTCATTACTTCATCATTTTAAATTTGTCACTGTATGAATTTACTTAAATATTGGTAATTTAAAAATCTTCACAGATAGGATAGATCATTTTTTTATCATTCTCCACATTAATGACTACCTCAGTGAAACTCATGGTATGACTACATAACATCCAATTCTACCACCCTTAACTAAATAATTTAATAAATCTATTTTATAGAAGTATGTATTTCTATCATTCGTTTATGTGAAAACATTTATATCATATAATTAAAAATATCATATCATTCCAAATGCATAATAATTTATGTCTCTTATATGGATCTTCATTACCTGGGGAAGGGAAAAAATATTCATTATTACAATAATTGTATCTTTCTTCCCCAATATCAAATTTTCCAAGGAACATAAATGTTAGGTATTCTCATTCACTATTAGAATACTATTACTTCTTTTTCAATCTATTAGATAATCAGGAATGGAAATTAGTAAATTATAATAATATCCTATATTGTCAATAAAATACCCATAAATCCATTATACGCTCTTCCGAAAGTAATTATGTTATCCCAAGAAAACTATCAATCCTTAATATTATTAAATAGTATCTTTAATTACTAATGGTTGTGTACTATCTCACCTCTATCATTCAATATATCTTTGTATATATGGAGCTCAAAAGGAAAAAATGTACAATGGTTGTTTCTTCTCTCCTTGAAGTTTTTTGCATCTAATGGTTGTACTGGTTTGTTTTTTTATTATTTAGATATCATTTAGATGTACACCAAAATATTGGGAGCATGGGTAGAGATATAATTTGAAGTGGAACAAGTCACGTCATGAGTATATGGGCCAATTTGTGATTGTAGTTGAAGTTGGAAATATTGGAAAACCTATTATGATTAATGAATTTTTTACTTATCCTTGTTTTATTATTTTTGACTTAAGAAATGTAGGAGTCGTGAATATTATAAAAGATATGTGTACACTATAAATAGAAAACTGCTTTGAGATAACTGTTTAGAAATTGTTATGAATAAAATTAATGTATATCATACACAATGAAAATTACAAATGTTTTTCAATTGTCTAATATTTGAAAAAACTATATCATTCAAAAATATGTTGGACACACCATGGAATGTGTGATCTTGGTATAATTAATCTCATATTGGTTATAGGATTTGATGATCTACTCCAATCAATAGAAGACTATTCCATGGATTTTTACTATAGAGAAATGGTAGGGTCGAAGAATTTTATCTAAAGATAATTTATCACAAAAATATGTATATAAAACATTATGTATACTATCACACCATAAAAAAAATTTTACTAGATAATAAGTTTATAGAATATCAATAGTGGATTTACTTGGGAATCATTATGGATTTTAGAAGATATATGAGGATCCAGATGGTTGATTTGAAAATTGTGACGTGGTAGGACTCACATTGTCATAAGGTAGCTTTCATTAATGTTTATGTATTTACAATGGAGTGTATTCCTTGGATATATCAATTTTTTATCTTAATTTTGTTCATATTTTTTTCTTAATTTGAAATGTTTTTTTGTCTTAGTTGGTGTAGTGTACATGTTTTTGATGGCCCATTAAATTGGTTATTGGGTTAAAGATGTTGGGGAACATTTTTTAAGAGAGTTGAATTATTTTTTAGAATACAATAAGTAGGGTAAAATAGGATGGGATAACATTAAAGAGAAATATAATATAAAAAATTATTTTTGATAAATTTCACTGAATATCATAATATCAAATATGAAATTGATGAATAAAAAACCACATTTAATGGCTTGGTGATATTATTTGTCAAAATAATTGTTCTATTTGTTCAATTGATTATATATATTTTATTCGTTATCTCAAATCTGTGAGAAAATAGATAAAAATATGAGTTACCATAGGATTTATTGTTGGTCTTAACTAATCTACTATAACACATATATCATGTCCTTCTATTCCTTTTTAATTTATAATGTTATCAATATATTATCCTTAGTCTATACCCCTTTGGTGATCTAAGTCAAAACCAATGAGTCCCTTTATTTAATTTGTAAATCATGATATTATGTTTTCTTAAAATTCATATAGGATTGAGTTTTAAATAATATCCATCATTTTGGTTTTTAAATCTTTGAGAAAATTAGAATTATTGTTTTTATTGGTGAATGGTTTTTTTAAATGGGATGAGGGTACGAATTATTAGTGTTTGGAAATCATTGATATATTTATTTTGATGTGTTATGATGCTTGATGGAGATTCTGGTTATTGGGGTGGATGTTAGAGAACCATCTGGTTGCTAATATGTGGAAACCTAACATATTAGACTATTCTCAATATTACATGGTGTTAAATATATGAATATATTTTTTAGGAAATTTTATGCCATTAAATAGTGATTACTGTTGATTTTTCTTAGATTTAGTTGTATAAATAATTGTTAAAACTACGAATAGAGGGGGTTTAATGGGGTAGGTCTCTTTTTAAGAGCTTCAATACATGAATAGTGATTAATGTTTCGAATGGTTTTAGGTATTTGTTCTTGTGAATGAGAACCTTAATCTATTAGGTTATTCGGTCCTATATGAATTAAGGGTTATTTGATTTAGGAGGAGTCCATTTCAACCATATCCCCTAACTATCCTCCCATTTTATTCACCTTAAATAAGAGTGTATTTTAGTGAATTTTATTGGACATTATGGATGAGTCCCTCCTCTTCCTCCATTTTGTTTTGGTTTTCCTTTTGTTCCCAATAATTTGTTGTGAACTATGATAAGATTTATTGTTTATTCCATATTATCACTATTCAAGTGATGGATGGCGAGGGGGATTTAGTACACAATGGCTATATGAGATTTCATGAATTTTATATCACAATTTCATTCACTATTATTATTGAGGTAAACCACATTGCAAATTTTTTTATGTATTTTGGTAAAATTGGATTAAATTATTGCTTGATTGGGAGATGGTTGATATGATTTTTTGTCAAGATAGTTTTAGTGGTTTGTCATGGACATCACATAGGTGATTGGTGAATTTTTTAATGTGAGGATGGTTATCATTGAGTATTCAAGTGATTATATATATATATACTTAAAATAATATTTATAATTTATTATAATTATTTATTTATTTCCGGAAATACTATATAGGTTCTCGATGTGAGTTTGGATCATGGATGTAAAAGGATGAGGGTGAGTAGAGATATATTGGATGGTAACTCCTTGATGGAGGTAGGTGTCTTATTTAACAAAAAATTATATATATAGTTTTTCATAGGTGACGTTTCCTTCATGCATTCTATTGGGACAAGTAGATTGATAGTGATCGAAGGTACCATAATAAGATGATATATGAGTGAATTGGTACTCTTATGTCTGGAAAAATACCACCATACCAATTGGGTGTTTATGATCACCCATGGATCATGTCACTATGGGGAAATGGTTTTGATTTATTTGATGATAGGTCTATTAGTCATCATTAAATGTGATATTAGATTCAGGATTTGCTTGGATGGGTTCATTGTGCTTCTAGAAATGCATTATAGGACATGGTCTATTGAAATGGGAGAGATATTAGTACATCTAATTCAAGGTTATTTTGACCCCCTTGGGGGAGGCATGGTTAGAACAATTGATGGGATTAGTATTTTTCCTCTATTTTATGGGATGATATTTATCACTTGATGTTAAGTAGGATATAATTTTGTGTAATGAGTTTTTTAGATCATGTTATTTGAATGAAAACATGTTTAGAACATTAATTCTTGGGACAATATATGGGTAATGGGTGAAGAAGCGTTGAGGGATTTTATGAGAATGGACTAGATGTTATAGCCATATTTGGGATGATCCTATGTGCTATAGTGTAACTAAGGGTTGATGGAATTAGTTTAGTATTCATGATAATAGACCATATTTGGTATGTAGGGACCTAATAAAATCACTGATGGTCAGATGATATGTTCTTCAATTATGTTCTATTTTTTAAATTGAATATCACATTGGGAATAGTTTTCGATATATGTTACATGTTTGGGGACATGTTTGGGTTTTTTATTGTTTCCTGTGTGTTCTCAATTGTGTAAATGATATTGTTGATAAACACAAGGTGGTGATTAATCATGATACAATGGTCTTCTATGAGTGAGATAACGTTGGATGGATAATACATAGTGAGATGGAGTCCTCTTTGAGCATTCTATATGGTAAACCTATGAATGAGATGATGCAACATGTGACCTTTGGAATCTCCATGGGTGAGATGGCATAGTGGATACCTACGTTGATGGAGATGGTTAAAATCAAATTAAAAAATAGTGAGATGGGGTCTTGGAATGTGATGTGATAATATAATACAATAAGACCACCATAAGTGGGATGAGGTACTAAATGTTTTGTGATTCACTATTTGATTTAGTATTGTAATGATTATTATGGGGTTTTTATTTAATGATGGATAGTGTAGAAGGACTATACTATGAGAAAAATGTTACTTGTTTATCATTTCATATGGGTCAAACATGAGTGAGATGGGGATATAGAAGATTGGACAGTAGACCCTACATATACCCTTTTGGCAGTGTCCAGGTCAAGGATGATAACTTAACTTGAGTCCATAGGTATGGTCATCATATTTTGGATTACAGTATGATATTACAATGATATTTATTCCATATAGTTGTAGAATAAGGTATGATCAGGTTCCATAGTGAATTTTTTATCTCTAGTTGACCTGATGTATATGGAGTCATCGTGGCATGGTTAACACAGAATATTCAGGTCTATAATGTGACATTTTTATTTATTTCCTTGTAAAACCACATATATGATGGAGTATAAAAGGGGTACATAGTGAGACAGTATTGGTATGTGTTTCTCATACTGTGCATGAGAACACTAGTGTGTGTACAAAAAATATGTATAATATGAGGATCAGTAATGGACATGTAGTAGATCGGGAAGGAGAAGGTCAAGGGTATCCAGTACCATGTAGTATTATCTCCCGAGGATGTATATAGGGGAAGTGTGCATGTTACTTATTTAATTTTATTTTATTTTGGATTGGCTGTATGGGTTATTAGTGTACGTTCTTTATGACCATGACTATGTGTTCAACATTAAAATAGATATTGGAAAGTGTTTTATTTCATTATGTGTACTAATATTATGTTATTCATATTTTTGTTTTCTTTCCAATGTTGTGTGTTGGAATAGTATTCACATTGTATGGATTTGTCTATCATAACATGATGGTATACTCTATAATATGAGGATGTGTGGATTTTTCCACAAGGAATATTGGTGCTGATGTTGGTTCTAGGATGAGGTGTATGATTTATTATTATAGATTTTGATTTGTATTGCTGTTTTAAGAGTTTTTGGAAAACTAGCACAGAAATATGTCTAATCTTGTGATTGATCTTAGACTATTGACTTATGATCACCGTTATTATGGGTTGTTTGAGTTACCTATGTAAAGGGAGTATATTTCATGGACTCTACAATACTAGATGATACAATTAATGAATATGATGGGTTTACTATAGATTTTATTTATGGGTTTTTCTCATGAACCATTAGTTATGGAAATGTTTTCATGAATCATATTTGGCATGTACTATAATTTCCTAGATATTATCATCATGAAATTATTTTATAAAATAAAATATTTCATTACAATACATTCCAAATATAGTTTATGTTTATAAAATTATACAACTAGTAAAAACAATAACTAACAAAACTATTGTCTTTATAAACTAGAGGAAATTATTCATTCAATAATGAAATAAAATATTTGATCTATAAAATATCCCCAACATATCTCACAAATTATTCCTATAAAATACCCTTCTCTCCACATATATTGTATAATTTTTCTTTATATATATTAGAGATGGAAGCATAAAAATGGGCTGAGAACATATTCTTAATATTGATAAATAAGAGTTCCAATATTGAAATATAATAAGTGAGAATAATATTAGCATATGGGTATAAACAATATTCATAAAAATAATACCCAATGAAAAGTAGATAATAAATCATGGAATAAATAATGACATAATATTATACAAGAAACAAAAGAGTGTGTTAATTGACATAACCATTATTGAAAAACATAGTCATTAGAATAAAAAATAAACTATTTAAAATATTTTAAATATGGAATAGACATTACTATAGGAAACATAACTGTCATGACACACACTATCATTGTCTATTCGTATGATGAAAAAATATACTCATGAATACATATATCAATATATATAAACATTAAAATAATACATTGCAATTTTATATAGAACCCAACCTATTATTCCCCAAACTAATGAGTTCCACTTGAAATCAATCACCCATTACTTCATAAGGTACTCATGGTAATAATAAGGGTTCATAAAACAATCCAAACGAAAATCACTATCACAATAAAATAAAGAAGAATTTGAAATAATATTTGTACCACCATGATATTTTTAAAGATGGAAATTATTTTTGATTTCTTGTATGAAATTCCACACCGATCAAAAAATAAAATATAACACATAAGACTTTACAGATTATTTCTTTTTAAATAAACTTAATCTATATGATAACTTGTAGAATACACAACCACAAGTAGAAATGAAGAATTATATAGTATATTTTATAAACATATAAATTAGGTTTTAGGGTATTAATAATAAAAATATAATATGAAAATTATGGTTGACTTTTTATTTGAATGAAAATAAAAATAATTATATAAAAAATCTATGAATTTATATTTTTTTCAAGAAGCCTATTTAGTTTCACTTTTCCTGAAATTAAAATTTAATCATACAAAAAATATAAAATCTAGTTTAAAATATAATGTAAAATTTTAAAATCATATTTTATAAATTATTTTTGGGTCAATTCTTTGGTTTTTTCTGAAATGTTTTATTTTCTGATGAATAGTAAAAATTCCTGAATTTTATGTGAAAAAGATTTTTTATTTAAAATATATTTAAAGAAAAATTATATTTTGAATTGGTTTTTAAGTAAAATTAAATCATTACTATTAATAATAATACAATTTATGTCATTCGATTAATTTTAATATGTAATTTTGATATAAACCCATTGAATGAATATGAATATTTTCTCTTTCAAACCCCTATTTCGCATCACATCTAAGTGATTAATTTTAAATTAAAATTTTAAAATTATATGAATGTAATTTAAAAAAGTGGATTCCATATTTTCAATAAATATAATTTATATTATTTAATATTTTCAACATTATTTTTGACCAATATGAATGTTGAAAACAGAAAAAATTATTCCCCACAGTTAATGTAAATAGGGATTTTTGGGCGTTAAAGTACAACATTTTGGGTTAAATTGACCAAAACACATGTATATAATATATTTTAGGGAACTATTTAGATTTATTATGAATAATTCCTGAAAATAGTCAACTTTGGATCTCCATGGAATGTATAAAATTTGGGAAAACTATTTTCATTCAAAATATTACAAGTGTTCCACTCACCTCACTTATGAAATACAACCCCACACCGAACATATTAAATCATTATCACCATTTTTTCTTGGCCAATTCCAAAAATAATAATTAAAAATCATCCAACCACTCATCCTAAAATAACTAGTTTTGGAACAAATCTATCATATGTAGGTTTTTGGTGAAAACAGAAGGTGGTTACCCGAAGAAGATATAACTTTCTTCGACAAGCTTTTTTACTTTCTTTCTTCATTCACCTCCTTAAATTCATATTAAACAATTATTATATAAAAAATTCAATATATTACATATAAATATATTTTTTAGGTTAATTAAATTTCCTCCACCCTTCCCCACTTGTATCAAATGGGTTATGAAATCATTATTTGTATTAATGTCAGACTATTTCATCTTGAACCAATTTCATTCGTTTTTCGATTAACACATCATATGGTTTGGTATTATGATATAAATAAATTGTATATATATGATATTTATAAAATAATTATATGTATGGATTCATTTTATCATATATAATTTATTTACTTTCTATTCCTTATGGGATATGATAATGTCGCTCGTGTCTACGGTGTACTACTGCCAAATGAAGTGATGTGATCCATTTTTTACTAAAACATTACCTGGAATGAAATAATGTTAATGTTTAATAATATATATGAAATAAATTAAATAATTGTAATATAAATTATATATTTATTTTTATTAAATTATAATAATTCCTTTTTATTTTTATATAGAAAAATGATTACGTCATTCATGTATGTGTTGACAACTACATTCACAATGTGATGTGAATCTATTTCATCACCACACCACATAGATGATATACATAAGTATATTAAAATAATGTTACATATGATATTATGGTCATTACGTAATGATAAAATATTATTTAACTTATATCCATAATAAACATTGATAAATGGAAAAGTTAGTCATGTGTGCATATTCCCAACCATATCAATGATTATAACATAATTATTTTCTAAAAACGGTATTTCATGATTGGTTAAAAAATAATAATTAATGATTAGTTTTGATAATTATTCCATTATTATTATTTTTAATTATTTTTTTAAATAATTACCAATTTTTGCATTGTCAACCAAATAAATACATTTTTTATACATAATCCAAATATCTCTGAAACATCCTAAATAATCTTAATTGGCTGAGTAATATTATATTAATTGGAAATAAGTAATATTAATTGAATAAAAAACGCAAAAAAAATGTTATTAATCAATTAGATAACTAGAATATGTTTATTATTCAGGAAGATAAAGAATGAATTTTATTATTCAAACTTAAGGTAACGGTTTCTCAAATCACTTTTACTTCAGCGAGACATGCACCATATTCAGCATTTATTTCTTTCATGTTGTGCTTATACTACTATTTTTGTATGTTATATTAAGAATTCATTAAATTTTATGGTTCATAATGTTTCATTTATAAGTATTTCATCCAAGGGGCTTATGAATTTTTTTCCCACAATGTTAAGGTTTTATTTCAAAATCTCATAATTATAGTGGCTTATTTTTTATTAAGAATTTATTAGGGGAATTATTGGATATTTATTTCTTAAAATTAATATATTTTAATATACTAACATTATTCATGAACTATTTCTTATAATAGTATAATTTGACTACTCTTTTTAATTTAAAATGATTGATATATATTTGTAATAAATATCAGCTATATTTCTCTATTTGATCAAAATTACATTTTCATCAAACACCATGTATTGTAGAAATTTATTTACATTTTGAAATGATTTATTTTTTAAAAAAACAATTACCCATTTTTACATTTTTTAAAATTAAATGATTATTCATATTGTTTTGAAAATAATTTAAATTTATCTTTCACAAAAAAAATGTGAAAGAAAAATGTGTTCCATCGTAATAAACATGTATGGAATTTTCTTCTCTAATGACCAATCAATGTTTGAAAATTTTCATTATAGATTTATATGGTTATTTTCAAATAATTTTTTTAAAAATATTTTTTGAACTTTTAGTCTCCAATTTTATTTTCAAAATGAGATGAAGATTTTCCCTATGAATATTTTTTCATATTTTTATGGTATTTAAATTCATCAATGACTTCATGATTTTGTTTTTCTTTTGGTCCAATGGGGAAATATTATGTTGATATCATCCTTATTCATTCATTAGATGATTTTTTATCATTTTAGTTGAGTATTTACAATTTTATTAAAATTCATCATATTACTCTGAATTGGTTATGATTAAATTTATTTACTAGGGGTATATATTGACATTCCATATAATTGTTTTCCAATAAAAATTTTTATTTTGCTTATGTCTTAACCAATTAATATAATGAATTTATTAGAATTAGTATGTGACTGGTGTGGCCCACTATATTCCGCCAACGCATTAGTAGGTCTCATGAGACAAACTATATATTTTTTGGCCAAGCTATAAAATTTTTTATAGATGTCTTGGAAGAAGTATCAATAGTATTAGATGTATTCGAGCATGACTAGACACGATTAGATTTCCTAGAAAAAGTATCAATAGTATGGTTTAGATGTCCAACATTATATATAACATAATTATGAATTTATTAATTGATATTCTAGGTTCTTATTTGATTTTTTTAAATATCTTTTTTCATGTTTCAAGAACTTGATACAATTTTTATGGAATTATTTTATGATTTATTGTTCAACATGTATTTTTCTAAAATTATTTATTTAATAGAATGTGTTTTAGATTTTTACCTTTCCGTTTTTTATGCCTTAATTATTCATAGATTCATCATAATTCTTAACCCTACTAAACATATGAGATAACCCTTTTCATAAGTTTTATTTTCCCCAAGATAATAGAAATTATTTTCTAAATAATATAAAGGGATATGCTTAGGGGAATAATTCCATTTTCAAATAAAATAATTTTTTATTTTATGATTTTAAATTTAATTTTAATATCATGTATGTATCTATTTCACGATGAATAAGAAAGTATTTGGACCTATATGATGTGATTAAATGTATATCATGAAAATTTAATAAGGCATACATTCCTTTCTAGATACTGTCGTTAGGGTCGCTGTAGTTACTATCCGATGTTTTTTAGTAGAAACCTTGGGAAATAGATTTAGTAGAACATGGAAGATAAAAATATGAAGGACAATGAGAATGAGTATAGAAGAACATTCTTATCTTTTTATAAGGAATATATTTCTTGTGTTTTCCTTGAATATGAATCCATGTCTATATACTATTGGTGCATGTGGTATTGGAAAAGATGCACCTTGGGGGATAAATTCAAAATGGAAACATTGGGTTAGACCTGATCATCACATAGTGTAAGAAAATGATCCTTTCAGTTCACCTGGTTTAATACTCTCGCGGTATATTCTTAGTATAATTTATGCTTTATTTAAAAACCTTTTTTAGGAATTTGAAATTAGATACATCTCTAAAGAATCCTTGTTCATTATTATGATATTATATGTTCATCAATTTTTTAATATATGTTATGTATGTCAATTGTTTTGGGATTATATATAATTATTTATAATTTCATGATATAATCTAGAATATTCCACTATTTAGAAATAGATAATAATGGATGGAATGGGAAATGTATCAATGAACATACACTATATAAGGGTTTCCTCTTCAAAAAGATAATAAATATAGAGCTACAGTTATAGCATGAAATAATCAAATTATAACCATATTGGGGAAGCTGACTCAGGTTCTGAGTAATAAATTTTTTTTGTATGGATAATCCTACTAATCCACCACACAAAGTATCAATTTCAGACAATGTCGTACATTAACAACCACCATCATTCAACGTGACCACAAATAAATTTTTATCTAACTAATGTATATGTTCTATAGAGAGGATATTTCTTGTAATGACCCAAACTATTATAAATAAAATTCCCCATTTTTATGTATTTAAAAGTATTATTATGTAATATGGTAATGAAAAAAAATTCAATCATTTTGTTTTATTATATCATATGTGTGTTAATTTACTATTAAGTAACATTAAAATTAATAATATAGATGTTGAATAATGATCACATGATTAGTATAAACATTGTGTTTTAATAAATCTATTTGACAAAATAGAAGAAGATATGTCCTCAACCAGTAGGGATTAACCAAATGAATCCCATTTCCCATTGCTTCTGAGGGGGATATAATTTATTGGATTGTCACGTGTCTATTCCCAAGATGTAATCTAATAACTTGATATTTTTTGAAATTATTTACCGTAGAAGTTCAGGAACATCGAGATCACAGAACAAACCATGTTCACTAAACCATAATATGAAAACAACACCATATCTCACCTTACTTTTAAGGAATTTTCGGGGGTATTAAAGTTATATGTATTACGTCCCTAGAAATATAAGTATGTACATTAATTTGTATAGAATAATGAATTAATTTTCATCTGATTATTGTTACTTTGTAAATTATTTTTATATTGATACAATAAAGCATGAATTTTTTTTGGTTTATATTCAAAATGAATTAATAAATTAATAAATTATTGTTTTCTAGAAATAAATTTCATTTTAATATTACAAAGAAATTTTATCAAATATAAATGATCATATAATTTCTATGAAGTTAAATGGAATTTTGATAACGGTCTGAAAACTGTTGTTTACAACGAAAACCTCATTTTCAAAAAATTATGGTATTTATTTTTCACATATTTAAAAAATCTATATAGATAAAATGAATTTTATTTTTTATTCAGAACATTGAAATTATCCTATTGTGAATTTATCATAATTTTAGAAGACAATTGAATATTTGTCACGACCTACCTTCACCAACAGGAGGGAAGGGTCAGCAGATTGTCAGGCCCTTCTTTAAGTTTAAGGAGAGATAATGACCCCAAAAACCTGCCTTCAATAGGTCACGGAGTGGCGACCAGCACCAAGGGTATAGGATCACACACTAAATGGAAGGCATTAACCTTTTTCTTTTAATAGGATCAGGAGATAAGATTTTAAATCCCATAACACTAAAACTGAAAGTGCAAGTACGGCAGAAAGTAAACCATTCCCATATGCATGTTCAAAGGTAAAAGATAAAAGTCACAAAAATCCAATGGTAAAGTACCAAGAAAAGGAAACTGACAAGAACAACTGCCCCAAGGTCTGAGCTAGTACGGTCCCGCACGATCCCGGATGTCCTCCTGGAATCCTGAAACCAGTTTTATATAGATAGGGTGAGCATACAAGTACACTCAGTAGGGAAAACCAAAGACTCTCATGCACAAGTGAGGAGACATTCTAATGCCCCGTGGAAAAAAGAGATAACCAAACACCTAACAAGGTAAACTATCCACCCAAGTCTCACCAAGGCACACTCTCCAAATAATGCAAGTCAAGTAAAGTATAGTAATAGAACATCGATGTTTGGGTACCCCGCGCCACTTTACCACTGGTTGTTGAATACATATTACGCATCGAACCAATCCCGCCACTCTTACTACAGTCCCACTGCCTAACCCCACCCACACACACATGGGACACAACCTCACAGCAGTCCCACTGCCAAACCCTGCCCGCACACACATGGGCCATAACCACTGTCGCACCCACAGACACCTGGGTCACAAACAACACACACAACCATACCCGCAAACACCTAGGTTAGAAAAACAACTGCCATGCCTGAAGACACCTGGGCCTCATACCGAAGACACATGGAAAAAACCTTCCCGAAATCACATAGGCCAACAACCACAACTACCCCTCCCAAAGATTATGTGTCTAATAATGGACGTCAGGTCATCACAGCCTTCACGAAGATACTTGGGCTATCTGGAAAAGGGAGAAGAAAGGACCTAATAACTAGCCACTAATAGAAGTGTTGGGAAAAAACACCCTCCCCCGTGAAATGGGGGGGTTCAGCACTATGTTCTCAACTTGGGTGGGGCATGAATAAAAAACATAAGAACTGCGAATATATGTATAAGTAACAAACACTCAACCAAACCTAAGGTTTCCAAAGATAACCCAAGCACAAGCACACTCATTCCTATTCATAGGAAGCACAATGCACACAGCCGAGACATAACTCACCCCCAGAACCAATCCCCGTTTAAGCTATTCTTGCTTCCATGTTCAAGTAATCTCATTTAAATAATGTTCTGCACAACTGGGTAACTAATAGCATAAACACAAACCAAGAGAAAAAGTTATATCCAATAGCAATTTATGCATTCACACCCGGTTCTCTTGAAAGGTCACAACAACAAAGGGATAAGTGAGATCCCTCGAATTACTGGAACCAAAGAATACTCCAAGATACAACCCCATGTTCCCAAAATCCATGAGCCAACGGTTTCTCAACAACAGAGGATCCCACCCCAATTCGTGGTATAAGCAGAGTAATCACACAACCTCAAATTCACAACCAGTTAAAGTAAAACAACAGGGGATCCCATGCCCACTAGCATCGCCCCAGCAATCGGCATGTGAAAGAAACAACCAAACTGCTACCACCAACACAAGGTAGGCCCATGCAGGTATTTTCAAATTTAAAATATTTAACACACTCCATGGTTTCAATTCCACTGTACTTTAACTAGGGTTATCACAGAAAAGGGATGACCTTGTTGCTTTCAATTTATTTAACTGAGTAAATGTAATTAACCAATTCTAGGTTACGGTTATTTAAACATATAGGGGTATCGAGGTTCATAAGTTCATAAGGAAATACTACCAATGACCATGATTTTCAGTGAGCATAGGCCCATACAATTCACAACACATTACAACATAAAAAGAGTATAGCAGAACATCGGTCACCCCCCCCCCTTCATTCATTTAATGGTCCATTAATTATCTTCATTATGTTAGGTTTCATCAATTTCCACAGAGACAAAAGCATTCCCACCCCGCATGATACACAGAAGGAGATATAAAGGATAAAATCCCAACCTGACTGATCAAGGATCGATGTTATTTCCTCGCGTGAGTAGCAGGAACACCATAAAACACGATCAAGGAAAACATTGAGGCGTTATAACTCGTTGGGAGGAAGGGTACTCCGAGTGCAGGGTGATCGAGAAAAAGAAATGTTGGGAGAAGCCTTCACATTATAAAGGCTGAGATACAGGATTCCCAGGATGGTTACGATGTGGAAAAAAACTCGAAACCACGTAAGAAGGGGAATCATGAGTTGACCACAAAGCTGGGCCACCCCACACGTAACTTAAAGGTTCTTCGCCCTTCGAGGTGGTTAAAACAGATGCACACCTCAACAATAATTTAATTTAAATGCCATTAATGGGCATTAATGGGATTTAAAATAGGCTTAAAGGGGTAAAAACATGGTTTTAAAACCAATTTGTGTAAAAAGGAGGTGCTACTGGAAAACCTGTGGTGGTAGGCGAGAGCCACCGGTAGGCAGGAGCTACCAGTAGCCGAGAGCCACTAGTAGCGGAGTGCTACCGGTTGGTGATAGATACCGGTTGGCGACAACTACCGGTGGCTGAGAGCTACGGGTAGTCGAGAGCCATCGGTAATGGAGAGCTACCTGTTGGCGAGAGCTACCGGTCGGTCTCGGCCACCGGTAGCCGTGAGCCACCACTAGCTAAGAGCTGCCGATAGCTGTGAGATACTAGTACCCCATGGTCAATGGTAGACTTGGTCAACTTTTAGGTCGTGGCTACCGGTAGGCCAAGGCTATCGATAGGAGTCACCGAGAAGCTGGGATGGCTTTCCAGACCACCCAGAATGCCTCCAACATCATATTTTTACCATGTAATGGACCCCAAAAACTCGGGTCATTAAATCCGATACTTCTCAATCTATTCTCGTCCCCGAGAATATAAGAACAACCCATAAAGGAGAAAAGTGGGATCCAAAACAACCACCCTTGAAAGAAACCTCTTAGGGGAAAACCTCTGAGTTGTTCGAAAGTTGGAACATAACCACCCCCCCTACATCTAGAAATACACCCCCAAGAGTTATCAACCAAAAACCTTCACAACAAGCACAAGGATCCGACAGTCCAACATGTGAGATGTCCGGATATTATCCGCTTTGGGCGACACTGACTCTCCCACAGAGGTTTAATCGCATCCATATTAATGAATCCTGATTAGCAGTCTGGTTTTCCCATTATCACACATTCGTACACACACACATAGAGAACATGGAACAGATCATCTAATAGAAAATAAAAGCTATCATTTCATATATTAAAGTACAAGGTACAATATCTCAAGGATCAGAACAAAAACAACAAGGAAGTCAAAACAGCTTTGGGTACTAAACGCGTAACTAGGCCTCCCGCTCCCATGTGCTCTCTTCCATTCCACCATGCCCCCACAACACACGAACCATGGGGATGGTTCTTCCAAGAAGTACATTATCCTTAAGATCCTCGATCTTGATTGGTCGTTCTATAAAGGTTGCATCGTCTTCAACATCTAAATCTCTCCAATTGATGACGTGGGAGTCATCGTGTAGATATTGACGAAGCTGGGAAATGTGAAAGACATTGTGAACATTCTCCATATAAGGTGGAAATTACAGCTGATATGCCACCTCACCAACTCATCCCAACACCTCAAAAGGTCTGATAAACCTAGAAAAGAGATTACTCCCCTTTCCAAACCTTCGCTGCCCACGTCGAGGTGAAACCATCAAGAACAAATGATTCCCAACCTAGACTTCCAAGATCCTCCTCCTATGATCGGCATAATACTTCTGCCAGTCCTGGGCTACCTTCATCCGTTCATGGACAAGTGGAACCTTCTCTATGGGGCTCTGCACCACTTCTGGCCTAGGAACAGCTGTTTCCCCAATTTCTGTTCAGAAAAAGGGTGAACAACAATGCCTTCGATACAAGGCCCCAAACGGTTTCATACCAATAGTGGAGTGGAATCTATTTTTATAATAAAACTCCACTAGAGTCAAGTGTCATACCCATGATCCCCCAAAATCCAGAACACATTCTTGCAGCATGTCTTCCAACGTCTGGATTGTTCATTCTGTTTTCCCATTTTTCTGAGGGTGGAAAGCAGTACTAAGTCATAGCTGGGTGCCAGAGGCATGCTGTAATCCATTCCATACTCATGAGGTAATCTGCGTGTCTCAATCGGAGACAATAAATCTCGGGATCCCATGCAACCGCACCACCTCATTGACATATCTCTGGGCTAAGGTGCTCACCGAGATCTACTCCTTAATCTCCAAGAAGTGTGCTGATTTTGTCAACTGATCCACCACTACCCAGATGGAATCATAGATTCCCTATGTCTTGGGTAGCCATTTGATGAACTCTATCGAGATGTCATCCCACTTCAACACGGGAACATCTAACGGCTGTAACGTCCCTCCTAGAAAACGATGTTCAGCCTTTACTTGCTGGAACACGAGGCACTTTTCCACAAACTCCACCACCACCCGCTTTAACCTGTGCCACCAAAACTATCCTTTCAGGCCTTAGTACATCATTAAGATCCCAGGATGTACCTCTAAAGCTGATCCATGGATCTCGCTGAGAAAACCTTTATGCATCATCTCTATAATGAAAATCCTTCCACGGAAAATCATCTGATGCTGACCATACTCCGACCATACCTCAGGAGAATTTCCCTGATAAATACGATCCTGCATCACTTACAACTCCGAGTCCCCCAACTAAGACTCTTACACCTGCACCACTAATGAGGGAACTACAATCATCTGAAACAGAAAACCTCTTCCACCTTCCACCCTTGAATCCAAATGCAAGGCTGCTAACTCTTCCATCACTATCCAAGCATCTGCAGATTCCTGAAATACATCCTTATGTTATTTCGTACATAGGGAATCGGCCACCACGTTTCATTTACTTGAGGTGTAGGAAATCTCATAATCGTAATCCTGGAAGAACTACATCCACCTTCACTCCCTTAAGTTCAAGTCCCGCTAGGAGAAGATATACTTCATGTTTTTGTGGTTCATGAAGACCACAAAGCGCTCTCTGATGAGGTAATTCCGCCACAACATTAGTGCAAAAACGATCGACGCAAGATCCATATCATTGGTGGAATAATTACGCTCATGGGGATGTAACTGCCTGCACCCATAAGAGATCACTTCTTGCCGCTACATCAACACACACCCGAGGCCCTGCCCTAAAACATCACAGAATACCTCATATGCTTCCCCTTCATTTGGGAACCTCAAAACTATCGAACTAAACAACTTCTCCTTCTGATTGCTGAAGGCTGCCTGCACTGATCACTCCACATGAAAGCCTGGTCCTTTTTGGTCAAGGCTGTCAAAGGTGTTGCAACTCGAGAGAAGTTGGGTACAAACCTCTGATAGTAACCTGCCAGTCTGAGGAAACTACGTACCTCTACCACGTTCTTGGGTGCTTCCCAAGAAACAACCGCCTCAACCTTCAATGGGTCTATCGCTACTCCCTGATCGGACACAATGTGCCCAAGGAAGTGCACTTCTCACGTCCAAAACATGCACTTAGACAACTTCCCATAGAGTTGGTGTTGTCGGAGGACCTCCAAAATAGTCCTCAGCTGCTCAGCGTGATCCTCCTCTAATCTTGAGGTGATCAGGATGTCGTCAATGAACATGACCACAAACCGATCCAGATAATCTCGAATGACAGAGTTTATAAGCCCCATTAACACAGATGGAGTGTTCTTAACACCGAACGACATGACCACAAACTCAAAGTTCCCATATCTACACCTAAAGTCCATATTTGGGATGTCACCTTCCTTCACCTTAAACTGGAGATATCCAGACCGTAGGTTGATCTTTGAGAACCATCCTTCCCCTTTCAACTAGTTAAAGAGATCATCTATCCTTGGAAGAGGGTAGCAATTCATGACTGTTACCTGATTCATCCTCCTGTAGTCTATGCACAGCCTTAGATCACCATCTTCCTTCTTCGCAATCAACACAGGAGCACCCCACGGTGACACACTCGGTCGAACAAAGCCCTTCTTCATCAGATCGTCAATCTGAATCCACAACTCCCGTAGCTCCGAAGGCACCATCCGGTAGGGTGCCATCGAAATCAGAAGAGCACCAGGCTACAAGTCTATCCCAAACTCAATATCACATCGAGGGGGTAGAGTCTTCACCTCCTCAGGGAAGACATCCATAAACTTACTGACGATACCTAGTACCTCAACCATCTCAACATCCACTGACTCTATTGACAGCTCGGCTAACAAAGAGAGGAGGGGTTCCTCTCACATGCTTCCCTTATGGCCACTCTGCTCGCCGGTGAAAGTAACACATCAGTCACCCAAGTATGAAAACACGACCCTTCCTCAGAATCAGTCGATGATTGAACATATAGATAACAGCCAATCAATGCATAGGATGACATCGTATGGCTATATCTGCAATAGCAGGAGGTCCCTGACAGACTGATGTGGCCCTATCGTCAGTCTGCATCTTTGACAAACATAAGATAAATCTGTCTAACCTCTGACTAGTGTGCTCAACACCAGGGGCACTGGAAGTATATCTTTATCTAGACCCAAAGAACGGTCCAAACTGGGTGTAACAAAGGAGTGCGAAGATCCTGTATCGAACAAGACGTAAGCAAGGGTGCTGAACAAACTGATCGTACCTCGAACGTCCTCTAGTCCTGCTGGAACTGCTGCCTCCACAGCATGCAACTATCCACGCCCAGATCCTCTGCCTCTCGGTTTTCGGGAACCTCTCTAACCACGCTTTGTTCGAGGTCCCGGAGGAGCACCCTAAGCTGAGCCTCCCCGAGAAACATCTTCCCTCGGAGGAGAAGGAGCTCGGTGAACCTACTGCTACTGCTAGAAAGGCCTCATTCGATGCTGCTGCTGCTAAGGAGGGTGCTGAACCTGCCCGCCACCGCCGTACTGCACTCTATTCGGGCACTAATTCCGAAGGTGCTCATGGCTCCTACAGATGAAGCATCTCAGCCATGGGACCAAAGTTTAATGGCGAGGTCCAGGGGATCAGATCTAGAACTACTGAGGCATGATCCCTATTGGTCGAAACCTAGAGGGTCTCGATGCTGGAGGCCGGATGCTAATGGCCTTTCCCTTCAATGATCCCAGCTAGATCCGCTCCCATAAGACACCTCCCAGCATGTTCATACTCTTTACAACTTCAGCCTTCTTCTGCACCTCTATGTATATCGGCAAGGTGATGGGGGTAACAACGTATTGGAGGGAAGGTCAGAGCGCCTCCTCTAAACGTCTCTCCTAAGACTCCTCATCCGGAAAGTGGTCTATAGAAAAGTGGAGGAGATCCTTGAACTTGATCCCTATATCCCTTACTAACATACTCCCATGCTGGAGGGAGAGTAGCTCCTACCTCTTCTCAGCTTTCATCGTAGAAGAGAGGAATTCAGCCCGGAACTCCTTCTCGAAATCATACAATGCCACCTCAACCTCTCTCCTATCCCCCAGGTAGAGCGTCCACCAATAACGCACTACTCCCCGCATTTGGATCACGGCCAGAGGAACCCAATACTCCATCAGAGCCAGAATCAAGCCGAAAGCTATCACCAGATCCTCTATCCAACTTTCTATCTTTATGTCCAAGGTGTTGCCCTGATACATCTCGAGGGACTGCCGCTGGAAAGCATGAAGCATCTTCTGCCACTTAACATCCTCCTCCTCTCTATCATCCCTCTACCGATCGGCAAAGTCAACCTCCTGGGCCTCGATCGCCCGTACAACTCATGGTCATCTCCCGGGTGCCATAGCTGCAAGGTAAACAAAGAATTCCTAATCCCATGTAGTGTAGAACATTGTTCTTAAAATTTATTAAACTTCTTATTGATTTCAATTTCCCAAAACACCCCAAAAACACGGGAAAACAAGACACTATGATGAATGTAAATTTCCTAGGGTCTCTACCCTACAATCAGCGTGGCCTCAATTGGTCGTTCGGTAGGTGCAGAGTCCTTGCATCAGATCACGGGGGCCCTAAAATCTATTGTCGTTGCCGGACTTCCCTAGACTAATTCACTCACCAAGGTCACCCAAAACTGTTTACCTACCATCCCATGAAATCCTCACTGTGCCTAACTCCAGACTCCATCCTATCTCTCAACCTCCTCTGATACCATTCTATCATGACCGGCCTTCACCAAAAGGAGGGATGGGTCAGCAGATTGCCCACCCCTTCCTTCTTTAAGTTGAAAGCGAGATAATGACCCCCAAAACCCGCCTTCAATAGGTCCTGAATTGGAAACCAGCACCAAGGGTATAAGATCACACACAAAATGGAAGGAATTGCCCTTTTTCATTAAATATGATTTGGAGATAGATAGTAAATCCCACAACACCAAAACTGAAAGTTAAAGTACGGCTGAAAGTAAACCATTCACATATGCATGTTCAAAGGTAAAAGATACAAGTCACAAAACTCCAAAGGTAAATTACCATGAAAAGGAAAATGACAACATCAACTGCCCCAAGGTCCAAGATAGTACAATCTCGTACAATCCATAAAGTCCTCCTGGAAACCTAAAAGTAGATTTATATATGTAGAGTGAGCATACAAGTACACTCAATATGGAAACCCAAAGACTCATGTGCACAAGTGAGGAGACATTCTAATGCCCCGTGGAAAAAGAGATAACCAAACTCATAACAAGGTAAACTATCCACCCAAGCCTCACCAAGGCACACTCCCCAAATAACAGAGGTCAAGTAACGTATAGTAATAGCACATTGATGTTTGGTTGCCCCGCACCACGTTCCCACTGTTTTTGAAGACATCCTATGCATCGAACCAATCTGGTCATTCTAACTGCAGTCCCACTGCCAAACCCCGCCTGAACACACTTGGGCCACAACCTCACCGTAGTCCCACTACCAAACCCCGCCCACACACACTTGGGCTATAACCACTATCCTGCCCACAAACACCTGGCCCAAAACCACCACACACAACCATACCCTCAAACACCTGGGTCAGAACTACTACTGCAACGACTGATGACACTTGGGCCTCATCCCGAAGACACTTGGGAAAAAACCTGCCCGCAAACACCTCGTCTAACAAACAAAACTACCCCACCCGAAGAATCATGGGCTAATAATGGGCTTAAGGCCATCACAGCCTGCCCGAAGATACTTGGGATATCCAGGAAAGGGAGAAAAAAGGAGTTAATAACCAGCCACTAATAGAAGTGTTGGGAAAAACACCATCCCCCATGAAATGGGGGTGTTTGGCACTAAGTTCTCAACTTGGGTGGGGCATGAATAAGAAACATAAGAACTAAAAATATATGTATAAGTAACAAACACTCAACCCAACCTAGGGTTTCCAAAGCCAACCCAAGAACAAGCACACTCGTCCATATTCATAATAAGCATACTCCTCATAGCCGAGAAACAACTCACCCCCAGAACCAATCCCCATTTAAGCTATTATTGCTTCTATGTTCAAGTAATCTCATTTAATTAAAGTTCTACAATGCTGGGCAACTAACATCATAAGGAAAAACAAAGGGAAAAAGTTATAGCCAACAGGAATTTAAGTATTCACACCCGATTCTATTACACTGTCACAACAACAAAGGTATATGTTTGATCCCTTGAGGTACTGGAACCAAAGAAAACCCTGAGATACAACCCCATGTTCCCAAAATCCTGGAGCCAACGGTTTCTCAACAACAGAGGATCCCACCCCAATTCGTGAAATAAGCAGAGTCATCATACAGGCTCAAATTCCCAACCAGTGAAGGTATAACAATAGGGGATCCCATCTCCACCCAAATCGCCCAGCAATCGTCCCATGAGAGAAACAACCAAACTGCTACCACCAACACAAAGGAGGCCCATGCAAGTATTTTCACATTTAAAAGATCTAACTCACTCCATGGTTTCTATTCCATTGTTCTTTAACCGGGGTTATCACATAAAAGTGTTTATCCTAATGCTTTCAAATTATTTAACGTAGTATATGTAATTAACCAATTTCATGTCATGGTTATTTAAACATACATGTGTATCGAGTTTCATAAGTGCTCAAGGAAATACCACCAACAACCATGATTTTCAATGAGCACAGGCCCATACAATTCAAAACACATAACAACATAAAAAGAGTATATTAGAACATCAGTCATACCCCCTTCATTCATTAAAGGTCCGTTAATTATCTTCATGACGTTAGTTTTCATCAATTTCCATAGAGACAAAAGCATTCCCACCCCGCATGATACATAGAATGAGAGACGAAGGATAAAATCCCTACCTGACGGATCAAGGATCGATGTTAAGTCCTCACGCGAGTTGCAAGAACTCCACAGAATGCGATCAAGGAAATATTCGAGGGGTTACAAATCGTCGGGAGGAAGGGTACTTTGATTGCCGGGTGATCGAGAAAAAGAAATGTAGGGAGAATCCATCACATTATAAAGGTTGAGATACGACATTCCCGGGATGGTTAAGATGAAGAATGAAAAACTTGAAACCACGTAATAAGTGGAATCATTGGTTGACCACATGGCTGGGCCACACCACACGTAACTTAAAAGGTCCTCGCCCTTCGGGGAGGCTAAAATAGGCGCACACCTCACCAGTCATTTAATTTAGACACCATTAATGGGAATTAATGGGATTTAAAATAGGCTTAAAGGGGTCAATACATGGTTTAAAAACCAATTTGTGTAAAAAGGAGGCACTACTGGAAAACCTGTGGGGGTAGGCGAGAGATACCCGTAGCCGAGATCCACCAGTAGCGGAGAGCTACCGGTTGGTGATAGCTAACAGTTGGTGATAGCTACCGGTAGCTGAGAGCCACTGGTGGAAGAGAGCCACTAGTATCCTAGAGCTACAGGTAGCCAAGATCTACCGGCAGCCGAGAGCTTCCCGTAGCTGAGAGCTACCCCTGGCAGAGAGCTACCAGTAGCCTAGTGCTACCCGTATCCGGACGCAACCGGTGGCCGAGAGCGACCGGTAGGCTGGGTCTACCATTAGGTCGAGGCTATCGGTAGGCCAAGGCCACCACTATGAGTCACAGAGAAGTTGGGATGGCCTTCCAGACCCCCCAGAATACCTCCAACATCAGATTTTTACCATGTAATGGACCCCAAAAACCCGATCCATTACTATATTCGAGTAAAAATTAAATATCGTATAAATAAAATTTCTTTTTTATGGAATAATAATGTTCTAGAAGTGATGTAATAACTACAATAATTGGGATTCGAGACAAAATAAATGGTTTCCAATTAACATAATGTGAATTTATTTCTATTTTATATAATTTATAATGTCATTATGTATCCTCCAAAACATGTAATCTATTTTTAGTTTTAAATTCATTTCTTTAGCATTATGACACACCTCTACATAATAAATGGAATTATTTTATTAATTTATTCCCTTTTTGTAACAAAATAATGAAAACCACTTCTATTTTGAAAAAACGTAAAAACCCTTGGGGTGGTTCTGGTTTTTGTCAAATTTATTATTTACAGTTCAAAAAACTAAATAATAAATAATCCTCATATATTCTTATTAAACCCACCCAAGATCCCATCACTCTTCACTAAAAAAATTGAGCCTGGCCATAATATTCCCTACACAATCTAGAGTCCTCCCAAGGTTCTTGTATGCTCTCAATATTCTGCTACTAATCTTTTAAAATCAAACACTCATGTAAGGGACCTTCCACTCATCCTTTCAATTTCAAGAACCTTTTTAAAATTAGTTGTTTTAATTTCAAATTGAAAAATTTTCAGAAATTTATAACAAAACTCCCCTAATGTTCAATTGATATTATTGTTTGGACGTATCATTTATCCACCCTCATTTTGGAGCCTTTCCTATGCTATTACTATGATGAAATTATGCAAGGATTCATAGCATTTTATTTTGGATTCAAATTTCATTATGAACTTTTGAAATCTATTTTCCATTCCTAAATTTTGACATGTATTTACATTTCCCTATTAAGGAATATTTTATGTAAAAATTATATGATACCACTTTCTCACATCAACCATTTTTATGAGTTTTAAATTAGCATCATTATGCTATCGAAATTTCACCGAGATTTTACTTGGCAAAATAATTGTTTAGTAAATACCATACCCATTTATTCAAACAATAATTTTCAAATTTATAAACATACACATTTTGATTGGTGAAATAAATATATGTGTTATATACTAATTAAATTTGGAATAAAATATGATCATGAATGAATGCATGTTTTATGATCTATGTGGGACATTTAAGCCTGAGAATGAAATGAATGGGATGGGTTCACCTAGATAACCCTCCAATTCATTGGGTAATGTTTAATACCATGATACATAAAATTGGGGGAGAGAGTGAACCTTATTCCATTAGGATACTTTTTCCTCCATGATTTATTGGAGTTTTATCCTTGAAATATGTTTATCTTTTAGTGTTTTAAGTATTTCCCACATTTACCAAGTTATGGTTATCATATTATATCATATATTATTATTCATCTTTATTTTATGCCAAATTTTTATGCCTATTGTCTAACTTGTACCGCATATTACATGATTATTATCCTATTTGGATTTATAGATCAAACATTGTTTATGTATGTCCCTATGTTATCCCATATAGTTTTGTGATTGAAGGAGTGTTTTGGTCATGTTAAAGATTATTCCAATGATGATTTTTTATTCCATGTTTTATATTTCTATGTAATGTATCTAATTCACAATGAAATTATATTACTGAAACATATGGTTTGTATAAAGTGTAGTCTTATTTAATAAATAATGTATTAATTTGAAATAAAGAGTACGGTTACCATACATGGTATCTAAGGGATTTCTTTTCCCTCATGAAAAAAGGTGATTAATTTATCATGGAGTATGAGACATACTTTGTAAGTCTTTTATGATGAACCTTTATCTTTTTTAACCATAAATACAAGGTTTACCTATTATTTGGTGGGCTATGTCCTATTTTATAACAATTACTGGAAATCCTTGACATTGATAGCTATGATGAAATTGTCGGATGTGCCCTCAATGTCCAAATATTTCTCAATGAATCCCAATGTTATCATGGAGATGAGAAGAAAAAATTAAATATTTAGTATAGATGTCTTTTGTTAAAATATAACGGTACTATGAAATTCCAACAACCCACTTTTCAATGGTTTGAAAGGAACCAGCTAATAAATTTCCAATGGTGAATGAAGATATTCTTTATGTGTGGGAAGGACGGGAACCTAACTATCAATTACTATCTAGAGAAACACACTAATGTGATGGAGCAAAGGAATTATCAAGTAAAATCATAGTTCATTGTAATTTGATTCAACTATGTGTAAATTTGTCACATTTCAAACTAATTCCCTAAGGTATGGGTTTTTAGATAGAACCAAAACCCTCCAAGGTAGTACGGTTGAATGTTTTTATCACTACCAAGGAATTGAATGCTGAAAACAGTGTGGTGTAGGTGTGAATATTATTCATTAAATAATAGTGATTTTAATTTTTTATATTAGTTCAATAGATTCCTTAGTATCATAAAAGAATATTTGAACTATCCAAACCCCACCAATAATCATGGTAATACAGAATTCTGTGAAACTAGAAAATGGAAAATTTATAGCATCCCAAGAATATTTTGTCCTCCCTTGTCAAAGTTTCTTTGATGAACATAAAATTTAACATTTTCAAACTCCCTTCAGTAGAATTTGGTGAAATTATGGGTATGGATTGTCTTTCCTTATTTATCACCAATATAAATTGCGTAGATATGGAAATCACTCTCTATGGAGAATCGGCCCTCGATTCTGTACAAGTGAAAAGAGGATGATGAATCTTCTTTAACACCATCATATAAATAATTGATATTATTTCCCTATAAGAATGAGAGTATTTTTCAAGAGATTAATTAAAATGAATGAATGATCCTTCAAGAAATTCTTTTGTGAGGGAATATGCAGATGGATCCCTTGAGGAATTACCTAGGATTCCTCATAGGGTAGAGTTTGAATTGTCAATAGACCTTATAACTTGGGAATTGAAAATATCCAATACTCTATATAAAATATATATTATTGAACATCAGTAGCTAAAGAATCTATAATAGGAGAATCTTGATAAAGGTTTCATTCACCCAAGTGCTTCACCATGGTGTTTACTAGTCCTCTTTGTCAAGAAGAAGGCTTGGTCAATACACCATTTCATTTATTTTTGTGAGATCAACAAGATCACGATGAAGAAAAAGTATCATATTCCACAGATTTATGACTTTTTCGACCAACTACATAGAGAAAAATTCTTCTCCCTAGAGGATTATTGGTCAGGATATTACCAAGATAGGTTGAAGAAGAAGGATATCTCCAAGACTACATTTCATACAAGGTTTGGGAACTATGAGCTCATAGTGATTTAATTCGGGCTCACTAATGCTCTAGTAATATTCATGGACATGATGAATATAGTCTTTAGAGATTAACTAGAAAAATTTGTGATAGTATATTTAGATGATATTCTAATATACTCTGAAACCAAGGAGGATCATGAGTAGAATCAAAGTATTTTGTTAAAGACCATGTGAAAGGAAAAGATTTCTGCTATGTACAAAAAATGTGTTTTCTAGTAAAATAATGACTCATTATTGTGGAATATCATCAAATTAAGTGGGATATATATGGACCCTTAAAATATAATGAATTTAATGAATGGATGAGGACAATATCTATTATAGAAATCTGAAAATTTCTTTATCTTAACAGGGAATTATTATTTATTTGTGATAAACTTATCAGTATTTCCAAACACTCATATCGAGATAAATCTGAAGAGATTCGTGTTTTTGTTGAATTACAAATGTTAAGAGGGGTTTTTTGGATTTAAAATATAGGCTCATTGTTACACTTATTCTCAAAAAACCAATAAGTGGATAATTATTCGTAGTATTCAGCGATGATTCGAACAAGTGATTGGGTGTTTTCTAAATGGATATTGAAAAATTCATATCTTATGCTTGAAGGTAGTAGAAAGATCATGGTAAAAACCACACAATGCATGATTTGGAGTTGGCATGAGTGTTATTCACTTTGAATATATGGTAGAATTATCTTTTTTGGGAGATCTATGAAATATATGCAGATCTAAAAATCCTAATGTATATATTCACACATAAAGAGCTAAATATGCGACAAAGAAGTCAGTTAGAGTTGATCATGGAATATGACTTCTCAATTCACTACCATCTTGGGAAATTGAAAAATGTGTTTGGTGTTCTACATAAAAAGTATCTAGTAATTCTATCATTAACTAACATGGGAGGGATCTAATAATCATATATTTGGAAGGGATGGATAAGTGAGTCATAAAAAAGGTATATCATGAATCCTTTCACAAATTATTCATCAAATGTATCTTTAGGAAAGTCTAAAGGATGTAAAAAATAAATATTGTGGGTATTTAGAAGAAATTTGAAATGATAATAAAAGTTAAGTCCTCAACGTTTAATGTTAATAAAGAAGGAATTGTGAGATTTTCGTCAATAAATTGTGTTACATTAAATGTTGAGTTAAATAAGGAACTATTGGATGATGCACATAGATAAAATTTCTCCATCCACCCATGAATCAAAATGATTTTTCAAGATCTCCAAGAACACTATTGGTGGAAAAATATGAGGAAGAAGATCGCAGAGTATACATCAAGACGTCTTTGATGCTAGAAAGTGGACGTGGAATGGAAAAAATCCAATGGGATGATACAACCATTCCCCGTACCTATATGGAAATTGGAAAACATCACCAAGGACTGTCTCCCTTGTATTTTGAAGTCAACAAGGGGGAATAATGGTATCATTATTGTATTGTATTGTCATACAAGGAATGTTGACTTCATTATGATTCTATAGGACTTCTCACTAGATCGACTTGCATGAATATAAAATAGATAATTGGTAAGGCTACATGGAGTACCACTATTTATTATATCAGATAGAGATCTAAGAATCACCTCTCTATTCTGGAAATGTTATCAACAACCAATAAACACTTAGCTAAAATTCATTATGGTAGATCATCCTCAAACTGATGGCCAATATGATTGAACTATTCATACCCTAGAAGAAATGATGAGATGAACTACTATGGACTTAAAAGGAGGATGGGACCAACATCTACATCTTGTCGAGTTCTCACACAATAATAGTTTCCAATCGAGAATAATTATTTCCACAAATTATCACCTTAATAGGAAGAAGTGCATAACACCTACATGTAGGGATGAATATGGGGAACAAAAAACTGATAGGTCCTAAAAAGGTCGAGGAAACGGTGGGAAAGGATAAAACCATCCAGAAATACATCAAGGCTTCTCATAAATGAAAAATACCTATGAAAAAAATCATATATATTACATAGAGTTTGATTTGGTTACATGGTATTCCTCTTCATATCTCATTGGAATAAATTGATGAAATTTGTTGATAATGGAAAGCTTATTCCAATATATAACTACCCCTATGAGATCCTCGATCACATCAAAGCAATCACACGTCGAGTAGCACTCCCACCAAACCTTTATCAAGTACATGATTTATTCCATGTATCCCTCTTGATAAAGTACATACTGGACACCTCACATTTACTCAATCCAGAGGTGGAACCGTTGGATAATGATATTTCTTAAGATGAGAAATTGGTGAGGATCATAGATCGTATAGAAAAATTTCTATAAAATATGACAATGAACCTTGTCAAAGTGTTGTGGAGGAATAAAAATTTGGAATATGGAACATGTGAATTAAAGGAATTTATAAATTAGGTTCAAACTTATCTATTTTAGTGTCGGAAAATAAATTTTCAATGGTGAATTTTCTTAAGGGGGGAGGATTGTAACAACCCGGACTATTATAAATAAAATTCCTTGTTCAATGTATTTAAATGTATTATTATGTAATATAGAAATTGAAAACTGATGATATATTTTTGATTTATGATATCCTATCCTATTCAATTAACCATTAAGAATCATTATCATTGATAATGTTGTCACTGAACAATGGTCACATGATTAATATAAATATAGGGTTTTAACAAACCCATTTGACCTAGAAAAATCAATTGATGGACCCAACCACTAGGGTTGTACACTATGAAGAACTTCTATTAGAGCATATCAGAGAGATTTAATTTCAAGGATTTTCCATTTCCCAAACCCAATACGAGATCAGATAACATAAGAATGAGAAAAATTGATTCAAGGGATGGTCACGCTTATCAAGATCACATCCCAATCCATGTTCACTTAACCACACCATGAAAGTCCCACCATTTAAAAACATACTTATATGGAATTTAATTCTGTATTAAAGGGATATATATCAAGACCTTAGAAATATTTCAATGTACATTATTTTTTATATAACAATGATTACATTTTCATCCAATTATTATTGATTTATAAATGAATTTTATCTTAATAGAATAAAGAAAAACTATATTTTTTGGTTAATATTCAAATATAATTAATAAGTTTTCAAATTAATGTAATTTTTAAAAAAATAATATTTTAAAATTATTAAATAATGTTTATCAAATAAAAATAATCATATAATTTTTATGAATTAAATATAATTTTTATAAGGGTTCGCAAATTTTTATTATCAAAAAAACCCATCATTCTCAATAAATTTTAGTTATTATTTTTAAAATATTTACAAAATTATTTACATAAAATTAATATTTTATTTAGGAATTACAATTAGAAAATTATCTAATTGTGAATTGTTTATAATTTTTTGAGATAGTTGAAATTTCATGTAAAAATTAAATACCGTATAACTATATTATGTGTTTTATGACACCATAATGACCCAAAAGTGATGTAATAAGTACTATGAATAAGATATAAGACAAAAATAAATGTTTTCACTATAAAATATTTTTATTTTAGGTTTATTTTATTTATTTTATAAATTCATTACGAATCCTCCAAAACATTTAATATATTCTACGGTTTTATAATCATTTCCCTAGGAGTATGGCTCACCTCCATATAATAAAGGGTATTATTTTATTATGATTTTCCCGTTATCATATTAAATAATATAAACCACTTTTATTTGGAAGAATACATTGGGAAAACCATTGGAAGGTTTGTGGCTATGGATATTTTATAATGTGGAGTCCTAATCCTAAATAATAATGAAATCCTCAATTTTTCATATATAAACCCACCCATGTAAAAATTTCTATTTACTCAAACTCATTATATCATTACCATACACTACCCTCCTCTCTATAGAGTCCTCCCAAGACATCCCATACTCTAATGAATCCCCTCTAAAACTTTTTAAGTCACACACTCAATTAAGGGACCTTCCAATCCTCCTTTCAATTTTAAGATTCTTCTATGAAATTAGTTCATTTAATTTCAAATTGGTCATATGATAATTAATTTTTAGTCAGCACCTTACTATAAAATTGAATTTATTTTTTTGATTTATCATTTATCCTCCCTCTTTTCAGACACTTACCTAAGTTGTTACTATACCAAACTTTTGTAAGGGGCCATCGCCATCTCTTCTGGATTCAAGTTTCATTATGAACTTATACAAGTTATTTCCATTTACTAAAGTTGTGACATATCGTTAAATGTATCCATTACATCCTATTTTATTTCTAATTGATGATATGACATTTTATCTATCATTAACAATTATTATCAGTTTTTAAATAACATCGTTCTGCAGCTGAAATTTAACTGTGATTTTACAAGGAAAAAAATTGTGTATTGAATACCATACCCATTACTATAACAAGGGCATTAATATTTATGAACCTATACATTTTTATTAGTGACATAACATATATATTACACAATACTTAATCATTAATAAATTTTTTTATGATTAATGAATCCGTGATTAATTATCTATGTGGCCAACTTAATCGTGAGAGTAAAATGAATATAATGGGAAAACCTAGATAGCACTCCAATTTGTTGGCTAATGTTTAGTATTTGGATACATTACATTGGAATAGAGACTGAACATAATTCCATTATGGTAATTTTTCCACAATGTTGTCTTTTTTGGTTTAGTCTTGGTCTATGTTCAGGATTTGGTGTTTTAAGTTGTTTTCATATTTCCTATCTTATGATTATTATGTTATACCATGCATTATTGTTCAGGTTTCATATATTATTGACATATATTCCTATTTTACAACATGTATCACTTATGAAATTTTTATTCCCTTACTGGGATACATATCTCACCCCTTTCTTATATATGTCACCAAGTTATTCCAATCAGCTTTAAGTTCGAGGGATTATTTTGATCATGTTATAAATGTTTTGAAGAAAGATGTTTTACTACATGTTTCATGACGTTATTTAATGTACCTAATTTCCAAATACACTATAATTATTGATCATTTTGGTTATATTAAGTGTATTCTTATATAATAAACAAAATATTAATATGCCATAAATAGTGGGCTTTTCATATTTATCTCTTTAGGAATTAGCAAAAGTGATAACGTTTTCTTGGAATTTATCATCACACATGAGATGTGGATTGATATTTGTCATATATTAAAATAACTAAGGATTAATAGGAAATAAAAAGAATGGATTTCAAGGAGTTCTAGGTAATATTATTAGAAATATATTTTCCCAATGAGAAACAGATGATGTGGAAAGATAGTTCTTATATCCAATACCAAAAGGATAGAAAAAATTATAATAAGAATGATTCTATCTTTAAAATGTTATAAAGTCATGTTTTGGAATATATAAATAATAAAAATAGAAATATTGATCATTTATTTGAAGATATTAAGTCAATATTTTGAAGCTAACTAGTATCCCAAACATTTTCACCATATGAGCACATAATATATCTTGCTAAAAAGATAGAGAAAAAATTATATTATTATTATATCCTTGAAGGGATATAATAGAGGAAGAGGAAATAAGAAAAAAAATTTATAAAGGGATGAAGGGAGAGGCAGATTTTAAAATATTTGATAATTGTGAAAGGAAATAATTTAGTATACAAAAAAAAAGAAATGACTTGTCTCTAATTTTAGAGAAAAGGTCCTTTATGTACACAATTTCAAGGGTTAGAAATAATATTCTTATGTGGAATGATGATTTTGTAAGGATTTTGGAAAATATTCAGTGAAAATACAAGTAATCATGTTAAAATACATCAAAGGAGATATGGGATCAAAATAAAAATTATAATATTACTACAGGTGAAGTGGAGTTACTATTGTTTTTGTTTATTTAGACCTAGTAAATATATTGTGAAACTATTTTTTTAATGATAGTTTTGAAATGTATTTGGATTGTACTATAATGATTTTTCATTATTGAATTTAATTCTTATGCTGAAATGTACCAACAATCATGAAAAATAATTCTACAAAAAGAAAAAACCTTATGAAAAGGACAAGATTGAAGTAATTGTAGCCGTTAATATGATAACGATGTTTGTATAATTATAAACTAACTACATTGTAAATAATTAATGATAATTTCATTTTGGAAATTCAGTGACGTTATTTCAAATATAATGGATTATAATAAATGGAATGTTTCATATGGTAAAAAATTAATCAAATTGTAAAATATTAACGTTAGAGGAGGTTTTTTGGTTGATATATTTCTTCACCATATGGATATTAATTCATATTAGATAACCTATGATAAACATTATTCATAATAAATACTATATTTCCATTGAAATAATTATCATTCTATTATTATAACTAGGATCTATTAAAAGGGAATTTTGGTGCTGCAGGAATAAGAAATTAATTTTTTGATATTAAATTCTTGGAGTAACAGTTGAAATTGAAACTGATTGATGTAAAAACAAAGGATTAAATTATTCTTATGAAATAAAAATTTATTAGGTAAGTATATTTCTATATAATCATAGATAGTAAAATAAGTACTCATCATTTATAAATGGATCTTAGAAAAAATATTATACTATTACCATTATATATAATGAATTACATATTATTTTAAATCATCCCAAATTTTTGGTTTTTATGTCCATAACTATCCATTGATCATTAAAATTGTTCTGATAAATTATGCCAATCACTCCCTATAATTATTTAAACATTTCTTCCAAGTACATGATTTCATTTCGCACATATGATCTACTACATGAAAACCTAGTTATTTATTATTCAAGGTAACCTTCGTAATTACTTTTCCTTCTTGTTATGATGATAATTAATTAAACCTTTTTTGATTTTGGTTTTTTAGCAATTGTATTAACACTTGTTGAACCGTTGATTTCTGAGATCATGTTTAATTGTTTGGATAAAATTTATTTAAGTTTCATATAATATATCCACAATATATTTTAAAATAATGACATTATTTTTTATTTCATGTATGACACATAACATAAATGTTATAGTAAAATATAATACCTGAGACATTATGAATTATTTCATTTAAAATCATGTTAATTTAATTGAAATCTTAAGAACATGAAAACCCATACCAAAATTAAACATATTATAGTATAACATTATAACATAGATTTTATTCTTGATGGTATGAATAATAATAACTAAATATGGAAAATTATTATTCCCAATTGATTATAAATTAAATAACATCCATTTAAAAGAAAAATAACTTTTTTCTAAAATATATTATTTTTTGGAAGGTAGATTAGTAATGCGTTGTGCACATAATTTATAATTATTTTTTAAAAAAATTATAAAATTTTACATAATATTTTCTTGAAATAATAATATAAAAATTAGGTTATGATTGTTTTTATGAAATATTTTATAATTTGATGAATAATTAAAAATAAAAAAAATTACTTAAAAACATCCTTTGGATAAACAAATTATAAATTTAAAGTATATTTCTAACTTATTCTAATGTAATATTAGTTGAAAAATATATCTATTAATACAATTTAGGTAATTGAAATCATATTCAAATTGAATTGTGAAATAAAAACTATTTAATGTTTTTAACATTTGGTCTTTAAAAACCCACAGTCTTATCAAGTCTACATGATTAATTTTAAATTAAAATCATCCATTTATATGAATGGTATTTTAAAAAATAGATTTCATATTTTGAATCATAATAATATTTATTTAAAAATAAGGTCAAAATAATTTTTAACCAAATAGAATAGTGAAAACAATTAAAATTTATTACCCCAGTTAAGGTAAAAATATATTTATAGGGGGTAAACTAAACTGATAATAGTCAAATTAATCTAAAAACTTGTGTAAAATCAATTTAATGGAAATATTTTGACCTTATGTTTTATAAATATCTCTAATACTCTATATTTTTCCTTTTTCATGTGAAAAACATTGGTAAACCCTTTTCTTTTCAAAAATTACACGTTTTTTACTCACCTCACTTTTAAATAGATAACCACTCTCTAATCCTCTTTACACATTCAAATAATTTTGTATCATAAATTAAAATCATTAATCAGATATAAAATTTCATCCTCTCATCCTAGAAGACATAATTTGGGTATAATTAAAACATAGGATGGTGTTTTGGTCGAACGAAAGGTGGTTACTTGAAGAAGATGTAATATTATTCAATGATATTTTTAAATTTTTTCTTCCTCCACATCCATAAATTATTATTAAATATTAGTTATATAATAAAATTATTATATTTCATATAATATGTTGATTTTTTTAATTATTTTGACCTACAAAATTCCCCACTTCCATCAAAAGGGTTACAAAATCATCATTTATGTGTATGGTAGACCATTTCCTCAAGAACTGATTTTATTCATTTTTCTATTACCACCTATCATGATGGGGTATCATAATGTATTTAAAGTATATATATATGTATATATGATATTTATAAAATAATTATACCAATTTAATAATTATATAACACACACACACACATAGACACACACACACACATAGACACACACACACACAGATATATATAAATATATATATTATTTTTTATTCCATATCAGACTATATAACATCACTCGTGTGTTTGGTGGTCTACTGTATCACGAAATGATGTGATTTGTTTTTCCCTACGGCTTTACAAGGATGGTATTAATGATGAAATTAATAATTATATTTTATATTACTCACATAATTATTATAATACTGATAAATTTGTCATTCTTAGTAGGTTATATATCATTTTATCTTTTTTAATTTCAATAATGATATCATCATTTGTGTATGTGTGGACTACCGCATTAACAAAGCGTTGTGAAACACATTAATCACCACAATAAGTGGATTATATATTTAAAATAATTTTTAATTAAATAATATTGTATATATGATATTATTATAATTATTTAAACATAAATATAACTTAGTGTCTTTCCAAAATGATCATTGAATAATGTAAATGTTACTCATGCGTATGTACAACCTAGAATCTCTATGACTTTAATATTGTTCATTTTTCAAAATCATATTTCATGATTGGTTTTAAAATTATTATTTATTTTTTAGTATTATAATTATTTCATGATTATTATTATTTACTTGTTTTACTAAATAACACATTGAACATAGTAATCCAACCATGGAAATTTTTTGACGCAAAAGACAAATATCATATAAACATCTAATGTAAACTTAATTGACGATGTAATAATATAAAACATGGTAATAGGTTAAATAAGATGATTAAAATTCATGAACGAGGTTCTTAATAAATTTTATAGTTTCCATAATTTTAATATTCACTGATTTAAATAATAGTGTTCTCCTACAATGTGATTCTTGTTAGTAGCCACCATATTCTCCTAACCTTGTGCAGTGGATCTAAGTTCTCCATTTCATGTAACAGATCCATTCTTTCCCAATTACTTGCATCATGTGTAAGGGGTTATACAAATGTTTTCTTCTGGTAAAATTATTTTCATCATCGTAATTAAATATATATAATTGAAAAAACAAATTGAAGGGTAATGGGTATTTAATGTAATGTTTTTATAGCTGTCAATGATATTTTGATATTTTAATTGAATAGTAATTACTTTTTATTTAAGATTTTTGAAGATTGGGGGTTTTTTCACTATGGTAGTTGTTATTATGGAAACAATGTTTTTTATTTTTTTTATCACATTAAATTGAAATTTAATACACTTAAATTCAGTTAAAGTAGTTGTTGACACTGTAATTATGGATTATGTGAGAATCAAACGTAAATATAAAATTAAATGTGAGGAAATGACCCTTTAGATAAATCTAAAGAATATGTTAATAGTGTTAATGGTGTGGTGATGTGTTTGGTTTTGATATACCATGGAAGTGATGTTTCTGGTGGTGATGTGCAGTTGTGTTATGGGTGGTAATGTCCAGAAAAGTGAATGTGGTACATTGCAGTTGTGATATGGGAAATGATTGTGGTGTGAAAAAAAATTAACTATGAAATGGTGATGATGTTCTTTATTTAGCTCTAGAAAGATGGTTATTTATCACATTGTGTTGTTATAAATTCCATGGATGTGAGGGTATAATTATTTAGTAAATAAGGGAAATTTTCATGGGATATATAGATAATAAAAAAATTAAATTAGAAAGTATGAAATAAATGAATGTTTCATAATATAATTAAAAATGGATTAAATAATGAAATTAATGTAATGGAAAATGAATAGGAAAAGTAAATTTAATGATTTTCCAAATTGGTATCTATAAAATTGATTAACTTGAGAATGATGATAAAATGTGTCTTGTGGATTATTATCTGGGGTAATGTATTTTGTGGTGGTAATGAATGTATCGGTGTTGTAAGGATAAGAGATGATGTTGTGATTTATTTAGTTTATTTATTATGATTATATAGTTTGTTTTGTGTTTGGAATGATATGTGAACCATGTATTTCCATTTTATTTATATATGTACCCAACCATTGTTCAGTACCATGTGTTGAAAGCCACATATTGGGGGGGGGGTTATGAAAATCTAAGTAACAATGACGGATGGTGGGATACCCCGTCCTTCCGACTTAAACATGTAGTTAATGTCAAAATGCATGAGATATGATGGCTAGAATTCAATTGTTCATTATGGGAATGTTTTAGGAAATATCTTATGATGGGGGTGGTGTATCATATGAGAAAGGAATATATTTTTTGTACATCATGTTCAAAATAGTATAATACCATTGGTGTGGTTGTGATATTATATGACTTACCATGTGCCTTTAGGTGACATTCTATGTGATTTAATGGACTAAATGTCTTCATGTGAGATGTATAGTGATGTGAAGGACCAAGTGTCATTTGGTGACATGTGATGTGACATGATGACCCATCTGTTATTGAGTGAGGAGTGATGTGATGTGGTGAATGGATGAGATAAGAGCACTATAATGTATGAAATTAGGGTGATATGGAAGAAAATAATAATATAATGTTTTATGGGGTATCATTGCCATTATGAATCACATTATGTTATTGTTCTGGTATATGTTATTCTTTGTGTGTTCCTTAGTGCATTAGTATGCTGTTTTCATATGATTATGAGAGACTTTGATTCATTCATAATGAGTGTACTTGTATACTCACAGCACATTTATATAAAATATTATAGGATCGTCAAGAAACTACAAGGATCATGTTAAACATTTCAAGCGTAGTATTTGGAGTAGTTGTTATGCTGGTCCCTTAGATTTTTATTTTTTGTATTTATTTGGAGACTTTTTCGTATCGGTGTGTTATTTAGAATGCATTTTAGCATGGTTTTGGTTTCATTTTTATATTATATAAAGGAGTTTATTGTAGATGAATTACCTTATCTCATGGTTCTATTATTAAATACAGCAATACCTCCAATTTTTGATATTTTTATACCCTCGGTGTCAGTCTCCAACCCGAGACCAACTTGATGTGGGACATAGGGGAAATTGTATCTCTTCTGTTAATTTTGGCATGGGAGGTGTGCCTTTAGATAGAGAGGTTAATGAAAAATAATTTAATAAAAATCATCTTACTTGTGATAAAAGTATTCTACACTATTCACTAAAAACTTGATCATTTTGGAAATATAAACAATTCATGATAAGGAATTTATGAAATTTTAAATGAAAAAATAATGTTTGTTTCTGATAATTTAGTATCTAGATTTTTTAAAAAAAAATCTTTAAATATACAATATATAATTAAAATATCCTTTTACTACATATTATTGTTTTTTAACATTATTTGTTCTCAATATTATTTCATATCAATTTATAATTTAAAATATTTTAAAAAGATAGATCAATAATAATAATTTTATAAAATTTTTCAATATAATCTATTCAGAAAAAATATAAAATACAACACATAATGAAATATTACCTCTATAGTAAATATGATTTCATAAATACCTTTAAATTGAATTATTTATAATAATAATAATTAATAGTTCAGCGATATTAAAATATTTATTTACATTTCAAATATACATCTTCTCCTATTTCAATAATAAAATTATTTATATTTATAAAAAATAGACATATATATAATATCTTTTTAATATATTTTTATTTCATTTTAGTTATATTATTTTAAATTTATTATTAAAAGTTGTCTACATTCATATACCTATCGGATATATGTTCAACGACTATATTTTCAATGACCATATTAGTAGTAGTCTAATTTCAATGATATATTTAGACTGAATAATTATTCCTTCATTCCACCAACACTAAAAAGGAGAATTTCTAATTTAATATATGAAATTTTTCATAATGTTTTCTCCTTTCATGGTTCTCTTCCTCATTATAATTTTTTATTGGATATTTTTATCCCCTTGGATAAAGATGATCTTGTGGATTTCCTATTCATGATGACTTTTTTATTTTTTATCTATTCTCCCATACTGATTTATGATGTATATATTTCTTCTATAGTGAGTAATATTCTATGGCGTAGAATATATAGTTAATTATTTTTACTGTGAAATTCCATTTATAAATGAATAAATTATTGTTAGTTTAATTTATTTCACTTGTGTATGATTGATTATTAAAAAATATATTCCATTAAGAAAATATAATGAAATTGTTAGAATTATAAACATATTTATTATAAAATAATAAGCTTTATATAGTCCCCAGGTGTTAAATTTCCCCTTAAATATTACATCCTCATAATTCTTATAAATCATAACTAATGATTTTGGGTGATGGAATTTTTTAACATATTAATCATTCGATATATAACATCTAATATAACATCTACGTTACATTCTCAGGCTATATCATGTTACTAATCTTTTCTCAATAAATATTGATCATGTAAACAATCATGTACCCTTGTATGTGTATAACCTAATCATACATTATTTCTAAAATATATCTCCCAAACCAATTTAATCTCATATATATTAAAACACATCAATATTTTATATTCCTCTAAAATTATACTCTACTTTAATCTGAACATGTTATAATCAATCATTCATAAGGTTATAAACTATTCAATAAAAATTAATAACCTAGATATTATATAAAAATCCCCCATGAAATTTATATATTACTTTTTAACTAAACGAACTGGAAATTCTAATACTATCCTACTCAATTTATAAAAAATCATTCAACTGTAAATAACCTCAAAATAATTCTTATATTAATCCTATGATTTATCCATACCTCTGCATATTTTTACTTCAATTATTATCCAAACAAAATTTGGAAAAAAACATTTCAAGGTTATTGATTCAATATATAATATTTTTCAAAACCTTAAATATGAAACAATGATTAAAAATCCATATATGTTTAAAAAAATTGCTCAATAAATGTAGAATATACTGAAATACCATTAATAAATATGACACACTAATGTAAATAATTGTGATTATTAAAAAAATATTCTATTATTTCATGAACCTCATTACTTTAGGTAAAACTAAGAAAATAATAAATTCTATCATAACCATAATATACTATTATTCTTATAAAATAATGTATGTTCCATTTTTTGATTTATTATACATTTTTCTTGGATACATACTTTTCATGGATTCATCTTTGTGATCATGTTTTATCCATATACTCTAAAAGAATTATTTATGATAAAATCAAGAAAAAAACGATTATATGAATATGGAAATAAAATCATAAGATGTATCCTACAAATATAACATCATTTAAATATATAATAATTTCATTTCAATTTGTTTATTCTTTGTTAATAGAATAACCCTCTTCGTCCAAAATATGATTCCTTAATTATAGTTTTCACATAATTCATAACATAACGCTTTATGTAATTAGGAAATAAATACTTCATAATCGTTTGTAATGATAATGTGATTAACCAATGAGTATCATCTTGATGTTTCTAACTAGGTGTAAAGTTTGTAAAAATATTAACACATAAAATCACAGTTTAATTAATAATTTTTTTACCTTCTTGGGTTTATTACCCCTTGGTAAAAATAATCAAGATTTTGTATAAACGTTCCAGAATTTAGATTGGTGTTTATTT
The DNA here is from genome assembly GCA_963277665.1 of Viscum album. Taxonomy (NCBI): domain Eukaryota; kingdom Viridiplantae; phylum Streptophyta; class Magnoliopsida; order Santalales; family Viscaceae; genus Viscum; species Viscum album. Next base: position 1,303,239,949 of record OY728145.1, read on the forward strand.
TCTTTTGGAAAACCACACAACCTCTACTTTAATAAACTACCATGATGTTATCTTTTAAACTGAAATAACACTGATACTTTTACCAATGGTATTTAATGATGTTCTCTTATTCTTAACCTAAAAATGTTTTATATTACCTCTACAAACATAAAGGGTTCCTTATACCTCTATTATTAGGATATAAATTAATTTATCACATATTGATGAAAATTAAAACTCTAAAATTTATCATTAATAGATAACATCCTTATCATAACATTTTTTAATACATAATTTGATACTAAAAATGATAACACAAATATAATCATCGCATAATTACATAACATAAAACATATATTTCATTACAACACTTACGCAATAGAATTTTTATATAGAGATTTATATAATTATTTAAAAACATTAACTATGAATACTCATTTTTTCCACACATTTATATTTTTTCTTTCCAAGTGAAATAAACTTATTAATCTATAAAAATTATTTATTATCTCCAATTATTTTTTTTATCATGAGATACCTTCTAGATTCACAATATATATTATTTTTCATCATAATATTGATAAATGGAAAATGAATAATGTAGAGAGCTTAGATTCTCAATAAGGTTAAATATAAGTGATAAAAATCAAATATATTAAGTTGTAATAATTTGAAGACATTTGAATAATAAATTTTCATTTAAAAATCATACCCAATAAATATTAGGTCTTAAATCATTTCATGAACCATTAAATAAAATAATAAATAAATCGAAGGGGAAATATAATAATAATGATCCACGAGAGTATATGGTAATCATGATCATAATAATAAAACTATAAAAAATCATTCAAATATAGAACAGACATTACATTATATAACATCACTTACATGAGCCACACCATCAAGTATCCTACATATGATAAACTAAAATATGCATTTTAAGACTTATCTCATGATATATAAAAATAAAAAATATATTTTAAAGGGTTATATTGGACCCCACCCATCATCATCAACACCAATGAGTGCAAAATTAAATCAATATCTTATAAATAATAATTAATCCATTGAAGTTTAGTGGTTTTCATAAAACATTACATATGAAAATCCTTTAATTTTACTCTATAAATACCCTATAGAAAGAAAATGTCTTTCACTAATTATATATTACTTAACCAAATAGTTAGAAACTCAGTTATTATGAATTTAAAATATTATCTAAATAAAAATTCAATTATATAAAGATGAAAAATTAGTTAATATCTAATGAAATCACATAGAATCTTATCTAACATTGTTCAAAATATAAAATGATAAATTTTGGATTTAAACAATATAATTGAAGGGTATGTTGTTTAGTCCACAATTCTACCCAACCAATGAATTAATGAAATCAAATTGAACACTATTAAATTAATTTTAATGATAATGGGGTATTAATATAATATATATATTTAAGGAAAAACTCTAATAAAACCCCATAAATTATTAGGCATTAAAAATATAATAATGAATCATTTCTAAAAATAATAAGTAAAATACAGAAGACACAGAGATAATGAAGTGTGGTGGTCACATATGAAATACATTCCCATTGATTTATATGATATGACTATGGAAAATCATTAAGAAGAAAATAATTTTAAGTATTATTTTAAAAAACATGAGAAATAATAAATATCATTAATTAATTTAATTAATTGTAAATTACATATTTATAAAATATCATAGAAAAATAGTTTCTCTTTTAGAAACCCTTAAAAAACAGAGATAATGTTTTACATAAAATTAAAAAGGATGTAGAAATATGAATTAATATTGAAATGGTAAAAGATAATTCTTTTCAATATATTCAAAAATAATGATGTTACAAGTAACATTAATGTGTTCATTTAAAAAATATGAATATAGATCATTAAAAAACCAATATGAAAGTTAAAGGAAAATATTAATTCCTTGAAAAATAATAAATATTATGGAAGAAATTTTATTGTGGAAAATATATTTAGAGCCCGTTTATTGAAAATCCACTACATAATTAATTTTTTAATTATTCCTCTTTAATAATGTTAATGAAAATTATTGGAATCATAGAAAACAAATATAATTTATTGTTACATAAAATTTAGGGGAATGTAAATTTCTAAGAAAACATTGACATGATATAAATTTCTTATTAATAAATAGAGGTTTGTTCGTGATAATGTTATACATTTTGGTGAGAGAGAAATCAATTAGGAATAATTGAATAAAAAAAATTTCATAAAAAAAATTTGAAACCATTAAATATAATTGAATGATTATATATAATGATAATTTAATGTTAATTTATCCATTATAATTAAAAAATCGTTTATTATATAAAAATTTCTCAAGGAATTCAAATTTGAGACATAGATCCCCATCACATGTTCCCATAAAGTTGAATGCACACTAAGATCCTTTATAAAAAAATATCTTCATCGTATATTCAATAACCTTTTTCATATAAATATACATCAATAGACTCGATTTTTAATTATTCTTCATAAATACATTGGTTATCTACTATCTATTATTGATGTTGGGTATGGGTAATCTTGATCATTTTGAACAAGTTTTGTAATAGTGTTGTGGGATTTCATTCACTTAAAATATATCATCACTAATAGATCATTATAGTTTCTATTATAGATTAATTATAAATATTTATGATATTTTATATGTTTCATGTGTACTTTAGTTTTATCTAAGAATATTACGTCGATAATGACCATAATACGATGTTTTTAACCTATAAAGTGTTTTTATTAATTAGTGTTTTCAATATTGATGTATAATTTCAAGAAAAAAATAATGATTTTTATATTTATGTTATTTTAAAATATTAATTAAATTATTATATTAATCAATTATATAATTTCCTATAATATTTCTAGTTTGGGGTCAAACGGACCCAAATATGAACATACAACAATTATTGATGATTATTATGTGATTCAAATTTAATATTTTTACAGAAGTAGTATAATTACATAAAAATGTGATAATTTTAGAGATATAAAAAATTATAATGTATGTAGAATAAGTATTAGTGGATATAAAAGTATTACATAATTTAAATAAATGATTTTCCACTTTGTATAGCATTTTTAAATGATTGAGTTATGGGTAATTATTTGTAGGTAAAATCAATAATAGTTTATCTAATTTTTCAGTATATAACATTACTTTTTTCATAAACATCATATATATCAATTACACACATTATCATGACAATAAAATTATGTTAATAATAAAAATAAAAATAGAAATCAATCATCCCATCGAGGTTGTAGTCCACACACATGCATGGTTAAATATTTTGTTTACCATAGATTAGATGAATCCATGGATCATTTAATAGATTTAGTTTAGGATTCTTCTCCTTTGTTTCGATTTCATCTGGTTATGGGTTTTTTTCTCTAGATCATTTATTATTCGTTTGTTAATTCTCATCTAGGATGCCAAAGTTTGTACTTTTTTACGGTGTTTTGGTCAGCTAGAATTGTTCTTGTATAAAGGCTCATTCCCTGAGAAACTTGCACTACTTTATCTCTACCAAGGCCCTGAGTCCCATTTCTCCACTCTAGGTTGTTCGGGAGTATTGAATTTTCAAAACATTGGGAGGTGGAATTTGGGAATTCATTGGTTTTCTAGGGATGAGAACAAGGTTCAGTTGTTTGTTGAGGGTGAAGTGAAGATGGTGGAGTTTTATGTGGTCAATGGGGTTTGTGTGTTTTTGGTCACACCAGTTATTAGTTGTGGCAATGATAGGGAGGCGATGACATCAAAGCAATATTCTCAATGTGTAGACATAGGCAGTGAAAAGATTTATGGGGATGAGAGTGCAAGTGACGAGGAATATTGGATGTCAGAACTTAGGTTTCTCAAAGTGTGGACATATTTCAGATATTCACAGAATTGTAAAATTAATATTTATTTGTAACATAGAATTGGGTTTTAGGGGTTTCGATCTACTATTTTTTCAAATTAGTTTTGTATTTTGATTTTTTAAATGTAAGAAACCAGCCATAATGTAAGGAACAACTTCAGGTGAGGTTGAGAGAAGGAATTTTGATTGTGAATGCAACCATACACACTACAAAGAACAGATCCAAATAGGGGTTCAAAGATGGAGGAATTCAACAGAGCACTTCTTCATGATTTGGATGAGCAATAGGGAATCGAAATTACTACGGTTACCAGACACGGGTAAACCTGCATGGGACAACTAAACGAATAGCCACGTAAAGGTAGTGTCTTGAAAAAATAATATAGACACCGAAGAGGGGAAGTTCTATGTATTCTTGATCTAGAATGACTTCTTTTATGGGTATATTTGGATCAAATTTTTAGGGTTCAATCTTATCCTTTAAAATTGTAATCTGAAAATACCCAAAAAAGGATTTAGGTAGTTCATGAACATACAATTGTTATTTTCTATTTTCAAAGGGGAAACTTGTGGATTATTAAAACACATACCACCATTATAATACCATTCCGGTGTAATAATTATTCTTATTCTATCATTATATGATGGTGAGAATAAATTTCTTAAAGAAAAAATTCATATAATGAAAAATTAACGATAAAAAAATAGTAGAAATCAATACCTCACTACTTGGTTTATCCCCACTGAGAAGGGGTTAAATCCTTTAACGATGTCTTTATGATAATAAAAAACCTCACTATTATTCTATAAGAATGTTCCAAAGTGGGTTCGGAAAATTTTGGGCCATAGTAATGGGGTTATGGTGTGAGGGGAAGTGTGGAGAGGAGTGCACCTTGTATAAGTATAGATGAGGGTCATTTTAGTAACTATCAATTTATTTTTATTAATGGAATTCCACTCTAATAAAATGGATCCAAAATAGATAAATAATATATTTTAGAAGATATATAGTTGTTACAAACATCATGTTCTCAATTAATACAATTTATTATGCTTTTTTTCATGTTCCCTCTTAGGTTACTCTTTTTTATCATTTCCATTTTCACCATGGAAAAAAATTTTTACAATGGAAAATTACCATTTATTCCCAAAAACATGTACCATATTATATTACTAAAACCTATGTAATAATAATTTTCAATAATTTTTTTGATTCAATTTTAAAAAGTTATTAACATAATTTTAAAATATTTAATGCATAATGTATTAGATTTTTTTAGAATAATATAACTAAAAAATTAAAATGTCAAATATATTTTTATAAATTAGAAAAAATACAATGTAACATATAAATTACATATTTTATCTTATAAATATGATCCATATATTTTAAATCCATAATTATATAACAATAATTTCAAAAATATCATGTTATCTTTAAACATGGTATTTTTAACTTTTCAACATAAATTCAATATTTTATAAAAATACAGAAAATTATTGAAATGATCATTTTGAAATTATAAATTCATAAATTTTTTTAATTATATCAAATTTAGATAATAAAAGTTATAAATTTAGTTTTCAAATGAAATGAATAATTATAATGAAAAACAGTTTTTATAAAAAATATATTTTTAAACATAAAGTGTTATTAATATTATTTCATATGAACTTATTATTTAATTTTTTAATATGTTTGTTCATTTATAGGAAAATTTTAAAATTAATAATTTTATTATATTCAAATGAAATATACAATACCTAAAAAATGAAATATCACCTTTATATAAAATATGCATTGAACAATACATGTATAATTATTTATTTATAGTAAAAAAACAATTTTAATCATACATTGATTTTAAAAAATTTATTTGGATTTTAAATATACATCATATCATATTTTTATAATAATAATAATAATAATATTTATAAATAAAAAAGATATATATATTTATAATATTTTAATATTATATTTTTATTTCATTGTGAGTTATATTATTTTATTTTTATAACATAACAATACATGATATCAGTATACATATTGGATATATGACCAACGACCATATATTAAAAGAATATATTGGTAGTGAAAATATATATAGCGACCAAATTTTATTCCTAAATATTTAAATACTAAATCATTCATTCATTCCACTCTCTCATTGTAAGACACTGCTATAATTTACATTTATAAATCTAGAAAAATTATGTTTTATTTGATGGTGGTCTTCCTCGTAATATTGTTTGTTTTTCTATTGGTGATCATAAAGGTTGAATTTTACGCGAGGGGATTTCTTTGTGAGATGTATTTCATACATTTCAATATATTGTCCCATATTTATATATAAATATTTAATTGATTTATTGTATATATGATTTCTTTAATTTCATGGTCAATAATACTTATTCTTGATAACAGTTTTTGTAACATTCCACTTATGAATGAATAAATTGTTATTTTCATAATTCCAAAATACTATGAATTATTTAATAAAAATAAAACTCATAACAAAAACATTATTATAATAATAAACATATGTTATATAAAATAATATTATTCTAGAAAATCAGGGGAATTATAGGTTGGAATCATGTGACATAAAAAATTTGATGAATAGTTTTAATTCCTATCAATATTTGTTTTGTTTAATATATTTATAACACCATATACTATGTGTTCCCATATTATATGTTAGTGAAATTAGATTCAACCGAGCATGATATAGTTTTTTAGGAAAGTCTAGTGGAACATACAATGAGAGGTTCTCTTGTGATTGAAATGTAGTAACTTAAACAAGGGATGAATGGAGAACATTATTGGGTTGGTTCGTGATTTTATGGAAGGGGTCATGAACAATTGAGGTAATGGTCTTCGTATGTTGTGGTATGAGGGTGGGAATAAACATTCCAATGGATTAATTGACTTTTATGGGTTGTATAGAATGGAATCACTCATATTCCATGGGTTTTGACATATGAGGACATGCTTTTATCTTATTTTTGACGTCTGGTTTATAATTTCAGATCAGTTGGAAGAATTTCCCTATAGTTATTAGGATTAGATTTCATACAAAATTCGGAGCATGGGTGGATCCTCATGGTATTACTGTGATTTATGTATGGAAAGTGACTATGTGGTTACTGTAATGACCTTTTTGTACATAATATATTTTTAATAAATAAGAAATTTCATTGATAACATACTGTAAAGGAAACAATGAAATTAAAAGAAACTAAGATACATTTAGACCATGAAAAACTATTTTTTGATTTATTAGTAAATAATATGAGTCTCTAAATTAGTAAATATTTTAATAAATTGTTAATATATATATATTGGTTAGTCTATACCAATTTACCTATGTTGTTACTAGTTTTTATAATCTATGTTTTTATGTGATATAAATTTTATTGAATAAAAATAATTTTCATATTATTATTAATTTCATATAATAGAAAAGTATATTGATAATTTATTATTTCATAATTTATTCTTATTTTATTGAAATTATTATGACAATGAAAGAGTTTTAATAAATAAATTTTTTATAAAAACGTTTTTTCATTTTATTTTATTTTTTACAATACAATTTAAAATATAAAATTATTGAAATTTATATTTTATAATAAACATAATTTAATGTTTTAAAATTTCCTTATTATCTTATGATGATTTTTTTTTAAAAACTTTTTTTAGGAGAATATTTTAAAAAATAATTTTTAAATATAATGATTTGTATTATGTTATTAGTAAAATATTATAAATATTACATTAATAATTCTTTTTTTAAGACCAAATACATATTTTATAAAGGGAGTTTATAATTTTATTATTTATAATTTTAATTTAAATACAATATTTCATATTTTTGAACTCATGTAATAATTTTAAATAAAATAATTTAATATATTTTTCATTTTTTATTTTAAAATTGATTATTATCATATTTTAAAAATGATTCAAAAAATATGGATTTAAAATTAGGAATAATTATTTAAATACTATATGATAAGGGGAATTTTATTTTTTCTTGTAATGGATGACATAACATTAGTAAAAAACTAGTTATGATGGTAACAGATAAAACATTAAAAGTGATAAATCAAATTGTAATTAGATGAAAAGATGTATAAATTTTCTGTTGGAATGTTTGGTGAAGTGATATAATAAACTTATCTCTAGTAATTCCCAATATTTATTAATTCCAGTTCCATATTATTTGAGGTTGACTTCCCGTTGTTGAAATGTTTTTTGAATTTATAAAAATTTCTTCCCTTTTCACTCTTAAAAGGGGAACATTACACTTGACATACCCTCATCCAAAAAAAACAAGTCAATCCTAATTATATCCAATCCTCTCTATAATATCCATATACAACATAAAGGGGTTATGTTGCTTTAAAAATATCATCTCTAAAAGGATTAAACCCACCAGAAAGTAGATAATGCAAGAACTGAAGTATAAATTTATAACTGATCCACTGGCATTTCTATTTCATTTTGTGCACTTATTAATATTCAAATTTCAATAAAAAATCATAAAATCATTTAATTATAATAAAATTCATACTTATATGCTGTTATAATTATGTTATAAAAATTAAACCCATTTTCCATTTTTATTGACAAAAAAACCCGTTATTCCTGGATTGTGTGGACTACTGTCTCTATGATAAATCATGTTTATTATTTCCTAATGACCTTTTAATTTAGTTCATAATAATGAAACTAATATATATATATATATAATTATAAATTTTAAAATGATAAAAAAATATAAAATTTCCCCTTTCTATGAAAAATAAATCATCATCTATTTGTACTTGTGGAATACCGCCTCTGTGGAATGATTGATTTTCATTTTTATTTTAATAACCATGGTATATTGATTTTAATGATAAATGGATAAATATTTAAATATGCAATATATGATATTAATAGGTTTCTATTAATATTAAATTAATATCCTATTGTTAAGAATCACAATGTATTGAGTTGGTAAGAAGTATTGAATTTGACGATAAGATGTTTATTGAGGATTCCTAACTAGAAGGCGCGATTCATGGTGTATTGTAAAAAATTAACTCAATTTATTGTTCATTATATTTGTTTAAAAGGAACTAAGTGATAAATTTTTTACTCAAGATTTAATGGATTTGGATACATATTGATCAAGGACTACTATTTGTATGATGTCATGACATGACCATTAAGAATGACGTTGTGACACCATAAAAATAAGTTCCATATCCGGTGTGGAGGAAAATTGGGCATGTATTATAAGTGAAACTTGATTTTATCCATATTTCATGGAATTTTTGAGGTGAGTACAAGTTGATACTCCCTAATGGGAAGTGATATGTACTAAAGAAAAATACCATGAGGGATTGTGAAAAAGTATAAAAGATTATGGTGGAAGGATTGATATCTAATTTAATATTAATTTTTTTTTTCAGATACATATGTGAAAAAATATTTGTTAGATAAAGAAATGATGGGATATTTTTGAACCCCAAATGAATTTAGTTCATTCTCTAAGGATTAAGGGATGTTTTTTGTAGAGTGTCATGACATGACATGTGAGTGTCTTGCCATGGGAATTTTTACCTAGGTCCAAAATCATGAATGAAGGAGCATTGGTACTGTATTATAAAACCCAAATTATCTCCTCCCCAATATAAGACATTTTCAATGGTGAGGTAGAAGTGATCACCCACAATGGGAAGTGATCCTTAATTAATAAAAAATAATCTAGGTAGTGGAAAAAAGAATAGAATATTTTCGTGGGGGGACTATAACTCCAATTGAGCCTAACACATATTAATGATAGTAACTACAAAACAAATAGTTAAAAAATGAACAATGTTATGAATGAAAAATAACAAGGAAAAACATTTCACTAATATAATTTAATTGTATTATATTTATCACTTCTATCATTAATTTTTTCTAATTATTATATGTCATACAAATAAAAAATCAACTATATCATTTTTCTATATGTATAATTATATCATAACTAGATGAATTCATAATCATTCATTAATTATGGTATGTTTATATTTGGGTTATTTTTTACAACCTAATAGAACAATTATATAAATTTTTATCATAGATTACAATATGAATTTAATTGTATGTACTATATGATATTAATATGTAAATAATGAGTTTTTTTATGCTAGGATTCTAATAAAAAACAGAATTCTTTATTTATTATAAAAACACATGCTCTCTAAGAATCATGGAAACGTAATAATTTAAAACTTCTTATTTTATGATATTCACCAAAACACACATAGAGTAAAATTATAACATTATTAACAATTATATAACATCAATTCAAATACATTTTATATTAAATTTATGATGAACTTTTAGGTAATATTTTGGAACAATTCCAATAATATGAAACTATTAATTAAGGACCCAGATTACTCAAATTTGAAATTAATAATGGATATTAAATACAAATCATATTAGTAAAGAATAATTATAAATGATATTCATAATTGGTTATGAATATAAATAAGGTGGTAAATTAGTGATTAAGATATTTATGTCTCTTATATGGGTTTTCTTAAGTGATTTTGACTAACATGGAAACACCATATGGATTTTATTAGACTTAGTTTTGATTTTTTGTGACATGTTACATGTTATGAACCATGTCTCTTTTATACAATTATATATTTATTAAAATTCCCAAAAAAAAGATATATACATTAATTCCTCATAATTCATTGTATAATTTATTCTAAATAATTTTATTTTCACTAATATTTTATGAAATAATAGTTTCTCCAATCAAATGTGTTTATGGTAACTCATTTTCCTTCATTAAGTTATGATAATTCTCATTAACTTATTTCATATAATTTCAACACATTAATCCATTTTAATGTATTATGTTTTATTATCTATATTTTAATACTTCTTTAATGCTAACACCCTCTCAGATATTTAATTTTTAATGTATAGTTACTCCTATAATATATATTGATAACTCAAATATCCTTATCTCAAGTTATATATATGTATATTGAACTTGTTATTTGATATATGGTATAAAAAACCCTAATATCTTATTATATGTTATTTTATATTCCTATTTTATAAAATGATGATTTTATAAAATGATTGTTTCATTATTCTTTTTAGAATGTGGATTTCCAAAAAATGTAATGACATTGTATTACATAGATTAATTTCATAATCCAATGTCATAATTTTTCTCTAATATTTTTTATAGAATAAATTATTTAATTTTATAGGATCTATTTTTTTTATTTTTATAAGAGAAAATTATTTTAAAACCATTCATATTATCTTTTCATAATATATTCTCAAACTGACATGAAAAAATATATTTCCTGTCAATGAAATTTTCTTTCATTAAATTTATTTTCTGTTCACACATTCATTATCCTATCCATTTAGGGAAGAGTTTACACAATTTGGGAAAATAATAAATTATTTATATTGTAATATATAAATATATATATTCTATGATATTCAACACAATATATCAAATAATTTGATTCATGATCCCTTCTTGTGTGATACAATTAGAAGAATTATTTTTCAATGATGTTTCTAATCAATTTCAGTATCATTTTGACTTTCTCTTATTAAACTAGGGATATGTTCTTTTATATCCATACAAATTAATTATCTTGATATATTATGAATTTTTTTTTCATTCAAATATATGGACCATCGCCTCTTTTTTATTATTAACCATCAATCAAGAACATGCATAACTCTTCACCAATTTCCCATACATTTTTAAGACTCAATATTTCCATCAATTGACTTGCGAGTGTTCAACTAGATACAATAAATTGATTTATTGGTTATATTAATAGAATAATCTTATAACCCCATCCATATAGTGTAAATACAACATTCCTTATTATATTTATTTTTATTATTTAACAAAATATTCTTTGGATATCCTTAGATATACAATTATGAATCATGGGATTTTTATATTAAATATTTGAATATGTGATTCCACTACAAAAGTTCATGAAACCCATTTCTATATATGGGTTTGTATGGATATGATGAATATATATTTAATATGAAAAACATTAGTATTTTTAGTCATTATGTGGAATGTGGACCCTATATAGCCCTCCAATATAGTGGGAAATTCATTTAATCTCATGATATAATGGTGAAATGAGTAGAGATACATGATCTGAAATTATAAAAAGATTTTGATATCATATATATTATGGGAAATAGGTGAGTGAGGCTTTTAGTAAATATTTAAATATATAAAGTAATCATGATTCAATAATGGAAGTTAGTAGTGATACCTAATCCACTAGGTTATGGATTCTATGATTATAGATGTTTCATAATTATCAAGTAAGAATTCATTTTAGGAAATAACTTTTCTATCAAGTTATATTATTATGTTTTTCCTCGAGTTATGATCTATTATTTATTAAGTATGAATTTATAAATTATCATAATTATACCTATATGATTAACTTTAACTAACATATAATTATTGATAGTAATCACCAATGTTTACACATACTATAAAATAGAGAATAAACCATTAATATGTATCCATTTCCCAATGTAGATAGTATCTTATGTAGATAATTACAGAGATATGTTGAAGACATGTTATATATTAAGAAGTTCCTCACATATTGGTAAAAATCTATATTATGTGAAAAAAAATTTGAGTTTCATTGGATACTTTTTTAACCAAATAAAATATAATTCAAAACCTAAAATGGTCCTTGGAATGTAAATATTACATTATTTTTTATGATATTTTAATTAAATATTTATCTAAAATAACATCGGTAAATTGTTCTTTTTTAGAAAATTATTCAATAGTGTAGGTTTCGGTATCTTTTTTGGTATCAGTGGAGGGATGAAATAACATGGGATATTTGAATGCAATCAATTGATTGAAATTAGTAGTTAGAAATTTCATCAAGTTATGGTATGATATGATTTATTATAATTTCAAATCTATTGATAAATATTTATTTTCGTTTAGAAAATATAATATTGAATAGGTTAATTGGATAATAGTATAACCTCCTAGGATAAGAATATGGGATAATTTTATGTATATATAGATATTTTGATGTATAATAATTTATATATTGTCAGGATCTAATAAAAATTACATCCTTATATCAATAAAAAAAGTGGATGTGGTGGTAACATTGATGCATCTAGGGAAAATTAACTAAAAAATGGACGACTGATTTTGGACTCGATCTTCACTTTGGGGATCTCTGAATGCTCCTAAGATGATAAAACTCTATAGACAATCCTATGGGGATATTATTTGTTCAAACATATTTTCTATGTGAATAATTATGAATGATATATTTACTAATTATCTAAGGGTATTATGATTATAATTTTGAGAGAGAAAAATATAATACAAACATGATAAAACTATGATATTTTTATGATGAACCAACTATGTCATAATATCATAGTAACAAAATAATGTATAATTACTGAATACATCTTATGATTTATTTTCTTTAGATTCACATGATCATTTACATAGGTCTTATGAATACCCACCTTAGGTTATAGTGTTTGTATGAAACATGATGACAACAATAAGAAAAAAATTAATGGTATGTATATAAAAAATTATATATTATAAAAAAAGAGATTATACATAAATAGTTGATCATATTAGTATATCCCTTTTATTATAGGAATGTTGAGTTTCATAGTCTTGACTATGGTTGTGATGTTGATATCATAATAGAAATTAAATCATGATAAGAATTGGTATTCTCATTATTGAGTGATATTAATGGATTATATTCTTATAATTTATAACTTTAATGAGTAAAATGTGAAACATCGGGGATTATTCATTAGTATATTTACTTTAATTATTTGGAAACAAATATTAAACTATTTTAATATCCCCGAAAAGTTATTTTGAAAATGTAATATTTTTTGGGATCAATATTTATGAATAGATAATAGATATAGGGATAACACTTTTTTGAAATATATTAATGTTGTTGAGTTACTAATGTTTTAATTTATTTTTAGAAATAAGTGTTTTTTGTAATAATATCATTGGATGTTATTATTGATTTGATCAAAAAGTGATCCATGATATTTTTTGATGTTTGTGGGATTATTTTATATGGCAGAGTGTGAAATTATTAAATATTGGTTGAATATATGATTAACTTTTTAAAAGAAGATATTTTTAATCTATGGATTAATTTCATGAGTTATAAAATGGTTTTTACAATTGATGCCCTCCAATTCTAAACATAGAGTTCTTTATACTAAGAGATCTCCACTAGGTCTCCTTCTAGCTCGTGGCCTCATATTTGACTCACTTGAATAGGTTATCATCAATATCAATAGATTTTTCACCATCAATGTTTTTAGTTCACATGTAATGGGTGTCTATGAATTCGAAAATCAATAGTAGATCCACAAACCAATATTATATGAGGATATTATTTGTTGGATGCATTACCCTATTTTCCATTTTTTGTAGACTTTTGATTTCGGTGTGTGTTGGATTAGGTTATATTTGATCATATATGGTAGTTTATTATGTCTTTAGGGTCCCTTTGGGTATTTTTTGAGGTTTTATTCGATTTGTATGTGTCATAGAAGTAGTTAAACAAAATCGTGTTTTGTAATCGATTTTGGGTTTTCTATCTTTGGGGTATCTCTACAAACATTCATTATCATATGGTTCACTCTCAGTGGAATGTTTTTTAGTGATTTGTGTTCCTTATACGCTACTAAAACTTCAATTTTCACTTAAAACATCATTATTAAACTACATCTTGGTTTTCCATGATGGTGCTTTAGTGGATTTGGATTATTCAGTGTGATATTTGGAAGATCATCCATATTGGCTAATTCCCCCTACTCTGATTTTCATATCTTACAATATTTATTTAATGATTCCCAGTTTATTATAGTTGTGTTTCATTGTATAGGACATATTTGGTGACTTCATTGATTAATACAGATTCCGGTGGATTGAGATGGCTCGGTGGTGGTGATATTATACTAGTTCTTCCACTAAATTAGACTTTCTATATTAATTCTATTTTTTTGATCCAGTTATTGGGTTATTGTGTTTCTCCCCCCTTCATTGATAGTCACTAGCTTAGTGGATGATGTTCTTTAAGTGATTTTACATTTGTATGGGTCATGTTTTATCATCTCTATAGTGATCACAGTGGTCCAGCGATGGTGATTATTGGTTTTCAATGATATTTTATTCTCTTGAGAATATACTAGAAACGTCCATAGTAGTGGAATCCTTTATGAATAGTATACTGAAATCTATTTTAGATTTGAATTTTAAATTGTTTTGGATTTTGTTGTTTCGGATTAATGGTGTGTGTGAGTTCCAATATAACACCACATATGTTCTTTTTAGAAAATGATAAAAATAAAAAAAATTATATTTCATGAATAATATGTAACAAAGAATATATGTTTAGGTTATATAATTATTATGGAACATGAAAATATAAAGGACTAATATTACTTTACGAAAGAAAATAATCTTGGTATTTCCTAAGAGAGTAACGAAGATTCAATATTAAAAGTTACATCTTCAATGATGGATATGTTAGGATATCCCTCACCTTATTTAAATTAATGAGAAATAATAAACATTATTTAATATAATTTATTTAAATGGGATAGTATGTAATGACATTAGATTTAACTGAACATTTTCCTTAAATAGAGAATGATTTTTGTAGATTTCACTAGTGTTAACACCGAATTGAAATAAAACTATGAAATATTTAATTTTTCACAACCAAAACATTCAAATAGTACGTATAAATATTGGAAACAAAATTATAAAATATATTAATACATATTTGATTATTTATATAAGTTTTTTTATAATGATTCATGTTATTCATTATTATTTTTATGAATTAATCTTTTTATACACTAAACTGTTTAAAAATGAAATATTATTATATTAGTTTTAAATGATTATTTCAATAAAATGTCATATTTTTGTAGGAATTCATTTTTGAGAGTGTATTTTTAAAAATAATCATAAGATAAACTATTATTTTTAAAAGTTATTTTTTATAAAAACAGTGTATCGACCCAATCCCAAATAGCCTATTGTCACTGTATACTATCAATTACAAAATTATGATTACAAGGAATCAAATCCCAATGGATAGTGAGATTCATAGTATTACTAATCTAGAAACATAAATGACTCTTGTATTATAAAGTAATACTCTAATCACAGCATAATTTGTTTTTCTAAATAATAACATTGATGATGACATTATTCCATCTAATGTATCCATGTATATCTTTCATAGTATACTTCTTCAATCATAGGGAAAGAAAACATCACAAGGTTTAGATTAAATGATCAATAAGGATAAAGTATAGTTGTAGAAATAAATAATTTATGTGAATATTCAATATGGGAGGGTAATAAACTGAAAAAACATGTCATGTAATTAATAAATTGAATAGAAGTGTGTAAACAATATAAAAAGATAATAACTAGAATGAAATTACATTCAAATAACAAGATAGGGTAAATAAATATGGCAATGTAAAAAATTGAAACAAATTCCATTGATCCGATGAACTAAACAATAAATATATCCATAGATATGTCTATTCAAAGTCTCATCGATGAATAATAATTGAAACTAAGTGATGGAAGTTCATAATTACTAGTTTTCATGGTTCCCAGTGACATGATACCTATACCATTAATATAGTATAAAAATTACTGGCAGAACCCCATTAGCTTAGGATGGAAAACTAATTTCATCCCACGAAACTAATGATGCATTGTGGGGATTGTATTAACTGGTCCCCAACCCATAGGGAATACTGTAAACGGTCACCAACCCATGTATTTCATGTCAAAATCATTCCTCATATATCAAATAAATAATATGACTTATCAAATATATGTATTTAATAATGATTTAAATTTATCATCATTTCACCAAAAAATAAAATTACTTTCAATGTATACATCATTTGAAAAATGGTATATAATAGAGGAAACAATCATATCCATGAATAATGATATGGATATGTATGGGAAATTCAATGTCAATGGACCATATAAAATTGAATATTTCATGTGGACTAAAATTAATTAAAGAAGTGAATGTGTTCACAATCCCTGCAAAAATAAATCATTAACCATCCTAGGGGGAATTATGATGGTATCAGTACAATATATCCTAATTGGAGTATGATAATGGGTTGTTTTCATATACTAATAGAATTATTATAAAAATATATTTTAAAATCATTTTTGAAAAAATTGTACATTTCTTTTGAAAAAAATATTTCAAATAATACTTCTTATTGAAAATATTAAAAAAAAAATTTACAAATAGACATTTTTCCATGTAATGAGATCATTGAAAAAATTATGATGGGTAAATGTATACATGTCGTACTAGGAAAAAAGAACATTCATTTTTCAACATAAAATGGATAGAAAGTTGCCTTATTAAAAATTCAATAACATGTGTCCATTGAAAAAATTGGTAAATGAAAAAAAGGGTAAACATTTCTTTACAAAATAATTTTAAAAAAGATTTTTTAAAATATTTTAATAAAACATGGTTTTTAGAAGAATTCGTTTCTCCAACTAAAGAGTGTAATGAAGTCTGGTATTCTTAAAAAAAATCCTAAAATATTTTGAGTACCAAAGAGTGGAAAAATTGTACTAATACTTGAAAATGGTAATCAATGACAATATGATCATAAAATGAAAGGTTTTATTGAAATATTTTCTTATAATTTCTTCAAATGGAAATACCATTGAAATATCATTATTATTACTATGAATGTAAATAATCCTCAAAATTCACAAAGTGTCTCATTCCATATTGAAACATTTTCAATAATATGCCTCATGAATAAATAATATGTAATGAAAATTTTCAATACCATGAAGATAAAATAATTCATGATATAATATTTCAAAATTGGTTGTATATACACCACAAAAAATAAAATAATTGTGAATATGGAATTTATCTCATGTATTTAAAAAGTGAGATGAAAATCTTTAACCTTGTGTCTCCTTTTAGGTGAGCATCCATTATCTTCATGTATAATAAACTTATGATAATTATCTAATTATCTATTTCATTGAGTAACAATTTAATGTTTATCATTATATTTTTTTCTTTTATTACCATTTTATATAAAACCACATAATCAATTATGTTTACATCTGGTGTTTTGACCAAATTCGGGTTATTTGTTGAAAACAACTCCAGTTGATCAAATATGGTCAAATGGGTCATTATATAACATCTACATAATTTTAATCATGATATTGATATTATATTTATACATTAATTATACTTTTATGATCAAAAATTAAATATAGTTATGAAAAATGAATCAATATTACAATCATGGAGACGGTAGGTCATACATATGCATAAGTAACATTCTCATTTTCAATGATCATTATGGAAAGAATGTAAGTAGAATAATATCATTCCAAGATTATAATTATATGAAAAATATAATATTTTTTAATCATATATACTTATATATAGAATCATTGTAATATAAAATGAATCACATCATGTCAAGGTGGTGGATATCCACATGTCCACAAATGACACTATCAATTTTTAAGTGTGTGTGAAAAAGTAATAAAGAAAATTATATATATAATTATTAATATTATTTATAGAAATTTAATTATTTCATGAAAATAATATATATGTTTTTTATGTCACATTAGTTTAATTAAAACCAACAATTGTATGTTCCATGTACTAGCATACTAGTACACGTCCAGCCATCAAGATACATGTGCTTCCCTATTGTGCTCAAACAAGTTCAAAAAGCAATGAAATATAATTTTAACATAAAAATACCATATCAAAATCATTCATTCATCAAACAAACAAAAATTATATCACACAATTCACATAATCACATTTTCATTCAAATTCATTTTGAAAACATACTCACACCAAAATATCCAAGAACACTTTTCACATTTCATCAATAATTTCTAAAATCTTATAAAAAATTTAATAAAACCATTCCAAGATATTCCAACTCACAAAAAACCCACAAACATATCACATAATACCCTTCTAACATTTAAAATTCATTTTTTTCAAGAAACTCAAACAAAAGAGACCACAACCATGATTCACACCCACAACACAATTTAGTAAAACATTTCAGCAATTTATAAAACATTTTAAAAATATTTGACATCTCAATTTACATATTATAATTAAAAAAATCATATTAGGTGAAAAAAACACCCAAATAGTACATGTACACCCTTTTCCACTTCTTTAACCAAATGAAACATTTACAATTTTTAATAGAAGAACCCAAGAGGTATAACCACTTTTTGCACACAAAACCCATTTCCAAACCCTCATTCCAGACTAAAATATTACCAATACCAATAAAAGATCAAATTGATATACCTAATAACATTTAATAAACCAACTCCAAGAGTTATAAAAATACATCAAATAATACCACAAAAGTTACACATGAAAACCCACTCTTTCATAAATAACATTCAAGAAGTACACCATCAATTTACACCATAAACCCATCCAAAAACCCTCTTTTAAACCCAAAGGCAGAGAAATAATCTTCCAAATCAACATTTTCCAGAAAAAAGATTTATTAAACCAATTTAATAAGTTATAATATACCCCCAAATAATACCCCATGAGTTACATAGTAAAAACACCAAATGTCTAGCTAAAATGCAATTATAAAAATAAATGCTCAACCAATTCCATAAAAAACTGTTTTCGCACCACACACAATAAATAAGAAAAATTTATAATTAATAAACCAAAAAGATAACTCATCATAAAATAGTTACACATGGAATCACCCATTGAAATTGTTGAAGCCTTCAAATCTTGGTGTGAAACATCAAGCGCACAAATGGCGCACCAAAAGGAAGTGAAAAGAAACCTAAAACCACCAGATTACACCAAAAAGACACAAAAATAAATCCCTAGGTTCAAATCCGAACTTATGTAAATTTTTTAACATTATGAAAGGTTGAATGAAAACCTAAGGATAGTGATGAAATCAAAGAGAGAAACACTTATTCAGATTAATATTTATGAAAATTACCCAAATACACTAGTATCTGAAATTCAAAACATCCATAAATGAAAGTGATGTTAGAAAAAGGATGAGGAGGTCATGTAGGAACTATAATGTTATAAAAAGTGTTAAAATAGAAGTAGTTATGAAATAATCAATCTATATCTTCATATTTGCGTGATTTGAGAAATTCATAGACATTTCGACCAAATTCACGATGAAAATGTACTCCAAAGAGGGGGAGGAGAGAATGGGAGCGTGTCGTAGTTAAGTGGGCTCATATGAGTGTTTGAATCACCATTATACCATAAAAATTAAATGAGATATTAATGAATTTAAAAACATTAAAACAAGAAATGGTCTTTCAGAATGGCCCAACACCTTAATAAAAACCCCAAATCTATTATTATTATAGATGCCAATGGGGTCCAAATTTCTATAGAGGTTTAGTATACTATGGGATCTCAATTGGGAAGTGTAATTGGTGTATAATTTTGAAAAACTAAGGAGTGATATGTGAATTAAAATTGATTTTTGAATCTTGAAATGGGATCACGGTTTGGACCAAATTTTGAAAACTCACCATTTCCACCCAAAATGCATGGGAAACCCCCAAAACAAAACAATAATGGAAATTAAATGGAAAAATTACATTAATAAAATTCCAAGATGCAAAAAGTATACCCACCATACATATTTCAGCCCTCGTAAAGCCAGACCAAGGCCCAAAAGAAAAACCAAACCCAACTGAAAGGCCAAAATGGACTCTGTTGCCACGTTTCACCCTCCCCAAAGAGGCCATAACACCTACAATTGATCAATTAAGGAAGTAATACTATCAAAACCAAAACATACATCAATTTATTTAAATTATCAAGCACATTCATATTTTATCCCAAAAGAAAACTCCTCAAACACTATCTGAACATAAATCTAGGAATTCACACAAAAGAACTACAAACACAAACAAGGTTGGACTTGACTTGCTTTAACTAAACCTTTGGAAATTCTCTAATCCCAGAGTTTACCCATGGAAGATGTAGGTAGTTAGATAGATCCAAAAAAGTCTATATACCACCAATCTATGACTACGTAAAAATATGAGTTACTAGTATGGGGAGACACAAATGGGCTCCCCACTATAAGAACCAACCATCTGAACTGACCAGCATGAGATGACGTAAGAAGAACCCAAATTTAAAGAGTTGGGATGTTCACATGGTCAATCCACATAGTTTGGGGAAATTTTCACTAATCATGTGGTATGTAGTACCCCCAGTTTGAGGTTTGTAGCAGTTGTTTATACATTTTTTTGTGTTAAAAGTGAATGGGATAAGTTGAGAAGAGGTTTGGAGAGTGTGTGATGGTTTTGAATGATTTTGGAGGGATTTAATAGGGATCACAGTTTGGGAATTGTTAGAGGAAACAATGCGGGTGCTCTAAGAAACTGTGCAGGGGGGATAGTAGGCTTCGCACGACCTGCGTAGGGTTTTCCAAATCGTGTGAGGAAACCGTGTGGACCCCTCCTCTCGAGATAGTAGCGTGCTCATGGTTTGCACACGGTCTTCCAAACTGTGTGGGATAATCACGCGGACACTTAAACGTAGGGTTTTATGTTACGGGATCCATCTAGCATATCCTATTCCCCTTTAAATTTTCTCTCACTTGAAACTCTCTTGGTATTTTCAGCTCTCAAGGGTTGGAGGGACTCACCCACACATTTTGGAAGCCAATAGAAGTGTTTTCAAGGTGGTTTGATGGTGATTTCTCCCGTTTAAGTCTTCTCTGATGGTTCCTTTTGGTTTTCTCTAGATCCTTTCTTCTCCATTCATTAGTTTTCTAGATCTACATCCACTTCATGTAGATCTAGTGTTGTGGTTTCCTTGGATGTTTATTTTATTGCTTGTGGATGTTAGCGAAGGGGGTCTAGAGAGGATTCGGTGGTGTGTTTGCCATATTTGAGGTGTGATTCCTTGTGGGTCGATTTCACCAAAACCATAAAGGTAGGTGACTTCTCTCTTTACTCCACATAGTTATAAGTAGTGGTTTTTTGGTTATAGTAAATTTTTTGTGCTGATAATTAATTGTGTATTGATGTGATAAATTGATTAGAAATCATTTGGGTGATGTTTTGGGGATTTATGGGAAAAGAAGTTATTGTGATGATATGAAATTGTTGATGATTTTAAAATTGGTTTTTGTGACTGATTTGGGAAAATGGTAGATGAAAATGGTTTTCAATAATGATTTTGTTTTATTGAAATTTTATTTGTCATGGAAAATGATTTTCAATAAATGGATGATTTATTAATGTGTATTGATAAGAAATGGAATTGGATGATTGTATGATATTTTGGCTATGGTGTGTTGTCTTCTTGGTTAAGGATTTTTTGGAATGTTGTTTGAAAGTGGAAAGAAGTACCACTATAAAAAGTGGATGGATAGTGGAAGGAAGGGACACCATTAAAAGATAAGTGGATGGGAAGTGAAACTATTTGTGAAGGGGTGAAATTGGTTGTATGGAACCTCTACCATTATGGTTGTTTTATTGTGTGTTGCTTTTCATGGATGGAACTATAGTGTGAATTGGTGAATGGTTTGGACGGAAGCTCCACCGTTATGGTTGTTTGTGTGCATTACGTTGCAATATGGAAATTTTTGTGGTAATGTGTATTTGATGAAATGGATTGTGAATTGTTTGTTTTGGATTTCCCTTGGTTTCTTGGTTTGGGTGAGATGGCTTGGTAAGGGTGTGTTTGGATATGGTAATTGTTTCACTTGTTATTATTTTATATAAAATATTTTATATAAATATGCTAACGAATTTATCCTAGTGGCGTGTGTAGGGATGTCATTTGGGGAAAACCTACTGAGTTTTAGTACTCACCCCATGCCCGACATAGTGGTGTCATTGCAGATGTTGTGTACCATGACGTGGGAAAAGGTAATACACACCCTCCTTTAGTGGTGCATTGTGATGTCTTGGTGGAGCTTGGAGCATGGAGATTGGAGTGGAGTTGTGGGGGTATCATGGCTTGTGGTGTTTTGTTGTCCAGTATTCCTCAGAGTAATATAATTTTTTGTGGACATGTTTAGGTGGATGGTTTTGGGGTTTGTAATGGAATTGTGAGTATCACATGGTTGGGTTTGAAAGTGCATGAATCTTTAGTTGTTGGCTTGGTTGGTTTTTTATTAAGGGAAAATCGTTCCCCACTGTTCCTTGAAGCCCTCGTCATTTATTACCATCCTTTGGCACCTTCGGAATGTTGCTTAAGTCCAAGTAGCCCTCACTACCTCCTCAAGCCAATGAGGTAGGGGTGGGGTGTTACAAGTGGTTTCATCTTGTCCGGTCCTTTAGAGATGGTTCTCAGATTTGATGTTAATATTTGTTGTGTTATATTCCTTAAGTCGGGATGGTAGCAAGGCATAGGAATGTCAGAAGTTGGAATGTGTAGCATAAAAGGACATGGCTAACCCTCTTATGCTGAAATTCAAGTTACCATAGAGTTTCGTACATATGTGTTTTGGAGACACTTATAGGCATTGGAAATCTCATTATCATGGGTCTAGCCAATGAGATGTGCATGTCATATATGGTAGAAATGAATTCCCTATAAGATGCATATTTCATTATGGTATAATGATTTATGGGATGAATTTAGGAATGTTTTTTTTAATGTGGGAAATTGTAATGTGAACAAATTTGGTATTTTGAAAATGGGTTAATTTTTAAAAATGGGGAAACATAGAAAATGTGGAAAAGTGGAAAGCCTCATTGTGATAGTGTTTTGTAATGCTAATGAGAATTATCGGTGTCTATGAAAGTGAGAATCGTGATTTTTTGTTTTTTGTTTATAGAAATGGAAGCGGGTATGTGTCATAGAGACCAACCAGAAGTGGCTGATGAGAATGTGGTTGCACCTAAGCCTCAGGTAAACCAGCATCTAATGAAAAGTATAGTGCAATCATTCCAAGCTGTGTAGAGTGGAAATAAAGTGGATGCACCAAGGCATGTGGATCATGAATTTCAGTTTCAAAAGCAATATCCACACATCCTTTAGGGTGATTCAGATCTAGAGAGTGAAGAGTCTTGGTTGAATAGAATGATCACGATATTCAAATTCTTGGGAACACCTGTAGAGTTGAAATAGATGTTTTCCACGTATATGTTCGAAAATCTAGCGCTTGAGTGGTGGGAGTTGGTAGTCTATACAGGGATTAACCGGCGTATGATGTGGGAAGGCTTTGAGGAATTGTTTAACAAAAAATTCTAGCCACATACATTCAGAATTCAGTGCACGACTGATTTATTCAGTTTGATGAAAGAGCTTGTGTCTGTGATGGAGTATGCATCGATGTTTATAAACATTGTTAGGTTTTCGCCCGAGGTGGTGGGTAGCACATCATGGAAGGAAATGATCTTTGAAGCAGGGTGAAGGCAAGAAATCCGTTAAAAGATAGTGGTGATGTGTATAAATGATTATACGGAGATGGTGAATAGAGCCTCGGTTGTTGAGCGGGATTTGTTGGGAGCACCGGGTGGAGGAATCGTGGTTGTACCCATGGGAAATAATGGTAACTATAACACTGGGTTCAAGCATAGGAGGGAAACTTATTCACAAGGTGGGGGCATGACACATTATTTGATTACAGGATCAGTATATCTTCCTCCGAATCCGCAGAGAAAGCTAGGATATCTTCAGTGTGGTCCTACAAGCCACATCAAGCGGTATTGTACGACACATCCATGAGCATGTCATAATTATTAGCAGATGGGGCATCTATGGGGTTATTGTTATAATGATCCATGGTCAGGTGCCCGTGACACTTCTCAAGGATCTCATACATCATATGCTTTGACGGGACGGGGACAACAGCACACCCCCTGTCAGTAGAGTAAAGTGGTTCATGGTGATTATTAAAATACCACTATGCCTCAACAAAGCAATAAAGAGCAGAATGTGGAAATAAAGGAATTGTTCGGAGGTGAGCTGGTTGTGGTGGATGATCAGTCAAGACCATCCACAGTGTGAGGTAATATTCTTTTAAATTGTACCTTGTTGCAGGTGTTGTTTTATACGATTGCTTCACAGTCTTTTATTTCTACACGTGTGTTTGAGTTGTTGGGTTTAGAGGAACAAATGATGCCTTCAGTTTTGAATCATCAAACTCTTCTAGGTCGAAGAGAGTGTCGAGCCTTCTTGTATAAATCATGTAGTATTTTTGTGGGAGAGGTTGAGATAACCTGGAATTTCTTAGTGCTTGAGATGGATGGGTATAATGTAATCCCGGGAATGGATTGGTGGGTGGAATTTAAGGCCCACATTAACTGCAATCTGTAGACAGTGGATTTTATGACACATTATGGTGTTAGACATATCGTTAGAGAAGAGAGGCATGAAAGGCAGGGTGCAACAGGTTTATTGGCACCAGCAGTGGGCATGTTATCGTATCAGTTGGTGGTGTTGTGATTGGAATCGGAAGACAGAGTTGAGCAGAGTGGTCTTCTAGAAATGGTGGATCAGTTCATGGATGTTTTTCCTGAATAATTCTCTTATTTACCTTCCGTATGAGAAGTAGTGTTTACAATTGATTTCCTTCCAGGGACAAGTCCTATCTACTTCCATCTTAGCAGATGGCACCTACTGAATTGCGGGAATTGGAATTCTAGTTGGATGAGTTAGAAAACAAAGGTTTTATCTGGCCTAGCATGTCTCCGTGAGCAGCGCCATTGTTGTTTGTGAAAAAGGTGGATGGAACATTGAGGCTCTGTGTTGATTATCATAGACTTAACCAAGTAACAATAAATAACAGATATCCACTTCCACAAAATTTACGATTTATTCGACCAGTTGAGGGGATCCCAGTGGTTCTCCAAGATTGAACTAAGGTCGGGATATCATCAATTGCGGGTGAGGAAGGATGATATTCCTAAAATAGATTTCAGATATAGATATGGCCATTATGAATATGTGGTAATTCCCTTTGGTCTAACGAATACTCCAGAAGTATTCATGGTATTGATGAATCATATATTTCAGAGATATCTGGACTCAATTATGGTGGCGTTTGTATATGATATTCATGTGTATTCAATGACACAGGTGGAGCATGAGCATCCCATGGCGACAGTGCTGGAGATCTTGAGGGATCAGCGGTTGTATGCCAAATTGTCAAAGTGTGACCTTTGGATACAGGAATTTCATTTTCTTGTCCATGTTATTTCTGAAAGAGGTGTTTTAGTTTATCTAGAAAAGATAGAGGATGTTATATCAAAGAAACTACCCAAGAATGTGTTTGAGGTACAGATTTTCCTCTGTCTATCTAGGTATTATCAGCGTTTTGTTCATGATTTTTTATGTTTGGATTCACCGATAACAACTTTGACAAGAAATAATGTTCCATTCCATTAGAATGAAATGTTTCAATAGTGTTTCGAAGAGCTAAAGGGTCGCCTTATATCAGAACCAATCTTGGTCTTGCCAGACCCGGAGAATGGTACGTGGTGTATTGCGATGCATTGAGATCAAGGATGGGGTGTGTTCTCATGCAAGGAAATCATGAGGATGTATATAATTCATTGTAGTTGAGAGTGCACGAGAGGAACTACCCAAATCATGATTTTGAATTGGAAATCATGGTTCATTCTTTAAATATGTGGCATCATTATCTCTTCGGTGGGAAATTCGCAGTATACAGAAATCATAAGAGCTTGAAGCACATTTTCACACAAAGTGATTTGAACTTGAGGCAAATGAGATGGATGTAATATATCTAGATGTTTGATTTTGACTGGATGTACACACTAGGTAAGGGAAATTTGGTGGGAGATGTAATAAGTAGAAAATCATATGTCTAGGTTGTGAAACATGCATCATACCAGTGATAGTTGATGTCAGTTATAGATGATATGCAGTTGGAATGAATGGACCAATGTGATATAGTAGTCTACATTCCAGTTTTGTTTATTCCTAACTTGATTTTCTTGGTTAAAGAGGAACATATATCTGATTTTGAGTGTGTAACCATGGGGTCGAGACTCAACGGTGGGGAGACCATTGAGGGTTGCCAATGGAATAGAGATTTTGTTTTGTATTTTCGGAATCGGATGGTTGTACCAGTTTCTTTTCAAGAGGATCTTCTCAGGGATTATCATCATTCCAAGTGGGTTGTTCATCCTGGAATTCAAAAAATATATAAAGCATTAAAAGTGCAGTTCTGTTGGGCTGGTATGAAAAGAAGAGTGGTTGAGTTGTTTTGAGATTTTTGACATTCCATTAGGTCATGACAGAGTATAAGAGGCCAACATGAATATCGCAGTCTTTACCAATACCTATTTGGATGTGGGAGAAAATAAAAATAGATTTTTTCATAGGTCTCCCTATTATGGTTAGAATGAATGATTCCATTTTGGTGATAGTGGATGGGATAATGAAGTCGGTCCATTTCATTCCAATTATTGAATCTCATACGGTGGAGGATCTTTCAAAAATCAATATCCGAGAGGTGCTAAAGAGGCATGGGGTTACAATTTCAATTGTATCAAATAGATATCTAAGGTTTAAATATCGTTTCTAGAAATCCATGCAGTAAGCCCTTGGGACACAATTGACTATGATCACGACATATCACCCTCAGACGGATGGTCAATCTAAGAGGATGATACAAACAATGGAGGATATGTTGTGGGCTTTTTTCATGGATTTTGGTGGATCATGGGAGGAGCACTTGTCGTTGGTTGAGTTTTCGTACAATAATAGTTATCAGGAATCTATACATATGGATCCGTTTGAAAAAAATTTTGGGCGGCCGTGTCGTTCTCCACTATGTTTGGTGAAAACAGGTGAGTCCTCAATAGTCAGACCGATCCTTGTCCCAGAAACTATGGATAAGTTCATGTTGGTCAAGATTTGAATGGAGATGGCTCGGAGTCATCAAAAATCGTATGTGGATCATCTTCGACGGTCGTTGTCATTCGAGGTGAGTGATCATATTTTCTTGAGGATCTCTCTTAAGTTGGCACATCGTCGGTTTGGGAAGTAGGGAATATTATATCCAAGGTATATTGGACATTTTGAGATTCTTGAGCGGGATGGTGAGTTGGATAATAGTTTGTCTTTTCCACCTACGTTTAGTGTGGTGCACAATGTGTTTCATGTGTTTCAGTTGAAAAAGAATCAGCTGGATCATGACCATGTGATTCGATGGGATCGTGTTGAGCTAGAATCAGATGCTTCGTTGGTGCATGTGCCAGTGCTAGTTGTGGATAGGAAAGAGAAAGTCTTGAAAGGTAAAACCATCGGTTAAGTTCATTTTTTGGGTAAAATGGTTAGATTTTAGAGGTGACTTGGGAGCGGGATAAAGAGATGGTCGAGCAATGGCCCGAGATCTTTCATTAAAGGGTGGTTTCAACATTTTAAGGATGGAAAGACCAATGGAGGGGAAAATGTAGTACCCCCGGATTGAGGTAAGTACCCATTTTTTATGATTTTTTATGTGTTTAATGTTCATGGGAAAATTTTAGAAGAGGTTTGGAGAGTTTTTAATGGTTTTGAATGAGTTTGGAGGCTTTTCAAAGGGAGCATGGTTTGAGCCTGGTTAGAGGAAACCATGCAGGTGCTCTCAGGAACCGTGCATGGGGAGACAGTAGGCTTTGCATGGCTTATGCATGGTTTTCTAGACTGTGTGAGGAAACAGTGTAGACCCATATTCTCGAGACAGTATTGTGCGCACGGTTAGCGAACAATTTTCCAAACCTTGCGGGACAACCATGCAGCCACTTAAACGTAGGGTTTTATGATCCATCCTCCCTTGGGATTTACTTATTCCTCTCCAAATTCTCTCCCAATCAGAACCCTCTTGGTATTTTCAGATCTAAATGGTTGGAGGGACTCTCCCACACATTTTGGAAGAAAATATAAGGGTTTTCAAGGTTGTTTGAAGGTGATTTCTCCCAGGTAAGTCTTCTCTCATGGTTCCTTTTGGTTTTCTCTAGATCCCTTCTTCTCCTTTCTTTAGTTTTCTAGATCTACCTCTGTTTTATGTAGATCAATGGTTTTTGTTTTCTTGGATATTGATTCTAAGGCATGTGGATGTTCGGGAAGTGGATCTAGCAAGGTTTTGGTGGTGTGTTTTCTATATTTGAGGTGTGATTGCTTGTGGGCTGATTTCAATACAAACCTAAAGGTAGGTGGCTTCTCTCTCGAATACACTTGGTTAGAACTCCGGTTTTTCAGTTACAATTAATTTTTTGTGATGAAAATTAATCTTTTGTTTATCTGAAAAATCGATTAAAAATCCTTTGGGTGATGTTTTAGAGATTTTTGGGAGAAATGGGGTTTTGTGATGAAATTCTATAGTTGTGGATTTTAAAATGGGTTTCTGATAATGATTTGTGAAAATTATTGATTAAAATATTTTTCAATAAATATTTTATTTTATTGAAATATTATTTGGAATTGAAAATGACTTTAAATAAATGGGTGATTCATGGAAGTGGATTGATATGCAATGGAATATGTTGGTTGATGATGTTGTGACCTTGGTGGGTTGTCTGCTTGGTTATGGCTTGATTGGACTGTTGTGTGAAAGTGGAAAAAATTGCCACTATAAAAAGGGGATGGATAGTTGACATAAGGGCCACCATCAAAAGATAAGTGGACGGGAAGTTCCAGTAGTTGTGAATGGGTGAAATGGGTTGGACAGATGCTCCACCATTATGGTTGTTTTTTTATTGCTTTGTATAGATGGAACTAAAGTGTTAATGGGTGAATGGGTTGGACAAAAGCTCCACCGTTATGGTTTTTTGTGTGAATTTCTTTGCAAGATGGAAATTGTTGGGCTAATGTGTAAATGATGAAATGGCTTGTGACATGTTTGTTTTATATTTCCCTTGGTATCTTGGTTTGGGTGAGATGACTTGTTAAGGGTTTTTTTTTATTATGGTAATGGTTTAACATGTGATTATTTTATATAAACTATTTTATATAAATGTGCTAATGGTTTTATCCTAGTGGCGTGTGTTGGGAAGTCATTTACAGAATACCTAATGAGTTTTAGTACTCACCCCCTGCATTGGAACTATGTTGTCTTTGAAGATGTTGTGTACCATGGCGTGGGCATTGGTATTGCATCACCCTCCTTTAGTGGTTCATTGTGATGTCGTGGTGGAACTTGGAGCATAGATCATGGAGTAGAGTTGTGGTGGTATCATGGCTCGTGTTGTTTTGTTGTGTAGTCTTCTACATAGTACACTAATGTTTTCTGGACATGATTAGATTGATTGTTTGGGGTTTGTAATAGAATTGTTAGTATCACATGGTTGGGTTTGAATTTTCATGCATCTTTAGTTGTTGGTTTGGTTGGTTTTGTCTTAAATGGAAAATCTTACCCCACTATTCCTTGAAGCCGCTGCATTTATTGCCAGCCTTTGGCACCTTGGGAACATCGCTTAAGGCCATGTAGCCCTCACTTCCTCTTCAAGCCAATGAGGTTGGGGTGGGGTGTTACATGGATCCTTATACTTGCATGGGTTTTTGGGGCATGGTTACTACTAACCTTTCAAAAACCGTGCGCTTGTCATCTCTATCCAAATTCACAACCATACTCCAAAAACACAATGGAAATCAACTA
This sequence comes from Viscum album, assembly GCA_963277665.1. Taxonomy (NCBI): domain Eukaryota; kingdom Viridiplantae; phylum Streptophyta; class Magnoliopsida; order Santalales; family Viscaceae; genus Viscum; species Viscum album. The sequence goes on from OY728145.1 coordinate 1,303,270,614, forward strand.
GGAAAAGGATCACATTGGTGATAACATAACCACAAGGCCCTCCACATCTTTCCACCGAATGGGAACAAGAAAAGCCAGATGATGACCACATAGGTTTAAACTCTTTCTATCTTTCATACTAAGGATATGACTTTGTACAAGGTTGTGAATGACCTTGGGAATTCACTTGACTAGGCACCAACTCTTCTCTTAGACCTATGAGAAGAGATCAAATGATTGATGCAACTTCAGCCTCGTAGTTTGGATTTTGGAAATCCCTTGAATGGACCCTCTATATCTGGTGCTACAAACTACTACACTGTAATCCCATATGGGTCCACCAAGAAGAAATACACCCCAAAACTCACTTTACCCTAACTACAAATTTCCCTAAAATAGTGTCTTGGTGGATGCACACACATCACACCCTGTTTCCTCAGCTAAGAAACAACAATAGGAAAGGAAAAAAAACAAACACCTTCCTCTAAAACAACGGATTTTGATTTTTTTTCATGGGATACATACTCCAAACATAACAAAGACTCTTAAAGGATTGCATGACCTTCACCTTTACAGTCAAACGAGATCAAGACATCACATGGCATCACCAAACATGACCATTCAGAATGATTGGAGCTATATAAGGAAAGGGATGTTATTCTAAGTCCCAAATAGCACACGATTCAAGAAAGTGGCCATAAAAACGTCCAATGACTTTATTCCCAACACTGGTGGTTCAACATAATCCCCTTCTTCAAAGAAACTACAAAGGACCCATAGGCCCTCCAAAACACCGTCCAAACTCTCATCCACACTTACACCCCTAGATCACATCCACCTATGATGAATCTGGTAAGTTGAGATACTAAGGATTATTTCAACCTTACAAGAGATCTCTCCCACAAAAATAGGAACTAAAAAACCAATAAAGTAAATAGTGAAAACTCAATATCAAAATCTTGAGAAATGATTCCTTATATTGATCAATTGTATAATTTTCCAATGGAAAAAATAAATTCGGGTTGCAATTCAGTTGTGTACTAACCCTTAATAGAGGCGTACCTTATCAAACAAGAGAATACAAGGACCCTACCAAGCTGGTACATTGGTCAAAACATGCCACAAAATAGATCCAAAAATAGGAAGGGATCCACCATAAAGGTGTCCGAAATATTTCTCAGAAGAGACCACTAACCGATCCTTCTACCCTGCTTACCAACCAAAAACAAACCCGAAGCATTGTTCAAACAAGAGCGATTCTTGGACTCTAATAATCCTACAAAATAAAAGACACATAGGAAAAAACATCCCGAAACATTCATCAAGACATCATGTTTTTCCAAAAAACCATTCTTTGAAAACAAACTGTTCAGTGGTTAGCGTATCCACCAGTGGTAACCCATGTGCCTCTCACATGCATGTTTACATGCTATTCTGGGCACCCTCCTCATATCCATACCGGCACACATCTAGTCATTCTATTAACCATCTGTCATCCCTTATAACCCCATCAATGTTGTCTCTCGTAGATATATCAATGGTTAAAACAAAATCACTTTCCATCTTTCAAAACCACAACAGTCTACCAATACTTTATTTTTCTCAAGACTGCTAACCAGGAAATCAAACCCAATTTACATCTTAATTTTTTTTTTCAGAAAGGCACAACCATTCATATAAAAACTCACTTATAATATATTCACATCAATTTCTCAATATTTCATACCAATTAAACACATTTTAAATGTTGATAAAGAATTATTGGAAAAAATTTCAAAACCAATGTTAACGTAGTTCCTACATTCAAAAAATGTTTAAACACACCATTTTCCCATTTAAATAAATTCTGAAATGTCATTTCCACCATTTAAAAAACCAAACCGTGCCTATTTATTATAAAATAATTTAACATAATGTTACAGTTCTTAAAACCATGTCATCTTTTCTTTAAAACTAGACTTCCAATATTTCAAAACTAAAGGGAAAAAGACAGTACGAGGGGAAACTAGTTCCGAAGGGTGACTTGAACACCTGGTTGGTATCCATATTTCAATAAATTCACCATCACAGAGAGTATTCTAGGGAATATCCCGAACTCCAATTGTATTTCCAGGCCCTGCGAGCTCAATCACATAAATAACCCAACTCTCTTTTCACTTCCCCTAATCATCAACAGACCTAGAAAACCGAAGGACTCATATAAGTCCCGAATTCCCTTGGTGACTTGAATCCCATCATGAGTTTTGATGATCAGAAACACTACCCATAAATAGATTTCCATGTCCAGACAATCCTAACTCTAGACTATCTCGACTGTTCCCCAAATATCATCATCCATGGAGTTAACCTGAACAACCTTTGATAACATTTTTTCACCAACCAAATCAGGTCTATATCAAACACAGAACCAAATCCGGATGATGACAAATCCCTAATGGTGCTACATATCCCCATGGACTAGAAAAGGTGCCAAGGTATCATTTATTTTAGTTTGGGAACAATTTACCCAAATTTATAAACATAATAAAATAAACAAAACCTAGAAACCAAATCTGGATTTTTTAAATCAAAATATCTTTTACTAAAATTCAGAAATGAATTACAAATTTTTAAACCATGATTACAGACCATTAAAAATATTGAATCCCATGAAAAGACAACCCAAGAACCTCAACATGGATAAAGGCACCGCCCTCAAGCCATCTCCACAATATGGCATCACAAAGGACCACAAAACCTGAACCATTGGCACTAAGAGCTGTACTCAAACCTATAACAAAAATAACCCAGTCTACTTACACCCAATGGTGTTAGTAGGGTGTGAGATAAATCCCAGTAAGATACCACCACTAATATATTTTATTTGATAAACATTTAATGAAAAAAATCATTGCACGTATTTAAATAAGAAATGCTTGTTACAATTTATAAAGAATGCATCATTAATTGAAAAAAGTTTTCATGCTTGCTGATTTAAAGAATTATCTATTTTAAAATAATTTCCAAAACTATTGAATTTTGAATCCAATCATACCATATGAATACGGTAAGAAAATATTATATAATGAGCACAACCAAGGAGAAATGACCCCTAGGCACTGGCTCACTGTGGGTCCCAGGTACCTTATATTTCAGTGAAAGTAACCATCACAAATATTTGTTCTCATGCACAAGACACTAGTAGGGAACATACCAACTACCTAATAGTCCCCAATAATCTTCATAATCATAGTTTATTTAGTGTTTTAAGTGTCAATCTTACTAATTGAAACTGATGCCAAACCCCAGAGGATCACTAGCATACTAGTACATGTCCACCAACCTAGATACTCAGGCTTCCCTCTTGTGCTCAAACAAGATCAACAAGACATGGAATATAATTTTAATATAAAAATACCACTGACGCATCACACATTTAACAAACATTATACATTTATATCACACAAGTCACATAATCCCCTTTTCATTCAAATTCACTTTGAAAACATACTCTCACAAAAATAGCCCACAACACTTTTATCATATCTACAACGTTTCCGAAAATCTTTAAAAAAAATTATAAAACCATTACATGATATTACCACTAAAAAAACATCCCACACACATATCACATGATACCCTTATAAACATCAAAATTAATTTTTCAACCAATTCACACGAAACAGCCCGCAACCATGCTTCGCACCCACAACACAATTTAGTAAATCATTTTCAGCAATTTATAAAACATTATTAAAATGTTAGACATCTCAAATCAAAACTTTACCATTAATAACATATATTAGGTGAACAAAAACACCAAAATAGTAAATATACACCCTTTTCCCACTTTTTTAACCAAATGATACATTTACAATTTTCATAGAACAACCCAAGAAGTATAACCATTGTTTACGCACAAAACCCATTTCAAACCCATCATTTAGGACCAAAATAATAACAATACCAATCCAAAATATAATCCAAAGCCCTAATAATATTTATAAAACAAACCCAATGTTTTATAAAAATACCTAAAATATTTCCACAAAAGATATACATGAAAACACACTCTTTCATAAATCTCTTTCAAGAAGTACAACATGGATTTACACCTTAAACCAATTAAAACCCCTCTATTATGTAAAGACCCGTAATTTTCAATGAAATTTTTTTTCTTAATTTTCATTGGAAATTTACAAGAGCTCAGTTTCTGACGGCACCTGATTCCGAGGCCCGGTGTGCTCGGAATCATTTTCCGAAGTTTGGCTCGGGTACGTTCAGTGAACGGACGAGCGGGTTTTTTCTATCTTTTGAACCGGTGCCCGGAATCAAATTCTAAGGGTACCGATGAAATCGCAGCGCCGGTATTCGCTTAGAAACGCCTCTTCTGGAGTTGCGTTTGCTCGGGTGTGGTTTTTAAATTTCAGGCTTAAAGTTAAAAAAATAAAATAATTTTGCGACAACTTTATTTTATTTCACTTAAGCCACTTGAAGCCACTTGATGCCACTTAAAGGCGGCTTGAACTGAGTTGAACCGGATAGGATGCTATCCAGAAATATCCTACCCCCTTGGTAGGATATTTGTGAGGTGGGGCCCGCACGAGCCCCGCCGTTTCTTTCCGCAAAGAAACGCACCCGCGAAAACCCGTCATAATGAAAGTCAACTGTCGCGTTTCTTAAAATCTTAACAGACCATTTAATTGGGCGGTTGATTTCGTGAATTAAATGGGCAGTTTCTTTCGTTGAATTAATTCAACGAATTAATTCAATCGTTTCTTAACCTGTTTTCGTGTGTTGGCATATTAATAAATAAGACCAACCAAAACCTTTTGGGGATTACTCGTTGAGACAGAATTCTTGTTTCTTCTTCCTCCTTCGCGAAGAATGCGAAGAACGCAAAGAACGCCGAACCCGGAAATCGACGACGCGACGCCGTGATCCGCATCGCCGACAACGTTCTTCTGCGACGTCTCTTCCTCCGCGACGGATCTTCGATCGGCTGCTTGAGTTCACCGACTCAACACCGGATTCCGCGACGACGCGACGCCTCCCCGCGACGACGCGACGATCCCTCTCTTCCGCGACGAGCTTTTCCGTGAAGAACGCCTGCGCGCGACGATCGACGAGGTAGGGATTTTATAATTTGGAATACCCCTCTTTATTCCCGTGAACGTTCTTTAAAAATTAAAGAACCAGTTTAAATTGAACAATTTTATTTTATTAAAATTGTTTTTTTTTCGTTCAAATGAGGAACCCGTTAATGAAACAATTTTATTTCATTAAAAATTGTTTCGGGTATGCGTTCATGTGTTGAACAAATTTCTCCCGGTTGTTTATCTCTAACGCGGATGGTGCGGGCCAAACGAACACGGCCCGACGACCCTCCGCCGTTCTTCTTTTGTGCGGATTTGACGGGCGACGATGGAACGTGCCGCAACGGATGTTTGATGATTCCGCAGTGAAGGATGAGTCCCGGGAGGAGCAGCGGCGCAGGCGGGAACAAAATCGGACCACCGGAGCGATCCCGGTGGCCCGCGGAACTCGCCGGCTGCGCGGGTCGCCGGCGCGGCGGCGCCGGCAGCCGGGAGCAGCGGCGCCCCGGCGCGCCGCCGGACAGGCCGCCGCGACTCAGCGCGGCGGCGACGGCACTCGCAAACCCGCGGTCGCGCGGGTCCAGTGCTCTCGGACGCGGCTGAAGCCGCGTCCCGACTCAACGCGGCCCCACGTGGGGGGGTCGCGGCACCACCTGGCCGCGGGGCGCGGCGCCCCGCGTGCCTCGGCCGTTCGGCCGCTCGGCCGAACCGGGCCAGGCCGCGCCCCGGCCGGACCGGACCGGTGCGGCCGACTCCCGGGGGGGGGGGGGGGGGGTCAGCCCGGGCCCGGACCCCCATCTTCGGACGGTTTTCGTTCACACGCCCGTAACTTGAGCTACGGGCCTCCGAACGACGCGCCGTCAGCGGCAACACGATCCTTGGATCGAGACGGTCGTTTCGGTATACTATACTCAAGGTGCACCTTCCTTTTTGGGAGCCTACGTAGTTAAAACTCCGTAGTTAAGCATGCTTGGCCTAGAGCAGTGACCAGGATGGGTGACCTCCTGGGAAGTTTCCCAGGGTGGGTGTGAGACGGAAAGGCCAATAACTCACAGACCGGGCGTCCGATTGACGCGCCGTCTGTTTCATTGAATTCTTCTTAGTGAGACGGATATTTTGACACACTCCGCCCGAGGTTTGGACGCAGGTGGAGTACGGTCGGGTTGGTTCTTCCTTAAAAACCAACCGGGCCCCTGGGACGAAAAGGCCAATAACTCTCAGACCGGGCGTCCGATTGACGCGCCGTCTGCGACATTGAGTTCCTGTTGACGATACGGAACTTTTGGATACCTCAACTTCGGAATTTGTGTCAGTTGATGTATCAGCCTCTCGGCTCGTGGAGCGGACCCTCCCGAACAAGCTTGCTATGTGCGGGAACCCTAGTGCTGGCTACAACTACTTCTCCGACAGCGATGACTGTGCAGAGATCCTCCGTGGACTCCGACGACGACCGTGCAGAGATCCTCAGTGGACTGCGGTGACGACTGTGTAGAGATCCTCCGTGGACTCCGACGACGGCCGTGCAGAGATCCTCAGTGGACTGCGGCGACGACTGTGCAGAGATCCTCAGTGGACTGCGACGACTACTGCACTCTGCAATCCTACATGGACCAGTGCTACAAGTCCTGCGTGGGCCCGATCCTGTGTGGGTCTGATCTTGTGTGGGTCTCTGCGGGGGTTAGTACCTATCGATCCTTCGTGGGTCCGACGACTTAGATGGTTCAGTGATCATCTTTATCGTCATCCGAAGAAGTATACATGTGTGAGCTGAATCTTCTGTATTACTCGATAGAGGTGGTGCGCTTGGTTGTAGCGGTAGAACTACGATACTGGAGATGAGCGTACAGAGTACGGAGACCGTGTAGCCGGCTGAGGCCTGAAGACTGCTCGACCGACTCGACTTGGAGTGAGTCGACTAGCCCAGTGGACGGAGCGCCCGGTATTCGGCGGCAGACCCACGGCGGACGGAGCGCCTGGTAGTTGGCAGCAGACCCGCGGTACTCGACTAGAGGTGTGCCTCTGTAGGCTATTTGGGTGAGCGCCCGGTATTTGGCAGCAGACCATCACCGGACGGAGCGCTCGGTAGTTGGCAGCAGGCCCGCGGTACTCGACAGGAGTAGTACCTCAACAGTCTTAGGTTAGTGAGCAGTACCTCGAAGTCGTGACAGGACCACTGTGCACTTCAGAGATGGGGCTCTTCAGCAGTTACATTTTTGATAATCCTGGTTTGAGCTGAGTCAATGATCCTTGTGTTTCCTCTTGATTGAGATGGGTTACCTGATAATTTCGATATATGTATGGGCATATACCTATGAGAGTTATCTGTTGAGTTTTCCTGTGTGGATTTACTGTTTACTCTCCTTTGTGGATTGTGTTGTTCTATCCTGTGTGGGTATACGTTTGCTTTCCTGTGTGGACTGGGTTGTGCTTAGGCTCATACGTTGGAGCCAATTGGGAATTGATGACTTAGGTATATGTATGGGCATATACCTAAGACGTGTCAGATGTTACTTCGTGTTTGTATATTTCCTTTGTGGATTCTGGGAGACCTTCGGGGGTCTTGGGGTCGCTACTGAGTAGCTTATACTCACCCCTGCACGGGCTATTCCCGCACTTCGTGGTGTTGGTTGCAGACGACGGGCAGTGCTGATCGAGGTGGAGGCGTGCGGAGTAGGACGGTACCTGGAGGTGGACCACTGGGCGGGACGTACTCGGAGTGGACGGCTGGACCGAGGAGCTGTGGAGGCTATCTGTACCCACCCTTCAGGTGGGACTTCCAGAGGACGGCTCGATGCTGCGGCTTTTCTTTTCAGTTGCTGTTTTTCCCTTTCAGTTGTACTTTGCAGTTGGGCTTGTATTTTCGGCCCCTTTCACTTTCAGCACAGCCTGTTACAGTTTTACTTAGTGTTTACTTTTCCTTGCTTACTCTGTGGTGCTTGTTTACTTATCAAAGGCAATGCCTTCCCTTTTTTTTGGGATTTACGCCTTGGTGCTAGTCGCCAGCCCCTGGCCTATGGAAGGCGGGCTTGGGGTAGTCACGGCACGGGCCCCGAGGACGGGTCGTGACAAATTGGTATCAGAGGTGGTCAGTTCTACCGCAGACTCTGATCTTTCTTCTATGTGAAGCAATAGTGTTTAGCGTATTGAGTGTGGTTATCAGTCCAGGGAGTCCAGTGTTGGTGCGGCGGCCGACGTATCCATACACCAGGACCCTGACTTCTGATTTTCGACTTAATGCACGAAAACATTGATTGCATGTGTGTTTCAAGTTTTCTTCATGATTACTTGTGTCAGCTCACCAGGTATACTGTTCTGACCTTGGCGCACTTGTTTCCTTTTCAGGATGGCATGACGACAGCAGCCAGCTAGGGTTCCTAGAGTAGAGTGCGACGACAGCCCACCGAGCGATGAGGCCTCGGTACAGGGCCCGTTGACCGCAGAGGCACCGGCGGTACCTTTACCCGCCGAGCCCCCGATGCTTCCAGCACTGGCAGCTGACGATACACTACGCCTTGGAGCTCTGCACGAGTTCCAGCACCAGCGACCACCCAGGTTCCGTGGGGAGTCGGACCCCCAGGCAGCCGAGGACTGGCTGGAGGCGGTCGTCTGAGTTTTCAGGCTAGTGAGGACACCAGCAGACCTCATGGTGATCCTCGCGGCGAGCCTACTGCACGCAGCAGCAGGGCGATGGTGGAGCCTGATGCTCCAGGTACATGATGAGGCCTCCCTCATCTGGACGGACTTCGAGAGCCTCTTCGGCTTAGAGTTCGTCCTGGCCACCCTCCGTGCGGTGCGCATTCAGGAGCTTCTTCAGCTGCGGTAGGGCAGCTTGACGGTCGCTCAGTACGCGGCGAGGTTCACCGACCTTTCTCGGTACTCGACAGACATGGTACGTGACCCCTTCTTCCGGGACCGGACCTTCGAGCAGGGATTGAGACACGAGATCAGGGCATCGCTGATCTCCCTCAGTATCCCGACCCAGGCAGGAGTGCTAGAGCGAGCCCTCCTGATCGAGAGCTTCCTGTCTGAGTCCACAGAGAGACCTACCGCAGGGCGGCAGATAGCGGAGTCTTCGGCATCAGGTAGCCGACGGATGACTCAGGGTTCCAGGCAGACCAGACCTACCGGTGAGCGACTGCACGACTCAGGCTCAGTTGTGCGAGGGAGCCGGGGTGGAGTCAGAGCCAGGCGTGCCGAGAGTGGGAAGTGTTACTCTTGTGGCGGGATTGGTCACATGGCTCGTGACTGTCCGACCCGCCATGCTGATGATCAGCAGTTAAGTGAAGAACCTCCCAGGCAGAGGCAGAGGTTCGACCATGGCGGTCCGCAGGGAGGAGGCGGACGAGGCAGAGGAGCTGGCCGAGCAGCAGGAGGTGGGCGACGCTTTGAGGCTCTGCCACCACCACCACCAGGAGGTCCGCCCCGACCACAGGGAGTAGGTAAACATGCGAGAGCTCAGCTTCAGGCAGTCGAGGTCTTCGATCATGGAGCTCTGGGAGCAGATGGACAGGAGCAGAACTAGTGGATACGTCCTTTCTACTTCTACTTCCTTGTTGCTATTGTGTAGCGTCTTGTATTATGAGCTGCAATAATAAAAGACGCATACCTTTGTGATATTTTCATCCCCGTCATCTTTTGTGATGTTACTAAGAGGTTCCAGTTTTGGCTGTTGACTTGACCCTCACTTGTGAGACATCTACTGGAGGATACCCAGTTACCACACACTGATGCCGATAGTGTGACTCAACCCTTAGAGGCGAGAGTAACGGTTGGATCTCTTGGTAGTATCGTCGAGGCCTTACGACGTCATCCTTGGTATGGATTAGTATCATCCATGTTAGGATTGACTGTAGTAGGCAAAGAAGGTGGTTCATCCAGGGGATGAGACCAGATTTCTCTTATCGGCAAAGTAGAAATCTTGCAACTCTTGTGGGACCTGAGATGGTCCAGGTCATCCAGGGGCGGATAATTACAGCTCAGAGCTGGCAGAATCCTTATGCTGACAGAAGGCGGAGACCACTAGAGTTCGAGGATGGTGACCACGTCTTCTTGCGGGTCTCACCTCGGCGTGGTTTGCAGAGTTTTGGTGAGGTGGATTATCGTCTGGCTCTGCCACCTCAGTTGCACCGGGTGCACGATGTCTTCCACATATCTCAGATGAGGAGATACGTGCACGACCTGACGCACATCATTGACCATGGGGAGCTAGACATGGATGATGAGGCGACTTTTACGGAGGTTCCGGTGGAGATAGAGGATCGACAGGAGCGGTCCTACGTGGGCGATCGATTCCTCTCGTGCGCAACAGATGGCAGCACGGGAACCTCCAAGAGAGCACTTGGGAGCGGGAGGCTCAGATGTGTGCTCAGTACCGCCTTTGTATCCCTAGTTTGTGTTGATGCTTTACGGGGACGTAAAGCCCGGTGGTGGGAGTAATGTAAAGACCCGTAATTTTCAAGGAAATTTTTTTTCTTAATTTTCTTTGGAATTTTACAAGAGCGCAGTTTCTGACGGCACCTGATTCCGAGGCCCGGTGTTCCCGGAATCATTTTCCGAAGTTTGGCTCGGGTACGTTCAGTGAACGGACGAGCGGGTTTTTCTAACTTTTGAACCGGTGCCCGGAATCAAATTCTGAGGGCACCGATGAAATCACAGCGCCGATATTCGCTTAGAAACCCCTCTTCCGGAGTTGCGTTTTCTCGGGTGTGGTTTTTAAATTTCAGGCTTAAAGTTAAGAAATAAAATAATTTTGCGACAACTTTATTTTATTTCACTTAAGCCACATGGAAGCCACTTGAAGCCACTTAAAGGCGGATTGAACTGAGTTGAACCGGATAGGATGCTATCCAGAAATATCCTACCCCCTTGGTAGGATATTTGTGAGGTGGGGCCCGCACGAGCCCCGCCGTTTCTTTCCGCTAAGAAACACACCCGCGAAAACTCGTCTTAATGAAAGTCAACTGACGCGTTTCTTAAAATCTTAACAGACCATTTAATTGGGCGGTTTATTTCGTGAATTAAATGGGCTGTTTCTTTCGTTGAATTAATTCAACGAATTAATTCAATCGTTTCTTAACCTGTTTTCGTGTGTTGGCATATTAATAAATAAGACCAACCAAAACCTTTTCGGGATTACTCGTTGAGACAGAATTCTTGTTTCTTCTTCCTCCTTCGCGAAGAACGCGAAGAACGCGAAGAATGCCGAACCCGGAAATCGACGACGCAACGCCGTGATCCGCATCACCGACAACGTTCTTCTGCGACGTCTCTTCCTCTGCGACGGATCTTCGATCGGCTACTTGAGTTCGCCGAGTCAACACCGGATTCCGCGACGACGCGACGTCTCCCCGCGACGACGCGACGATCCCTCTCTTCCGCGACGAGCTTTTCCGCGAAGAACGCCCGCGCGCGACGATCGACGAGGTAGGGATTTTATAATTTGGAATACCCCTCTTTATTCCCGTGAACGTTCTTTAAAAATTAAAGAACCCGTTTAAATTGAACAATTTTATTTTATTAAAATTGTTTTTTTTTCGCTCAAATGAGGAACCCGTTAATGAAACAATTTTATTTCATTAAAAATTGTTTCGGGTATGCATTCATGTGTTGAAAAAATTTCTCCCGGTTGTTTATCTCTAACGCGGAGGGTGCGGGCCAAACGAACACGGCCCGAAGACCCTCCGCCATTCTTCTTTTGTGCGGATTTGACGGGCGATGACGGAACGTGCCGCAACGGATATTTGATGATTCCACAGGGAAGGTCGTGTCCCGGGAGGAGCAGCGGCGCAGGCGGGAACAAAATCGGACCACCGGAGCGATCCCGGTGGCCCGCGGAACTCGCAGGAGGCGCCGGTCGCCGGCGCCGGAAGCCGGGAGCAGCGGCGCCCCGGCGCGCCGCCGGACAGGCCGCCGCGACTCAGCGCGGCGGCGACGGCACCCGCAGACCCGCGGCCGCGTGGGTCCGGTGCCCTCGGACACGGCTGAAGCCTCGTCCCGACTCAACGCGGCCCCACGCGGGGGGGGGGGGGGGGGTACCACCTGGCCGCGGGGGGCGGCGCCCCGCCTGCCTCGGCCGCTCGGCCGAACCGGGCCAGGCCGGACAGGACCGGGTCGGGTCGACCCGGTGCGGCCGACACCCGGGGGGGGGGGGGGGGTCGGGCCGGGTCGGCCCGGGACCGGACCCCCGTCTTCGGACGGTTTTCGTTCACACGCCCGTAACTTGAGCTACGGGCCTCCGAACGACGCGCCGTCAGCGGCAACGCGATCCTTGGATCGAGACGGTCGTTTCGGTATACCATACTCAAGGTGCACCTTCCTTTTCGGGAGCCTACGTAGTTAAAACTCCGTAGTTAAGCGTGCTTGGCCTAGAGCAGTGATCAGGATGGGTGACCTCCTGGGAAGTTTCCCAGGGTGGGTGTGAGACGGAAAGGCCAATAACTCACAGACCGGGCGTCCGAATGACGCGCCGTCTGTTTCGTTGAATTCCTCTAAGTGAGACGGATATTTTGGCACACTCCGCCCGAGATTTGGACGCAGGTGGAGTACGGTCGGGTTGGTTCTGCCTTAAAAACCAACCAGGCCCCTGGGACGAAAAAGCCAATAACTCTCAGACCGGGCGTCCGATTGACGCGCCGTCTGTGACGCTGAGTTCTTGTTGATGATACAGAACTTTTGGATACCTCAACTTCGGAATTTGTGTCAGTTGATGTATCAACCTCTCGGCTCGTGGAGCGGACCCTCCCGAACGAGCTTGCTGTGTGGGGGAACCCTAGTGCTGGCTGCGACTGCTTCTCCGACAGCGACGACTGTGCAGAGATCCTCCGTGGACTCCGACGACGACCGTGCAGAGATACTCAGTGGACTGCGGTGACGACTGTGCAGAGATCCTCCATGGACTCCGACGACGACCGTGCAGAGATCCTCAGTGGACTGCGACGACTACTGCACTCAGCAATCCTACGTGGACCAGTGCTACAGGTCCTGCGTGGGCCCGATTCTGTGTGGGTCCGATCCTGTGTGGGTCACTACGGGGGTTAGTACCTATCGATCCTTTGTGGGTCCGACGACTTAGATGGTTCAGTGATCATCTTTATCGTCATCCGAAGAAGTATACCTGTGTGAGCTGAATCTTCTGTTTTACTCGATAGAGGTGGTGCGCTTCGTTGTAGCGGTAGACCTGCGATACTGGAGACGAGCGTACAGAGTACGGAGACCGTGTAGCCGGCTGAGGCCTGAAGACTGCTCGACCGACTCGACTTGGAGTGAGTCGACTAGCCCAGTGGACGGAGCTCCCGGTATTCGGCGGAAGACCCACGACGGACGGAGCGCCTGGTAGTTGGCAGCAGACCCGCGGTACTCGACTGGAGGTGTGCCTCTGTAGGCTATTTGGGTGAGCGCCCGGTATTTGGCAGCAGACCCTCAGCGAACGGAGTGCCCAGTAGTTGGCAGCAGACCCGCGGTACTCGACAGGAGGAGTACCTCAGCAGTCTTAGGTTAGTGAGCAGTACCTCGGAGTCGTGACAGGACCACTGTGCACTTCAGAGATGGAGCTCTTCAGTAGTTACATTTTTGATAATCCTGGTTTGAGCTGAGTCAATGATCCTTGTGTTTCCTCTTGATTGAGATGGGTTACCTGATAATTTCGATATATGTATGGGCATATACCTATGAGAGTTATCTGTTGAGTTTTCATGTGTGGATTTACTGTTTACTCTCCTTTGTGGATTGTGTTGTTCTATCCTGTGTGGGTATACGTTTTCTTTCCTGTGTGGACTGGGTTGTGCTTAGGCTCAGACGTTGGAGCCAATTGGGAATTGATGACTTAGGTATATGTATGGGCATATACCTAAGCCGTGCCAGATGTTACTTCGTGTTTGTATCTTTCCTTTGTGGATTCTGGGAGACCTTCGGGGGTCTCGGGGTCCCTACTGAGTAGCTTATACTCACCCATGCACGGGCTATGCCCGCACTTCTTGGTGTTGGTTGCAGACGACGGGCATCGCTGATCGAGGTGGAGGTGTGCGGAGCAGGACGGTACCTGGAGGTGGACCACTGGGCAGGACGTACTCGGAGTGGACGGCTGGACCGAGGAGCTGTGGAGGTTATCTGTACCCACCCTTCAGGTGGGACTTCCAGAGGACGGATCGACGCTGCGGATTTTCTTTTCAGTTGCTGTTTTTCCCTTTCAGTTGTACTTTACAGTTGGGCTTGTATTTCCGGCCCCTTTCACTTTCAGCACAGCCTGTTACAGTTTTACTTAGTGTTTACTTTTCCTTGCTTACTCTGTGGTGCTTGTTTACTTTTCAATGGCAATTCCTTCCCTTTTTGTTGGGATTTACGCCTTGGTGCTAGTCGCCAGCCCCTGGCCTATGGAAGGAGGGCTTGGGGTAGTCACGGCACGGGCCCCGAGGACGGGTCGTGACATATTAAACCCAAAGGCACACCAATACCCTACCAAATAATAATTTTTAGGCCATAAAAGATTTATAAAATCATTTTCATAAGTTATAATATACCCCCAAATAATACCCCCTGAGTTATACATGAAAACAGCCAATTTCTAGCTAAAATGCAACTATAAAATTAAACACTTAACGAAATCCATAAAAAAACGTTTTCACACCACACAAATAAAATTAAAAAAATTATAAATTAATAAACCAAAAAATATAACTCATCATAAAATGGGTACACGTGGAATCACCTAACGAAATTGTCTAAACCCTTAAATCATGGTGAGAAACTTCAACCGCACTAATGCCACACAACATGGAAGTGAAGAGAAACCTAAAACCTCAATATTACACCAAAAATACACCAAGTCAAACCCTAGGTTCTAAATCTCACTTATGTAAATTTTATAACATTATTAATGTGTGAAAGAAACTCTATGGAAGGGGAAGAAATCAAAGAGTGAATCACTTAATTGAATAAATATTTATGGAAATGACCCAAATACACCTGTAGCCGAAATTCACAACATCCATAATTGAAAGTGATGTTCGAACAAGGATGAGAAAGTCATTTAGGAATTTAAATTGGAGAAGAAGATTAAAAATGGAAGGAGTTATGAAAAAAGTAATTTACCTCTTCAAATCTAGGAGATTTGAGAAATTCAGAGAAGTATTGACCACGTTTTTTATGAAAATGGGCTCCAAAGAGGAGGAGGAGATCATCAAAGCACGCCTTAGGTATGTTGGCTCGAGTGAGAGTTATAATCACTAAAAACTAATTAAAATTCAATGAGATGTTAATTAATAAAAAAATTAATGCAGGAAATGGGCTTTCGGGAGGGACCAACACCTTATTAATAAAAACAAATCCATTTTTATTATGGATTCCAATGGAGTCCAAATTTATATGGTGGTTTAATATACCTGGGGATGCCAACTTGGAAGTGTAATGAGTGTAAAATTTTGAAAAATCAAAGAGTTATAAAAGAGACAATGTTTTTTTGGAATTTGGAAGTGGGAACACGGTTTGGCCCAAATTTTGAAAACCAACCTTTTCCACCCAAATTGCATGGGAAGCCCCCCAAAAAAGAAAGAATGGAAATTAATTGAAAAATGACATTTAAAATGTAAGAGATGTGACATAATATGTACACTATTATTTTATTATAAATTTGGCACAATCATTATCAACATTTCCCTTGTCTATTATGAAAAATGAAATATATTGTTAACTTGTTGTGTGTACTACCACCTACAAGGAAAACATTGTTCCATTTTCCTTCACCACCAAAAATAGATGGTCATAATATCGAATTTAATATACAACTACGATCATTGTATCATATTTTATAATTTTCAATGACAAAAACATTGAATATTTTTCTATATTCTATGGAAAATAAAATCATCATCATTGCATATGTATGGAATATCACCTTCATGGGATGATTAATTACCTTATTTTTTTATAAAAACCATACATGGATTGTAATAAGAATGTTTATAATATAAAATTTTTATTTTAATATGAATATTGTTCTTATAAAACAAATTTAATAACATATTAATCATTTGAATGATATAAAATCCTTATATAATTAATAGTATTAAACAACTGAACTAATAAGGAAATGAATTTTATTAATATGAGGTAACTATTATATATCCTTAAATGAATATATTATTTCATTCTTGTTTTGATATATAATAAAATTAAAAACTAAAATATATCATTTTTGAAATATGGTAAATATGTTTCATCAAAATCAATTTGTAATCAACCATTAATTATGGTATATTCTTGTTTGAGTCTGTTTAACCACCTAAACGAACAATAATAAAATCTTATATAATGGTTGGAAATTAGATTGTTTTTATATATTAAATTAATATTTAAATACTTGTTTTTTGTTTCATTAATTTCAATATGAAAATCTAACTAATTATTTATAAAAACTACATTCATTCACTAAGAATAATTGAATCATGTTATATCAAAATCAATTTTTATAATAAAAACAAAGGAAACAATATAAATTATATATAAAATTATCAATAATTATAATGTATAAATTATATTACCATGAATTACCTAGGAATGATGGTAATATTGAAGAAAAACAACACTAGTTCGTGACTAGTAAAAAATGATCTTGATTACTACCACCAGATATTTAAAACATATAATATCTAACTAATGAATATGAAGAGAGTAACAATAAATTATTTCTATAAAAGTTTCATTATTTGTTAATGTTTATTAAATATGTGATTAAGATATTTATTTTTTATAAATAATAACATTATGTGCATTTGACTATGTGTGTAATCAACGTTATAGTTTTTTTATTTCAATTTTGATTCATTAATACATGTATCCTTTTTTGACAATATATATTTTGTAGGACACTAATTTTATTTACATTAGAATCAATTTTATATACATTATTTTGAAGAAATTCATAGAATATACTAATATAAATGGTTTTATACAATTCAAAATTATTTTGACTCAAGTTTTTTCCTAGTATTAAGATTATTTTGTTACATTGTTTCTATTCCTTGAGTTATAATTCATCCCTTGAACTAATTTCATATATAAAGGAAAAATTATACCCTTTTATATTCTAATTTTTATTTACCACATTGTTTATATTTTTTCCATAAATCACCATTTTAAAATATTTCTTGCTTCATGGAGTATGTTTCCCATGAAATTTATTGATAACTCAAATTTTCTACACATCAGTAATACTTTTTTATCTTGAGAGTTTTTCTTCCAATATTGGGTCCTTCGAAATTAATATTTTAGTATATAGTATTTTACAATCATATCAAAGAGAATTAATTTAAAAAAATTATTACTCTTTCTATAATATTGATTTTCAACAAAGGTATTTTAAAAGAAATAAAATGTATTAAAAATGATCCTTTCAGAATCAAACGGATATTCATTGTCTCAACAATACCAATCAAAAATGTTATTTCATTTTTTAAGAATCATTATTCGAGATTCTGTTTTAAAATAATTTTTGTTAAATCGTTCACTTCACCTTTTCAAAATATAATTTCTAACATGAAATACATGTTTTATTGTACATCACTGTTAAAAATGATATTCTAGATGTTATTTTCTTTTTTCGTTACCATTTTCTTCTTCAGTTTCAATTTTATTTTCACTCATGTAATTTATATTACATGATTTATTATTCAATAATCATATATTTTTAAAATATAGGTTTAACCCCATGGCATCAAATAATTCTATTCTTGATATCATATTCTTTGATATAATTAAAAGCATTATTTTTCAAGGATGTATTTAATCTAGGTCAATTTCACTATAAGTTTTCATTTATATACGTGGGATACGTTATTTTGAAAAAAAATCCATATAATTTCCCTAAATTTCATATTTAATTTTCATTTCGTTAAATTTTTGATCCATCACGACTATTGACATTGTAACTATCTATAGTGATAAGGCATAAGTTTTGTTGGAAATAATTTCAATCATGGACACTCTATATTTTCTTAATTTGAGGAAGGTTGTTCAAATAGATTTCATATATATACTGATTGGGAAAATTATTAATATAAATATACAACCTTTAACAATATGAAGTAAATATCATATACATGTTATCTTGAATGAATTTTTAACCTATAATGATGCCAAATAACTTTTGATACCTTTTTATTTTCCATAAGTTGGTCTTGATGATTAATCCCTTATGGGATTACATTTGAAAATGACATGAAACACATTATATTTCCAAGTATTATTTATGAAATATTGGTGTTATGTTTTATGTATTACACATGTGTATGGTTAACTTTTATATGATGGTTGCACACTATATTGAAATCTAACACATTGGGTAATGATCTAAATATCATTATATAATTGGGAAAAAAGTAGTGACGCTTAATCTAAAATAGAAAAACTATGTGATGCCAAAAACACTAGGGGAAATGGGTGAAAAATCCCAGATCAAAAAAGGGAAACATGTGAGTGAATCCTGATCCAAAAACTAAAGTAGGTTTGGATTCGTAATCCTCAAGCACTTTATTCTAATACATATGGATGTGCAAAAATTTGTAAGTATTCATTATTCCTATGATATAAGTTACTTTATTAATGTTTACTTATATTTACCCATCATTTATGATATAATATTTATTAGGTGTATCATTCATATGTGTCTTGATTATTCCCATATTCTTATCTTATGATCACTTATGATCTTTGATTGTTATAGCTTATGTTTTCCTTTACAATGAATATGAGCTCACACTTTTATTAGGTTTCCATTTCCCCATTAGATGATGATAATTTTATGTGGATAGTATAAAATAGACGTTAAAGACATGTTATTGATCAATAGATGGTAACATATTGGGAAATTTTCAATTAGTCAAAAAAGACATGAATTTTGTTAGTTAATTTATTCCATAATCCTATAAAACTATAAAAAGTTAAGGTCATTTGTTAATAAAGTTTACACACTACATCAAAAGTTTCGTTTAGAAGTAGTTTAAAATGTCACCAAATCATTCTGCGACGGTTTTGGAAAACCATAGTTATATATTGCGTTGATAATTAATTAACATTGGGTTTTTAAAACCATTAGAGAATGATTTAACGACAGAGTTTTTGAGGCAGTTTAAACATCCATCAATTGATTTAGGGCAGTTTATTTTTAAAAAAATTTTACAATTTGTTTAAAATTTTTAAATTTTTTTAAAAAAATAAAAAATTAAATTTTTTTTATTTCATTTTATTTAGTTATTTTTTTTATTTTTTTATTTTTTTATTTTACTTGGTTTTTATTTTATAATTTTATAATATTATTATTTATTTTCTTTTATTATTTATTTATTTTTATAAATTATTTATATACTTATTTTTGTAAGTTATTTAAATTATTGTTTTATTATTGTTTTTTTATTTTCATAATTAATTAATTAATTTATTTATTAATTTATATTTTACAGTATATTACCATGAACATGCACATATAATATATAAAAATTCTACTTTGGGAGAGATTTGAACCCCTTACCTCTTGCTTATATCCCAAAGACATTACCACTCCAACAGACACCTCATGTGGTGAATAAATAGAATTTAATGTACATATATATATATTGATTGAATAATAAATAACACAAAAAAATAGATATACAGTAAATAATTATTATTCAATAATTATTAATTAATAAATATTAATCACTAATCAATCATTAATAACTAATAATCAAAATTTAATAGTCAATAATAAATAATAAATAATCATTCATCATTCATCATTAATCAATAATCAATAATCATTAATCATTAATTAATAATTAATAAGTGATAAAGGATATTTGGAAATTATTAGTTACAAATAAATATATATTAAAAAATATATAACATCGAAATAAATTTAAATAATCAATTGTAAATAATCATAATACTAATAATAAATAGTAAATAGTAAAAATAGAATTTTAAATAACAAATAATAAAAATATAAAATAAATATATAATATATAATATATAATATATAATATATGAGTAATGTCTTAATATTAAATTAATTATATATTAAATTAATATATGATAAATAAATAACAAATTAATGAATTCTATATAACATATAATTAATAATCAATAATCAATAACCAATTATGAATTATAAAGAAATAAATAAGAAATATTTAATAAATATTTAATAAATAAGTACTTAATAATATGAAAATAAAAAAATTAATAATAGAATAATATAATAACAAAAATTTAAAAGTTATTTCATAATTAATGAATAAAGAATGAATAAAGAAATAATAATATAATAAATTAGAAAAAAAAATTGAAAATGGAAATAAAAAATAAATATATAATATATAATAATATTAAATAAATAATAAATAGTAAATAATAAATAAGATGTTAACAATAACACAATAATAAAAATATTGTAAATTAATAATTAAAGAATAATTATTTAAAAATAAATTAATAACTAAAGTATACACTATAAATAAATAATAATTAATTAAATAATAATAATAATAATAAAGAAATTAATAATAAATATATTATAAAATTTTAAAATAAAAAAATTAATGAAAATATATATATATATAACAGAAAAATAATAAATGATAAATGATAAATGATAAATGATAAATACTAAATAGAAAATAATAAATACATATTAAATTATTATTTATGAATAATTTAATCCAAAATATTAATTAATAGAAAATCAATAATAAATAAATATTTAAATAATAAAGAAAAAAATACTAATTGAAAAAATAATAAATAATAAATAACAACTTATAAAATATAAATTATAATTAACATATCATTAATTCATAAAATCAAAAAATATTAAATGGATTGAAATTACTATAAATATTTATACATAAAAAATTGAATTAAATATATATAAACACATATTAATGTTACATAAATATTTAAAATCACACTTCGATATATAATTTTATTTTAACATATATATATAAACTGAAGTAAATATAAATATCGATATATATACACACACACACATATATGATATAAAAAATATATAAACATAAATATGTATAAATATGTACAAATGTATATAAATGTACACAAATATTCATAAATTCATATAAACCAATATATATAATATATTGAAATTACCAATAGGGGAGAAAGAAAAATAATTTCAACAGCATCAAATCAATAGGAATGTAAATCAATAAAATAAAATCATAAATGACATAAAAAGAATATAAAGACACTCTTAAAAGATGGAAAAATATCGTAGATTGTTTATGATATATATAATTCGATTTCATTACATATATTATATATTAATATTTATATACGTATATTAAAATATAAGTATATATGTATTTATAAATAAAATTACATATGTATATATAAACATTATTTATATATGTGTGTGTATATATATTAATATAGTTTTACTAAAAAATCTTTTATACATTATATTTCATGACAGAGATATATTTATATAAAAAATAATTCATTTATTATTTGTACACATAAATATTTACTTATTTATATAGATGAATTACTTTAAATATATTTGTATATACACATAAATATAATTTTTATTTATTTTTTATATGTTTAAAAATACATTTTTATATAAATATGAATTTAATTAAGTAATTTTTTACAATTAAATTTTAAAAATATAAATATATTTATTTATAAATAAAATGATATTTTTAAAATTGGAAGAAATTCAAAAACATCATATCAATATGAAGTAATCCTTGAGATTACATTTTGTACCACAAAAAAAAGATAGTAATACCCGCTTAAATGAAGCAAAAATTCCCTTGAATGTTAAAAAATCGAGGTTCCAGGACTAAAAAACACTTTTTGGAGCCATCTGAGGCCCATTTTGACCAAAAAAAATGGTGAGTAAAGTCACACAATGTTTTTATGCTGTAGTTATCATTGTAGGATTCGATAGATAAGTTGTAGAGCCCATACAGTATCCCGAATCAAATGTTTTGGTCATTTGAACTTGGAGTCAGATTTCCATCATTTCTTGAAACTATAATAAGTTCTATTGTTTTAATTATTAAAAAATATATTTCGGTTTTTTTTAGTTCATTTCATAAACATTTATTTGACTGTTTTTTGAGCTAAAATGTACTCCTAGATAAAGAATTGATGTCGAAATCTGATTTTCAACTTATTAAAGATTTCTTATAGGTTATAAATATTTATTTACTAATTAATATAAATATCTATTAATTAACACTTGATAATTAATTAAAATTTTAAATAGTAAACAATATATGATATTACATATTAAAGAATAAATCATAATTATATTTTTATTATTTCTTTCCTTAATTTTGAGGGAGTTTTAAAAACCCCCAACTAAAAATAGGGTAAATCTTTTTGAAAAATAAGTAGAAATATATATTTATAAATCATTAAGAGGTGGTTTATAAACCCACTACTAAAACCGCCTATAAAATTTTTTCAAAAATTAATTAAGTGAAATGTTTTTAGACCGGCTCTAAATTGATTTTTTCATATAGTGAAATTACTTGTGAATGTTATTATAATTATTAAAGTATATCCACTAAATTCAACATTTTATGTTTTCAGCACAATTTCCCGGGGTGTGGGTGTGGGGAACAATATTTGTTCTGTCCTAGATTATAATTCATTAGACTGTGGGATGAGCCTGACAAGAATGAGTATCAGGGTGTGTGGGTTAGTCGTGTGAGCCTGTGTTATGTGGGATGTGACACGTGAATGTGTGATTAAGGTTGCGAAATATGGTTGTATGGTTCCATGCAGTAGTTGTGTTTGGGTGATATCAAATTAGTTCAAAAGTATTTTAGAGTGTTCTCAAGTATTATTCCACCTCGATGTGGAGAGTGACAATTATAGAGGTTTTTTGGGAAAATTATTTGGTGCATGAGGGTAGGTGAAGGGTAGGTATACATAGTTCTATGTTGTGTTGTAAGTAAAGAAATATTTGGGTTCAAGTCCATTAAAAAATATAGAAGTTCTTAAAGGACCTGAATGGTGTGTTGGTTTGACGGGTGTGAGCATGGAGAACAATGGTTTTGATCATTGATAAGGATATTTTTCAGGTGTTATGTTATTATATCCTATTTTTTTTGTTTTCAATGAATGTTATAAGAGAATCTATATGGTGTAGAGTACACCATTACACCTTTCTATTTTGTGTGTGAACTCAGTTATGTGTGGTTAATCCACATGTAGCCATTACATTTAATGAAGGATCAAGTGTGTTTAGTGGAATGAATGGTTCTTCAGCAATGTGAATATAATAAAACTACAATATAAGTTAGAAGCATACAATTCATGGTTTAATAACCATCATCTTTGGATGGTAATGGAAGATATCAAACCAAATGTTTGAGTGTAGAGGTAACATCAAGATATTAGATTGTTTTTAGATCAAATGTGATCTCATTCCTAATAAAATAGAATAATAATTATTCATATGCAATGTTGTCTTGATTTGGTGTATTGGCACCAGGATTGGGGTTATTGTGGTGTGGTCCAATAGTGATTTGGATAGTAGGTGTGCCAGTGATTGGGGTGAGATAATAACAACCTATGTGATTGGTGTTGATCCAAATTGGAAATAAAATGATATTTGTTTATAGGAAACTATTGTGGTTTTGAATGACCTCATGATTCTTTCATGATTTAAGGAATCATTATTTAGGGTTGTGGTGATACATCAATAGATGTAGGTGAGTTTTTTTGGGAGAAGTTAGCTAGATGTTGTTCAGTTGGTTTTTTTTCATGAGTTTGGATGTAGTGGTGGTAGACTATTTGTGGAGAATATTTTTGAAGTGGTTGGTGGGTTGGTGTAATGCTTGTTGTGTGTTTTTTGGTAAGGCCATTTATATGGTGGGGAGTACGAAGACCTAAAATCAACCTCTATGAGTGGATACTTTTGGTTGGAAACACCATAACATTGGGGTAAATCAATGGAAGTAACTAAGGTGTGTAATGATCAATAGGTTCTTTGAACATCATATTAATATTTATATTGGGTGTTTATTTAAATAACATTCCATAGTGTTCGGAGTTACATAGAGGGAGCATGTTTTCAATTAGAATATAGATCATATTTATTTATTAGTGAATTGATGGTCCTAGTAACTCTGAGTTGGTGTTATAGGATGACCAAATGCTTCTTTTGGGAGAGAATCCCAATTGTACTAAGTTGGTAATGAGAAAATTCTATATGGGTTGTAAATTATTTTTGGGATTTTAATATTTTGAATAGTTAGAGGTTTTTGTTGAGAAATAATACTCATATTGGGATTCTGAATGTCAAATCATTCTATACAAGTATTTCTAGACATGTTTTGAAGCTTTTTCATGGCCTTTAGTATCTAAGATAATTTTTAAGTACTAACCTGGTGTTCATGCTTTAGAAATTTATAGTATTAGGAAAATCATAGCACTACGTGGTGTTTAAATTGTGAATGGAATTCATGATGTTCTTTAAGGCTCTAAATGGGGGACGATTATAGAGTGAATCTATGATTTTATAGTTTGAATCAGTTTTTACAATGTGATTAGATATTTCAATGTGATAATATCCCTCTCCATAAGTGATTCACAACACAATCAACATATTCATTCCCAAAAATGTCTTTGGGAAAAAGGTCAATACTTAGAAAACATGCAAATTTTTGGTGTTGGTGCCTTCATTATTTTTGGGTATTGAGGGTAGGGAGGAGTATATATAAACCTATTATCACCATTATCTTACTCACATTTGATCCACCTTAATGTGAGTGGTATTTTGATGAATTTTAGCATTGATTTTGGGTGATTTCTTCCTCTTCCTCACGGTTGTTTCAGTTTCCCCTCATTTATCCCTGATATGGTGTGAACAAATCTAGGATTCATAGTCAATTCTACCTGGTCATGGTGGAATTGACCAAATATGATGGCGGTTGTCTATATAGTTGCTAAACAACAACCTCTAAAAGAGAATATATTTTTTCTTCTTCCATTTTGGTTGAGAAAATCCTCTGTCATATTTTATATATTTATTTTTAAATATTAAAACAAAATTGGGGATTGAAGGACTTTATTTTATAGGGTATTTTTGGTGGTATAGTGTGAGTAGTATGACCAAAACTTTCAGTGGGTGGGAAGACATAGTTTTAGTGAAACGATAGTTCCTGATGGGTATTTAGGTTGTAATTTTTATTTAAACCTATTCAATGTAAATATTATAATGGGTTAAAAATAATTATTTATGTTATATGAAACTAGGTAGGTTTATTATGTGATTTTAGTGTGTGTACATGCTTGTACAAGGAAATGTGGAGGTTATCATTCATGATAAATCCTTTACAGAGGAAGGGGCCCCCTTTAATAAAGATTCTATTTCATTTTAGGCATTTTTTTTTCTTACTTACATGTATTATATGAGATTGGGAAGAGGAATTTGGATCAATGGAACCCTAGGTAAATGAAATATGATTTTTTGTCTCTATAATCTAGAATTAGTTATATTTAGAAGGTGAGTATTTTGGATTTCCCAATGACCATGTTTCCAAGGAGAGAGGAGGTTGGTTGGGTTGATAATAAAAATCTAGGAGGTCAAGTGATGTGTAATAAGATAAATAATGGACATGGATGGTATATTAGGGTTATTGGGTATTTGTGAGAGGCTTTTCCCTAACATGATGGGTGATATAGTTTTACATCTCATTCACGGTGATTGATATCCTTTATAGGGTGGTCTGAAGGTTAGTGAGCACTATGAGTGTGTATTGTCCTTTTGGGACATTATTTTGTTTGATGGAGAGGGAGTTTCTCCATGAGATAGGAATATAGACATCCCTTTAGATAAGTGATATAAAAGCTAGGTTTGGTTCATGAGTTATGTTCAGGTTATGGAATCAGGAGTCCAAGGGGATTGTAGTAGGATCTTTTTGGGATAGTCTTAGGGTAGGAGACCTAGAGTGTTGAAGGATTTGACAAGGATGGGTGAGTTCTAAATCTATTTTTGTATAGAATTAGGTTTTTTGGTGTAACCTTGTGAGTGAAATATGTGATTTGGTATCAATGATAAGATACTAGAATAGTTATAGATAACCCTAGTGGATTCCATGAGGGGAATGATGTGATGTGTTTCATTGAGGGGTTATGTCACATGCAACTAACACTGGGGAATCAACTGGTTTGTGTAATGATTGAATGTAGGCCAGGTGTAAACCTATTTTTATATTTTTTTAATGTTAATATATTTTTCTGAATGATAGTAAATGAACCTTTTGTGGGTGATGGGTCCCATATCATTTCCCATGAATGAATGAGATAACATTGGTTAGTATTCAATGAGTGATATGGAGTCTTTATTATTCATTAATTATGGGACAACCATGAGTAAAATCTTCAATATTCATGTTTTTTATCTCTATGAGTGAGATATGATGGACAATCAAAACCATTAGAGATATGGTCAATGTCACCATGAGTAAGATAATGTCCTTGATTATGATGTCACATGATAAGATGTTGGGAATTCCATTTTTGATATGGGATCCGGTATATGTAGTGATGTACGATTTAATAAAAAACCACTACGAGTGTAATGGGGTCTAGATGTGATATAAAAATAGATAGATGGAACATAGTATGAGTGAGAGGGTAGAGATTGATTATTGGCCGTAGTGAAACATTGAGTGATCTGTTGGGTCTGAAGCTTGGTAAAAGGTCCCAACCCTACCCCTTCAGGTAGCAGTCAGTATGTTGAAGATTATCTACCCTCAATCCTTGGGAACAAACATTATAATATGGATGAAAAAGTTAGGTTATGATAAAATAAATTCTATCATAGAACCAAACAATGTATGATCAGGTCATGTGGTTTCATGGTTATCACATGGTGATCTAACATGTAGGGAGTCATGGTGTCCTAGATAACACCTAACATTGGAAGTACTTGTCTGAAATGATTATTTAGTTCCAGATGAATACACATATATAATGGTGTTATCATTGTTAAGACAATGAGACCCTAGTAATATGAATTTATAACACAATAAAAGTGACCCCCAGTGCATGTGAAGACATTATATCTACTTTTAAGTTTAGCATAGAATTTTAGGTTGATCACAGAAGTGAATTTTGAGGTTATTTGGATAATAGGTTTTTTAGGAATAAGGGTAGTATAAGCATTATATTGTGATTTTTTAATTAGTTTTTATTTGGTATTTTACCTATAAATGATCTGTTTGTCATTTTTATGAAAATTATTCTGTAAGAGATATTCTATTTGATATAAAACTAAGTTATATTTCACCATGGGTACTATTATTGTTCTATGGTTTTTTTCTAATTATATACTAGTAATGGATATTTTTCATGGGAATATTTTCCCTACTTGATGGATTTTGTATTTATTTCTTGTTGAGTGTATTTAGAAATTAGGGAGGAACTATTGAGGGAACTCAGTTCACTATCTTTGATGGTATGTTCATCCTTGGTATAAAATAGTGGTTCTTTCTAACATTAAAACAGGACCTGGTGAATAAAAAATTAATGTAAAAGTCCTAATTTAACACCCCATGTTTTGTTGTTCATGTATTTTCCACATGTGTTATATGATATATAATGTTCTTATTCAAAAAAATTATCAATAAAATAATTCTACTATTTTGAACAATATCAATATAATGAAAGTTCCACTAATTGATAGTTTTAGTTTTCATATATGGATGAATCAAATGAAATATCACTTGTGATATCTTATACATGATGATTATTTCAACTTAAATTCAATAAATATAATTCAGTGATATTATGGAAATGTTGTTTTCAAATAACAAAAATTTCTCTTTCATGCAATTGAGAAGCAAAAAACACCATATCTATAGTGTTGTCAAGCCAAATTTATATGAACATTATGGATTACACATAAAAAATTTATTATGTAAAAAATAGTTAATATTTTAGAAGTATATTGTTTGATAAAAAAATATATGATATGAGTGATACATAACTATTTTGATGATATGAATATGATTTTGAATGAAAATATTGATTAATTTTTTTTCAAACCATCGATGTTGGGAGATACTTTCATGGATATGGTAACCAAATTATTAATTTTGCCATTGTGTGTAATTTTTTATGACTTATAACTTTATATAATATTGTGGAGACCTATCATAATGGAAAATATATAATATAGATAATTCATTATGATCTTCGCAGTATGTTGGTAAGATATGAAATATGTCTGAATCCATTGATCATCTTTTACCAGTTATCAAAATAGACTAATTTTACATCCATACTAAAATATATTTACATTTTGTTTTAAGAATATATGATAATATGAGTATTGAATCTAAATCATCGAGATTTTGAATGTTCATTAAAAGAAAATGGGAGGTATAAAATTAAACAATTATTTTCTTGATTTATAAACAAAAATATTTGGAATAAAAATTTATTTTCAAGGAAGGATATAATGGAGGAGAAGATAATATTATACCACCATAATATGGAAATTTTTACTAAGGAAATGTATTAAATAGGGAAACCCAACTTGGAATAGGTTACAGTGAAATACCATATTGAGTAGAGGAATGATTTGGAGAAAGATGTTATAAAGATTAATTTTTTGATTTCATTTTATACAGAGAACATGTTTTAATTGAATTGTAGATGATTAAAATTTTAAATATGGGGAAGAAGACTATCTTGAATAAGGTGTTTATTAAAAAATCAAACTCAATGTAATATCTGAAGAATTGATATTGAATGTATGAAAAATTGATATATTTTTTTCCTAGTAATGGAATCATTAAAATATATTGATCTATTAGAACAAAGAATTAATCAATTTAAAATAGTGGGTAATTAATATGGGGATAATAAAAATATATATTAATATTAATTGATATAATCATAGAAATATTGGATCAATAAAAAATAATCAGAAGTCATAACACTCAAATATAAAATTGGTTGAAGGTTGTTAAGATTTACATGGTTCATACATAATGAGATACTAATTATTATGTTATCATGATTCCCCACAATAGATTAACTTTTAAAAATAGTTTTTTTATTATAATAATTCATTAAAAATCCTCAATAAAATCTTCCTGAAAATGGTTATAAACCCATCTAAAAAATATCATCTTATATAATTGGTTATACACCAAAATTTAAAACTCCTCTTATGTGATGAGTCAAAGACAGTTGTAAATTGTTATCTATCATAATTTTGAGTCATATATATATAAAATCCCTCTTATTCAGATATGGTTATATAGCTCCTTGAGATGGTGTTCCTCCATCAGCATGAATGATCTGGATTTCTCATGTACTACATCCTCATGATTTCAAAATGGTAATAATGTTGACTGAGTATGTTGTTATGGAAACTCCATAGAGTCAATTTGATTTATTTTTCATTCTCATATTTTGTCAATAGTTATGTACCTTTTATATCATTCTTCTAACAATCCCAACATTATAATCCTTCCCTCTATTTCATATAATGGTAGGGTGTTAGGATCCTCATATCATTGAATTATGTATATTAAAATAATTATTATTTCAGGTTTATTGTGAGATAAATGACAAACACTACTGGAAAACTAACATATACCAACGGTTTGGAACTGTTGGTATATGCCTCCAAACCGTTGGTATAGCCTATACCAACGGTTTGGAGAACCATGGCCAAGTAAGCCGTTGGGATAGGTCTATACCAACGGTTTTCCCAAAACTGTTGTTATAGACCTATCCCAACAGTTTTGGAAACCGTTGGTATAATTAATATGAAAATCTTTACTAATGGTTGTGGAACCGTTCGTATATGTATTTCAAAAAAAACATTCACTGGGATTTGATCCCAGCACCCCTAGTTTATTATTGACCGACTTAACCACTAACCTAACATGAAATTTTTGTATATAATTACATAAATATATATATGTATTCTCATAATTATATTAAAATATGATTTATATAATTTTCTGGGTAAGAATAAATGATAAACAATCAAATGATCTATACCAACGGTTGTAAAAACCGTTGGTATAGACCTATACCAACGGTTTTGACAACCGTTGGTACTAATTTTGAGCCTAGATTTTGATTTTGTGTGAAGGTTGGTCCATGGGGGGCCTTTCCCAATGGTTTGGCCAAACAGTTGGGAAAGGTGGCCTCAAAGTGGGATTTCCCAACGGTTTGGCCAAACTGTTGGGAAAGGGAACCTATACCAACGGTTTTTATGAACCGTCGGTATACAAGCATTGGGAAAGGTCATATTTCTAGTAGTGAAATTTATTTAAAAATATAAATTATCTTAGAGTCTGAAAATAATTATTATTATGTATTATCTGGTACCTCTTATCTCACTCGATCGCTCGGTGATCATAGTTTCTAGGGGTTCTCCAGAAAAACCTATATATTGTAGTCATTTACACTCATGAATGTTATTTTATTATGATATATTATACTTTTTTTCATTCTTATTGTCTTTTTTCTTTTATTCAGGTGTGGTTATGACTTCCTCTCAATTCTAACCTCGCGTCGTTGCTTCATCTTTGCATTAGTGGCTTCTAAACTGTTCATTTTCTTTTATTTGTTATATTGAGTGATTTTTTGATGTTTAATTCATTCCCTATAAGACTAACCCATCCTGTTGTTACCCATGTATATTAATCTTGATGGTAGGGTCAACAGATTTGTCATTGGGGTGTGGTATTGGACGTGAAGTCTTATAGTGTTATTACCTCTTTCTGACATACCTGGTCCCTATGAGCTTTTTCTCTACCCTTTATTTCCTAAACCATCATTCAATAATCCACTATAGTTGGGAACAATGATGGTATGGGATGATTGGGATGGCGATGGTGGATGTGATTTGTGGCATCCCTCGCATTTGCGTTTTTTTCTTGTCTACTTAGGTCTTTGGTATTTCTCTCATTGGTTACTTTTGGTTATATCATGGAATATTTTTGGAAGATGATTTCATTTCATGTTGGATACCATCCATTAGACTGGCACAGTTTGATTGATGAGGTGTTTTGTCTTGGAAATGTACTTGTTGATTTAGTTTTTGGAACAATATGGTGGAGATGGCTACTCATATTCATCAACAATGATGGCGATGACATTCAAAGGTTTTGGTTTTGGATGATGATATAAAAATGTCCATGTATCTTTCTAGTGAAGTAACTATTTTATCATATTTAATGATGATGATGACATTTGATGGTAGTATATTTTCTATGTGTAATGTGATGAGAGATCTTTTATTGGTCCTAGAGAATATTATTGTTTAATATTGTTGGGTCTAGATGTTTAAATCCCTGCTTGAACATCGTGATCCTCCACATGTCTCCAATTCTATTCTAAAATGGTCTAATAATTGTTGTTTTGGGATGTGTGGTTTAGGGGTAAATGGTGTTATAGGCCTATATTGAGTGAGATTCCCTCATCCTGATTGGGATTCCCCATTAGTTTTGTTGTTAGTTATAAATAGTGATATATATAGAGCAGGTTTGTTTGGTTTATTTTTGCAGGAAAATGGTATGTGGGGTTCTAACTTATAAAGGGTAAATGATTATTGAGCTCAATTTTTTAGGGCACAACATGAGCTACCTCATGGTTCATGTTCTGATATCCTAGGTTTATTATTTTAGGTGGTGGTATCCTAGTGTGGATTTGTGTGGATTTCATATTTTGAACCCACGGTTTTTAGTACTATTTGGAATTTTTCGAATTTTGGGTGTGGATAGAATGTACGATTACCACTGAACCATAATATTGATTTTGTAAAATTCAAAATAATGGATTTGGAAGAAATTATCCTTGATTATATTCATTTAATATCATTTAAATCAAAATAAATGATTCATTAAAATATTTAGGTGAATTTTTCAAGAACATCAATAGAGTATTGTAATTATCATGGATTAATATTCACTAATAATCAAACAGTATTTGAATTTTTTTGATGTTTACAAGAATCAAGAATCCCCATGAAATAATCTATGGCTTAGAGCTCCTTATACCGAACCTCATATAATTTACAATGTCAATGGTATGTCAAAATAGTAACCAAAAATAAACCACAAAGTGGTCCTCTTCATTCTGAATCTCATGACATATATTTTATCTGAGTCTTCATGACATCGAACATTGAATGAACCATGACAGAAATGAGTCTCTATTTCTTCCATGTATTCCTTTGAGATGATTAAATTAGAAAAATGGATATTTCTATATCTACCTAATTATTTATGCTTGAGATCAGATCAACTTATTCCTATATTCACCATGATGAGAAAAATAAAAAGGAGTAATTATCCATTTTGTTGTCTCTTCATTGTTCTATAGCTCCCAATATCATGGTTTCATTTCCCATTAAAACCTACATATTCAAAATCTCTTCCTCTTCTTAGAACACCCCTATGTTAATGAATTATGATAAATATCTAAGAAGATAATCCAATTAGACAATACATGAATCCATTAATATCTAATTAATAATTCTATAATTTAAATCTTCTTAGTTATTAAAAACTAAATATAGAATTTAAAATTACATATACAAGCTCATGGTATAACATTACACAGATACATGTTACCTTTAAAAATTCCAAAATAACCATTATGCATCCTTAATAATTAGTATGTTACCCTTAAATGAATGTCATATAAACATTAAATATGTTGGATATGAGCTTGGAATAACAAACATTTACAATTTTAAGACCATTTCATTCAGTAGAAACATATCATGGGAAATTTGAACATAGAGAAACCGTTACATAGCTATCAACTAATCATTATGCACATATTAATGTTACATATTTTACATTATATGACTATTTTAGTTCTAGGGTTACATTTATGTAGTTTCTAGTACTTTAAGATTTCTTTAATATCTTCTATAACCTCTCCGGCTACCCCAAAACAAAAAATTTCATTATCTCAACAACAATGTAGTCTTCCTTACTGAAAACATATAAAATACATCTTGTGTCCAAAACAAAATGTTGTGTCTTTTGAAAATATGATACAGGGTGAAGAAAACGTGTATGTTTATATGAAATACTATATTTCATAACTTTCAATCGTAAATTAATGAAATAAGTTGTAGAAAAAATATGAGAACTATTGATAAAATTATAAATATTCTCAATACTAGTAACATGGGAATGAGTGGTCATAGATGTGAATTTTAATAATATATGAACAGAGTATTTTTTTTATACCATAAATAAAAACATATAGTTATTTATAACCCTCAATAACAAGAGGATTCTAAAAATTCCAGAAACTACTACATAGATGAATCTTTATAGAGAGTAAGAAAGAAAAATATATTATCATTGGGGAAATTCTACTTTTATTGTGTTTACCATGGTTCTATAATGACTTGGGGAACGTAATTATAGAGTTTTTATGAGGTTAAACATGATTTTTTCACACCAAAGAATGATAATAAATCAAACACCATGAAGATAATACTTTTTTGTAGGTATTTTTATCACTTTTTTAAATTTAATTATAAATATATAAATTCATGGAATAATAGAATTCAAAAATATTACAATGAAATCCAATTGATAATTTTTTCTAAAAATCCATATGAGGAACCCATAAAATCCATTTTCTTCCTTTATATGAGGAGAAGAATGTTCAGAAAATATATACTGATAAAAACGATATAGAACAACATTATGTATCGTCTAATCAAGGAAATTTATGGAAATAAAAAAGGAATAATGAGACATGTATCATGGTGGATATAGACCAATAATAATCTAAAAAATAATTTCTTGAATCATTGATAGTTTGCATTCAACCCATTTCTTTAAAATCATAAATCTTCTATGGAATATAATTCTTCATGTTGGTTATAATGTCAAATTTGATAATGAAAAAGATTTAAAAAACATGGTATGTGGAAATAATTGGATGACCGATGACCATATGAATAATAATGATATCCTTTATATGTATGGTCTTCAATATAAACCATTAAGGGTTTTTAAATTTGTTTGTCATGTTTATGTTTCACATTAATTTCCAATGGATTTTATATTATAGGATCAATGATAAATTCTTTGATAACAGGATGGAAAACCAAAAAAAATATTTACTAAGTGGATTTGTAGGAGAAATGAACTTTTCTCCTTATGATATTATATGAAAAATAAGACATTAGAATTATAGTTTTAGATATATTATTCAAAAAAATAGAAAATATTTCCAATATAAGACTTATGAATTATATTATTAATTTGATATAGATTTCATGGAAGACCTATGATGCCTATGTATAACGAAAAATTGTGATAAATTCTTACCCACTAAAGAAGAAATGACAATCAATTTTAAAAGATATAATTTACTCTATTTTTTTGGTTCCATAATGGTATTTACAAAATATAGTGAGAAATAATTAATTTTATTTATTTATTATAATTGTTGATTGTGTTTTATCATTATTTTAATGTAAATACATTAAATATTTAGTTTATAAAGATGCTTTAGATAAAGGATGAGAAAAAAACTAGAAAAAAATCAAGGACCTTAGTTTTGACAATAGCATGGATTGAAACTATCATGTGGGAGAAGAAACATGGATAAGGCTAGATTTAATCATATTGACTCATCATTGGATATAAAAAACAATGTTGTGGAGGAAAGGTGACATTTAATTTTAAACATCAATGAAAAAATATTCAACATGAAAAGATATATTTCACATTACTATTAGAATGAACACAAGATACTCCATATATAATCATATAATAGGGACTTGATAATCCCCAAGTAGAATAAGACTCCATATAACATTATTTAGGACTGAAATCCATTATTTTTTAAATTTAGTGTATTTATTAAAAAAAATTACCTCTAGAATGAGTATGGAAATCAAGGGAAATACAGAGATGTGGCAGAAAATTTGTTTTTTTGAGACACTATTTAAATATTAAGTCTTATAAAGGTTTCAAAAATATTATGAATTGTTTTTCAATATTAGGATTCATTTATTTGTCTTAAAAAATTAGTTTTTAGAAAAAATTAAAAAAAATATTATTTTTAGACAAATTTCTATAAATCTAATTGAATTGGTAATGTGAAGAATATAATGTCAAGAAAATTTGATATTACATAGACCAAAAGATTAAATAATTTTATATCTCTGGACTCGGACTAGATGTAGAGTAAGAAGTGAAAAATAAATTTCATGGATGTAACGCTATGAATTATATGAGTCGGTAAAAATTAACCCGACATAGGTTTTTAATAATGGAAATCATGTTATTGTAACTTGTTTGGATAATAATTTTAAACATGTCAGTGTTTTGGAAGAAAAAACTTTTTCATATTTAGTAGATTTTATGTGGAGAGTCCTTCAAATAAACTAAGATATTTCTAAAAATATTATATCTCAATGGATGTTCTCCCAATAGATATCAAAACATATTGTGATATGTAGCTCTAAGAGGGTTTACCTGAAATTAAAATGATGAATCATTAGATCAATCTGATATAATTGTTTTCAAATTCACATTTCATGAATAATTTAAAGATTTTAATAATTAAAATGTTTTTTCCTTTTTTTTCATTATTTTCTTCATGTTTTCTGAAATTCATGTCAGGACTCATTGAAACTTTTGTTTAGGAAGCACTATAGTGATTTTGGTGTGTATTCATCTATATTATATACTCTGTATAATCTACTAATTTTTTTCCAAAGAAGCTCAAGAGGAGACCCTGTATTGGTTTTATGAATGATATTTGTGGTCCCAAACAGAGAAATTATAATTTTGTAAGAGGAAATTTCATGGTCATACACTAGTGAAGGTGATTAATAGAATGGTTTGGGAGAATCAATATATCATTTACATTATATAAGAGTTTTCATTAAGTTATTTCTAATCCCTTTTATATTCAATTTTATTTACTAGGAGGTAAATATTTATAGGATATAGTTTCATTTAATGGTGGTAAAGAATAAGTGGTGATGTTAGATGGTATGGATTCATGGTTGATGAGATTAAATTTGGAGCCTTTTAAATTATTGAAGGTCATAGATCTTATGTCTATGGGCTTAAATACTTGAGTGATGAATAGATAGGATGGATAATGGATAAAGAATAAAACATTTTATATGAAAATATAGAATTTATTCAATAGCATATATGATAATATTTGGGATGTTAAAACCACGTCATAACATATATAGAACCTTACTAAAATAAATAAGAAATTTACTATAATGGATAATGTTTTTCTTTTTAAAAAGGATTCTCAATATGTGTATTTATGAAGGTAAACTAGAAACAAATATTTCATCAACAACCTCAGCATGATCAAAATTCCAATTGGATTCAATGAATGTATAAATTGTAGATTTAGGGTGGGCATTGTTATTTTTTTTTCATTTTACCCACTGACTTCAAATGCAATGGTCACTATGGTGATGAACTCAATCAAGAAGACTATCATAGTTTTTTTCAATGTTAGAGACATTATATATAATGAGTTAATTAATCATAAGGAAATTTAGGCGAATTTGGTAATTTTCAATAGTGTGTATGGAAGAGGGTGGCCAAATCATTGAATGATTAGTGGAAATAAAATGGAAATATCATTTAAATGAGTAACTCGATGGAATGTGGTACCATGTGTTGGAATTAAAAGAATAAAGTGAATCTAAATAAGTATTGTAATGAGTGAAGAGTATATTATGAAAGGTATAAATTCAATATTAATTTTTGAGAAACCTGTATCTGATGATAAGAGTGGTATACTATTTCATAGGTCCATCTCACATGATTATTTGATTATAATCTATAATGAATAATTTCAATAATCATCTATGAAGGTGATCATGTAGAATTATATTTATATTAAATTAAGATAGGTTTGTCATGTATATAATTTGGTAATCCAGATTATAAAAGTAAAGTAGAGTGGATTAAATGAACATTGGTTGAAAATTCAAGGATTGTGAGAAGTTCTACAAGATTCCCTTTGGTGTTCTTGGTGGAAGTAATAAATTTTGTTGAATAATTGATAATCATTATTCCGTATAATCCATTAGGGTATGAGTTTCTATTAGTTTGTTGGTCGGATAAAAAACGTTAATTTAACTTATATGATTAACTTTTTCACACTAAATAACAATATTATTGAATCTATGGGGAGAAAAAATTATGTACCTAAGTCTTGCTTTTATAATATTGAGGGATATAAATATGAAGTGTTTATTTTGTTGATTATTTTAAAAACAACATTTAATATTTTATATGAACTCGAAATTTCATATTCAATAAAGTGATTTTGTGGAAGGACCAGACCTCAGTTGAGGTTACTGATAAAAGAATATTATAATTAGATATGATACTCCTCTTAGTTAACATTTATAAATTATAAATGTTCTTTAGATTTCATGACTCATGTTAGTATTGGAAGATAAAGAATATCTATATGTTATATTGGATCATCATCTTGTTCTAATGCTATTTCAAAGGCTAGAAGTACAATAATTATATAGGAATATAGATTCATTGGTAATAATTTTATATAAGTGTGAATAATAGGATACATATCCAGAATTATTTTTCTAGAATATGATAAACTATAGATTGAGTTATAGAGATTTACCATTGTAAGGAAGTAAGACTAATGGGGTGATGTATTTGGTTAATCTTTCTTCTCATAGATGACGGAGAACACAATATCATAGAAGATGGAATATTTTCAATTACATGATTCAATGGTTGTTTGATATTAGGTATTATATTGAGTCCTCTAATGATTTAAAACATTAAATCTAGTAGAGAATCCTTCTAGGAATAACATTATTCCAAACAATTGGATGTATCCGATGAAGGAGAAAATTATGGTAGATGGAGGTAATGGGAGAGAATAGTCTTACAAGTGTTTCAAGTAATAAATATTAATAATCCTTCACATGAATAACCTCCATTACTTATGAATTGGACCATTTAGATAGTATTATCTACAGTTTACATTGAGATATTTTGTCTTGATTAATTTGATATAAATATATTATTCTTTCTTAATGTTTTAAATGATGAATTTCACATGGAGTAACTGTCTGGTGTTACAGAGTATCAATAACAACACCTTTTGTTTTTATTTAATGAGATCCCATGTGATTTAATGTCATCACAAGGGCAGTGGAATCATATGATCAATACATTTATAAGTAATTGATAACTAATCTATGTCAATATCAACCACTAAATTCATAAGAACATGTTCAATGATATTATTCACATTATTTTTCATATCTACATTGATGATATTATAATTTCCATTCTAGTAATGTAAAGTCTTCATGAGTAGAAGAATCGATTATATAAAATTCATGAGTTATATAATCTCAATTATTCTAATCAAATATTAGGGATTATGATTTTGAATGAAATAAGTTCTTGTATATTATATTTAGATATATTTGATTGTTCATGAATGGTGGTGGATCCCTTTTTCTTTAGTAAATGGAATCCTATAACAATACCCCTAGTTTTACTTATTATATTATTCTAAAATTTTGAACCACGAATGGATGGGAAGGTATTGTGAATGGAAATGATTCACTGTGAATCGATAGTTGGTAAAAAGAACAAAATCATGGTTTGTACTTTACTAGATGTTGAACAAGCATTAGCTCTTGTAAGCTTGCTCGTGTCAAATCCTGGAAGAGAACAGTAGAAGGGTATGATTTTGAATATCTAGTATGTAAATGGTTTTAAATTAATATAATTTTTATTTCTAATGGATGAATAATTACTACTGGTTTTTTAATATATCTTTTATTCTGAATCATACACTTGATGGAGAACCACTAGATATATATTCACATTCAGAGGGTAAATTTTGTGATGTAAATCAAGTCATCAACTAATATTTTTACTATCTACAAGTGTATTAGAATGTGTTTCGTTAAAAAAATATGTAAATTATATTATTTGGATAACAATTCTATTATAGGATTTAAAAATGATACAATGTGATATGATGTATTTTATGTTTCATAAATATCAGTTGACCTATGAAAAAATCTATCATTTTACACCTAGATAATTAATAATTTTATGTTGTATCAATTGTTCAATATGTTATTAAAGGGTGGACTATGAGATCATTAAGAAAATTTAAGTATCTTAGAATCTAACTGATACAAGGAGAAATTTTCTTATTCTTGAAGGTGATGAGGTGGTACAATATGACAATCGAGTGGGGTTGATCAGAAGCATGTTAGGGAAATAATGCATCAACAAAGGCAGTTTTTAGAATATAATGTCATTTATAAATGTTTAAAGTGGGAATAGTTTTTAATATTAGAAAATTATTATCACGTGAGAGATTTTTAGGTTTTTGCAGAGTTTTTGGATACTAATTACATGTTCTATAATATATTAATAATGGATTGTAAATTATGGAATACTATTATCTAGAACTCTGATGAAAAATGTGTGGGGTAAAATGTGATATAAAAAATAATTAAATAAACACAAAATGATTTATTTAATCTAATGTTTTCCCATAACACAGACTAGTTTTGTATTAGGATGTGTAAGGGGATAATTAAAAACTAATCATGGGGATTGAAATAGTAATTTTGAAGGATTTCCAATTTGGTTTTGAGAAAAATGGAAAAATATTATGGTAAACTAAATAGATCGTATGAGTAATTATGAAAAAGTTTCATAACTACAAACTATGAAAATTTTTAAGAGTTTTTGTTCATGGGAAATCCAAATGAACAATGATATATCTATAAAGAAAAAATATATTAATAAGTACTCGCTATAGAGATCAAAATATATAAAGACTTTTTTTATCAAATATGTCCTGTTAGAAATTGTAGTATCAATCATTGGTTCATATTTATAGAATTGTATTAATATTTTTATCTTATAACTAAATTAAAGAGGTGCTTACACTTTAGTATTGGAGTTAGATTCAGATTATTTTTATCATTTTTATTCTATTTCCTTCCTTTCATGAGATCTTTATCTTCAATATTTCATTTCATGTTTTTTAAGTGATCTATATGTTCTAGTTTCTGGATTTGGTTGAATAATCATCTAGTATATAGACATCATATCAAGAGATCAAATAAGGGAAATTTATTTCCATGTTAGTAAATTATAGTGGATATACTATCTTTTATTAATTAAATATTTCTGTTGTCCCAATAATGAATACCAGTGAGGAAAAAAATTAAATATTGGAAATCGATGTGCAAGTTTGGAATTGCATATTTGAGTGATGTATATTAATAAAAAATGTATTGGATATATAACATCATAACCCTAAACCATTGTCTTGCGAATAGATGGTGGTGCAACTAACCTTAGGTTACATCTCTAAGACACCAAAGTAAAACAATAAATGTCAATGAAATAATATAACTTTGGGGGATGATTTTACCTGAGAAATTAAAACAACATGGATAAAAAAGAAAAACATCCAAATTGACTACATACTTAAGGAGTATAGAGAAATATAACTTATAAGGAAAACAAACTATTAGAAAATATATTAACGATAATGGAAATAATGTAAAACATAGAGAATATACTAAAACACAACATTAACCAATGAACCAAAATGAGATTCATCCCAAAAAACACTCATATTATCTCCATGATCAACCTCCATGTGTTATTCCATGGAATCATTATGCATTATAATGAAAATAAGATACCATTCCATTCCAAGTTTCTCAGTAGAAAACATCTTTGAAAGAACAAATCTTCCCTTGAATGGGGGAGTATAAAATCATTAGGCATACTCCAAAGACTTCCCAACACATTCCACTTGGTCAAGAACCACTTATCCCATTTTATATAAATTATTTGAAAAAAAATATTAGAAATTTATACAAATATATTAGAGAAATCACTTTTCGATAAACCATAACTTTGAATAAATATGTTCCTTTAATATTTGAAAAATACCTTTTGTTTTCTTAGGTACCGAACCCCATAGACATATAATCATTGTATTAATCTTAATGTTGGTACTTAATCACCATACTATATCCCACTTTTGATGTTGTCACATTATAAACATAATCAATCCCACTTGAATGCATACCAACCCTTTTATTCTAAATAATACACCAATATATTTGTCATAAAATACTTATTTCATGGAAAAAAATTCATCAATCTACTTTAATGGATCAAAAACATTCAATTATATAAAACTAATCACTTAAAAATTATAATAAATGAATTTATAAAAAATCCAACACATTTTCAATGATTCCAAAACATAAAAAAAAACTTGTTTCCTTCAATAACAGCAAAATTTATTCAAGGAAAATGAAATCAATTTATTTAAATAAAACCATGAATTTATGTTCTGGATCAACTAAGGATGAGAGATAAGACACCTACCTCTAAATGAATGAAATAAATGATAAACAACATTACGAAACATGTAGATCTAGGATTGTAATATATTTCATTATATAGATCCAATGGATTTTATCAATGTACAAAAAAATGAACATGGATCTCTCCATGGTGTATTAAATCTTATTTCATAGGTTATTTAAAAGAGGTGGATATAATGAGAGAGAAAGAGAGGAAATGATGTGTTACGAAAATTCCCATATGATTAATTCAATTTAACCTTGAAAACAATTCCTATGGATTGAAGGAAACTTCCATGGGAGCCTATTGATTTAGATGAGCTTAGGACCCTGGAAGAATTGAAGAAAATGATGTTTTTGAGGAAATTCCATGTAATATAACTCATTTTCTATCATTAACAACTCATCAGATGGTATGGACATATGATTTTTCAAATAATGTTCCAACCATGTGCAGGATACCAGCCTCCAAATATAGAGATTCATAGTTGTGTCGTATGGTTTAGAGAATGATGAGTAAATCATATGGTGCCACTATATCAGAGCCAAACCCTCACATGGTTGGAATTATCATTTTAACAAAATACACACCAACCATGATTTCCCCCTATACCAACATTCAATGTTTATCTTATGTATGTGCAGATTCAAAATATAATACACCAACTATACACCTACTGAATAATTCAAATCATAAATTTCATAGGTTTTTGGATGTATTTCCTAGTTTCCAATGACCATTTCCAAATTTTACTCCTCTTTAAATGTTTTCATAACACTCTAAAACACTCCTAATACACTTGAAATTTAATTTCATATCATATAAACACAAAATACATAATAAAAGGGATTTGTACCTAATACGATGGGAGATATATTCTCCACACCATTTATCCTTCCATCCTTGTAATAATTGAGTTTTATTTTTATTTTTAAGAGGCTAAGAAACTACTCCATCATTTCCTCATCACTTTCCCATGTATCATCCTAATTATGAACATGAAACCATAAATCCATTAAAAACAGTTGATTTTACAGAGATACTTTTTCTTTTCTATCCACAATGGGTGTTAGAACATGACTCAATGTATGATCGTACACAAGATCAATATGGACCCATCAAATCACATAGTTTGAAATAGACTGATGATTATTCAATTGAGACAAGTGAAACACATTATGAGAAGAACTAATCCTATGATGTAAATCTAGCTAATAAGCCATATCAATAACTCATTCACATACGTCAAATGGGATAATGTTCTAAAGACTCAACATTCCTTTCTTAACAAAGTTATTATTCCCTATCCATGGATAGATTCTTAAGAAAAAATAACCACTAATCTCAAATGATAATGGTTGAATATAAATATTCATATATGATTTTTGAAAACACTGAACCATCACCATTCCCTATTTAATCTTATAAATCTTCTTCATTATGTCATGAAAAAATCTAGTTCTTATAATTAAAGTATCACCTACTTCCACCAGAAAAATTCTATAAGGAAAACGATAACCATAAAATATTCAAAAGGATTTAAATTTATCAAGGACTGATACCTATTATTTAACAATAAGTCCACTAATTTAATCTGATTCTCTCTAGATCCACTAAAATCTATCAAAAATGATCTAATCATGTATTCGAATGTTTGTATTATCTATTTGCATATTACATCCATTTATGAATGAGATGTTGTGATCATGGATAGCTAATTTCTTATGGAATATAGTATGAATGTCCAAAAATGATATGTACACCTAGGGTCATAGTTGGATACAATTCAACCTGGTTCTTCGTGAAACATTATAACATTCAGATATAGATTTTTCAATGTCATAAACTATATTGTTTTCATTAACTTGTATGAAATGAGCTTTCATCATGATTTAATCCATGATCTTCCATATGGAATCATGTTTCCAAACCTTTTTAGGTATATCTTTAACATTATCTATATTTATCATATCCCATTTCCATGTAGGAATATGTAACTAATGTGACATAAATGATTTTCATTAGTGACCCTCTTTGACCTTCTGATAGTTTAGGTATCTCAAGACAAGCTCTAGAAATATTTCTTTTCATGAACACCCACAAAATTTGTGCCCTCATTTCGATTTATATTTTTCAAAACCTAGATGAAAATAGATTTATAATGGTGGTAGTGATTTTTTTGATAATACGTATAATCCATAATCTAATATCAAAAATTCCTCATAGATCTGTCAACTAGCATCCATCCCCTAATGGTCCTTGCACCATTGTGTTTTGAACTTATGTATAGAAATTATGTGTCATATTTTAGTGAATTCACAATTTGATTAACCAAATCAATAATAATAGATACCATAATTAAAACCATTGGACGAATAGTCTCAGAACAATCGTGATGCATATTATCTATGACTGAAATTATCTTCCACTAATTAGAATCCTATTTTTCCAAATGATAATATGATTCTTTATTCAGGGCATCTTCTACGTAGTCACATTTACCTGGTGTATATATTTTGTATAATTGAAAAATCTAAATATATTCCATCCATATATATTTTCATATGTTTAAATACCTTTTTTGGAATAT
Source organism: Viscum album (assembly GCA_963277665.1). Classification (NCBI taxonomy): domain Eukaryota; kingdom Viridiplantae; phylum Streptophyta; class Magnoliopsida; order Santalales; family Viscaceae; genus Viscum; species Viscum album. Next base: position 1,303,314,668 of record OY728145.1, read on the forward strand.
GTGTTAAAGGTAATTATAATCTGTAAATGGGGTTGATTTTGCACAAAAAAATTAATTAATTATAGACTAAAAATCATTCACTATAATAGGTAATTTCAAATTGTGTGTTTGTTAGTATTTCATATGTACACATAACTGTCATGAGACATAAGCTGCAAAATGATTGTTCTCCATGAGAGCGCATCCCAATCTGTATATGGATGAATCATAATAAACCATATATCAATGTCCTAACTCGAGAATAAAAAGATCAGTAAAATTTTAATCCAAAATGAATGATTTAGAAAATTTTATATTACTCATTGCTTCATTGGAATGGAAAACCTTTTCTTGATAATGTTATCATTCGTGACACTAGTCATAAGAAATCACTATCGTAGCAATAAAAATATCTTGCTAATTCTAGGAAACTATGTTTTAAAAAAATAATATTTGATGTCTTCCAAGAGGTAACAACTTCTATAATTTAAGGATCCATATGAACATTACTTTCATAGATTAAAAAAATGAAACATACCTCATGGATCAAAAAATAACAAATTGAATACATTTTAAAATAACAATTTCCCACATGACCCCCAATACTATAGTTAATTGTTTCTTATAATCGACCATAAGCCTATAATACATCTGGTTTTCATAAAAAAACATATCCAAAAAAGTTTAAATATACCTTTTAAACATCAAATTTATCAATTCTATAGAAAAACATGGTTCATTAATTTGGCTATATTTCTTCTCCCCATACTCATTGTGGCCATAATAACATCCAAATGTCGTTTTTGAAGTACCCCATTTTTAACACGAAGTGGAAGATATCTTCATCATAAATAATTTTTTGAGAAGCATATAGTTCCCCTAAATTGATAAACCTCATAAAAATATAGGTAAGATGATAGTAATTAATTATTGTAACTTGGTTGAGTTTATGATAAAACATACATAGCCTAATATTTCCATCGACCTTCAATATGAAAGTCATATGTTCTTCCCGCAGGATCAATTAATCTAAATGAAACATTTTATTTTCAAAACTTCCAATAAGAATATATGTTCCATTAATAAAATATGTACTATACTATAAGACAAAAGTGAAATATTACTGGTCCATATTAGTAGATCAAAAATAAACTTCATAACTATTTTTTGTTTGAAATAGATTTTTGTTATCTAGAATAAAATGATGAAATTTGGAAGTGATGGATAGAAAATTCCAATACCGAGTTTAATTAATACTTTTAAAATTCATTTAAGCTAAATAAAAATTGATATTAATGTCTATAAATGATAAAGGTCCTATTCATATTTCATTTACACCCTAATATCCTTTAATTAGATTTATAAATCTATCAAAATATAATAAACTAACATGATGATCTTAATAGCCAATATGAGCCATGAAAAGTGGAAACCAATCGTTTCCCAATGTTTGGTCATATGTATTCATCTGAATAATAGGGTAGTCAAAAGAAATTTCCCAATATGGATAGTTATGGAACATGTTGTATACTTAATGGATAGACACACTTTTTCCCCTTATTTGATTGATGTTTAAAAATATAATGCATTATCTCAACATTTAAACCTATCTTATTATCACATGTAAATAATTAAACGATTATAATTAACATGTATAAAGATGTGATTTCATAAGGGAATAAGTTAAGAGAATATTATCTCTCGCTTTTTAATTACAATGTTGATCCAATAAGATTAAATGTTGAGAACCCTAAAATTTAATAATTATTCCTCATTGATCATTATTTTCATTATAACATTTAAAATCAAGGGGATTCATTATTTTCATATTATATCCATAACATGATTATTTCTATGAATAATAATAATTCTAATGATATCACACCATCAATGCATAAAATGTTTGAGAAACATGATATGCATTTACTGCAATAGACACTGGTGAACAATGGAAATAATATTAGATATGTTCCATTTAGTTGTAGTTATGAAATTTTCTTGGGTTTATTGTACAGTATATCTTAATTCATTCAAGAGAACCATAATAAATTAATATAGGATTACTCATAACTCTTGGAGGAATTATAACTATTATCATGTCCTGAATTTGGTATACCCCATCACTTTGGATACTTGTCCCTCATATTCTAATTTAAATCACTAGAGTTCCCACCTATTCCTGTGATGATTAATATACATCCTCCACCATGATTTCTAGAAATATATATTTCCACCACTATTTCTAAATTTAATATATTTTCATAATCCATAATGCAATGAGTAATTATATTTAATTGATTATTTGTTCACAATATAGAGTCAAATATGTGTTCCTATAACGACACAATAGAAAAAATGTCTTGGGTAATATCGACTAATCTCTTGAACATATCTATATATCCCATCATAGATATATTCACTTATTTCAGGATGAATAAGTATGTTTTTCTCAAAATTCTAATTATGTAAGGGTATAATATTTTTTCACATTGTTCTTGAAATTACTCCAACATAATATATTATTCTATATTATATTTAATATAAAAACCCCAACAATTGGTGAATAAAATCCTTTAAAATATACATTTCTAATATAAATTTTGGTTCAATAGGTGAACCAATGAATTCAAACAAATATTATATTTTTTGATTGATTGATTTTTTTGGCTCAGAATCCCCTAAAATGATGGGATAATTCTACATCAAACATTTTATAGAGAAATATATATATCGGGGTTCAATATTCAATGTCTTCTATAAATTTCTTTAAATTTCCAGATTATGTTTCTATATTACCTTTGGCTTATGTGACAAAAAATCTTTTGTAGCCTCTTCTTTATGGTTTTTACAATCTAAACAGAGTACAATTTATCTTTGACGAAAAATAGAACGTAGTCATCACTCACTAGAAAATGAAGGTTTAGTATATTTCAAAACATAGTAATCAATAATATTCATAAGAATTATTTTCAAAATATTCTCCTTGGAAATATTTAATTTTTTTTCAAAAATATCACATACAAAATGAATAATTTTTTCTAAGTGGGTTGTCTTCGTACTAATTCTTCATATGATACACTCATTGGATAAACTATGGATGATGGAATGAAAATATAGCTAGAGGTTTCTTTTAATACTATTATACCCTACTACCCGGATTACATTAAACACATAATAAATTAGTCCTCTATGTATATTTATTAAAAAAAATCATGTTCTGACATTCCTATATATTCACTAATATCACAAAATGATTGATGTATTGAAATTGTCTAATTCAATTTGTAACATCCAACCCCCAATCCATTTATTTGGGACATTTAATAGGATGTACTAACCTTTTGTGAAATCCCCAATAAACTAAACGTGGATAATACATGCTAATGGAGTAATCTAATAGTGGTAGATGATATCCCTTAATCAATTAAAACAACATTGATATAAAAAAATATATCCAAACTGACTAAATTATGCATATGTATAATGTTTTATAACATAAAAGTATATCAAAAATATAAGAATATAATAATGATAATATAAATTAATGGAAAAATATAATGGTGAAAACAAACACAACTAAAACCAATGAAACTCATGTTCGTCAACCTGTTAAACCCTAATACTAGATATAAGCTCTGAATCCAAACATTATTCCATGGTATTAAACTGCATCACTAGAAAAATAAATCCCCATTCCCTTCCATATTTCATAGTAGATAACTTTTGTAATAACTAAAATGTTCCCATGAATTGGTGGATTATAAACATATCATGCATTCTCCAAGGAATTCCCAATACATTCCACTAGGGAAAAAACTAGTTATCACATATTATATAATGAAGTTAGAAAGTATCTAAACAATTTATACAAATAAAAAAATTATATCCAAGTGATAAAACCCAAAATCAATAAAAAATATGTTCCTTTAATGTTTGGAATTTTCTTTTTTTCCCATAATCACCAAATTACACACACACACAAGATTAATGTTACCATTTATAGTGGAACATTTTGGACACATTTCATCCCAATTTTGATTATTTTGCTTCACTAATATAACTCATCCCAATAAAACATGACAGATCCTAAATATGCTATATTCTGTGCCGAATTCATTTATTGTAAAATAATTATTCCATTAAAAAATTTAATCACATTACATTCCTACGTAAAAACATTCCATAAATTAAAAATCATCATTTTAAATTAATAAGAAAAGTGGTTATCCAATATCCAACAAATTTTCCATGTTTCCAAATCATTTAATCAAAATGGTTTCCTTCATGAATTGAAACTGGTTCCCACATGAAATACAGGTATAATATTCATAGAAAACCAATCCATTAGGTTCTAAATTAAATGGAGATGAGGGAGAATCCAAATAATTTACAATGGATGATAGAAATAAAGAAAGACACTATAAAATTCTATTTCTGTCATAAACAAAATAATACCTTTAATATATAGAACATAATTCATCAAGATGAAAGATATATAACATAGATATATCTAGGTTTCACTAGATCAAACTACATACGATGTAGAAAAGATGAGGTTCTAAAGAGAGAGGGAGAAAATGATGACATGCCAATAAATCAAGATCATCAACAAATTTTGACTTACCAACTAATTCCTCATCATCAAAGGGAATTTCAAAGGGATCTTAGGTAGGAAGGGTAGTTCATGTCTCTACAACAATATGGGAAAATGATGGTTTTGTGTTATTATTTCAGGTTAAAATCAATTTTTTGATCATTAAATTCACTTCACATTGTTAGGCCACACTACTTATTAAACTATTCACCAAAAATATTCATGATAATACATTCCAAATAGAGAGACACATGGTTGTGCCACATTTTTTGGTGAACCATTCCCTAACATTGAATTTATACTATGTTAAGGCCACAACCTTGCAATTTTTTCCCACTTTTTTTCAAAAACAATGTTCCTACCATTCTTTTCATAATGATTCATCTTTCAGGGTCTCTCTTAAGAATTCATGCGGTTTGGAAAAACAATTCACCAATACAGTAACTCCCATCCTTATTCATCCTTATAGATAGATCATGGCTCATACTAATCATGATTAAACCATGCACATATAAAAATGATTCCTAAACAGATTAAACTATTTAGAATCTCACAAAATATCACTCTTTAATTATATAATCTCCGAATAAAAAAATAAAAAGTTTATTAACATTAAACTAGTGTTACTAATGGATATGTTACATATTCATGTACATAGTCCATCATGTGATAAAAAAGTTTTATAAGATTAATATGTGTGTAAATAATATTCGAAAGGGTTTTGACTAGTAACTCAATATGGAAATGGAATATATGAGTACAATGGGTCAAATATATTCTATGATTAATATGATTTGATAGAGAATAATAGGATAGAAACTCTAGATTATAATGAATTATTTATTAAAGTTGAACTATAATTATTGTAATAAGAAATTAAAAATTTGTTAAGGATCACGTCTATGAATGAAGAGTAATATTTGATAGATAAAAATATTCTTACGATATCCTAAATCTATTTAAAGATCCCAATTTCCTTAGAATAATGTGTGTTTTTAGGAATAAAATTTATTTTATTGAGTGTGTAATTTGGAAAAAAAATTGGTTTCTACAAAAGGGATATAAAAATGTATGACTTAATTTAGTAGAATACTACATATGAGTGTTGGTATTAGTGTTCATAAGACTCTATCTAAATTTGGGTGTATATAGAAAATTCAGAAGCTAACAAATGTTTATCAAGATATATTTCTGAAATTTTTCTTTAAAATAATAATTCAATACCAAAAAAATGTATCTTTTATTATTTATAATGATGGTTCTGGGGTTCTAGAAATAAAAACACCCCTAATTCATGAAAATCCAATGTTTTCTGGGTATTCTAGGCTATATACATTCTTGGAGAAAATGTAATTAAGAAAAGGTAGAGTCATTTTTGATAATTAAGTGAGATCAACTAGTAAATGTATGTTAATGGTTATTTCATTTTTTGATTAAATCATATTCATAATCAAAAAAATGATTATGTGTTCTATTTTGCAGGGTTGATTAACATAGAATTTGTGATGATAATGATAAAATAACACAAAACTTTTAAATGATTTTAATTCAGTTGGAATGTCAAAAAAGATTAATTCTTAGAAAAAATATGTAATATAGGTGTTCAAAAATATAGATATGTGAGATAATAATAAATATTTGATAAGGATTATACATAGAAAAAATAATATGTGTTAGATAATTAGTTTATCTAACACATTACCAAAGGATTCTTTTATTCTTTTCTATATAAAAAATTAGATTTTTTATTTTTTACCTACATACATGATTTCCACATTCAATACACAACAAAGTATGATCTTTGTTGTGGGAGGAATCATGAGGTAAACTCAGCACACACAAGATTATCATTTATTATATTTTACAAGTTTTAAAACAAACTAATATTTTTTCTTAGATGTTTATTGGGATTGAAACATTGTGGATATAAAAACAATGAGTAGAGAAGCATTCCTCATTTTATGTAGTTGAATTGGATGGATAAAAGGGAATATATATATAAATTATCTTGGTATAGATGAATCAGAATAAATTTCAATAACAAATTATTATAAAAAACATGAATTGGATAAAAAATAGTAGGTGTGCCATGAAGAATAATGGATGCGTCCCGTGGTACACCCTTCTTAAAACCATTATGATATAGAGCTAATAAAGAATATAGTAAATTAATATCAAATATTAAAAAATGATATATAATACCATTTCATTATGGATCAGGATGATTAATTCATCATTGTGTAATGAAATTTGGGAAATAATAAAAAATGGGTGTATATGTTCAATAAAAATTTCCCATTTTATAATTATAGAATCATTGGTTGAACCTCGTTGTTTAACCACCTCCCTCAGATTGATGGTGTTTAGAAACCCACCTCTACACATTTTATGTAATTCTATACATAAAATCTATTAATTTTATAAAGTTATTATTCTTTTAAAGTTGTAATATGATAGGGGTACACAAAATCCCTTGTAAATGTAATGTCGTCAAAAAATATTTAGTTGTTGGATTATGTATAGAATTGAAGAAAATATCATATTCTCTTATTCCCAAAAAGGATCATTAACACATGTAAGATAATAGTATTTGATAATGACTCTATAATTTTTAAAGGAAAAGGAATAAACCATTTATTTTATTACCAATTGGGTAGTATAGTTATTTGGAAGGAATCTGATATTGGGGGTGAGTGTGGAGAATGGAGGAATGATAAAGAGAACATAGATAATAAAATCCAAAGTTAGGAATTTTTTTTTAAAAATGTTATCTTGTTTGGATGTGTTCTTAATTGGATATCTTCTAGATTTATGAAGAAGTGTGGTATAATTTCTACAGATATAATATGAGAATCCTAGAAATTCTTATAGTAATTTTTTGGTATATAATCCAGGAAATATTTGAGGTGTTAGTAAAAAATGGAATATTCCATTATTTATAAGGACTTCATTTTCCTTCATGAGGTTCTATCCGTTTTCATTATTTGAGAACAAGAGTCTCTCATGAAGTGTAATATATGTCCACACCATGATAGAAAAATATAATGAATCTACATTTTAGAAAAAATGGGTGTGTAAAATTAAACTATATCATTCATAGAGATCATTCCCATGGTTTTATAATTTTATAATTTGTAATGAAACTATTACATTCCCTGACATACTGGGAATATTGTGTGAGGTGTGATATTGGAATAATACTTTGAGCTTAGAAATTATGATTTTAATGAATTCATTCCATGAATTATTAATCACATGAGTATAAATTTTATTAAATGAAAAATTGCACTAAAAGATTTAAAGATGGCAAAGAAGTAGGGGAATAAATGTTTTCTATATGTATTTTTTCACTGATGTTGGTGTATAAATAATGAATAACAGTATCATATTGATACAATGTTTATATATTGAAAATGTTATGTAAATTATGTCATGTATTTCCAGTGTATTAAATGTGGGGTTTGGCATATAAATGTGGATCTTGATGGTTGAATAAAAATAGGGCATTGTGTTTGAAATTATGTCTTAATAATTTTTCTTATAAGTACATTTATTCTTCATGAGTGATGTTTAGATAACGAAGATAGAAAATCATGTATATTTCATATATTGAATTTTATTTTATAATTATAGGCTTTAATAAAATTAAGGAATATTTAATGGGCCTTTTTTGATATCTATTATGTGAATTTCATGTGGAAAATTTATAGGATGAGTTTCTTTAGAGATCTATATATTTATATAGAGAAGAATAAAAATGAATAAAAAAGTGGATAGAAGATTGAAAAATCTAAAATATTATTATAAAAATTTTACAATGGAAATTATATTGAATATCCTGAGATTTTGGGAGGGATTTAATAACAACGACAACAACATTTTTTATTATACAGTATCTCGGGTTGAAACAAATCACTACAAGAGATCATAATATCACATATTTTTTATTACTCATATCAGCATAGTGATCAAAGAGAAAATATGAGGGAATAACCCTAGGATTAACCATTCGACATTCCAAAACTATGACAACACATATAATTCAAAATTGAAATCTATGATAACTTTAAAATCCACCAACCTTTTGTCCTTGATCTATCCATTTATCATTATCCAAGTTAACGTTTTCTTGGTGTCAATACATTGAATTTCTAAATCTAGATGTTATGTGTTCTTTAATGGGTGACTATATTTTTCGTTTCTTTATCATGAGAACATGATCAGATGGAATAAAGAAATAAAATAAACACAACAATTCACCCCATCACAATTTTGGTGTATTGGGCAAGTGGTTTTCCAGAAGTGTCTACTTTAAAAATCATTAAAATATAAAGTCAAAATATTTATCATTGAGTTTAAAAAAATGTGTATAACATGAGGCATAGAAAAATTTGAGAGTCTATAATACCAAATCGAAATATAAAATGTTAAGGGTTATTCAAATAACACTTTATAATTTTCATCAAATATAATAAGAATAATTAATCATTGTAGTGACTCTACCCAATATATTAAAAAGTCACCAAAAATTTTCATTATTAATTATAGAAAAAAATAAACATTTATCCGGATATATATTTATCCATTTACATCATTCATAAATGGGTTGCACATTTTGAACACCTTAATCACTCAAAAATAATATCATGATAGATTGATCGAACAGATTACAACCTATAGTATAACTATTTTTCAAATAATTAAGTTCACCTTCTTAGATCAACTACCCAAGGTGAGGTAGGTCATAATATAAATAAATACATAAACATAAATCATGATATATTATTCCAAAAGAATAATATGTACATAAGAACCCAATATTCAAAACATGAAAATAGATTTAAAGGTGATGTATATCCATGCCCCTCTAAGATTATCTACCTATGTAATATATCATGAAATATAAAATAAAAAATTAGATCTCATGAAATAACCTATTATGAAAAAATTAACTTACAAATTTAAATATTAGGGTAAAAAATAGCATTTTCTTGAACACACAATAATTTAATAAAAGATAACCCACCAGAAATTGAATTTAGTCCACAATACATCATGATATAGGAAAAACTATTGGTTCACACCATATCCTCCTATGGAACTCATACATGGGTTTAAACACATAAAAATTAATTCCTTATTAAAAATTAGAAGATAAAACTAATCATATATAAAAATAAATATATCTATGGTTAAAATAATGAAACAAACGTTATCGAATAAATAATAAACCTTAAATAACTCCATCTACTCATCCCTTGAGAAAAGATAATATACATCTACTACCGGCCTACAAAGTGAGACAAAAAAAGATTTGTGAAAAAAAAACGTCTTGCATCTTGTCATCTCCCCTGATTTACCATATTTCATCCCACTAATATATATTATCCTAGACCCAAATATGATCTTAATAGATGATCCAAACAATACAAATAATTTATATCAAAGATAAAAAAAAATCATAATCAAACATTCTATCTAATAAACAAATCAATGTGGGAAATAAAATAGGTTCAAAAAATCATGTATTGAGAAAACTCAATCCAATAAACTATAAATAAATTTGTTTTTAATAGAGGTCCCAACTATCAATGGAAATAATATATTGGTCACACACCCTCACACATCAACCCTTAATCTCATGTCACAAGATCACACTAATATAAATTGTTTAAAACTATATTATTCATGTCATTCCGCAAGGTAGAATGTATAGAAATCAAGTTTCAGTTTCCCGTGAAAAATCCCTCATTATTATCAAGGTAAAAATGGGGTGACACTATGATTGATACAAACCAAGTAATTATCATATAATTATTTCCCTTTTACTCTCCCTCAAAAAATGATAAACTATATAAATAACATAAAAAAACTTTGATATTTTATAACACACTGGTGAGATGATTTATGTGATATAATATTAATTTTTTAGCTATATATTCCTTAAATAGTTACATTAATATGATAATTGAATCTTATATATCATGTCCAAACTGCTATATGTCCTAACCACTATATAATGTCTGCACAATCATAATTATACCCTACATTTTTTTCTTACCAGATAATCTAATTCTATGCATATGAATAAACCATTCCCCAAATTCTATATTAGACTATTTGTCCCAAAAAATTAAACATTAAAAATTCAAAATTAGATTTTCTTATTTTATAAAAATTCAAAATTCACCAAACATATTCTTGATTATAATATCTAACCAAGATATTAATTAAATTCTTTAATAAATCCTGTTAATTAGGTGATCCTATTTGAAACCCACCATGGTATATAATGAAAGAAGTTGTGAACTCTAATGCCCATAGGATGTAAATCAAACAACTAGGAGAAATTACAATAATGAAATGAAATTATATCATGAAAATGGAAACAACAAATCTTAGAACAACAATGAATCTCGAATATACTAATGTATAATAATATATAACTATAAATGGAATCTATTAATATTATAAAATACATACAATAATATAAAAAATAATAGATAATGAAAATTATTTAAATCCAATAAAACTAATTTACCACAATGGTATGAGAAAAAAACTACAAGTAAAACTCTTGTGATCAACATCAATTACTAAACTCACATCAACTAAAAAAATCTACCAACGTAATCCTAAAGAACTATATATTTAATTATGGTTAGTATGTAAACATACTCAATTTTCCACCCCTTATAGTGAATATAATGTATCTTTATATTCTACATAAATAATGACCAAACCAGAACACTCCGGGACCCCATATTTGAATCGTTCTATTATAGAAGCTATAAAATATCAGAATGATATTGATAAATATTATAATATATTGTTACCATATTTTAGGTATTCCTTTACCATTTTTTATTTATATTATATCAGGAATTTCTTTGGGTACTCTCTAAGTGGTTTTGGAATATTTTGGAACCTATAGGATTGATCTTGTTAAGGACATGGTTATTAAAAACTATGTGGGTTGGACAAGAAAATGGTGTTCCCTATTTTGATCCACTCAAATGGGGTGCACTATTTTTCCAAACTATGAGTCCAACCCCTCTAATCCATGAATCCTAAGGGTACTGAGGGTTTTCATAGTTTGTGAGTGTACCAAGCATGCAAAGGAAGTTTCAAAATGAGGGATTTGAAATGATTTCCACTAATAATCGTCATGGAATCATCTTAAACTATGAAACGCAGACTGATTAACTCCTGATGATCTTGAATGACAATGTTTTGAGCACAAAAATCATGAACCATAAATACCACATTAAATTTGAATCGGCGTTTGACATCTTTTCATCATTATTGAATGTTTATTAATGAATATGTGTCATAATTCCTCTAGATCATCCACATGCACTTCAAAAACACTATGGGAGCAATTATTATCAAATTCTAAGTGTTATCACAGTGATCCAACAACACCTTGGATGCTAGAATGAACACGGCATCAACTTACATGTGATGCGTGAGGGAGAGATCGATCTAAATCTACTAGATCGATATATTCTCTCTCTAGAATGTAAGATAGGATAGAGAAGCTCTCAAATAGCTTGACATGAATAATCCTGTTGAAAAGAGACCCCCTTTTTTGTATAGTGTGTTAATAAATTACCCGTAAATGTCACCGTGGACCCAAAATAATTCACACACTATATAAATGATATCATGAAAACTACACTGATACATAAACACCAATTATTAATATTATTATCACTTTTATGTAATATAATTAATATAATACATGATAGTACTGGAGACAAAAACTCTTCTCGAAGATCCCACAAATATTTAATGAACTAATATTCATTAAAATAATCTTTTCTATGTATTTTCTTTAATATGTATAAATACATTTAATAAATAAATTCTATACTAGTTATTTGTAACTCAAATAATATGAAGTTATAATTTCTATTGGTGATTGTATTTCCTTTAAATAACTCATACCCCAGTGGTGGCGCCCAGTATTTTCATTATATCAATTCAACAGAATAGGGTAGATTCTTGAAAATTCTATTGTGTGTGAACCTCTTGGACCTTATCTCGATAGTAGTGAATATTGTTCCCTTTCTAAGAGTGGGTCATAGCTACCCATCATGTCCCCTAAATAAATAAGTAATGTTATATCATCCACAACCAACATACAAAGATGAACTATGAAATATAATCACTTTGACTATGAATATATCATCAAGCAGGACACACACTTGTGTCATTTTCCTTTTCATACATTATTATTTATTGACCTAACTAGATGTATTTACACTAGAATACCATGGCCATAGTATTTTAGGGGTTCTACCATTATGATCAACTAAGCACAAGATATATAACTTCCTTAACCCGGAAGAGACAAATCCTTTCTCGACCATTCAACCAATGACATACCACCAATGACACAACCAACAGAAGCTACCTCGCTAGGATTTCATTATCAATGATTTTTCCTTACATCAATGTATGTGATAAAATGGAATACACAGGTAATGATCTCAAGTCAGAAGACCAATACACATGTGGTTGGATAGGAGCAACCAACTAAAAAATGTTGTGTTACTATTAGAGGGTTTGTCCCCGTGATCTCCCTATTATAGTTCATTGGGTATAAACATCATGAAAAAAACCCTGAATGATTATGTTCCCCCATAACCTAATAGTTAAACAACTATAGTGTCCAGTTATTATGATGTTTCTAGACTATATGACATATATTTAAAATTAATTACATATTATATTCGGGTTATCATTATTTCATGGGAGCTTCTATAACCTTTTGATAAAATAATGAATATATGGAAATTAAAATTAAATAGTGGACACTGAAATATCTAAAATATAATCATAATAATAAATAATGTATATATAAATATACACATGATATGATAATCAACATAACTATTAATATAAGGTAAAGGTCACCAACTATTTCAACACTCCCACTTTCCCTCGATCCATATTTCTAACCAACCTTATTATCTCACAAAATATTAATATCATGTTTCTTGTTGAGTCATGACATTAGTTGTTTAGTCTTCCATGATTCCACCACATAGAATCTTTTCTATATTAGGCATCATCTTATTGAAAAAATCTTATAAAGAGATTGTGTCATTGATTATATCCCTTTTTCCCACATTCAAAACATGACTTATTGGATAGTAATAATATCATAATTTAAATTATGATAATTGTTTAATTACCATGTCTTATTCCCTAAACTGAAACAAATTATTTGATTTAACTTCATCTTAACTACCTCAAAAGATACAATGTACTCTATTTTTAGGTATGGATTCCACTTGATTATATGATATTTTCAAGCTCAACACCTTATTTGTTCTACGATGTTGGGTTACATTTATCTAAAGAGGACTAGTTTTTGTCCCCCAAAACCCAGTATCTATTCTTCTCCACATACCGTATAATTATCTTTTGTACTTTCCCATGTATAATCTTATATTTCTAACTACTTCCCTTACAGTACTCCTAGATATAACTTATAATTTTCCACTATAAATTATATTCAAAAAATATCATTTTTTACATGTCATGTAATACGTGATTGATCCATCAGTTAAGTATATGGATCTCAACTCACCATATTAATCTCCTCCTATGTCCCACACATGTCAACCTGGATAGATTATTCCACGTGGCATTATTAACATGCCTAACCTGAATTATTCCATATTTTATTTTCCAATACCATTTCACTATATATATTATTTACAAGGTCAAAGTAACCTTTATATCTAAATATGAAAATATTTTTCCCCTGAACATAGGGTTCTATATTAATTCAATCACTTGATAATTACATTCAACCAGTTCTTAGATAGTAGTTAGTTCAATAACTATTTTCTATATTTTGTCGAACATATTTTACGTTGAGAAAAATAGATCTCCCACCAACCTTTGGTAGTCAAATGGGAAATTTTCGTTCTAATTGAATATTCTATGATGTTGTTTCTTACATCAAACGAAAATAAGATTTCATAAAATTGAAACCCTTATTAGAATTCTATGACATGTCCATCCAAATATAAGTGAGTCGTATAGACTCATTAAATGATTGGTGGTCATGAAATGAAATGATTAATAATGATCATAGAAATTATCTATGATAAGTAAAATTATAATGGTTTAGGCATAATGGGTTAGTCTAATCAATAAAACCTTATTGGTACTATGCTTGTACCATCCATGTATCATCTCACTTAAACACCCAAAAAAGTATTCAAAATATAATCCCTTTCAATTTTGATATATGCAATCTATTATTACCTTTTATTTATTATTTCCAATCATAGATAATATCCATGTACTTCTTAGTTGTAGAAATCATTATTAAAAATATTTATTTATCACCAGCTGGGGGGAATTCAAAAACCATAGATATGGGTTTATCCTTCCTATACAATATGTGGCTCTAGAACGTTACCGGTCCACATGATGTTGTGGAACTATTTCATATTCCAACTACTTGTGTATATTCAGCATTAACAAAACCAAATTCAATATTACTCCCAGTATCTGAAAATAGATGTGCACCCTTATAATGAAATATATTCTATCACTTTTATACCACCATTCTATGAAAGGGATATATGTAATATCCTAACTATCCATTAGGGTAATTAATATTGATTTACATTGTGTTTATGTTGATGCATGTTTGTTTGTCTCCGGAAAAACCATTTCATCCAAACCCTTGTATTATGATGTAAAGGATTTCTCTCACATTAGGAGTCATATGATATCCAATTTCTATTATAGATGGGATTCTATTATGGAAAATCACAATTATTTTCATTCTAATTCAGGAATTATAATGCATGTTTTTCCAAGTTACAACACTGACACTCCAAACATCATAACTCTAGTGTCTATAATATGAATTTAGGAATTTCTCCATGATAAATTTTTCTAATCAATCTTAACATGTATGACATCATCATTGATCCTCCTCATTAACATAAATTTCATGATATGGATAAGTTAATATGCATTTAACAATTACTCCACAATACATTATATTGATAAGCGATTATTTGATCAATATTTTTTATTCATGTCAGCCCAAATCCACTCAAATATTCTTCAAATACATAAATTATACTTCAATTTATATTTCTTAATCAGTTAGTCGAATAAAATAAAGTATGATTACCACTAGATTACCCATGGAATAGTTCACAGTCACTTTTTGAGATAATTAAGGGTGCTTTATGACTTACCATTATTTTTAAATGTACCAATTTCCAAAACAAAGTATATACATTGATAATACCTAAGTTTTTTATCTATACAAAGCCTAAATACCATTTTGGGTATATAATAGATGTATACTTTTTTTATCATTAAAATAATATTTATTCCCAAAAATGGGAAAATTAATCTTACATTTTATATTCAATATACATTACCTATGATTCATGTATAACTGAAATATTGATTGAATATGATAAACCATTAACAATATTAATTCTTGAACCTAGAATAATTTCTCCTTATGTACAAAGGACATGTGAGATAATTTATTTTGGTTATACACAATAATATTTTCACACAAATCATTTATATATCAATTAGAAGTCATGTGTTTCTCACTACCAATGTAAGAATCACCATTTCTCAGCAGCATGTATATTATACCTTTCTTCATATAATGTTCCTTTGCATACTTGGTTGTTTTACATCAATAAAAATATGTGATTGGAATATTATATGTAATAACCATGATGTAAATAAAAAACATTACATTTTATATTGATACATTTACCTAAAGAAGAAGTGGTAACTTTATTCTATAATTTAGTTTATTTTTATTAAAAAACAATAGTTTTATTTAATGATATGAAATTCAAATACCCTCTTATTAATACCACTCTTATTGAATCAAATTTTTAATGTGACCTTGACTTTCCACCATCCATTTTCTTTTTCGCATTGTATTTTAATTTTTTCTCCATAATATTTATAAATTAATATTTCTTTTGTATTCTTTTTTATGGCGAACCATACCTAAAAAGGTAATGAAGTGTGTACTCACTATTGATTGATCTGTAACGTAAAATGAGGCAACTATAAATTTTTCCATGAATTGGATGAAATATTTTGATATTCCTTCTAAAGTACACATAATTATTTAATCATTACATTCATATTGTGCATTAACTTCTCCTGGAAAACATCTCAGACATGAGACTACATCTTATATCATCCATGTACTTATGTAGGTACTGCAACTAACATCTTTTGTTGATGTGGTCACAATGAAATAACCATAATATTCACTATACATGAGTATCATGTAATAAATTTTTACACCCCCACTTTAGGAGGTAATTTAACAGCTATTTCGGGCAATATCACCTTGTATTTATTGTATTGTAGTATTCTGTCTAAGAACATGTTCTACACTTTTAAATTTATTACATTGTGGAAATCTACATTTCCCATTATTTGTCAAATTATTTATTATGGTATAAAATTACATTTTTTATATATTTAAAATTTTCGTATATTATTAATTTTTATCTTCATTACCATTTTAGACATTAATTAATTTAATTTTTAAATGTATCCCACTATTTTACCAAATACTAGGAACCCAATTTACTATAAACTGAATAAATTTTCTCTTAAGTATTCTTGTTGATAGGATCTATGAACATCATCTTATATCATACAAGCATTGGCTATGCCACTCCTCGAAGGGTTCAAGATAGGATTTTGACTAGCTAGACACATTAACTCATGGTTCCTCATCTATTGAGTGATGTACAGACATTTCAAATAATATCTTTATTTACTCAATTATTTCCATCAAAATGATATAAAGTTATATTTAGCTAATCCTTATTACCATTTTAGTTAATTCAATCCTACACTCTTATAAAAACTCTCTCGTAGTAAGAGGCACCCTCAAATTTTCTTGACAAGCACCCCATTCAACCAGTTGGGTACAAATTTTTTTATTAGAATATAGTTATGACTTAATATTTCATCAAGGGTTTTATATTTTTCTGTGATGAAATCGGTCAACTTCTATCTTCTAAGCATGTACTATTTGATTTCACTCACAACTGACCATGATATAAATATAATAATTCGCCATTATATTTTTTTATTTTATCTATGCATGATTTTTTTGTTATTATATGTGATCCCACAATAAATACACATTCAAAAAATTATTAACCACGAAAAAAAATGATGACATGATCATGATCTAATTATAATGGTTAATTCATTGAGGGAGTAATGGATCAACCAATATCCAAGGGGTATTACATTGAGTTGTGTCATTTGTGACTCAAGTTGAAACCCTTTTCCATTCAATTCATCAAACATTGGTCTAGTAAATCACCATAACATAGTGTGATATGTATCACTACTCATCTTCATTATTATATAACAATACTCTCTCAAAGCTGGGGAGACCTTGGGTGCATAAAATACCACCCTAAAAATGGAATTGTTGGCCCTTATACATATAATGACACATATATTAATCACATGCTTCCATTAAATAAATTAATTATTACAAACCAAAATTAAAATAATTAAATAAATTAATTAAATAAACAACACAAGTTCAATGGTTATTCTAAAGCTCATGATTAGTCTTACACTCATTAATAACGTGTAATAAAATAAAAATATAATTAAATTAAACTTGTATAAAATTTAACTCGATATTGTTTTATTGAAATAAATTATCTCTGATTCTTAATTGAAAATTAAGTCGTTCAATCCCATTAATTAATTTTATTTTAAAACAAAAAATAACATTAATTAATTTAATTTAATTTTTACACAAAATAATAAATAAATTTAACCTGTCATATTTTAGAAAATCATTTCCAATAAAAGAGTAACATTTAATTACTTTTATTTGGATCCAAAATTTAATTAAATAATTTATGTAAATTTATTTTGTTAAAAAAGTCCCCCAAAACCCCACTCTGACATTTTACGGGTCACCTTGAACCCACACAAACTCATAATAGGCCAAGAAAAGCATGTACAACTCTTTTCTAGGTCAGGTAGGTCTACCCAAGACTCTTCTAGTTTGGAAAAACATGCCTGGTGAATTTTAGCGGTGAACCTAATCTAGTAGAGCCCATGCAGGGTTACCTTACACCAAAGGGTTTCTCTACATGATGGTTAAGGGGCTCAAGCTCGAGGTGATGTTGATACTATGGCGAACAAGAAGATGTTTAGAACATGGGAGGGATGCCATGGAGGGATCTGTGATAATCAGTATGGTGGCTAGCGGAGCCGCGACATGGCCATATCTAGCAGCCGGCATTGAAGAAGTTAGGGAACAAGTTTGGTGTGGTGTATGGGATATTGGTCTATGGAGATGCTCACCAACATGGAGGTGGCATTGGTAGTGTCAGATTTAGAAGGGATGCTTGCAATACGGTGTTGGAAGGCGATTGACTAGTTCATGGAATGGGTGGTGGGTATAGGATATGTCAAACACAAAGCCTCCATGAGATGTTGGTAGGTGTTTTTTGGTGGTCCACTGTAGAGGAAGGGTCCATCCAAGATGTGTGGTGAGCCTAATGGTTACACCATAGAGGCACAGTTGGCCAGCAATGGAAGATGCCAGCTCAGCCAGACTGTTGTACTATATAGGCATTGGGGTGACCGCACCAGATAGGTGGCCAGTATGGGTTCCCACACTTTGAGGATGAAGTCAAACCTGTGGGGTCTCTCTTTTGTGAAAATCTTCTCAAATAATACTTTTTGAATTTTTTTCTTATATGGTGTTTCCTTCCATGACCCCTCCATTATAAAAAATGTTTTCTTATGGTATTTTCACAGGGTAAACCCCCATTATATTATTAAAAAGATGACCCCCAGTAATACTCACCCATAATTATACAAAAACATATTTTTTCTAAAAACATTCTCACCCTAAAAAAGGCTTAAAAACTTCCAACATCCCTCTAATACAAACCGAAGGTATCAAGCATGCATTGGAAGTCCCAAAATGTGGGATTTTAAAAAGTTTCCACCAATGATCGTCAAGAAATCAAAATCATTGGCAGAACACTACACAATTACCTCAAAAGGATCTCTTATGATAGATTTTTAAGAACAAAAATAATAAACCATAAATACCAGATAATATCTAAATCCATGTTCGGTGTAGTCTCATCATAAAATATCATTGACCAAAGAATCTGATTCCAAATCCCTCTAGATCATTCACACATTCACCATGAAATTTATAAAACCTCGATCATTGAATACAAGGTTCTAGGGTGGAGATCTGATGATGCCTTTGACGCTCCAATGATCACTACAACATCTTACATTCCATGTATTAGAGGGATCACGATCCAATTTACCTAGATCAATAGATTCCCCCTCTAAAATATAGGTTAGAAGAGATAATCTCTCAATGATTGTAATACCCCAAGCTTCCATGGTATGCTTCTCTTTCAATAATGCAATAGATTGCATTGTACGGAAGTTCGAGATTCTAACACACCACAACCAATCAAAGTGGCTGTTATGAATAGTTATACCCAATTTTTGAAAATTAATAAATTTTATTATGTAAATTGGTCTTCATTTATGGATTCGTAATATCGAAATTATCCTCTGTTGAATTTTTTGTATTTTTCTAAGAACATCCAATTTTCGATGAATTGTGAAAATTACTTAAAAAAACATTTTTAATCAAAATAATTTATATATATAAATTATACTATTGAGTGGTTTTAATGTATTATTAGAATATATTTGTACCATTTTATCCAATGATGGTCATTAGAGTTAATTTCACTTTGAAATTGGACATAAACAATTGTCAATCTTTTGATAGATATTGTTTCTTAAAAACACACTTTTTGTTTTGACAACTTGAATTAACTATATAATTTATTAATGAAACTTATATGTTTTTAATTTGGTAAAATGGACATAATTTTTGAATTTGGGATACATAAAATATACTTTATAGGGTGAATTTTTGGTATTTTTATGATAATGTTCATTTTTAATGAATAGTGAAAAATGTTGTATTTTAATTCAAAACTGCCTTTTCATCCAATTTATTTATATAGTTATATTGATATTTTAATTGGTTTTAAATTATAATTGAATTTTTTTATCACTTAATACAATTTTGTTCATTGGAAGTAATTTCACTTTTTAATTGGATGTAATAACAAATCAATCTTTTGATAGATTTTACTTCTTAAAAACTCGTCTTTGGTTTTGACAACGGGAATTATTTTTAAATTAATTACTGCAATTTTTTAGTTAAATTTTTTTTAAAATGGATTCCATATTTGGAAACAGAATTTCCAAATTATGTAATTAAGAGTATTTTTTTGACATTATGAATATTAACGATGACAATTATCTTTAATTATCATGATTAATTAGTAATCGGGTAGTTAAGGGTAATGAAATAATATCATAATAATATAAAATGACCCCAAATTGTGTCCTAATTATATTTTTTGTGTCCTGGACGACCATGGGATTCCTTGTTCCAACTGAGGGACCTCATGGAATTACTTTTGTGTGATAGTGACATTTTATCATTTTATTTGTTAATGAAAGGAAAATATAACAAAAGTATGTAACACCTAAGTAAAACAATTTTAATTTTTTTTACATAAATTATCATTTAGACTATAAATAGTGATTGGAAATATAAAAATATTTCCTACATAATGGAATTTTTTGATAATTTTTAGACATTATATAAATAAATTTATTTATGACACCATGATGATGCAGTGATTACATCATTAATGAACGATTTAAAGAAAATGAAAAGCTAAGGTAAAATATAAGACTTACACTTGTCTAAAGAATATTTAATGGGTTTATTTCGAACCCTTATCACCTTATCCTCAAAATTTATCATTGTGGGATCTTTTAAATCGGAAAATCATTTCATAATAAAGTAACATTTCAATCTTTCCAAAAGAGCACCTCCTCTCCTCTTATGAAAGGCCCACACCTCTACCACCTTATTCACACCTTGAAAACCATTTGGCTCGACCTAAATATTCCCAAATACTCTCTAAACTTCCCTATCTTACTCCTATAAGCCTCACCTTTGGAAGAAGTCTTCCCAAGGAAGCCATTGGATTAAATCAAAAACAGTTACCTAATTTTAAGGTAATGTCTTCTCTTATGTTCTTTTGCATTATTTTGCATCTCCAACACCTTAAACCATTATTATTCCATTATTTTGTAACAACACAAGTATATTAAATATACTATGATGTTTTTATGAGAATTATTTTATTTACACTTACACACACCTCCGTCTAATTGTTAAAGAACTTACTTTTACTGTGGGTGGCGAATTACTCCCTCAAAAAACGATGATTGTTCAATCTTATTTTAACATATTTCATGGTGGCCATTAACATGTCACTATATTTATATATGGTATAAATTATGTTTATGTTTTCTGTATACTTCTTTATTTTTCATTTATGTCATACCTTTATGGTTTCCACTATGGGTAAACATGATAATTTCATTTTAGGAAGTGCGGACTACCGCCCCCTCAAAGTGATTTGAATAGTTAATTCCTTATGTGGGGAATATAATGGATTGATATAATAATGTTATATATGATATAATACTGTAATTATAATATACCTATGTTTAATTATGTTTTCATTCCATTAAATTATGAAATAGAAATGAATGTAGCAATCATGCGTACGTATGGCTTACCGTCTCCATGAAGGATGCATTTCATTTCTTATCCCCCAAGTGATATGTAGTATTATAAGTGAATATATATAATGGATATATATGATATATATTAAATCTAAATGATGAATATCATTCTGTAATTATAATATATATATCTCTTATTTATTTTTAATTCCATTAATATGAAAAAGAAATGAAAGTAGTGTTCATGCGTACGTATGACCTACAGTCTCCATGAACGATGAATTTCATTTTTTTATCTCCAAATGTTATGAAGTAGTTTAAAATGAATATATAATATATATATTTATTTATTTATTTAAATCATTAATACTATTTTGTAGATGATGTAATTATAACTACATGAATAATTCTTTTCAAACATGTTTATTTTTGACTCAAGTACCAAGGATCAACAAAATGACCGTTATTAAATTAAATGATTACATAATGTTTACAACATGGTAATTAGTGATTTCAATGTAATAATGAACTTGAAAAATGTTCTTATGAAAATATAAATAAACTATAGATTATTATTCAGGAGATTAAATAACGATCGTGTCAAGTCAGACACAAGGTAAGGGACTTCGTCTCAATATCCTTTAATTAAGGCATATTTTGTTTTATACACAAATTTTTTTTATATGGTGTGTAAACCCCTTTGAATTTAACATTTATTCAAAAGGAATATTTTTATACGAAGCATTTTTACTAAATGACAAAAGGAATTTTTTGTCTTACGTATGCAGCGACAATGACTTCTCCGCCGCCGTGACCATTATTTGAGCTTCAGCTTCCTCTATAAGCCATAACATTTTTTAAATGAAAAATACATAACATGTTTTACTTTTATTTTATTTTGGTAATGAAAATGGTTTCGATAATGTTTTCATTATATCAATGTGTTGTATTGATATCTTCTGATTGAAATGTGGAAATGTAATGTTTCCTTTATGCAGTTTGTATGTGATACGATTATGTTGTGGTTTATAATATGTTTAATCCTTTTCATATAAGGAATACATTGGACTTAGTATGTGACGGGCAGAGCCTGCTATAGCTCCTCGATGCATCGGTAGGTCTCATGAGACAATCTAGTGTCTTGGCACAAGGTCTTCACAAAATCTTATTT
This sequence comes from Viscum album, assembly GCA_963277665.1. Classification (NCBI taxonomy): domain Eukaryota; kingdom Viridiplantae; phylum Streptophyta; class Magnoliopsida; order Santalales; family Viscaceae; genus Viscum; species Viscum album. The sequence continues at coordinate 1,303,338,091 of OY728145.1, forward strand.
GTAGTCTTTGCACAAGGCCTTGACTATGTGGTTATGATAGACTGGAATTATATATTCTATCATTATGAAAGTGGTTATTGATATTTCATGTGATTATTCGACTAGTAGAATATCCATGTGAATAAGTAAATGGAATTATTTCATTTTACTTTTTCCATATTGTGCTGAAGTTCAAGTTTAAAAGGATTTTGTTTTAGTTATACATTTCCTTAAATGTTTATGTTTATTTATGAAAGTTTCCACTATATTGTTATCATTACTGAGCATCTGAACTCACCCCTTTCTATGTTTTATTTTTCCCAGGATGTGAAGAAATATTTTTATGACTAGCCTGCAGGGATAGTCTGAAGGGGATATGAGTGTGGACTATATAGACTATGTTATTGTAGTTTTTCACAATATGATGTAATGTAACATTTATGAATGTATCTAGTGTTTCCAAGGCTACTAAACTAATCGGTCTTTTGAGACATGATCTTTTGTGATAATGCCAGTGTTACGTAATAATTCAAGGACTCTGGGTAACTAGGGTTGGGGCGTTACAGTTTGCATTAGAGGAAGTTTAGTACAAACATGGAAGCTAGATTTAGATAAAATCTGATTAGAGAACAAAGCCCTAAGATTGTCTTTGGGGATTAGTATAGAAGAACATCCTGGAATTTTGGTAAAGTATATATTTTATGTATTTTCTGAGAAATACATCCCTGTCTGGATACGAGAAGGTAGAGGTAGCACCGATACAGTTGTACCTAGGAGTAAAAACTCTGAACAAGCAGTTTCAGGCTTGACCCGGGGTATCCTGGTGCACGACAATGTGCCTTGATGCACTCTTGGTTATGAAACTCTTGGGGGATATGCTTAGGATAATTCCCCTTTTCATTAAAAATCATTATGAAGGGTTTATGAGTATATATTTCCTCAAAGAAAACATATTTATTATTAGGGATTTTATCCATAAACTGTTCAATTTACGTTAAGTACTTTAAATGTTTGGAATTATTCATTGCAATTCATAAACTAACCAAGTTTATTCCATTGTATATAAATGGCACCTAGTAGAAGGATTGTGAACTCCAGCACTACGTATGATCCAAAAGAGTATGAAGGATCAAATCTTTCATGGTATGGAGCCATCATTTAGAAGGGAAATTGTCTCCCATGTATTCTCAACATATGAAGAAATATTATCATGTGTTAATAAGATAAGTAATGAATTCTTTGAGTCCTATGTCTTTTAAAGGATGAAAGAGAATAAAAGTATGGAAGAGAGAAATATGGATAAAGGGAAGAGGGAAAAGAATAATTTTCCAATATGTGATAACTCTGGGAAGAAACTCCTTGAACTTGGCTGAAAGGGAATGGGAGTTCGTTATAAGTGTGGAGAAAAAGGACACCAAGTGCCTGACTGCAAGGGTAAGAATTTTTTTTCAAATGTACAATGCTTCATCTACAAGGAGTGGGGACACTATGCAACCCAATTTCGAAATCATCAAAGTATGCCCCAAATGATGATATTGGATAATAATCAAGATATGATACTACCATAGATGTGGAGGAATGATTAGATTTATTATGTTGTTATTAAAGAATTATGTCATATGAGTGTTGTATCAACGATGTACTGGTTATAATAATTATGGGGTATATAAGGATTGTACTGCAGTACTATTTCATTAAGGACTTGAGATTGTGTTGAACCAAGAAAAGTGACCCAATAGCAGGTTAAATTTGTTGAAAATATATGGTTGAGAGAAAGATAAACAATAATATGGTTCTGATACTGAGATAGTGATTTTGGAATAATATATGATTGATTTGGATAAATTATATTGGATATTCTTGACTTCCATGAAGAAGATTAATGATTTGTATACATTTTGGATTGATGGAGTATATCTAGTATTTTATAAGGAATAAGGGATCATGAATGTAATCAATAAGGATTTATGGTAATTCAGGATGTTTCAGTGTTTTAAAATAATACATGATGAAATTATTCACATGTTATTACGCAGAAAAAAAGATCATCATTATGTTTACCTTCCTTATAATATTTGGACTGTGAGTTTGGACAGAGGTATTTTTGATAACAATAAAGGTTGGAATGGATTAATTTGAACTTTTTTGTTATTATTTTTTAAGGTTAAAAAATTTCCAAATATTGTTTTTTATAATAATATAATACTATAGTTTTAAGAAAAGGACAACCTGCAGGTCGGGGGATAACCCGTCGCGTCGGACAAAGCTGCAGGAATTGAACCCACAACCATAGTGTGACAGACCTTTATTTCCTACCACTAGCCTATAAGAAGTCCCTGGTTATTACAAAATATATTTCCTAATCTAAATGGTATGTGTTATTATTTGGAACCTTGTACGATTAGTATAAATATAATATTTTTTAGTTCTATTATCTTATGAAGTAAAAGATGAGTTTGTGGTAGAAAGTAGTTGAAGTTTGATACTCTACTTGTCAAGTATATATTTATACCTCTCTCTTATTCTATGAATAAATCAATTCTTAATCTTTAGGAATGAGATATTAAAAAACTGTGTTATCCTAATATCTTATGTTTTGTTGAACTGATGATATTTTAAATCACCATAGATTGAAGGCTTTGAGGCCCTCAATTTTACACTTGTTTTTGATTGATGACCTCAATCACTCCATACAAATATTTATGTTTTCCCCCCAATATGTGTCTCTAATTGCCACAAATTTTCTACTAATCGAGATCATAATTTGGTCTTGAATTTTTCATTTCCCTTTCCCTCTTATTAAGGCTAAATTTTGTTAACCTTATTTCTGATGTGGGTTTTCCACAAAGGTATTTTATACTTTCAAACTTTTATTTTTGAAGTACAATTTCAAATTGCGAGGACGCAATTTATTGAAGGAGGAGAGAATGTAACACCCAAGCTTCCATGGTACACTTCTCTTTCAATAACGCAAAATAGCTTGCATTGTACGCAAGTTCGATATTCTAACACACCGCGACCAATCAAAGTGGACATTATGAATAGTAATGCCCACTTTTTGAAAATTTATAAATTTTATTATTCAAATTGGACTTCATTTTTGGATTCAGAATATCAAAATTATCCTATGTTGAATTTTTGTTATTTTTCTGGGAACATCCAATTTTCGATGAATAGTGAAATATATTTTAAACATCTTTTTTAATAAAAAAAATTTAAAGTGATAAATAATAATATTTAGTGGTTTTAAAGTATTATTAGAATATATTATTACCATTTTATCTGATTATGGTGATTAGAATTAATATCAGTTTGAAATTGGACATAAACAATTGTCAATCTTTTGATAGATATTATTTCTTAAAAGCACGCTATTTGTTTTGATAACAGGAATTAACTATATAATTAATTAATGAAACTTATATGCTTTGAATTTGGTAAAATGGACATCATTTTTGAATTTGGGAAATCAAATATAGCATAGAGTGAATTTTCGGTATTTTTCTGATAATGTTCTTTTTTAATGAATAGTGAAAAATGTTGTATTTTAATTCAAAACTACCTTTTCATCCAATTATTTATATAGATAGATTGAAATTTTAATTGGTTTTAAAGTATAATTAAATTATTTTTTTATCAATTAATATAATTTTTTTCATTTTAAGTAATTTCACTTTTCAATTGGATGTAAAAACACATCAATCTTTTGATAGATTTTACTTCTTAAAACCCCGTCTTTGGTTTTGACAACGATAATTATTTTTAAATTAATTAATGCAATTTCTGTGTTTAAAATTTGTAAAATGGATTCCATATTTTGAATCAAAATTTCCAAATTTTGAAATTAAGACTCTTGTTTTTGGACATTATGAACAATAACGATGACAATTATATTTAATTATCGTGATTAATTAGTAATCAGGTAGTTAAGGGTAATGAAATAATATCATAATAATATAAAATGACCCCAACATGTGTCCTAATGATATTGGTTGGGTCATGGCTGACCATTAGATTCCTTGTTCCAACTTAGGGACCCAATGGAATCACATTTGTGTGATAGTGTCATTTTATCATTTTATTTTTTAATGAAAGGAAAATATAACAAATGTATGTAACACCTAAAAAAACCATTTTAATTTTGTCTAAATAAATGATCTATTAGACTATAAGTAGTAATTGGAATGATATAATGATTTCATATATCATGGTATTTTTTTATAATTTTTAGAAATTAAATAAATAAATTTATTTATGACACCATGATGATGCATTAATTACATCCTTAATGAACGATTTAAATAAAATGAAAATATAAGGTAAAATATAAAGCTTTCACTTGTAAAAATCCTATATAATGGGTGTATTTCGAACCCTTATCACCATATACTCTAAATTTATCATTTTGGGAGCTTTAAAATCTGAAAATCATTTTATAATAAAGTAACATTTTAATCTTTCCAAAAGTGCCCCTCCTCACCTCTTATAAAAGGCCCCCAGCTCTACCACCTTATTCACACCATCAAAACCATTTGGCTAGGCTAAACTCTTCCCAAATACTCTTTCAACTTCCCTATATTACTCCTAGAAGACTCACATTGTACATAAGTATTCCCAAGGAAGCATTTGGCTCAAATCAAAAAGAGTTACCCGATCATAAGGTAATGTCTTCTCTTATGTTCTTTGGTTTTATTTTTCTTCTCCGACCCCTTAAACCCTTTTTATTACATTATATTGAAACAAAATCAGTATATTAAATATAATAGGATGTTTTTATGAGATTTATTTTATTTACAATTACACACACCTCAGTCTAATGGTTAAAGAACATATAGTTTTTATGGATGGTGAATTACTGCCTCACCAAACGATGATTGTTCAATATTCTTTTAACACATTTAATAGTGTCCATTAAGATGTCATTATATTTATATTTGGTATATATATTATGTTTATTTTTTCTGTATTCTTCTTTATTTTTCATTTATGGCATACCTTTATGTTTTCCACTATGTGTAAACGTGATAAATTCATTTTAGGAAATGCGGACTACCGCCCCCTCAAAGTGATTTGAATCATTAATGCCTTATGTGGGGCATATAAAGGATAGAGATAATGATGTTATATATGATATTATACTGAAATTTTAATATACCTATGTATAATTATGTTTTAACTCCCTTAAAGTATGAAATATAAATTAATGTAGCGTTCATGCGTACGTACGGCTTACCGTCTCCATGAACGGTGCATTTCATTTCTTATCTCCCAAATGTTATGTACTATTATATTTTCATACATATAATTGTTATATATGATATATATTAAATCTAAATGATTAATATCATTCTGGACTTATAATATATATCTCTCTCATTTAGTTTAAATTCCATTAATATGACAAAGAAATGAAAGTAGCGTTCATGCGTATGTACGGACTACCATCTCCATGAACGGTGCATTTCATTTTTTTATCTTAAAATCTTATGGAATAGTATAAAATGAATATAAACTGGATATATATGATATTTAAATCATTAATACTATTCTGGAAATGATGTACTTATAACTACATGGAAAATTCTTTTCAAACAATTTCATTTTTGACTCAAGTACCAAGGATCAACAAAACGAAAGTTATTAAATTAAATGATTACATAATGTTCACAACATGGTAATAAGTTATGTAAAAAAAATAACGTACTTTAAAAAGGTTCTTAATTAAATATAAATTAACTATAGTTTATTATTCCGGAGATTAAAGAACGATCGAGTCAAGTCAGACACAAGGTTGGGGATTTCGTCTCAATCTCCTTTCATTGAGGCATATTTTGTTTTAAACACAAATTTCCTTTATACGGTTTATAACCCCCTTTGACATTTACTTTTATTCCAAAGGAATCTTTTTATATGAAGTGTTTTACTAAATGAAAAAAGGAATGTTTTGTCTTACGTATGCGGCAACAACAACTTCTCCGTCGTCGTGACCATTTTTTGAGTTACGGATTCCTCTACAAGCCATACCATTTTTTAAATGAAAAATAAATACCATGTTTTACTTTTATTTTATTTTTATATTGAAAATGGTTTTGAGAATTTTTTTATTATATCAAGGAGTTGAATTGATATCTTGTGATTCAAATGTGGAAATTTTATGTTTCATTTATGAATGTTTTATGTGATACGATTATGTTATGGTTTATAATATGTTTAAACTTTTTCATATAAGGAATGAATTATACATATTATGTGATGGGTGAAGCCCGTTATAGCTTCTCGATGCATCGATAGGTCTCATGTGACAAACTAGTGTCTTGGCACAAAGCCTTGAAGAAATCTTATTTGTAGTCACGACACAAGGCCTTGATTATGTGGTTATGATAGTCTAGCATTATGCATTCCATCATTATGAAAATGGTTATTAATATTGAATGTGATTATTAGACTAGTAGAATATCCATGTGAATAAGTAAATTGCATTATTTCATTTTACTTTTTCCATATTATGTTGAAGTTCATGTTTATAAGGCTTTTGTTTTAGTTATAAATTTCCTTAAATGTTTATGTTTATTTATGAAATTTCCTGCTATATTGTTATCCTTACTGAGCATCTGAGCTCACCACTTTCATTGTTTTATTTTTCCCATGATGTGAAGAAATATTTTATGACTGACCTGCAGGGATAGTCTGAAGGGGATATGAGTGTGGACTATGGAACTATGTTATTTTAGTTTTTCACATTATAATATAATGTGACATTTATGAAATTATCTAGTGTTTCCAAGGCTAATAAAATAATCTTTCTTTCGAGACTTGATCTTTTGTGATCATTCCAATGTTACGTAATAATACACTAACTCTGTGTAACTAGGGTTGGGGCATTACAATGATATTTCCATGAATAGTCATGTTGACAAGAGCCCCTTCTTGTATACATAGTTTGTTAAAAATTTATATGTAAATGACACCCTAACCCCCAAAATAATTTACAATATATAAATGATATTATGACTACTATACTTAGCCATAAACACCATTTATTAATATATTCAATTTCCTATAATATAATAAATATATTACATGATAATACTCAAACCATTAACTTTGATCGAAGTTCAAAAAAATAATAAATGAACTAATATTTTTGGAAAATATTTTCCTTATATTTAATTTAAAACCTATAATACATTTAGTTAAAAAAATCAGTACTAATTATTATTAACATGAATAATATGGATTTATTTATTCCTTTGGTGATAGTATTTCATTAGACCAAACCGAGACCCCAGTGGTGGGTCACACCATGTCCCGTATACCTATTCAACTGAATATAGAAGATTCTTAAATATGCTATTGTATATGCACCTCTAGGCCCTTATCTTGATAACAGTGAATAATACTCATAAAACAAGAGTGGGATCCAGTGACCCACCATGGACCCTAAACAGATAAGAAAATTATTAGAAATTATAACCAACCAACAAACACAAACTATGTAATAAAATCTCTTTTTCTTTGAATATCTCATAATACAGGACACACCCCTATGTCATCATCATTTTTATTGAAATATTATTTGTTGATATAAAATGATGTATTTACACTCAACAACCCTAAACATGGTCTTATGGAGGTACAACCATCTAGAACAACTGGGCCCCTAATATATAAATTCCATAACATGTGTGTGAAAAAATACATTCTTGATCATTCAACCATTATCATACCACAAATAACACACCCATCACAAGCTATCTTTCCATGATTTCTATATCATGGTTTTACCCTCCATCAAATTACACAATAAAATGGCATAATTAGTAATGTTATCAGGTCAGGAGACCAATACACATGTGTATAGATAGGAATAACCAATAAAAACCGATCTATGTTGTGTTATTATTGGTGATTCTTCCCTCATGATATCCCTACAAGATATCACTATGGGTAGAATTTATGAGAATACATGTCAATGATCAGCAGCCCCAGCACCTGATAGTGAAATCTCGACTGTTTCTAGTTAGTACAATATATCTGAGCCATATGAAAATTATTTATGATTAATGTCATTGTACCTCTGGGTGCTCTTTATAGCCTCAGAACTGGTATTGAATTTTGATAAGAAAATGAATATATGGTCCTTACCAATATATAGTGGATGTCAAAATATCTAAACTAATTTGGTAAGAATACATCATGTATATGTAACTGTACACATGATTTGGTAATCAATAGTTCTGTTCATGTAGGTTCTTGGGAACCCACTATTTCAACTGTTGGTGAACAGTTTAACACATTTTGTACACTCCTTGGAGAAGTTATTCACCCTATTATGATGGGAACACGGTTAGGGAACATGACTTTTATAACCATCTGGCCATAGATAGAAAAGTATAGGCAGATGTTTCAATTCCGTAGAAACTTTTATGCAAAACCCAACACCCGCTAGATTAAACATTAATCACCACATTATGACTATAAAAAATCCTTGGTCTATAAATGTTCTAGATAGTTTATTTTTACTCCTCCAGTCCCATTTCATAAAGAGTTTATGATTTAGTGATTCTGTTCGGCCAACCATGTGTAAGTTGATCTCTTCTAATGTAATTTACTATGATATCACATTCATTATTACTTAGATAGTGATGGATCATCTTGTTATTAACGTATTTAAACTTAGTTTTTGTGGATCTTGATTCTATTTCATGTTTCAGGAACCCTGTTTCCTTTTAATCTCTATTTTAGTCACCTACTATAGTCATTGTTCATTACGATCTCTTGATTTAAATATATAAGGGTCCAAGATGATTTTGCCTTTAATAATAACATTAAATTTCATAATTTAATAGAATCGATTTTTTAATTAATTTAAAAACCATTATTTGAATAAATTTCTTGTGTTATTTGGAAAGGAATTGATATTTTTAAAAACAATAATTTTATTGGAATCGGAATGTGTGGAACATTTTAATAAAATAATTGCATGAATTTAATTAACATTTGTCAGTTGAGTTTTTTTAACAAGAAAAAAATATATTAAAATGAATAATGATTGGATATGACATGAATTCACGAAAAATTTCATTTTTCTTTTAAATAAGAAAGGCAAGACAATAAATAAGAACTATGAAATTATAATTTGGAATGATTTGAAATATTTGATTTTCCAATGTGTTATTGATTGATAGTTTGTAGAACATTTTATCATTTGAATTTAGTAGTATCTAGGAAAACTGGGATATTCCCATGACATTGTAGGAATGGATTAATGATGAAAACTACTACTAAATAATAGTGGAATGATTTCCTAGGAGGGTTCCACATTAGGCGTGTACATGGACATTGAGTGTGACATCACGCACCCATATGCCACTTAATTGGTGCCTCAAGCCCAATAGGCCACATGTCCTTAAGCACATCTCCCTAAATTCTAGACACTTCTGATTAGTAGTGGGGGCCCACGTTGTGTCTGTGGGGAGACTATGCCCTCATTAGCAGAGTGTAGCATAGTGGAAGGAATATGAATGAGTAGTGAACAACAGAAGTAATATAAATTAATAGCAGAAGCCAATTATTGTAATAAATAACGAGAATAATAATAACTATATCAATTGGGAAAATGACGATGTAATTCCATTTTAATTGAAAACATCAAAACATGGATACAAGACATTAGGAATAACATGTTCAACAATGTAATGGAAACCAAAGACTACTCCCAGAATCCTGAGATCCAATTTTATTATCCGCTAACATGATCCATCCTATCGGCAAGAGATCATGTGATCGAAGTTGAATGCATCCATTTTTCAAAACATGTAACCATATAATCTACTTCTGGTACCAAAAAAGCCTCAAGAGGATGTGAGATAAATATCATTGGACCACCACCAAAAATGTTTATACCATTTGATCTTGTAATAGAATATAGTAGTGTATTGGCATGCATGGATAATGTGAGTAAAACAGTACTTCAAAACTAAAGAACCAAGTACCTAATTCAACCCTCAGATGGTGTTTGAACCTGTAACTTGTTCATTAATTATGAAATTACTATTTAATGTTAATAGGTCATGTGAGGTGTAGCTAGTACTGACATGACCTCATGATAGTATAGTTAGTGACGATTCGAAGACATAACAAAGAAACCTGAAAATTATATAGAGTGAGGAAGTTCCAGGGTAATAACCAAGGTAATGTAGATCTCATGGAATGTTAACTATAAAGCATCTGAGTCTGGAAAAGGGGTAAGAGTGTAATACAAGGAGTGTAATCCATGGCATTCCACAATAAGGTGTCTAGAGAGTCCAAGGTGATCAAGAAAGTTAAAACGGGTCTATGTAATGATAGGTCCCTATGGGAAATCCCCATGGAACCTACTAGTCCATTTTTTATCCAAGGAGTGTATCGGAGGTATCCTATAATAATGTGAAGGACCTTACAGTAGTGTACCGGGCAGCTGAGAAATATACAAGAACTGGTGTCTAGGTGGGTATCAACCTAATAAAATCAAATACTTGAATCAGAATTGTGTTCCTTAGTCCAAAGGATTTCTCCTCTTATAATCTCAGATGAGACATAGTCAGTCCATGCCTATTTGATATTGTAATCATGTAATCATTCATTAGGTTGAAGTTGTGTCTTCCATTTGTGTGGATAGGCAATGTAGCATTGAAACCATTTAATCAAGACTTAATTAACTAGTATGTCATATTAAATTATTGAGGTTCACTCCGCTACCATCAACTAATAAGGAAATATGTTCTATGGATATTTTACCTTTGTTGAATCTCATTTAATAAGGCCAAATTATATTCATGGTATATTTTTCTTTTCACATTTCACATTTAATAATCATTGTGAGGAATGTACCTTAGGTGGGTTAAGTGGCTAGCATAAATGGTACATTCCATTATAAAAATATCATTAATAACTAGAAATTTACTATAGGAAGGCTCAATATTCAGAAGGTCTTCTGAAGGCACACCAGAAAGGTGTCTTAAATGTACCAAAACACTAAAACTCATATATAGAATAACCATCGACATGAGGCAGATAGATTTGTGGGTATAAATGCTAACAACTAGTCACCTATTTGGAAAAATCATAACCATATGATTCTAACAAGTATAATCAATGCATGTAAATTTAATAAATGGATTCTGATTAAATCGGCATGCCCATCACAAATATTCCAAAAATTAATAAACATTAGTGATGAGTCATAATCCACCCACCTTAGGGTTGTTAGACTCTCCTCCTCAGGTATCGACCCTAGATTTTCCATTGATCGGAGTAGATCTATGAAAAGGTGAAAAACACTCACATGACGATATCTAAGTCAAGATAAAGAGAGGTTAAGAACATATAAAGGGGACTCATGTAATTAAATTTGTGCATCTAACGTGATAAACTGAAGCTCAATCAGATATCGTATGAAGGAGACCTCTTGATCCCTATAATTGCCTTTCAAAAAGACCCAAAAATATAGTAAAAGGGGTTAATACTACTTGTTATCAGATTAGGGAGGAGTGGTTAATATATCATTAAGGGTGAAACTGGAAATTTACCTAGAATTGAAGCTTGTGCACGGTTTGTCTTCATGGTTGTTCAAACCGTGCACAAACTGTGAGTACCTAAAAAATGAGGTGATGACATGGTTAGTACACATGGTCATGCAAAAACCATGCTATATGTCTCTATCCACGAAAAACACCATCTGTGTGGTTAGGAAAACTGTGCAGATGTTTGGCACAGTTTACTCTAAACATTTCACGAAGACAGTGTTCCCCAAAAATAAGGGTCTCGGGCTCCGAACATGCCCCAAACACCCCCACAACCTTTACTAACTCATTAGGAATCCATATTAGGTCCAATTTAAAGATTTAGATAAAAAAATATAAGGATCCATATATTGGTGAATGATTGGGTTCTAACTGTATTTTCCCCTTAAAAGAACATGCCCCTGAGTTCTCCTTCCAAGGGTACAGAAACACATTCTCAGAACAACTCTTATTATTAGGCATGTACGTCTAATTACCTTTCCCATTTTTTATCTTGTACTCGTTCTTGCATCCATAAAATCCATATTGTAGGTAAAAACATGTCTCTGAGAGACTTCATGCTTTGGTCAACAATGCGTACGGGATATTCTTCAAAGGTTTCATTGGTGCGTAACTCAACATCTCAGGATAGGAGTTATGATAAAGGTTAGCATGATATTAGTGAATCTAAGAGACATGAAAGATGTTGTTAGTGGCATGGTACCTCTGGGGTAGTTGAAACTAATAGGCTACTATCCCGAGTTTCTCTATAATTTCAAACATCCCGACTTAAAGAAGCGACTGCTTTCCTTGTTTCCTTAACCATCTATTCCCTAGCCTGGGAAATACACACAAAAAACATTATCCTCAACCTTAAACTCTATATGTATTAGAATGAAATATCCATATGATTTATTTCTATACTAAGAAGTAGTCATGCACTTCCTGATCAGCTAAACCTGTTCTGAAGTCTCCAGAATAAGACGATGATCTAGTAAAATTACCTCACCTACCTCCAGCCAGGACAAGGGTGAATGGCATAGCCTACAATATAAGGCCTCAAAAAGTATCCATATGAATCATCTATTGAAAACAATTATTATAAGAGAACTCAATGAGAGGGATATGTTTCTCCCAAGAACTTCTAAAATCAAGGACCCTTTCTTAGAGCATATCCTTTATAACATGTATATTCCATTCCAATTGCCCATTGGTATGAGCGGTAAATGATGTTCTTAGAAGCCCCCTATTCCCCATAGCATTATGAAATCCTTTTGAGAATCATGAAGTTAAACTAGAATCCCAATTTGAAACGATAGTATGTGGAACCCCATGTAGTCGTTTGATCTCACGAACATACAGTATTGACAAATCATCAATTGAGAAAGTCTCCCATATATGAATGAAGTGAGATGATTTATTTAGTCGGTCAATTAATACCCATATTGAATCACTACACCTAAGCAACCTAGGTAAGCTGACTATGAAATAAATAACAACATCTTTCCATTTCCATTCCAGGACTAGAAGTTATTGTATCAAGCATGCATGTCTCCAGTGCTCCATATTCACCTACTAAAATTTGTAACACCTAGTGATGAAGCCTAAAATCTGACATTTCATTCTAGGCCACCAATACTAGCATCACATATCTCGATACCTCTTCGAGATGGATGGATGAATATCCCACTGAGATGTGTGGGTATCTTTCATCAAATCCTCACTCATATTTGTAGGAACCATGATATGTCCACATAGACGCAGGATGCTGTCTCTGTCCACAAACCAATCCGAAGGTGGGTTATCTCTTGAAATACACTCACATAGAACCAAATATTTCGAATTTGAAAAAAATCATAATCTTCACCTTCTCAATCAGAGAAGAGGGAACTATTAATAGTGAGAGTTAATACAAATCATGACTATCAGGAAACTCCAAATGATGTTTATAAAAGAGGTCTATTAACATCCATTAATCATAGGATTCTTTTAAGGCATGCTTTTGAGTTTTCTGACTCAGTGCATCAGCGACAACATTGACCTTTCTAGGCGTATAGGCAAGTTCAAAGTCAAAAGATTATTGATATTTGACCCATATACTGTGTAAGAGGTTAAATTCATGATGATAATAGATATACATAAGGCTATTGGGATATGTATGTACCACAAAGATCTCACCCAATAGATAATGTCTCCAACAATGCAAGGCATGGAAAACTACTCCTAGCTTGAGTCACGTGTTAGTTAATTTCTCTCACGAGGCCTCAATAGTCGAGATCCGAACACAATGATGTTGTCTTCCTGCATCATCAATGCTCATAGGAAAATGCTTGATGCATCGTAGAAGACGATATAACCCTATAATAGTTATGGAATAATTAGAATCATTGTCGAGACAAGTATCCCTTTCATTTCCTCACAGACCTTCTCACATGATTCTTACCATAGGAACATAACACCCTTCTTTGTTAGTCTAGTAAGAGGTAAAGCAAGATAATAGAAGTCTTTCATAAAATTCATGTAATATACAGTGATCTATATGAAACTACATTTATGAAACACATTCTTGTGTTGGTCCCAAGAAACTACAACACTAAAATTTTCATGGTCAACAGAAACTTCTAATTATGAGATAATATAACCCAATATGTGGAACTTGTCAATCCCAAATTCACACTTAGAAAGAATGGAATAATGTTTATTCTCTGTCAGTGATCTATGAATGATATCAAGATTTTTTACATGGTCGTTATGATTGAGATAATACCCCAAGATGTTGTCAATACAGACCATGAAAAAAGAGTCTAAATAGGGGTGGAAAAATCTATTCAAAAAATCAATGAAAATGGAAGGCATGGTCATAATACCAAATTCCGTAACAAGATACTCATATAGACCATACCTGATACAGAATGATGTATGATGTATAACTGATGTTCTGACTCGCAGTTGACGATAAATTGATCTCGGGTCTATCTTAGATAAGACATTTTCTCCTTAGACCAGAAAAAAGAGATCATCTATCCTATAAATTGGATACTAGTTCTTCACCCTAAGCTAGTTCAACATAATGTAATATGTGCATAAATGAAGACTTACATCCTTATTCTTAACAAAATGATGTGGTGGAACCCAAGAGGTTGTACTAGTACATATAAATCCTTTTTCTTAAAGGTTCTCTATCTACCTCTTGAGATTTTGAAGATCATTAGATTCTATCATGTATGGAGGAATGGAAACTAGAAATGCTCCTTAAACAAGGTCAAGTTTTAACTCTTCCTGTATTTTTGGAGGTTAGCCAAAAATTTCATTAGGAAAGACATTTAGGAAACGATCAACTACTGGATATAATATAGTTTGAATCTAACCCCGAACCTTTATGAAAACATTAGAAATCTGGGCGGTCTGTCCACATTTCTCGGGATGCTTCTATACACCTCTCCCATATTGGACATCCCACCCATCTTTGAGAAGATAACTGCTACCTTCTGGTGATGAAGAAGGGACCTTGCAGTGATAGAATTCTACAAAGGTGTAATAGTGGACTAGCCAGTCCATGCTGAGAAAGAAATTGAATATAGTCATCTCATGAACAAAGAGATTACACAAGAAAGGGTAACTGCAACCCTCAAGGGGATACTCCATGCACTGGCTTATTCCCTCCGTCCATATTCCCAATGATGTATCGAGGGACATTACACCATAGTGTTATTATATCTCTAGTCTATGAATTTTCATGATTGATATAGAAATGAAATAATTTGAAGCACCTATATCTACCAAAGTAGAGACAATAGTGGAAGTAAATAGAATAATACCTTGTACAATAGATGGTCCTACAGCCTGATCCTCGGGTATCAGTTTTAAAGAATGTAACTGACATGATCCACAACATTGTGTAACATATGGACATCCATGATCATGACATCTCTTCTAGAATAGCTGGATATCATGGTTAAGATTATCATGACCCTGAACTCCTCCTCAGCCAGACCTTCTGGTTCTATTCCAACTCCCTGCCCGACTCGGTGAAAAAGATATCACTCTTGTAGGTTGAGTAGATGTTGATTCTTTTTTACATGATGTTAGTGGAAAGGTCTTGAAGAAACGTTGAAGATGGCCCATATGACCACAAGCCCAACACTTCATAGGGTCTCTATCACATTAGGGATTCATAATCCATGGTCTTTAACAATGATGACATGCCACAGAGCTATCAAACTTGACACTCTGGATATAAATTCCATAACACGAATCCTAAAAGAAACATCTGGTGCCTCCAGAAGAACTACTATCCTAATGAGGAAAGAATCATTTATACCTGGTACCGATGTCATCGATTGGGTTATGTCCAGGGAAAAGGTCCTGATAAAATATTTTGGAAAATTTAGGAAGGTGTAAAACATTCTCCTGAGTTGAGATGTTCTACTGGAGCCCATCCTCAAAATGGCTTACACATGAAATATCATCACTGGAAAGAAGTGGTGAAAAGCACTATAAATTATTAAAACATTTTTAATCTTCCATAACTGACATTGAACCCTTCTTGAGATGCATGAACACTCTAGCTCTGTCAACTCTAAGTGGCTGAGGAAAGAACTAATCATAGAAGGAAGTCTAGAAATCCACCCATAACATTCCCTAATGACGACCGACCAAGGTAACAACATCCCACCAACGCTTGGCCGAATCCCAAAGAATGTATGTAAAATGCATGTCTCTCTATTATAGAGGTGTTTTTAGATGCTCAATGATAGACCACATGGAATCTATAAAAGACTCAAGAGCCTGAGAAACACCATCCCATGAAAAGGTAGTAGGATAATGTGGTTGTAACTGACAGGTCAGATCATCCATCATAGGAGAAACCCATGGAGCCACAAGCATGGATTCCATTAAATTTTGGAAACTATCACGGACATGGGTATCAGTTCTCAGATCATCTAATGATTTTGGTACCTTATGTGGCACTACTGGAGGTAAGAATGGCGGCTTAGGGCCAACCATGTCTAGAGCATGGTCATCACCACCCTCATGGGGAAAAACCTGAGGACGTTGTGTAAACATTGGTCTATAAATTCCAAAAAAAAAACCTCAGAGAAATATTATAAGCATATGATATCATCACTAGGGGAAACTGAATGTATGAAAACTAACTACCTGAGGCATACTTCCTCAAACTACTTGCTTTGATGGCTAGGTATTGGTATGTTCTCAAGTATAAGCTTCATGTGATTTCATAGTTAATTTCCAGGTTAACTCCTTTACTTTTCATATACATGAAAAGGAGGGATAATGATGTGTAACAAATTCGTTTTAGATTGTTGGGTTCACCTTATATTGGATAGCCATTTCCGATGAATTAGTTCCCATACACCTTTCACGAGAAACGACACCCACTAACTTATAGCATAATGGCTAGAATCAGTAAATTACACATCACCACCCATGAGGTCTCATACACCTCATGAATTTAGATAAGAAATCACTCAATTGAAGCCAATGTAAAACAAGTATATGTAAACTATTACAACATCATTCAACAATCACAAGCATGTCAAGCAATGAAAAACATATTAATGCACCTATTGGACATGGAAATATGCAAGACATATGAACTCTAGGTTTCTATAGTGATAATGTAATAGTGATCCTTTCCCTCATATCATTTGGATAAGGATGGAATAAATTCCCAAATTGAGTAATAATCAACTATACGATACACCACATCTATCACCCAATGGTGAAATAATATCAACTGTAATAGGAAATATAGAACACCATTTTCATTTTGGGTAAATTGGATTTTACCCCGAACATGGGTTTGAGACACCCAAGAACAACTTATGACCATGTCCCAAGAATTAATATTCTCCAATCTATTTCCTCCAATTAGAAAAGAAAGAAAAGAAACCACCACTTATACCATTTTGTGAAGTCACAGACCCGGATTCCACTTGATGGGTTCCTCGACCCCGGTGGGTCACATGGACTCAAGTGCATCTCCCCAAACACCAGAGGCTTACGACTAGCAGTTAGGGACCATGGTGTGTATGTGGGAATACTATTCCATCATTAATAGAGTATATCAAAATGGATGTAATATGAATTAGTATTAAATAGAATAAGCAGTATAAATAAACAAGGGAACCAAATAGTTGAAATAGATAACGAGAATAACAATAACTATATCAACCGAGATAATGATGATGTAATATCAAGATACTAAAAACTGGAAAACATGTATAAAAGAAATTAGGCATAACATGTTCCACAAAATAAATGAAATCAATAACTACTCTAAGAATCCTGAGATCCAACATTGTCTTCTACTATCATGCTCAATCCTATCGATAAGAAATCAAGTGTTTCAATGCTAAATGCTTAACTTTGAATACACTTGTAGTCATGTAATATACTTTAGGTACCAAAAACTTCTAGATAGGGTTTGAGATAAATATTAGTGGGCCACCACCAATGGTGTCAATAGCATCCGGTCCATGTAATGGAATATAGTATTGTGCATGCATGTATATATAATGTGTAGAAAATATTACAATATAACTAAATACCCAATTACATACATCATCCTTCTGATGGTGCCTGAATAAATAAGAAGTTAATTAGTTATGTAATTTCTATTTAATGTTAATAGGTCACGTGATCCTTAGCCAGTACTTACATCAACTCATGATAATACATGTAGTGAAGGTCCTAAGACATAACAAGTAAACATGAAAATGATATCCAGTGATGGAGTTCTAGGGTAATGAAAAAGGTAACATTGATCTCATAGAATGCTAACTTAGTAGTATATGAGTCTGGATAAGGGGTAAGAGTGTTATCCAATGAGTGTAATCCATGGAATTCTATAATAATTCACCTACCAAGTCCACGGTGATCGACCAAGGTAAAACTGGGGTATGAAAAGAATGGGTCCTATGGGATTTCACCATGGTAACTACTAGTCAATGTTGGATCCAAGGAGTGTATCCATGGAATCCTATAAAAATGTAATGGACCCTATGGTATTATACCATACATCAGAGGAATATAAAATAACAATATTCTAGGTGGGTATCAACTAAATAAAACTGAATCCTTGAATAAGAAAAGGTTTCTCAAGTCCCAATGTATTCTCCCCTAAAAAACCAATGCAATCCTGAGTCAGTCCATTCATATTTGATATTATAATCATGTCAAAATTCATTAGGTTCAATTATTGTCTTCCTTTACTTTGGATATTCCACGTAGGGTTGAAACCATTTAATCAAGAGTTAATTAACCATTAAGGATTATTCAATTAATTAGGTTCAATTTTCTACCTTCTATCAATATGGGAAGGGGTTCTACAGAATTGTAAACATTATTCAATCTCATTTATTAAGGCCAAGTTATATACTTGATATATTGTCCATTTCACATTTAATATTTAATAGTCATTTTGAATCACTTTCCTTAGGTGGGTGAAGTGGTGAGAATACATGGTAATGCCATTATGAAATTATCAATAATAAGAATACATTTACAATAGGAAGGCTCACCTTTTGGAAGGACAAGACAAGGAACACCCGAACAGTGGTTTAAATGTACAAAAATAGTATAACCCAAATATGGCATAACCTTCTACATAATTCGTATTGAGTTGTGGTTGTAACCGCTAACAACTAATAACATATTTGGAAAGAACATAACCATAAAATTATTAAAAATATAATTATATAATGTAAATTAAAAAAATTAATTTCAATAAAAACAGTGGTCCCCACACAAATATTCCAAACATAAATTAACTTTAGGGATGATTTATAGGCCACACATGTTAGGGTTATACAACTCTCCTCCTCCAGTATTAGCCCTTGATTTTCCTTAAATAGAAGTAGATCTATGAAAAGGTGAAAAATGATCACATGATGATTTATATGTCGAGAACAATAAAGAAGATGAATATATAAATAGTACATTAGTACTTACTATTGTACATCCAACTGGACGAACAGAAGCTAAATTGGATGTAAGAAAAAGAAGATATCTTGATCCTTACCTTTGGAGTTCAAAAACCACGAAAATGAGAGGTAAATAGGTTAATCATACTATTTCATAGATTAAGGAGGAAGAGGGGTTAAATAGATCATTAAGGGAGAAAAATGAAATTAACCTAGATTTTTATCCTATACACAGTTTGTCAGCATGGTTTGTTAAATTGTGCGTTAATCACGTGAGACAGTTCAGTCTGAAAAAAAATCCTATGTATGGTTTGATCAAACTGTGCACAATCCATGCATGTCTACCTATAAAATAGGGCATTCACATGGATAGGATGAATGGTCGTGCTCAAACCTTATGATATGGCTCTGTCTAGAGAAACACAATCCACACGGTGAGGCAACCTGTGCAAAATTACTGCACGGTTTACTCTGAACTATACACCAAGCTAGTTTTCCCCAGAAAGATCAATTCCAGGCTCTGAACATTCCCCAGACACCCCCAAACCATTAATAACACATTATTCATCCATATTAAGTCCAAATTAAATATTTAGACCTAAAATTAAAGGATCCATACCTAAGATAAAAACTGGGTTCTTATAATGACTGTTCACAGTCTGGGGTGTGGATGGTATTTGTGTTTACACAACTATATTGAGATGAAATCATTATTGATATATGCCAGGATCATATTACCCGAACTAACATAACATAGGGATTTTCTATACGTTGATATGGATTCTTGACTTGATTTGGCAGGTCATTCGTTATTGAACTATTTTAATCTTCAGGACCAATTTGTATAACTGTTTTATATGAAATCATACTCTAATATTATTTTCATATATCTATCATTTATTTTTATGTGAATGGTTTTTCGGTATAAATATGTTAATGTAATACCATTCCTGGTTTAATTACAATGAATTATAATTGTTCTAATTATTATGTAATTGATTGTGTAAAACGTAGTGAGATCCTACATGTCATTATTTCTCACAACCAACCATTGTCATTAAGTGTTTTTATATTTCATTATGTTAGTTCTATCAAAAGGTAATGTTACCCAAGCTATTTTTAATTTTTCTTGATCCTTGGGAGTGTGGAGGTTGGTGGTGAATTGTGTGGGTGTTTTACAATTGTTACATAGAAATTTTTGCATCATTTGTACGGTTTATGTTGTTGTTTCCTTTGGGATGTTTATCTATCTGTCAAGGTAATTTCTAGATGTTTATTTTTTTTAATAAGCCACTTTAATGTGTTGAACATGCCTAATTGTATCCTTTAACTTTTCTATCTCATGGAATATTTATTCACTCTTTTTTCTTGTATAATTTTATTTGGTAGTCACCAACATTTGGGGATCAATAATTCCCTTAGATCTATTTCATTGTGAGATAAGGCATCAATGTACTAGAACAAAAAATATGGTTAGTGAAAAATTTATATCATAAGATATAGTTTAAGAGTATTTCCTTGGTTATAGAATGTAGTTTGATTTTACTTTATGCAACTTAAGAAGTAATTTAGAGCGATTTCCTAGAATATATCATTATAACATGCCTTAAGACACCCTGAGGGTTTGGGGAAAAATTAATTTTAGGAATGTTTTGATTTTATTGTAATATTATCCATATACTTGTTTGAGTATAACTAAATCATTTTTATAGATTTCATCCTGATGTAATTTTAATACAATGAACTCATAGTGAAATTTTTGTCCATTATATCCATTTTGAAGTATTACATGTTTTATGTTGTTGTTTTATAGTATCATTACTCTGATAAGACGTGTGAATAGTCACCAAGAGGAAGTTACATGTGAACCACAACATGCACATCCACAAATGGTCTATAATCATTTCCAGATAGTGGTGTGAAATTTTCACACTCTAGGATAAGTACCCACACTCATTCTCATTTAGGCTTCAGTAGTGGTAATTGAAAGGGATAAATTTTATGATCATTCCCAAGAGTTTATTTTCTAGTATAAAAAATATTTGCAAGGATGCAATGATAATCAAGATAATAAGGACCGAAAGAGGAGGATATAGATTCTTTTTTTATTAGAATAACCCAAAGCTATTAAGTTGAAATGTGATATATTTAAGGTGTATTAGCCTAGAATAATATTATGGGAATATAGAATAACATAATAGAAGAATGATGGTTAATACTTTAAAGAATTTTTTATTCATTTCACATATTAGTTCTATCAAGAATTAGTGGTCTTGGAAGAATATTTTGAGTTAGTCAAACATGTGAATGGTCACATGAATGTGACTCTGTATGAAAACCAAATTAGTGATCTTGTTGAGTTTAATCATGAGGTAGTGATTAAAAAGAATCAAAACTAATGAATATTTAAGATGGTTCATTGATCTGACATCTAATCTCCCATTTTATTAGTGAAGCAAGATTCTTATGCCAACGTTGTGGATAGGGAGTTAATGTTCATCTTGATCTAGATGGTAATTAAATGTTGACATGATTTCCTTTTTCTTACTTATGAAATTATTTGAGATCCCTTAATGGATTTTGGGATTGTGATGGGTGTCATAGAGGTTCCACATAGAATAGTCATTCCATACCTCCTTTAGATCACATAAGAGGCTCATTGAACTTCTATTCAGTGTGGAAAGGATAGAAATTTGATATCTATTTTTAAATTGAAAAAACACATAGTTTTTGTGGTCACTCAGGACATCTATAGATATTATTCACATATTTTTTATCTTAATTGTGGTATGGGCTCATCAACTAACAAAATTAAAACAATTCAATTCATTACCTCATCATCTCAGGGGTTATATCCATAGGAATCCAAAACAATGATTATTTACATAATATAAGAGTCTCTCAAGAAATATGGTATACATATAAAAACTAAGAGGGGAACCATCTCTATGGATTCATCCTTGGTGACTTCTTTATTAAATACTTTTTTATCCAAACCAATTTTTTGGACTCGTATAGTGAACCATATAATGCTCCCAATGGATGTTTTTCCTTATGTGATGGATATTACCATACCCTATATAATAAATAAAGCACAAGACATCCATTTTACTTGTTATGTTTTATATTAGTCATAGATTGATCAAATTTAGACAATCCTTGTTCTTGACATGATACTTATTATAATCATCATCAGTATTGATTATATGATTTCTAATAATCCTTGGATAAATAGTTTCCTTCACTGTGTCTCCATTAATAATCCTGATGTGGTGTGTCATGTATTTCATAGATAATGGGACATAAGGTTTAGAATATTTGGTCGGAATTTTACATAAATATTTAAGGTAATATCACTATTTTAGTTTATCATGGATTGAGAATAATTGGGTGATGATGCCCCTATATCCGTTTTTTAGATTCACAATGTGTTTACTTTACATTTAATTTTTCTTTCACTAATAATTGAGCAAGAGTTCTTTATTGAATAAGTACCTAGAAATGATCTGGTATCAATTCATTCATATAGTATGTAAACAACTTTTTTGAAAGAGTGAAAGAATTAGGTAAATTATTTAATAATGTAATGATTTATATTCTTGAGTGTTTCACCTTTGATGAAACCTATTGTCTTTGTAAAGAACGATGATGGTAACCATAACATGTTTTTTGATAAAAAGAAAATAAATTGAGTTACACTAAAGTATAAGTATTTGTTACCACATATTGATTATTTATTTGATCACTTGAAAGATGAAAAGTGGTTCCCAATTATTTATAATTGATATGGTTATCACAAAATGAGAATACAATAATATAAAATTTAGAAGATAGACTTTAGTATTAGGTGTGGACATTATGAGTATCCTTTCTTTCCATTTGGTCTTGACAATGCTTCAACAGTTTTTATGGATTTTATGATCATGAATTTTCTATAGTATATAAACTATTTCATTGTTTTCATTATAAATGAATTTTTTGTTTACTCAAAAATTGGGGAGGATTATGGGTATCATTTTAGGGTATTCATAAATATATTTACAGATCACATACATTACATGAAGATTTCAAAATATAATTTTTTGGTTAGTTGAAGTGATGTTTTTAGGACACCCATTTTAAGAACATAGAATCTACGCCAAACATTGAAAGGGGAAGGATGTTATAAAATTGGAGAAAAAACATAATGTGTTGAGATATGGTCCTTTTTTGAATTGGTTCATTATTATCAAAGTATTTTCAAAGATTTTAAATACTTTATTATCAAATGAGTGATCTCACTTAGAAGGAAGTGATGTTTGTTGGAAATGAGAAATTATATACTTATTTTGTTGAGTTGAAATGTCATTTGATTTATACACTTGGGTTGAATCTTCCAGATCCTGGGTAGGTATATTTTGTCATCTCTTATGAATCATGTTTGGGTTTAGGAAATGTTCTTTTATAGGTTGATCATATGGTGTCTTATGGTCCATATATCTTAAGCCACGTGAGAATAATTGTATGAACCATGATCTTAAAATCAAAGATGGGATGCATGTTCTTAATAGTTGAAGGAATTAACTATTTTTCAAAATGTTTACTATTAATTTTGAAGAAAACAATATTTACATATACAATATTTACAAATGATTTGAACCTCCAAAAGAGACGTTTGGTGGAGTACCTATAATATATTATATTCTACTATTCCTATACATTTCAGAAGGGGAATTTCGTTGTTGACTCTGTGATCGTGAATATGCTAACCTAGGAAATGAAGGAAACATTATAAGGATAGAACATGAAAGATATTAATGATTACAAAAATTTTGGAGTTCAAGAGGAAGAGGACAAGGTTATCTCAGTAACCATTTAGTTTAAATCCACACATCTCCAGATGATTCTTTGTGAACAAGAGTTTGATGATGAATTCCATAGAATTAGGGAATCAATTTATATCAAGGAGGATTTTGGTGAATAAACATTATCAATGTAGGTAATCTTAGGTTTTAGTTTTTTTGTGGTTCCTTTTCCTGAATTAAAGACTATGATGGGGGGATATCCTTATTCAAAATGGGTAGTTCACACTAGAACCAGGAAGATATAATATGATGTGAAGATATGAATATGGTGGCCAGGAACGTGACTATACATCAATAATTGTGATTCTTGTGGTTATACTCGTCATGATTTCATAGTTGGGAACTAGAATCCATTGGGTCTTATTTATCCACTTATATTGCCTAATTGGATATACGATGGAATTTATATGGGATTTGTGGTTGGGTAGCCACATAACCCATGGATTAAGAATGCATCATGGTTTTTTATCAGCCAATTGGAAAAATTGGATCACACTGTTTCCATTTTTTATTCAAATAAACATGAGGTCATGGGACTTCATTATGTGTGGGATATTGTCAGATTTCAAGGTGTACCTTCATCTACAGTCTGTGATAGGGATCTCAATTTTAAATATTTAACTCTTAGAGGCCTCCTAGAGGCACTGGGATATCAGGTACATTTGATCAAGACATATCATCAATAGAAAAATTTCTAGATATATTTATCTATACATATTCCTGAGAATATTTTACTTTCTTGTATATTTTATTTTAGTGTAGCATGTGATTTCCATTTCGCGCTGGTTGTGTTTTCGTATCACAAAAATTACTAGTCTACTATTGTTGATTTATACTCTTATGGAATTTTATAGTCAGCCTTGTACACATCTGTTGTGTTGATCAGAGACTGGTGAATGTTATTTGTTTTCACCATTATTGGTCAATGAAAAGAAAATAATGATTATGTTTATTTTCATCAGAGTGTTGGGGGAATATTGATTGTACAAATCATATGTTGGATTTTATATGATATAATTGCAGATTTTAGTATGAGACCAAGTTTTATTGATAATTTTACTACATTTAAGTCACCAATGTCATTATAAATAGGTAATGCATTCAATATGGTTCATGGGACCTTTTATGGTTGTTTTGAAGGTGGGTAAATTGTCTTACTATTTATTATTTCCACTAAATTTTATATCGATACATAGTTTTTTCTATGTATATTATCTTCATAAGTACTTTTCATCCTATTTCATGTCTTGAGTTGTGAGGATATAAATGTTGATCTTTATTTATCTGTAACTAAGAATCAATTCAAGATCATTGATTTGGAAAAAAAATTATTCATGGGGGGATGATACGTTTTTCACATGATCAATTGATGTATATTTTCGATTCACATGATAGTTTGGAACATGAGGGAGTAGTGATGAAGTAGTGGCCTTATGTCTTTGACATGCAATCTTTATGAAAATATATCAAGGGGAAATGCGATTATGGTGGGGAGATTGTAACATCCCATTACCATATTTTTCTATATTCATTGAATTTTTTTGATTTAGACTATTTTGAGCCATATTTTTGGGTTATTATAGGATGTTTCATAAAAATTTGTAACCCAAGTGGGTTGCATTGTTGGCACATATTTACAGTTAGTCTGTTTGTTTATCCCAATAAACGGTCAGCCCTATTGTGTTTGGAAAACCCAATTTTAACAGAATTGAAATTTTGATTTGATTCTGGAAAATGGTTGCATCATCTTGAAATTAATTTGATTGATTTATATGCTTATGGAAACGATGAAAAATAGACTAATAGGAAATGATATTTGAAATGGAATGAAGTTATGGAAACCTATGTTTTGGGTTTGAAATGATTAATTCATGTTGAAAAATGGATGTTGGGTAATTTTAATTAGAATATAATTGACATTATTGATTCCCATGTTTTGATTGATTGATTATTTTATGCACTTTTTATATTGGGTAGTTAGTGGTAAATAGTGCAAGGGAACTAGGACCCTAAATCTCAAAAAATAGATTTATTATGACAATTGTTACAAAATAGTTGTGTTTTGAATAGCTGAGGGGGTACCCATCTTGGGGTGTATATATCCCATGGGGGTTCCTCTTTTGGGGTCTAGAGTGTTTTGTTCATACATGACTATCTTGAGAATAGATCATTATTGAGATTTTTGTGGATCCTATAACATAAAATAACATACCTTGGGGGTTTTATAAATGGTACTATGATTGGATGACTTTATTATACATGTCGCTGACTATTTAACTTCTTTATTTTTATTGACTAGTTTATATATGTTTTTATGTAAAATGTTCTTTTAATCTATTTTTTAAATATATGATAATATTTTTAATGTGATATGATGTTTTAGATTAAAATATTTTAATTTTATTCCATGCCTTTTTAAATTTAAATGAATAATTATTATTTTAATTATTATGGGATTGATTTCTGAACACATAGAGATACCATGCTGGGATTTATAGCATAGACCCAACCTATTTCTTCGATTGTTTGAATTTATTCTTATTCAATGTATGTGAAATAGGAAAAAACCACATAGAGGTGGTGGATGTGCTTGATAATTTGGATAGTGAAGTTTTGACGGTGACCATTGATGGTGTTTTCAACTTGATACACATGAAATTTTGAGAATTTTGTGTGGTTGAGGTTATTGTTTTCCATTGGGTTGTTTATGTAACTATCTAAGTGTATTGTTACCAATTTTTTTGTTACTACCACTTTTTAGAGTGATTATCATGATTAATATTATCTTTTATCTTCCCCTGTTATATGATAAAATTTGACCATTATTTCATGCATTATGCACAGTACTAGTTATAGACCTATGGGGAATGAGAATTCCCTATCAGATATGTCAGATATGGACTAGGTATCCGAGTTCCATTGAATCTAGGATAGTGTGTAGTAAATATTCATTAAAATATAATATATCATCTTCAGGATCAAATCTAAAAAACCATGACCTATTTACATAATGAACATTCTCAAAACCTATATATATATAACAAGGTTCCAAGAAGGACTCCCACAACCAAATATATAAGTTTAATCAACCTACATGATACATATATATATATATAATAAAAATTAAAAAACAATAGTCATTAAAAAGAACATTAATAGGATACCCCTTGGTTAGCACATTTATATTATAGAATACGAAACAATGCACAATATCCATAAAAACACACAAGGGAACATGCTGAAGAATAATAAAACTCCATACACAACTCCTAGATTGCCAGATGTCGACTAAATGATGATACCAATACCTACTATAATACTTTATCAAAAGGGATATTCCATCAGGACAAAAATCATGTGATAAATTTGTTATGTCATATTATATGATTTAGTGATATTATAAGGGTTCACTACTAAAGAAAGTCACATTTTATTATCATCCTTATCAAATGAAATTCTATATAATATTATAAAACTATCTATGATTTTTTTAGTGGATAAATTATAATTCTCAAAATTTAAATGATCGTCTATATTTGGATTCTTTTAATCAAGGTTTGAATGAAACATTAGATGAATTGTATAATTCATTATAATACATGTGTAAATGCATGATCACTCAAGAATAATCCTTGAGAGTTTTATATAATGATATTTTATTCATTATATGGGGATTAGAGTCTCTTTATATTCTAGATTTAATCATCATTCATCTTATAAGGTAACTAAGATTAAGCCCATTTAATTAATGAGTCACTAGAATGATATGATTCATGTGAGGGTCTTGCCCATGAGATTAGAATTTTTTAACAACTCATGGATACCTCAAGAGGACAGGGTTAATTCACATTCCTCTATTATGGTCATCGTTATAGACATGAGAAAATTTAAAATTCATAGGCTCTTTTCAGTGAAATATATATAGTTTTTTCAAATTAATTATATTAAAGATTTAATTTTTCATTAAAACCAAGAAGTGGTATCAGATTCATACCAAGCATATTTATTTATAATACCATGTTATAAATGAATTTTTTTACATAACATGTCTATCATATTCCTTGTTATAAAATATGAAATATTTAATTTTTCATTGTAGTTAAGCCATGAATCATTTTATAAGATATCATAGCTAGTGACTGTATATTAATCTATCTGATTTATATTAGTAGTATAATATAATTTTGACATATTGTATATAACTATTGTTCTATATTTTGATTTAAAAAAATTTAAGTACTATGTAAACATTTCATTATTGATGATAATTATAAATTATAAATGTGCTGTTAAATTCTAACTTTACATATCATATTATAGTTGACAATAAGGTTGTTAGTCTAAAAATATGACTGATAATGTTTAAATAGTTTATGCACTTCAGATATATTTATCAATACCTATGATTCAATGTAAATATATATTTTTGAGTTTTAAAGAAATTTTCATTATTTAAATTAATTTATGATTTCAAATATTTAATATTAAAATTGATTATAATTCAGTAAAAATATATTTTGTTGTATTTATTAATTTAATAATTTTTTTATAAATTACTTTCTAATAATGTGTTTATAATTAAATTATTAAATTCTTATAAATTTATTTTGGTATTCCATTAATTTTTTTAATTTATAAAATATTATTTAAATATTTTGTGAAAATAATATTTCTCATAAATATTATCAATTTAGAATAGTTAGTGGCCAATAGATCATATAGAAACATTTAAAGGGTGAGGTGGGATAGTGTTAATGTATTTTATCAAAATTTACATTAATTCATCATTATTCCCTTATTATACTCAAACCTATATCATGGTTAATATGTATGTATTTTTTTAATGTTCCATTATCTCCCAAAACCACATCCCAAGTAGAAAGGAATCAATAGACAAATTCTTGAGATGTTTTTACATGGTTTTGTCCCAATGTGGGAACATTATCCATTATGTGTTCATGTCATGCTTTCCAACGAATATATTCACTATACCACATAATTAAATTGCATTTAAAGAGTAATATTACCTTAATAGATCCCAATTATTCTATCTATGATATTTAATGATAATGTATTTTTATATCAATGAACCATTATAATATAACATCTATTATCTCATGATATCTCATTAGTATCCTAACTAGTTGGGAATGGTTTAAACATATTTCCTTTATACATCAAAAAACCCACTGAAGATACTAATAATTATATGCCTTTTTTCACAAAATTTCCCTACATTAACTTGAATATGATCTTCCTCCTTGAATAATTGGTTTGCAACATCCAAAATATATTTATCAATAATAAATTCAAATCAAATTAATTTATAAAATGAAAATTAGAATTATCAATACATGTAACATGTTAAATAAATTATGGTTTCATTATCTAGGATCTTATTTATATATATTGGAACACTAGTATCATAAATAATAGAAACTATTTCATCCTTTATAATTCATTTTATATGCAATTACATTTTTATAATATTGGTCTCAAATCCTTCTTCTTTTTTTCATCTTCATCTTCTACATCCTCAACTTCCCAAATCTTCCATGAATAATGTTATCAAGCTATCACTCATTGAATATCGATCTATTATCATAGAATTATTTATCATGATCCTTTTAAATTTTATTTTAATTTGAATCATAGACTGCTCAAGCTAATCCTAACACCATATCACATAATACTTTTTTTATATATTTCAGCCTCTATATTCAGGGAAACACATGAATATTATAACACTTCCATTATAATTCATTTTTAATCATAATTAATTATCTAAAACTAATCCCATAATATTACATTTGTAGTAACAACTTTTATGTTTGATTAGATAACCAAAACTATAACATGCTTATATTTTCCACAAAATTCATAGTAATAAAATGATCATGTATACTAGGAATTAGTTATGGATCCTATCATATGCATGTAATCACATATGGTGCTGTAAATATATCTTCAAAACTATTCGTCATTCATGAACCATGGTATGATATAATCCTTAATGAATGAATATATCTCAAATCACATTTAATCATTGATTGAAATCCTTTTCATCATTCTTTTTTCTTGTTCTTCTTCTCTATAGGTGGAAGAACATCTTCTAATCTTTAATAAAAAATAAACTAGAATTATTTTTATATATGGATAATTAAATAACATATCTTGTATCATATATATTAATTTAAAGAATAATATTCTATAATTTCATCTTTTAAAATTTTATTAGTTGGTGAATCTTAAATTTTCATTTGTTTTCTTTTATTTGATAGTAAGTTATTATTATAAGAGTCTCTATGTCTTAGGAAAATTTGAAATTATTTTTCAAAAATTAACTCTTACCTAAAAATTCTCTACTCTAATATTTTATTAATATGATAGTTATAAATTCTTAAATTTTCTAAATTTTTGGTTTGAATACCCTGAATTACACTTAAAATTTTTTCAAATTACCCTTGCTCATTAAAAAAATCAATAATGGCCCATACATTGATATATAGATATTAAAATTGGATATATATATATATACACAAATATATGCATATAATTTAAAAAAATATACTTGTAGAATGTAAATATTTTTTTTTATTTGGAAACATGGATACTTAAATAGTTGTTTCATAAGTGGAATTAATCATCCACCACTATGTTCTTTATAAGTATCACCCTTCTTAGAAAAATAATACACAATAATATTATTCATTACCTAGAGAAAGTAATAAAAAGATGGCGTGATCATTGATTCGTAGTATGGGAAATAAAGTGAGAAATCATTGATCACATAAACATAACAATAGACGGTAGTTATTAGAACATGAGTATATCATTTGAAATCCATAACATATATAACATAGACAATAATCTTGAGCCCTAACTGTAAGATCCTTGAATTTCATATGGGGTAAATATCTTTTTAATTTCATTAATAACTTAATGGGTTTTACCTAATTATATTTCTTAATGTGTTTACAAATGTTTCGGGGGGTTTAGGGGCTTGTTTGGATCCGAGAGAATAACAAATTGGGAAAGTTATTTAGCTAACATGTTTAGAAGAAAACATTCCGTCAAAGATGAACTATTACAAATGACCATGAAAGTTATTTTCATAGGTAAGATATAGTTTGTGTTGTTTGAGGAAACCATGCCTTTAGGGTTCCACGCCTATATGAGGGCACCTATATTTTTTTTGCAAAGGCTAGACGAATAGTCGGCGCATGGTTTCTCAAATCATTTTCCAGAACTGTGTGAGGGGTGACTGGGTATAGAGGCATGTAGAATAGGTTGTTTATCGTTTTAAAAAACATGAAAAAGTACCATGTGGGGTCTCTATTAATACAGTGAGAGGCCATTGTTAGCGTATGTTTTCTCCAACCATTTGGACAAACCATTTGGACCCACCATGAGACCAAATTAAAAATGATGAATCAACATTTTTTCTCTAAATTCATAATTTAATTAACTATACACCAATATTATTAAATTATTCTAGTGGTATCCCACTATCTCACATTGGAGCGCCATCATGGTTAAAGGTAGGATTTGATCTGAATCCTCAATATGACGTTTGATTTTAGATCCATTTGAGTCATTAGATATGTGCTAGTGATTTATTTATTCATAATTTTTGTTTACTAGTTTCTATTGATATCAAAAATGTTATTTAATGAAAACTAATTTTCCCTATTTTTAAGGTTTTAATTATTTTCTTCATTTCTATCTAATCCAGCTCAAGTTAAGAGCTGAAGCGGGATGAGCGTTCCTCCATTGGTATACGTTAGGTGGCATATATCATTCCATTAATGTACGGTGTTTTATAAACCTTATTTCCATTGTTTAGTTCCCTAATTATTATATTAGTTCCCCTAAAATTAATTGAACATCTTTAATAACTTTTTTGGAGGCTGTTTAGGTTTCAAACTAGTTCGATTATATGGTGGGAGGATGTTCCTCTCAACTCATACAACCTTTGAGGAATTATTATGTATCTTATTAGATATATCATCCCATGTGTGTGTGTGATCTATATATCATTATTTTGATCCCTATTGAATTTAATGAGAAAAAATGAATGAATAGGTGAAGTATTATGCCTCCATGGTATTTGATTACATGAATGGTAAATGTGAATTGAATTGGTTGAATGGTTTAAATGGATAATAAGGAATCATATAGATGAAACCATGGATTATTTTTATTATTATTACGTGATATGTAACTTGTTGGATAAAATGATTATTATAGTAGATTAAATGGACATTTCTACTACATGGATTCTAATTCCATGTTATTCCATGGAAGTTCTTACTCCATTGGTCTTGATAATGGTAGCATATTCCTTCAAAATTTCCACTCCTCGAATCCTTATTCTTCTGGATACCATGGAAATTAATACTCCATGGATCCATAATTAATATTATAGTAGATGAATTTGACGTTTCAACTCCATGGATCCTAATTTAATTGGATTTCAAGGACATTTCTTATCCTTGGATACAAATTTGTTTTAATTTCTTAAATGAGATCCTTGGATCCACCCATGTCTTTATTATGTTCCCATCAAGATAATCACTAGACTCAATTAGGATCCCATGGTCCATTATACCTTGGATTCATAGCTTTTAGGCATGACACATGATTACATGAATGAGGTCATTGTGGATTCCTTTTTATTTATACCTTTGATCTAAACCAAGGGGTACGACTCATTATATAAGGGCATAATCCATTGTGGATGCTTGGCATGATTTAATATTAGCACATAATTCACGGTTTCTTAGTTATTGTTCATAGGGAGCCATCTATTTCTAGAGAGGATATTATCTGTATGTGAAACTATTACTTTATCACTATATTATAATTGTTATATTTCCCAATGGTTCATTGGATATATGTAGACTAGAAAAGTTATAGAAATTGTTGGTGATGGCCTACTAAATTTTGTCTTACACCGTGTTCATGCCCTTGTGGGGTAACTGGATGGACATCATGGATTCATATAGAGACATAGTAAATCATCTACACAGGGATTTCTTATTTGATTATTTACTAGGAGTATAGGATCACAAGACCGAGAGATGCTCGTGATGCTAGCTAAATATTGTTTATTTCTACTCTTTTTTTTCTTTTGATACATTTTCTATATGGGATCCCTATTTCCATGTATTGTATGTAATATTTTATAGGGATGTTACTTTTTAATAATATTGTACATGGTAATGATTTTCTTTTGTAATTTTTAGTCTATTAACTCACTCAAATTTACTTTTTTATTAAGATATATAAAACCAACAACCAAACAACGCTTACAAAGATGAATAGGGATGTCTGAAATGATGAAATTCGAGGGAATCCTCTCAACTGAAATTGACCCCTTCAGGCTTCAACATGGAAATATTGTGAAAAAAAATAGGATGATGACCATGAACCTCCATATATGCAAGGTGATCCACCACTTGGTTACGCTCATGCTAGGAGTGTCTGACTTTGGTTCTGTTGGTGTGAATACCTTTACACTTTTTAATTATGTACATAATTGACCATGGAGGAAAGAAGATATCATTCAGAGAATCATGGAGAATTTTTTATGCTATTTTAACTTAATCTAATGATAAACCGTTCTGGTGAAAAAGATTAATACATGTGAGCATGGCGTTGTATTCATTATGAAGAGAGGAGGCATGGCCTAATCAGGAGGTGAAGGCCAGGAGGACGAATCCTCGTGAGTCTCGAACAAAATCCACCCCCATGCTGGGCTCCAATAGAGAAGGAAAAATCAGTATTATGTTTAAGGCCCCTGGGGGGGAGTCCAACAATCCCAAAGACCTTCGTCATTACTGTCTCTCAGATAGATGCCATGATGACTGGAAAACGTCAAATTTAAGGAGTGTGTGTCCTGCCAGTTGCTGAGGAGAGGATCCATATCAATAAGGATATTTTTTAAACTGATGATGATATACATACATGTATATCAAATTTCCATTGTTTCTGAGCTTATTCATGGCATGCAATATTGACCAACACCCGGCCTAGAGAGACAATGATTGTTCCATCTTCTCCGGCCCTCTTTCTCCCGTCCCATGGAACCAATTTTCCCAGAATGGGAGATCCGCCAAGCTAAGATAAGGAATACCTATAAATTCATCATAAAAACACCAAACTGCACTCACCCAGTCACATGAAAAGAATATATGGTCAGATTTTTCTTCTTTTTAGATTGTTTCCACTATAGTCTATTAGATTTTATAGTTTGTCTCAGAATTATATTATATTTACATTGATTTATTTCATTTTTAAACCATTGTGTTACTCTGAAAATGAGGGTAAAGAATTCCCCTTTACCACCTTAGACCCTCACATCTAGTCAGAATCCTCTGGAATATAGGGAGGTTCTATTGAGTATATGTCACCTGCCGGCTCGGGGCACTGTTTAGTGGCCCCTGGGTTGAAATGTAACAAAGTGGTGTCATATCTTATTTTATTTTAATACATAATTATTTTGAGACAATAGACAAGAGAAATTGAAATTTTTCAAATTTGGTAATGAGTTGTGCCTAGGAGTATCTAACTTGAATATAGGAAAAAGCCAATTTTCCCAGCATAGGAAATGGTTTACTAGATATTTCTTTTTAAATTGATTTGATTTTTCCATTATGAAATACACTTAATGTTTTAAATTCATTATGATAGTGGATTTTGATATTGCTTAATGAGATGAGGGAATTCCATATCATGTATCATTTTATGAACATTACACGATTCACATTCCATGAATTTTCCATTCCAATTTTGATGTTGTGTTTGACTGTATGAAATTATTTTATGTACCTTGTGTGATATGTTTGTTTTTACCTAGTCATTATTATAAAAGATTGAGAAACATAATTAGTAAATAGAGTTAATTACTTAACCTAAACCACATTTTCCTATATAGACTACACAAAACACAATAATTATTAAATTATTGCATATTAAGTTTTGTAACATTGGTTGTATGAACTAGAACATGTTATGGTTGGGGTTAAATGGATTCCACACTTTGGTCGCTAAGGTGTATGAGACCATATATATTTGATGTCATTATAAATTTGGGTAGAATATTCAAAAATAATTTTGATTTAAATCTGAAATTAAATGAAATTAGAAATATGAAATGTATTGGTTAATGATAAATTTATTTTCAATTACATTACAGAATCCATTTACTGGGTCCCATGTTTCCAAAATAGTGGACATGAAAAACAAAATTATAGAGTTGGCAGCCGGCAATGCCTTTGGTTATTTTTATGGTTGTTTCATTTACCCAGTCCTAGATTTTGGATTTAGAAGAGGGTATTAGTTCATTTATAGGAATGGTTTGACCTGTACTATAGTTTTTTATGTGTGAGGAGGGTTGTAATGATAATACTCGGGGGGGGGGGGGTTAGTCTACCAATAGAACCTATATATTTCTATCTTTCATCACTAATAATTGTACTAGATGAGGGAGTTGAAGCACATTTCTATGAGGATTTCCTTCATTTCATACAGATAGTTCAATAATTTCTAAAACCTACCTATTCTTTGGAAATGATTAATCATGTGTCCCAATAGCAGTATATGTCCATGGTTTGGGGATGGTGGTCCACATGTTATGGATCAATATTTGGATACTATATTTTATATTTTTGAGCTTTTAGAGACACCTACTGACCTGAGAGTGATGAATATAATAAACAAATTTCAGGGAGTCTCTATGCACTAGTTAGATGTTTTGATCTATAATGATACACTTCAAGATATGGTTTAGAAGTATTTCTAATACATGCATTCAGATGACTTATTTCCAAATTCCCTAATAACTTAAAGGGCCTATGATTTTATATGTGTAGAGCAGGGAGTAATGATCCTAATGGAGTGTTCAACATTATACATAGATCTTCATAGTTTTGTAATGATTTAAATTTATTATGATACATAGAGGGAAAAATCTTATATAGAGGTATAATGAATTATATTTGATCTTAGTTCAACTAGTTATGTCTGAATACTATTATATATATAGTGAATCAAGTTCTTATTACTGAACAAACCTGAGGGATGCTTTGGCCATAGAGTAGGGAAGTATAGCATCTCATCCAATTGGTTTTGTGTTTGGTAAAAAAATTCCTATTGAGGCTTCTCTTGAGCAGAAAATAATCCATTGTGTGAGTGGTGGTATTAATGTATTTGGTTATTAGTGTGGCAGATGGGGATATTTAATGATTTAGTGAAAGAGTGACCTAGTAGATAATGATAATGTAGAAGGACAATCCACATAATGATATTATATCGGATATTACCTCTAGCGGTCATTGTATGTGGATTAAATTTGACTCTAGGTTCAAGTGTCAGATTCACTATTATACATTAGGCCATTATTTGGATTAGAGTCAGCCAATTAGGGCAAGGTGGTGTTTTTATCTGAGGAATCCAAGCACTAGTTATACAACAATAGTAGAGGGATCCTTATTTAGATACTGAGTTTGTTTCACATGATTATGGATTAGGATAGACATATTCTATACACTCTACACATAATTACAAGATAACCTAGATATCCATGGTGAGAGGTATGATCTCATCATCCTATACTCTAGTATATTCTTTTTTTTATATGGGTTATTCTCATTACTTCATATATGTAATGATTGTGGTGATCCTTTGGCTTTTTGTTCAGTTTTATGACAAAATTATGATGATCTATACCCCATTGTAGAATATAAAAGATTGTGTATGGAAGTGTATGTATTTCCTCATTGAGAGTTGGAGATATCACTTTCCATGGGATCTCTTATTTATTATGATTGTAGGGTTTTACATAATAATCTAGATGGATTGACTAGTTTCTTAAAGATACCATATTGATTTATATCATCATAGGGTTACTTTGATATCCCCATAGGGAATATTGTTTTCCCAATGGTGAATGGGATGTCTAGGATGGTAGAGATGGACTAGATCATGATGGTCTATGTGGGATGATAGGCTATATTTCTAGATTATATCTAGGTGATCAATGATATTTTTAGTGATATTTTCATCCATTTATTGACAAGTCTAGGGAAATTTTACCATATTAATTTTCTTTTCTACATCCCATGAGATTGGTGGAGTACTCTTACAACCATATTCCTAGAGATTCACCATTATCCATTCCTTATTATAGTATGACTACTACTAAGTTACATGATCTCAAAAGGTAGCTTGTTTGATTTGTAGTGAATGGGTTTTTATGAACCAGTACTTCTCTGGGTGGTTTTCTAGTATTTTTTGTTAAAATGGTTGACAAATACTTAGACTATATGTGAATTACCAGAAATTGAACCACTGTATTATTATGCATGGTTATAACATTCTGTGTATTGATGATCTCTTCATCCAGCT
The DNA here is from genome assembly GCA_963277665.1 of Viscum album. Classification (NCBI taxonomy): domain Eukaryota; kingdom Viridiplantae; phylum Streptophyta; class Magnoliopsida; order Santalales; family Viscaceae; genus Viscum; species Viscum album. Next base: position 1,303,375,813 of record OY728145.1, read on the forward strand.
TCGAGGATCATGGGTTTTTTCAATGATTAATTCTGGTCAGGTTATGACTAGGTACTTGTTAGACCTTCACACATACCATGTGCATCTTTTCATATAAATTTTGGTTGATAAGAGAATCAATTGATGTTGGTCGGTCTAATGAAGATGCCATGAGTTTTTATGTAACTAATTGATCAATTTTTCTATCCTCATCTAGATTTTTTTGATGGTATTCATGGAGATATTTTTGTGTATTCTCACATTCGACATGAGCATCCAATACATTTCAAGATAATTTTGGATATGGTGAGATAAAATCATCTATATGCTATGCACAAAAAATTACACATATGGTTGTATAAGATTCACTTCTTGGGTCATATTATCTCAGATACAAAATTATTTGATGACCCATAGATTGGGAGAGATATGGTTTCCGAGGATAAGGATAACAAATTATTTGGCACACATAAATTATTGGCGATAGTTGGTCACATTATAAATTTTATAAAATATATTATATAGTTATTATCACCTATTATAGGCTTGAATAAGAATTATGTGTTGTTTATATAGTCTGACACTAGTGACAAAGCCTTTCTGGAGAAAAAGTGTTACTAACATCAACATATATCTAAATTATTCAAGAGGTAGGCATAAGCTACACTATGAATTTTGATTCATCATGTATCATGATAGGATATGTTTTTATACAAGAGGATTGAGTTATGGAATATGTTTGTCAGAATTTGAGACCACATGATAGGAACTACGCGGCTCACAATCTTCATTTAGCCGATGTTGTTCATGCCTTGCACTAGTAGAGGCATTATTTACTAGGACAACGGTTTTTGGTGTTCACATACAACAAAAGGATAAAATACATTTTTACACAACATGAACTGAATCTTATAAAGTTAGTGTATGTTGAGAATATTTATTCTTTTGACATTGCGATTTCATATATTCGTGTAAAGTGAAATGCACTAATCGATTCACTAAGCAAGAGGGAACAAATATAGGAAGTCATGGAATTCAGTAGTGGGTTGTAGCTTAAGACACTGTATTCATCGACGCACATAGATGTGCAGTATATTTGTGTCCATAATTTCTTTTCTTCTTTAGTTGTGAAACCTACACTTTTAGATCGAGGGAGGAAAATATGATTATTATATGTTATGGGATCAGTCCTATAGAAGAGTGTGGTTGGTGAGGACCTTCCTCGTTGTTCGGTGTTGGGTGAGGATAAAAATATGTTTGTTCGTGGTCCCATTTGGGTTCCAGTAGACATACTTTAGGAACAGATATGGGAATTTTATACCTCATCTTGGGAATTATATCTTGGAGGTACCAAGATGTATGTAAATTTCTATCACTAGAACTAGTAGCTAGGGATGAAATGAGAGATATGAAGTCTATTCATGAGGTGATCCACCTATCTACTGGTTAAGGCATAGCACCAATGACCAGATAGGATTTTATGGAAGTTATATATTCTTGACTAGAAATTTTATGATGTTATGATGGATTTCATGACTAGGTTTTGATGGATTCCTCATGTCTGTGATGTTGTATAGGTTTTTGTGGATAGGTTCATTAAGGTCACTCATTTCTTACATGTCTAAGAGATCTTCATTTTAGATGGTCTTGGGAGACTTTAAATTGGTGATATTTTTCTTCTTCCTAGGGTTCCACACATCATGGTATTGGATTGGGATTCCTTGTTTACATTTCTATTTTGGAATGTATTATAGAGGGCATTAGGTACGATAGTGATTTTGAGCATGACATGCCACCTTTAGACTGATGGTAAGTCAATGCAAAATGTTTAGTTTCTCAATAAAATTATTGAAGTTTGTGTCTTTGATTTTAGGGGATATTTTGAGAGGCGTATAGGCCTTTATTGAAACCTCCTAAAAAGGTAGATATAATGAAAATATTAAAATGTCACCTTTTATGGATTTGTATAGTAGGTTAGGCCGAATGCCTCTCTATTGGTTAGATATATGAGGAGAAACACTTCCAGAACTATGTGTCATGTTGGAGACATCATGGATGGTATACTTGATCAAAAATAATATTTCTACTACACAGTCTATATAGAAATTTTATGTCAGTCACTATAGAAAACCTCAAGAATTTGATATCATGGATCAAGTATTTTTATGTATCTCACTAAGGTCGTGATTAAGTTTCAATGTTTTTTATCCAAAAAAATTAGGTAGATTCGAGATTCTAGGGAGAGTAAGACAGCAACCCTATCTGTAGTAGATAACATAGAGTTACAAAACCATGAAAAAAATAATCTATGTAGCTCATTTGCACCGTTATCACTCAGACCCTTCTCATACCGTACAATCGTATGAGGTTGAGTTACATGTACATGCATCATTAAAGTATCATCTTGTACCTAATATTTATCAAATATTGAAGGATATACATGTTTGGTCAGTTCCACTATTATGTGTTTTATGGAAGCATGATTGTTACAGTATTAGACTTAGGAGAGTGAGGCCAACATACATGCTATGTGGGTGAATATATTCTAAAAAATTCTTTATCACCCTTAGAAGTGTAATTTGGGGATGAGTTTCTATTAGAGGGAATATATTTATATACATCATTATTCTATAAGGTAATAATGTATTTAATTTCATTTTAACTCCATGGTTTTGATATAATATTAATACCTATTGTGGTCATAGATGTAACACCCCGAGCTTCCACAATACGCTTCTCTTTCAATAATGTAATAGCTTGCATTGTACGCAAGTTTGAGATTCTAACACACCGCAACCAATCAAAATATCCATTATGAATAATAATACCCACTTTTTGAAATTATATATATTTTATATTTCAAAATGGACTTCATTTGTGGATTTGGAATATTGAAATTAGCCGACTTTGAATTTTTGGTATTTTTCTGAGAACATCCAATTTTTTATGAATAGTGAAAAATACTTAAAAACAACTTTTTTAATCAAATAAAATTTAGTGAAAATTATACTATTGAGTGGTTTTATAGTGTAATTATAATATATTTTTACCATTTTATCCAATGGTGGTCATTAGAATTAATTTCACTTTGAAATTGGACATAATCAATTGTCAATCTTTTGGTATATATTATTTTTTTTAAACACGCTATTTGTTGTGACAGCGGGAATTAATTATAAAATTAATTAATGAAAATTATATTTTTGGAATTTTGTAAAATAGATATCAATTTTGAATTCGGAATATCAATTCTAGCTTAGGGTGAAATTTTGGCATTGTTCTGAAAAACTTCAATTTTTGATGAATAGTGAAACCACTAAGTGGTAGTTAAAAAAACTGATTTTTTGTTTAAATGAAACATTACCACTTCTGTGATTTGATTTTAAAAAATCCGACATACATGGTTTTCATTAGGAAGTAAAATGTGGTTCAATGGGATTAAAATAAATTTTTGGTGAATAGTTACTTTTATGTTTAATTAATCGCGATTAAAGATAATTAGTTAAATTTAGGGAAAAATTGTGTTATAAAAATATGAAAATACCTTTACACTTGTCCTACCCCTATTGGATGTGTAATGGCCGACCAAGAAAATCCATGGGTCAACTTGGGGACCCCATGGAGCCACTTTGGTAGGAAAATGACATAAATAACGTTTATTTAAAGTTAAAATAAAAATGTCACAAACATAAGTTGTTTTACTAAAAAAAATTAAATGGGGTTATACAAGTCATAATTTTGACTATAAATATTAATTTTCAAGCTAAAAATATTTACTACATCATGATATTTTTTTTATAATTTTTAGACATTAAATAAATTAAATTATTTATGACACCATGATGATGCAGCGATTTCCTCATTAATTAACGATTTAAAAAAAATGAAAAGATAATGTAAAATCCAAGGCATACACTTGTCATAAACTTATTGTATGAGTATATTTATAACCCTTATCACCTAAGACTAGAATTATATAAGTGTGGGACCTTTAAAATTCGAAACTCATTATATAATAAAGTAACATTTCATTACTTTCCAAGAGTGCCCCTCCTCTCCACTTATAAAAGGCCCCCACCACTACCACCTTACCCACACCATAAAAGCCTTTTGGCTTAGACAAAATCTTCCCAAATACTATCCCAACTTCCCTCCCTTACTCCTAGAAGCCTCACTTTGGGCAGAAGACTTCCCAAGGAAGCCTTTGGCTCAAATCAAAAAGAGTTACCCGATTTTAAGGTAATGTCTTCCCTAATGTTGTTTTGTTTTATTTTGCTTATCCAACCCCTTAAACTCTTTTAATTCCTTTCTATTTTACCAAAACAAGTATCTAAAATATACTATGATTCTGTTATGATAAGTATTTAGTCTACAATTACACACACCTACATCCAATGGTTAAAGAACATTCTGTTTCTGTGGATGGTGAATTTCTTCCTCACGAAACGATGATTGTTCAACACTCATATAACACCTTCAAAGGTGGACATAAAGAGGTCACTATATTTATCTATGATATATAATATTTTTATGTTTTACTTAAGCTTATGTATTTTTCATTTATGACATAAATTTATGGTTTCCATTATGGTTAAACACGATATTTTCATTTTAGGAAGTACGGACTACCTCCCCCTCAAAGTGATTTAAATCGTTAATAACATACGTGGCATGTATAAAGGATGGAGTAAATGGTATTATACATTATATTATACTGGAATTATACTATATCTTTATATTATTATGTTTCATTCCATTAAAATATGAAATAGAAATGAAAGTAGCGTTCATGCGTACGTACAGCTTACCGTCTCCATGAACGGTGCATTTCATTTTTTACCTCTAAATGTTATGTAATATTATAAATGAATGTATATACTGGATATATATTATGTATACGATATCTAAATAATGAATATAATTATGGATATAATAGATATTTTACCACATGAACAACTTTTAATTATAAGAAGTTTATTTTTGACTCAAGTACCAAAGATCAACAAAATGACCGTTATTAACATAAATAATTACATAATCTTCATAACATGGTAATAAGTGATATAAAAAGAATAATGAACATGAAAAAGGTTATTAATCATATATAAATTAACTCTAGTTTATTATTCATGAGATTAAAGAACGATCGAGTCATGTCAGACACGATGTAAGGGAACTTTTTAACCCAATTTTCATTCTTTGGGTTAATCTCATACTTTCAAATTATGTGATGATATTATTATGTCCTATCTTGTATTTATACATTATTTATGTTTTCTTATAGTGAATAAACATAATAGATCTATTTTATTTTAAAAAACAATCTTTGTAATGGAACTTCTTAACCCAAATTCCATTCATTGGGTTAATCTCCTAATTTCAAATTATGTCATGATATTATTATATACTCTCTTGTATTTTTACTGTATTTATGTGTACTTATAGTGAATACACATAATAGATCTATTTTATTTAATAAAATTATCTTTGTAAGGGACTTCGTCTCAATCTCCTTTCATTGAGGCATATTTTGTTTTATATACAACTTTCTTTTATAAGGTGTATAAACCCCATTGACTTTTACTTTTATTCAAAATGAATCTTTTTATATGAAGAGTTTTTACTAAACATAAAAGGAATGTGTTGTCTTATGTATGCGGCGACAACGAATTCTCCACCTCCGTGACCATTATTTGAGTTTCAGTTTCCTCTACAAGCCATAACTTTTTTAAAATGATTTCAAAAAAAGAGATATTTCTCTCAAATTTATGAAAATCCAGTGCAAATGTATACTTATTTAATGCAAGATTAAAAATATTTTCAGAAAACCCGATTCTTGTGTGTGGTAGATAGGAAGGGATTGGGCGTGGACCCATTATGGCCGGTAATTAGTCGAGCTGTCTCAGAATTAGTTATTTTGTTTTCAAGAGCTTGCATAATGTTTTTAGAAAAACACTGGAGTATATTTGAGAAATTTTAAAAGTATGTATCTTCTAAAAAATTGCATCGGCAGGTCTCATGAGACAAACTAGTGTCTTGGCACGAGGCCTTGACAAAATATTATTTGTGGTCTTGGCACGAGGCCTTGGATACATGGTTATGATTGTCTGGCATCATGCATTACATCATTATGAAAGTTGTTATTGATATTTCAAGTGATTATTAGACCAGTAGAATATCCATGTGAATAAGTAAATGGAATTATCTCATTTTACATTTTCCACATTATGTCGAAGTTAAAGTTTAAATGGATTTTGTTTTAGTTACACATTTCCATAAATGTTTATGTTTTTTTATGAAATCTTCCGCTATATTGTTATCCTTACTGCGCATCGGAGCTCATCCCTTTCAATGTTTTAATTTTTCCAGGATGTGAAGAAGTATTTTAGGAATGACCTGCAGGGATAGTCTGAAAGGGATATGAGTGTGGAAAATGGACACAATGTTATTGTAGTTTTTCACATTATTATGTAATGTAACATTTATGAATATATCTATTGTTTCCAAGGATACTAAACTAATTGGTCTGTCGAGACTTGATCTTTTGTGATCATGCCAATGTTACGAAGTAATGCACTGACTCTGGGTAGCTGGGGTCAGGGCGTTACAATAGATATATCAGGGGTGTCTGGGTCTTGTTTAGAGCCTAGATCCCTACTTATTGGAAAAATAAGTTGGGCAACATGGTTAGTAGAAAGTCTTCCACATAAGATGCATAGTTTCTACTAACCGTGTTGTGTATTTTAGAGGGAATTAATATTCCACATAGTTTGAGGAAATAGTGACACTAATGCCATATTCTATAGTTAGAGAACATAAATTTTTTAGCATATGCTAAAGGAATGGTTGGTTGATGGTTTTTCCAACCCTGCACCAAGAACATATGAAGGGTGAGAGGGGATAGATGCATATGGAATGGGTTTCTCATTGTTTTCCAAAAGGTTCCCTTGAACTGTGGGAGATCCCTATAAAGACAATGATGGATTCCTTTTTGGTTCACGGTTCACCCAACCAGCCAGCCAAATCATGTAACCTACTTAAAAAGGGTGAATGCACCATCCTTTCCCCAATCCATAAGTCAATTAATCACCCTCTATTCTTAAATTCTTCCAATGAAATATCCAATCTCCAATTTGAGCCTAAATGTTTTATTTTATCTAAATTATCTATATGATTTACAATTGTGAAGTCAATCATATCATTGGATTTTCAATTGTGAGTTCTTTATTCATATTATGTATATATTCATTTTTATTCATATCAGCAATGTACTTATGAGGAATCTAATATTTCTAATTTTATAGGAGTTCGTTTTTTCCTATGTGTCATTCTTATCTGGATCGAGTTAGGATTTGTTACTGAATTTGTGTTCTACCACATGTATAGGGTAGGGGTATATACCATACCTTTAATGTCTGTTGTTTTATATAATTTATCCAAATTTTTCTATTTTTCGTGAAATCACGGGTTTCCTATAAAATTAATAGGATGTGTTGAATACTTATTTTGGGACTCTTTTAAGTTCCCCACTAGGGACATTATATGGTTTTAGGTTATTCACCTCAAACAATTCCACCCTTAAGCTATATTTATATGTCTTCCATTATATACCACCTCATGGGTGTGTTTCCATGCACTAGAATTATTGGAATCCCTATTTTAATAAATAAGAATGTAATGAATGAATAGGTGAATTTATTTCCTCCTCTCAAGGTAATTACATGAATAGTAAATGGGAAATGAATTAGTTAAATGGTTCAAATAGAAAATAGTAAATTGGATGGATGAACTCACAGATTATTTATGTTTATTAAATGAGTTGTAATTTGTAGAATGATATGATTATCAATAGTAGTTGTCATGGAAATTTCTACACCTAATATTCTAATTCCATAAGATTCCATGGAAACTCATTCTCTTTGGATCATGATAATGGTTGTCGATTATTTGAACATTTCTACCCCTAATATCCTAATTCTATTGGATTTAATAGAAATATATACTCAATGGACTTGAAATGAACATAGTAGTGGATTCCTTGGTCATATCTACTTCATGGATCCCAATTCCAAATGATTTTATGGACTTTTCTTCCCCATGGATCAATATTATTTATAATTCATTAAACTATATATTTTGAATCCAACCATGTTTGTATCGTGATTTTATTAAGATACTCAATCTACTAGAACTGGATGACTTCATCACTTATAACATAGATCTGACCTATTTAGACTAGAAACATGATTTGACTGGATATGCTATTTTTAATATGTTTGTCTGTATACCTTGGATCCAACCCTTAGGGTAAGACTCTTGATTATAAGTCATAGGCCATTGTCGATTCATGGTATGATTTATTGTTAGCCCCCAATTCATGGTTTCTTGGTTATTATTTACAGGTATCCTTGTTTGGCTAGACATGATCTCATCTATAACTAAAACATTACTTTTATTAATGATATACATGTTATATATTTAACACTACTTCATTGTTTATACATAGAATGGTCGTGTTATAAAAACCATTGGTTGTGGCCTATTGAGTCTTATATCACTCCCTATCTAGGCCTCCATTGGGTACCCAACATACATCATGGATGCAGGTTGGGAATGGGAAAAATTCACAATTCATGATGCTTGATTTCATTCCATTTAGGAGAATTGGGGTCATAAGACAAATCTATTCTAATGATTCTAGCTTGATATAGTTCATTTTTGGTCTTTTATCAATTTTGATACATGTACTATATGGGATTCATGTTTATAAGTATTTTCATCCTTTTGGTATAGACAATTGACTTGACCATAATATTTTACAAGAAAATACTTTCATTTTTATTATTGTTACAAATTTTTGGATGCTTTCTTATATATAAGATTTATATTATGCTTAAAATGAATTATTAAATTGTGATACTACTGTGTTACTCAAATATTGAGGGTATAGTCTCCCTACTAAACCACCATAGACTCTCACTACTAGTCAAAAACCTCATGTATATGGGAAGGCGCACATGTGGCCATGTGACCCACAAGTTCCGGGAATTGTTTAGTGGATCCTAGGTCAGGATGTCAAAATACTATAACACATTGATGTTCCTAAGACATGAATAATACTATAATTAAATAATATGATCCATGAGAGCATAAAATAGACATAATACATAATTTTTTAGCTTAAAATTAATTATAGAAAATAATTTACATTTTAGTGAAGGCCTAATTTTGTGGACTTCTTAATTGATTGCTTTAAGTACCCAATCCATCGTAGTATTAATGGTTCACTACCATGGAAATCATAATGGGTGGAATCACTTATTGAACTAGTTTCACTCTCCATTCAAGTCCTGTTCATATTATGAGATGTCTATCATCACCTAATTCATTGGAGAGATATATAATTTTTGAACCATCCATAAAATCATGAAAATCAAATATATGACTTGAAAAATACCAAAAAACATTCATCATATCATTAAAAAATGAATTAAAATAAGTATCATAAACATTACATCAGTATATAACAAATGGAACAGAAATGGGTTTAATTATCATTTCCTCAATTCATCATAACACAAATCATGAAAAATGAATAGGTTTCATAAACATGCTTTTAATAGAATCATAAACCATCGAGGGATAGAATAATGATCATATCATTGGATCATATACTTGTAAAACATAATTATCATGAAAATTATTCATCATAGATTAGAATTTCATTAAAAGATCACTTGGAAAAATCCCTTTGAAAATACCCTTTTGTCCTAGAAGTCACAAACATTATATCTAAAAATATAAAAAAAAAGTAATTTATTTTTGAAAAAACCAATAAAATAAATAAATTAATCCAATATAAATTGACTGTTAATGATGGAATAAAATTATATACATGCAATACAGGTTCAAATAATCATGTTTTCAATATTTTGTAAAAAAGTAAAAAGCACCTCATTCAGTAAATGACAGAAAGATTACTCTTTAAATAGTTTTTTAATATAAAAAATTATAATATATGGCTTCAAAAAAACAAATAATATTATTTAAATAATTATTGGTAATAACTCCATGAAAACATTTTTATGAATAAAAAATGATTTTTTATCGAATAGATAAATAAATACGGATTTACTTAAAAAATATTCACTATGTAAAGTGAGTACTTAATGAGAATAAAATGAAAAAAATGTAATATATGGAAATAAAAAATATAGAATAAATTCATTATTTTCTTGAAAAATAGATAACATGATTTCATCATCAAAAATAAAATAATGGATAATCTTGATAAACTATGATAGTGTATCTGAAAATCCTGACCACATTTGTAAAATTTCAATCAAAATACTAAAAACAAAGTACCTTATATAGATGGTTAATTCAATAAAATTTAAAAAATAACCATTCTAATTATTATTAATGGGTATTTTATGCTACACATAAAATAAATAAGAGGTGAGAATAAAACGTCTCATAGAAATAAAAGTGTGATAAAGATCCCTTACATCAGGTATGACATCATTCACATGTGTATAAAGAACCTAGAAAATAAATAAATATTTTTTAGAAATATATTAAAAAAATAATCAGATATATAATTCTATATATGATTACATGAAACCCTTTTATCACCCTTTAATTAATAATAATTTATTAAAATTACTATTTTAGGCGATAAGTGCATCATTTTTCAGTAATGTTTTGGTTCAGTGGTTATTATTCCTTTAACATTGATCAAAGTTATATAATATAAATTTCATTAATAATGATATAATTATATTATATATTCATTATATGCATATTGAGGGCCATAGATATAGGTTAGATATTGAAAACATAATTATAGTGTATAGGGACATGTATGTCATATGTTCTGATGACGAATGTTTTCATGTTTGGATGGATGAAATGAAATAAAGGTAAATAATAATTAAACCTTATAAAACAAATATAATATTATATATATCATATATATTAGAAATATCATCCTTATTACCATCCATGTAATGGGGTAATGAAAAATGGAATAGAAATCTTTGTGAAGGTGGAAGTCCACATGTACGAACAATCGATGTTATCTTATTCCGATTAATTCTATGTTAAGAAGTTAGATATGATATTAGAAATATAGATTCATAATTAAATCATAAATATCATATAAATACATTAAATCAATCATTATATACTTATTTTGGATGTGGGGGTGCAAAATGAATTATATCAGTTCGTGAGGTGGTTGTACTCTACACAAACAATCTATAGGTTTTCCCCATTTGATTGAAAAGGGTGTTGAAATATGTCATAAAATTAAAATAAAATCATTAAATTATATGAAAGATACATTTTTAATAATTTCATAATAGTATAAAGATATTTTATGGAGGTAGAATAAGAAATAAAATGAAAATCTCACTTACGAATGATAACTCTTCTTCTAAAAACCACTTTAGGTTTGAATCAAAAACCATCATATACTTATATCATAATCCAACCCGAGTATATAATAAATTTTAATGGAATTATATAATGGATATGATAATGTAATGGATGAAACAAAATGAATTAGATGTGTGAATAAAAGACGGTTGGAGGATACCTTTTATATGTGATAAAGAGTGAAACCTTTTTAAAAACATAAAACTATTCATTAAAGAGAAGTCTCTATTAGACCAGGTACCTCAAAAAATGATAAATACAGAATTATAGGGATGATAGGTTCATGAATAACCACAAAAAGTAAAAATTAAACTACATTTAAACATTCTATTCAATTTACCTCCAAGGTTAATCACATTTTCCTTTTTATTTTTTCACCGCTGTTAATAGTTTCTTTACATATGTAATTTATTATTTAAGAATAAAAATGGTCTTATTAGATAATTTATACGTGTGAACTCAGTATATGAAATACAATTAATCAAATAATAATATTATGTGTCCAAAACATATTTTAACACATGTGCGTGTAAATTGAAAAATATTGTTTTAATAAAAACCATTGTAATTAATATTATACAGTTTTTTGTGTTGGTTATTCCAAAAAAATATTGTTATTATTTTTAAGTAATATTAATTGTGTTTATTGTAATTATTGACTCCATTATTTAAAAATCTACTCATAAAAGTTGCTGAAATTAGTTTTAAATTAAACATGAAAATATGATGATAAGATTTTTTCAAAAGAAAAAGGTTTTTTATGAATACATTATTTTTATATAAAAATAAAAAATAAAAAAGATTCGAATGATAAAAATTTGATTAATACTTATATATTTAAATTAATTTTACATTTAAACATTTTAAAATAAATTGAATTATAAAAATTCTGTAAATGAAAAAAAGTTTTTTAATTATATTCACATTCATTAATTATTAATTTAGATATTAATTTTTTTACGTAAAATTCTCAACAATTTACTCTAAGATAATATTTATTTTTGGATTTACAAAATTATGTAAATATTTTCAAATAACGTTTCTAAAAATGGTAAAAAATTAAGATTAAAATAATTGTAAAAAAAAATTGTGATACATTTTCTTAAAACAATACAGTTTTTAAATATAAAATTCGATTTATAATTATCCAATGATTTAAGAAACCCATTAGATGACAGATAATTTTTTTAATGAATATATATTATATACATTTTTAAATTCATTCACATATTTTTATTCATCTAATTTATTAATATAAACACACATTGCGTGAATAAAATAGTTTTTTTAATTTATCCTTTATTTTTAATTGGTTTTTTATTTTAATTTCATTGAAATTGAAATCCATTGATTCCATTTTATGCATGTGTAAACTATATATTTTTTTAATTTTGATAGTCCTATTTTTTACCACCAATATAATGTCTTGTATATAACTATAACCTTAAATAATAATATTTTAATAGTATATCATGGTTTATTTTAACATAGTGTTGTGTATAAGGAAATTTAATGATTAAATTATATTTATATGAAAAAAATAATATAATAAAATCTAGGGATGTTACAAAATATTTTAACGGGCACACCCCTTCATAAAATTTCAATATTTCTATATAGTGTGAATTTGATGATTTTTCCCCTAAATACTTTTTTCTAATCAATTTAATTTGACTCTTAAAAAGGATTATATAACCCGTGAAAATTTAATAGTACTAAATGAAATATAATTTTCCTTAAAATATACACATTATATAGCATAGATAAATTATTCTCCCCTCAATCCAATACTTATCAAGGCTTCTATAACAACTTTGAAACACCTTGAATTACATTGAAAACTACTAGAATATTTCCAAAAACAACACATTCATTTCCAATGTCCTACATTAAATAAATATTAAATTTGGACTATTTATATATATTTCCATGTGGGAGAGGGATGAGGATTAAACCAATGGGGTTATTGGGATTGTGAGTCTCCTTAACTGGTAATCAATTAATATACTCTATTATATGACCACTACCTCAATAATTCAACATCACATCATACTTCTCAATAATTAATAAATTTGTTCTATTCCATATAAAAACAAACTTCATTCTCAATGGTCCTTTGATGGTTTATCACTATATTTAAAAAATATCAAATCAGTAAACACAACATTTTTATGTTATTTATAATCCATCATATCAATATCCCAAAAACCATTGTAAAATTTAACCATAACATTAGAAATACTAGTCACAGACATGAGGATAAGCTCACAATTCATCTGATATAAATTATTCTCCATCGATTATGTCCATTTAGGTATTATAAGAATATAGAAATATCTTATTCAGTATTTTAATTCAATTTCAATGGAAAAAACTCCATTTATTTTTCTCATCAATATGAGTATGATTTTATTTATATTCTTTAGTCTCATCCACCACCAACCATATTAGATATATATAAACATTATTCCACTTTTATATATGGAATCAAATATAACTTAATAAACTACCCATATTAATCCAATGGGCCTTTTAAATATCCACCTTTTAATTTCTTTCAATAATTATTATAATATTTAATGTGAATTCATCCACATATGTATTGAAAAATATGAAATGATGTTACATTGATGTAATAACCAACTGGTCTCTTTCATATTTGTAATTGAAATTCCCATTTTCTGGACTTTTTTCACTCCTTTATAGGGGTGAAATCGTTTTTTTCTTGAGAGACTGATGAAATCAAATTTTACATTTAATTATTCCAAAAGTTAACTAATACAATGTCAATGTGAGAAGTTCCAAAATATAATACAAAAATTATTATCTTAAAATAGACCACAACCCTTATAACTATGAATCATATGAAACTCACTCAGTTTCACATTACATGGGTGGTTTAAATATATTTCTCTATAAAATTATATCCTCACACACTTATTCAACAAATAAATTACAATCCTTCATATTAAAAGGTGTATTAAATACCATTTTAGACAAAATTTTAACTTAAAAATATCTATCTTTTAATACATCACATGTTATACTGTCTAAAACAAATATGGTAATGTGATCATCATACCTCAAACAAAAAAAATTCTTGAAATCTCAAGTATCACAATAAATAATAACTCTATAGTAGTTTCTCATATTTTCTGAATACCCTAAAGAGATCCATTTCATCAACCATAATTGTGTTCATTCCTCCTAGGAATGTAATCAAAGTATATTCAATGATATATCACATATGATTTTTTCAAGGATTGAGAAATAAAAAATAATATTAGAAAACTAATTATTCATTATATATAGTTTTTGCAACATTCATTCAGTTCAATTTTTCTATTTCACCATCAATTACATACATAGAAAGATGGAATCAATATACATGGGAATAAGTGTGATTTTTAAATCACTATAATGATAGGAATAGGGTTGGGATTTTCTCTTCAAACTTTATAATAGTTTCTTTTCTTATCTAACTTTGTGAAAATTTCTCATTCATTACATTACATCAACCATATAGATTTATATATACTTGGGAAACACATGGTTTCTGTTCTTTTCATATTTCTATATATGTAAAATATTTTTTTAACCATATCTAACAAGTCATTTGATTTTTCTTATGCTTTCTCTATCATTCTTATAATTTTCAATTAGTCTATAAATGAAATCGTTCATTCATTTTTAACATTTATATATTTATTTCCTTCTATATATAACTCCATTGACTCTTTTCATTTGTTTCTTATAACCTCATTTTTTCCATAAATCCATGTCATGAATTTTCTAGGGGTATATCCTGTAACACCACACATTTATTTCATTAAACATGTTGAATTTCATGTTTCACATGAAAAAAATTAACCCTGAAATATTTATGAAGTTAAAATATTAAAATTAATGATAATAATTTTTAAATTATGGCAATTTAATATAAAGCATCAAAAAGAAAACTATAAGAATAATAAAATCATAAAAAAAGAGCATATCATAAACATGAAATCTAAATCCTCATTGTTTGAATGAAATATCATACCTCTAATTACAAGTATGTAATGTTGTGAAAAAAATTAAAGATTAAACATATATTTTGGGAATGAAATAAATAAACAACAAAAATTATTCTACAGATATTGGTAAGGCCATTTTAAGGAATTTAATGCGACTGTTATATATATGGTTACTAAAAAAATTACAATCGGATATATTAGTGTTCAATATATTGGAATCTAATAGGCACATTAATTTTTTTTATATGTATTATAGAATTAAACGTAACCTAATTCCCAAATAGTAAATAATTTAATAATGGGATAAAAATTAACTATAAAATTATGGATTTTTTATATTACATGTTATTATTGTTATAATTATTCTTTATAAAGATTGATTTATTGTGTAAAATATTAAAATAAGTATTATAATATTTCGTTACTATATATAATGCTTATATGATATATAATTATAATGGGATAGCCATGAAATCATTTAATGATAAAAATGATATATTTTTCAAGGTATTATATTTAATATATTGTATAATTATATTGTAATAGATAAAATTGATCCCTTTAAAATGAATATTCCAATAAAAATTAATGAATAATTATAATATATATATATAGTCATTATTTTACTAACGAATATGTTGTAATATTAACAATGCTTAATGTTTAACATGCCATTTTTCTATACTTTTTAACATTATATTTAATGTTATTATTTATAATTTATCTTTATAATATTTTGAAATAGAAATAGATTATATTTTTTCTAATATTTTAATGAAAATATCAAAAAACAATTGTAATTCATTTCATTTTTATGTATCAGAATAAGTTACCTTTTTTAATAGTGCATGAAATTAGTAAATCATAAATCATTTAAATAGAGTATATAGTTTAAATGATTTATAAAACTTATACAAATAAAAAAAAAGAATATAACTGAATAAATATAAATCTAAATTTTATTTCCCCACTTATATGGAAAATTTTCATTTTAAACTAACCTTCCTGAAAAATTATTTAATGATAATATAGGGGGAAACCATTCAAAACACTTCTTTAAGAAGACATCAACACCACCCATTAAAATTATACCATATCATTTTTTCATATCTCGAACAAATACACATTTTTTATTCCATTGTTATTCAAAGAAACATTTTTCTTCTATTCTATTCAATCATTCCTGAGTACTTCATTTTGAAAGACCATGTTTCAAGAGAGAGTGTGTTCATAAAATTATATATATATATATATATATATGTGTGATTATATAAATATTTTAATTTAACTCTCCTATAAACTATTCCTAAATAAAATTATCCAATATCCTTAAAATTTATTAAAATCATTATTCTTAAATTAAAATGATATTACTATTATATAACTCAATACTCATACTCATATAATTATTATAACATTCTTTTGTTTAGCTTTTTTCAACCACGTACCTGAAAGATGTTATACAATATTGATAATATTAATTAGGAATAATCATTAGGACATTAATTCTAGTAATACATGATATTAATGAGTATGTAATTTTGTTATCATGGTTATATAATGTTGAAAAAAATGAATAATCTTTATAATGAAGAATTTTGTTTTTGTTAAATTACACTAAACATGATAATAATGGATTCAATTATATAGAACCACATCCATACCTCATAGTAAATAGACCTGGGAATATATAAACAAAGGAAACATAATAATTAAAATACATTGAATAATATATGAATGGTGATATTTTCCTAAATACATTTATATAGTCATCTCCAATATCATTCAAGAATGAGATAATAAAAATTAATAACATATGATGATAAATATAATAATTAATAATTTATTTTTTATAACTAAATATAATTTACTATTGTTGAGTGGAAAAGATTTTAATATTTTTTTAAATATTTTAGATTTATATCGTTATTTTATTAGATGTTAAATAGCATTCATAGAATACGGGATTAAATATAAGGGATTCACTTCTCAATTTACCTTTATTAATATATTGTTACAATTCACAACTTACATTATCTTTTTGGGTGTATATACTTTCCCATGAATTTTTTTTTCATAAATTTAAATAAAATTTAATTAATTTTTAAATCCATATCAATTTATCTCCTTTATGGTATATTGATACAAATGTTACCAACTTTATAAATAATTTTTTCCATTATCTATTTTAAATCTAAATTGTGTATGACTAAATTTTCTATTTGATAAATAATTATGTTTTTATCTCAAAATACAAATATATTTTTTCAACTCCACTAATTTTTTCTATGGATTATATATACTTTTTTTACTATTTCACTATAATTTAGATGGAAACTCAACCAAATTTTTTCCTTAAAGTGGTTCCAAACACATCTCATCCTTTTAGTTAGGAATAATTCTCCACCATTTCAAAATGAATTGTATTTTTTTATAAATATCCATAATAATAATTGTTTTTGTTATTAAGGTACTTTCTGATTGATTATTAAATTCTCTATAAAATGATGAGTGAAATATCATTTCACATTTTTCACGTGAGTAATATTCTATAAACATTAATTACAATATCTGGCCCATAATTTTTTAAGGATTTTCACAGGACAAAATTTTGTTATAATATAATTAATATTACGATATAAACCTTAATTTCTACGTTTTCTTGTTTTTCTAACAAAATTTCTTTTTGATTTTTTCTATAAATAAATTATTCAAAAATAAGAAATATTTTGATATATAAATCTTATTTATTATTATTCTTCAAAAGTAATATTCTAATTATATTATAAGGATTTTTAAATTAAGGTCATCATCCTTTAATAATTATTATGCTTGATTGTGGATATTATTTAATGATACCATACAACTATTTTCATTGGATGTATTATAATCATATTTTTTGGAAATATTCATGAAACCCGATTATTTTTCATTTATTAACTTATCTATGATGATATTAGGAATTATTTCAAATTCATATAGAACACATATATATTTATTATCATTATGGGTGGGGTTGGTTTCATATATTCCTATAATTCATTGGGAAATGTTTTTTATATTAGGAGATCAGGATGAGACATGGGTGGTTATCCCATGTCCAAAATGTTATGGGGGTGTGGGTTGTTAGCCTATGTTTTATATATCATGGACACATTATCAACTTACCCAATTATTATATGAATTTATTAGTGAAAGTCATTGAAATATGATTTTATATTAAGGATTTTTTATACCATGTTATTATGTTGTGTAATTTATATTTATAATATTCTGGTGATTTATGATTATTGAATCATATTTTCACAGTGAAATGACTCATGTATTATATTGAGTCTAAAGATTTATATTATGATTCATTATTAATGATCCTTGTTTTATTAGTTAATATTCCATTATTTTATATTTATATATTTGTATTATGTTCTTGTACCAAAATGTTTATCTTTTTATGAAATATGATCATCATTTTGTGTCTCTAATGTTCACCGCACACATAGCATCTGATCTCACATTTTCATATTTTCAAATTTAACTAGATTTTTTAGAAGAGTATTCACCTTGATATATATGTAAGGGTATCACATGTGAATATGTTTTTGAAATATATTTTATAATAATTGTAATTTAAAGACTTAGAAATTTCAAGGAAATTTTTTTCCTAAATACTTTGGAATTTTACGAGTCTGTGGCTTCTGACAGAACTTGATTCTGAGGCTCGGTGTGGTCAGAATCAATTTTTGAAGTTTTTCTCAAGTATGTTCAGTAAACGAACAAGCGGTTTTTTCTCTCTTCTGAACCGGTGCACAAAATTGAAATATGTGGGCGCCGATGAATTCACAACATTGGTAATTGCATAATGGGGCCTTTACCATAGTTAAATTTGTGCGGGAGGAGAAGTTAAAAATTGTGGAATAAATAAGAAGTTAAAAAAATGTGGAACAATTTTTATTCTATATCTAAGTGGTTATATCCTACATGGGGGAGTTGGGGTGGGCCCCTAACAACCCATGTGAGGATATTTTTGAGGTGGGTCCCACATGAGCCCCAACCCTTCACGTTCCATAAAACTCCTTAACCCCCCCCCTAAACTTGTTAACTTCTCTTTAATGAGGAATCTTCTTCTCCCTCTCTCACACCATTAAAACTTGACAACCTATCACTTAATTAATTAGAGAACTCATGGTTTAATTAATTAAGTGAATTGGAATTTGAATTTTGTAAATTTGAATTCATGGCATGATTTAATAAAATAAGAAGAAGCCTTATTTTATTTTTTGTTGGCTTGTTGGGTTGAGTTTTGGGGAGAGATCTCTTGAGTTTTGAAAAACGCTTCATCTCCTTTGATGAAGAATACCAACTCTCCGATGAAGAACTTTGACTCGGTGAGCCCGAATTATCCATCCTCTTCTTCCTCCACGACAAAGGAGGAGACACCGACACGAGAACTCACCAGCAAAATTACGCATTGTTTTCTTCTCTCCGTGATAAAAAGGGGAGGCGACGCATCCTCCTCGGACGATATCTGTTGACGTCTGCGAATACTTATCTCACGACGCCGTCAACCGCGATTCTGAAGTTCGACATAGATTATTGATTTAGGGGTTTAGTCTTGAAAGTTGATGTTTATGTACCTCGTACTTGTTGGAAATCGTGGTTTAAATAAGGCCGATTGTTATCATTTTACGTGGAGGGTGCGGGCCGAACGAACACGGCCAGACAACCCTCTGTTGTTCTCGTTTAATTATTATAGAATCGGTAATAAAAGGTGGAGGAGGCACAATGCCATCGCACCATGACCGGAATGCGACAATAGAGGAATGACATTGTCGCGCCATGCCAGGGATGTAGAGAAGGAGGCCGACGTCGTCGTGCCGGTTGTGCGGGAAGAACCACAACCCACTACACAGGCCGCTTCGGCGGAAGAATCGGCCGGCCCATCGGCCGGCCCGGCGAAGAGGAGCCACGGTGCCAGGAAGGCACCACACTAGGGGACAGGCCGGCCCGTCAGCCGGCCAGGTGGAGATGGACCGCGGTGCCAGGAGGGAGTCGTGCTGGAAGACCGGCGGCACTCCCATGCGGGCCGCGTGCGCAGAAGACCGGCTGGTCTAGCCGGACGGTTTGGGGAAGGGCGGCGTTTCCCGGCACCACCGGTGCAGAACCCCCCCCCCCCCTTGGAACCCGCTGGTCTTTGGCCAAGCCGCTCGGCCAGCCAGCCAAGCCAGCCGGGCCATGCTGGGTCGCTCCAGGTCGGGCCGAGTCGGGCCGCACCCCGCCGGGCCGGGTCGCGCCACTTCGGGTCAGGCTGAGCCACTACGGACTAGGTCATGCCCCTTCGGGATGAGTATTGTATTTCTTCGGACTGCTCTGACACCCTTGCTGGGTCAGACTCATCAAACTGGGTCAAACCGACCGGTCAGTCGACTGGGCTAAACAGGTTTGGCCCATTATTCACTTAAGCGTGAATAACTAAAGGACCGCACGTCCAATCGACGCACCGTCTGTGGCATTGGGACTATTGCGATGAGACGGTCCTTTTGCGAAACTCTAAGTGAGTTTCGGATGAATTTGGATATCATTCGGGTTAGAAATGAATGTATTTCTAACCGGGCCCCTAGGACAAAAAGAACCATTATCTCTTAGACTATGCGTCTGATTGACGCACCGTCTGTTGCGTTGAGTTCTTTTGACGAGACAGAAGTTTGGGATACATCAACTCTGGACTTCGGGATAGTTGACGTATCTGCCCCCTTGGCTCGAGGTACAAACCCTCCTAGAATCGAGTGTGCTGTGTGCCGAAACCTAGTGCTGGCTACGACTACAACGACGATGACGACTGTATTTGGATCCTACATGGGTTCGGCAGCGAGGAAGAATTTACTTGGATCCTCCGCGGGTTCGGCAGCGATGACGACTGTATTTGGATCCTACGGGGGTTCGGAAGCTATGGTTTCTTTACTTGGATCATATGTGGATTCGGAAGCGACGACTTCTGTACTTGGATCCTACGTGGGTTCGGCAGCGAAGACTTCTGTACATGTATCCTACGTGGGTTCGGCAGGAAAGATAATTCATAGGCTACATCTATCATCTCCACCCCTCTTCGTGAGTAGTATAACTATGTGAGCTGATCCTTGAATTTCAATCATTATCATCAATGTGATTGACTTGATTTCCTGTGTGGACTAGGTTTTCCTTTCCTGTGTGGACTGGGTTGTGCTTTCCTATGTGGACTGGGTTGTTCTTGGGTTCGTGAGTTGGAGCCGAACTGGAATTGATGACATAGGTATATGTATGGGCATATACCTAAGTAGAGTTGGTTGATACTTTGTTTTTTGTATCTTTACTTGGTAGTTTATCCATTGTGGATTCGGGGAGACCTTCGGGGGTCTCGGGGTCCCTACTGAGTATCATATACTCACCCCTGCACGGGCTATAACCGCACTACGTTGTATTGGATGCAGATGACACACAACACTGATCAAGGTGGAGTCCTATGGTGTAAAGACACGTAAAATTCAAGGAAAATTTTTTCTTAATTTTCTTTGTGATTTTACAGGAATGCAGTTTATGACGGCAGCTGATTCCGAGGCCCGGTGTGCCCGAAATAATTTACCGAAGTTTAGCTCGGGTACGTTCAGTGAACGAGCGAGTGGGTTTTTCTAACTTTTGAACCGGTGCTCGAAATCAAAATCTGAGGACACCAATGGAACCTCAACGCCGATAATTGCTTAATAAGACCTTTACTGGGGTTGCATTTGCTTGGGAGGAGTAATTACAAATTGTGGAAGGTAAAATAAAACTGAGCTATAAATTTATTTCTTTTAAGGTGGTTTTATCCTTTGAGTGGAACTTGGGAAACTACCTATAAGAGGTTAAGAGGGTGGTGGGGCCCACACGAACTCAACCTCTCCATATTCTCTAAACCCCCATAACTCTTCCCCTTTAAACCCCCATGTATTAAATAATGTGACTTCCTTCACATTAATGCATGCTATTTATTTTGGGAGTTAAGCATTTGAATTTGAATATTCAAATGCATGGAAAGTTATAATAAATTAATAATAACACTTATTTTATTTGGTGGTTATTTCGTGTGGTTGGGTTTTGGAGAGAGGGAGAAATCTTCCTCTGAAGAAGTTCATCTTCCACATTAAAGAACGCGAAGAACGCCACACTCCGACGAAGAACTCCATCACCAAAGGAAGACCACGTGTCTTTATACTCCTCTCCATAGCCGGTGTGATACGCCGCTACACCTCAGACGATCTTAATCAAGCGTGTACGGAACCCTCTTTCGCGACGCCTTCTTCCGCGACGAGCCTTTGTTCAACAACGCTCGAGGTACGGGTTTTACTGTTGTTGTAATTCGTGAAATCTTCTGTCGTCATTCCTCGATTTAAATTGGACCGCTTGCTATCGATTAAAGGGAGGGGGCCGAACCGCACAAACACGGCCGACCCTCCTCCCTTATCTTTGTGTTGTTGCGGTTCGAAGGAAAGTTACGCGGTGCCGTCGCACCGCCCGGGATCATGCGGTAAGGATGTGCGGCGCCGTCGTGTCGTGCCATTGAAGTCGAAGAAGGTCGCGGTGCCGTCGCGCCATGCCAGAGAATCATGAAAACACCATGGCTAGAGCGGGGTCATGGCGGAGGGGCACAACGCCATCGCACCGTGCCAGACAGACCAAGGCCATGGCTTTAGGCCGCGTCGGAGCAGGGAGCGGCGACCGGTTTCCGGCCGCCAGCGTCGGAGCAGGGGGACCGGACTAGCCGGTCCCGTGGCGGCAGCAGCCGGCCGACCGGAGCGGGCTAGCTGGTCATGGGAGAAGCCGGGGGTTCATAACCCCCAGCTGGACGAACAGTAGAGGCCCCCACGTGGGGGGCCGCGTTTATTGGAACAGGGGGCAGCCACCCCCCCCCCCCCTTGACCGCCCAGCTCGGTTAGACCGAGCTGGCCAGCGGACCGCCAGAGCGCCGGGCCGGGCTACCCAGGCCGGGCTGGGCCACGCCCAAGCGGGCCGGACCCGAACCCGATTCGGGTTGACCTGGTTCTGGCCGATCCAGGGGGTCTCGGGCTAGGTCGGTCTGAGCCCAAAACCCCCATTTTCGGACCTCTTCTGGTCCTTTTCCCATAACATGGGCTACGGACCTCCGATCGATGCACTGTTAGCTGCAATGTGATCCCTGGATCGAGACGGTCATTTTGGTATATTACAGTCAATGTTTCTAAGAACTTTGGGTTCATCCGGGTTGGTTCATCACGAAACCAACTGGGCCCTCGGAGCGGAAATGCTTATAACTTGAGCTCCGAACGTCCGATTGACATGCCATCAACTTTGTTGGATTCCTCTTAGTGAGACGGACCTTTAGGCTTACTCAGATTGAGGTTTGGATGTAGTTGGAGTACAGTCGGGTTGGTTTGACTTAAAAACCAACCGGGCTGCTCGGACGAAAAAGCCAATAACTCACAGACCGGACGTCCAATTGACGTGCCGTCTGTGACGTTGAGTTCCTGTTGACGATACAGAACTCTTGGATACATAAACTCCACAATTCGTGTTAGTTGATGTATAATCCCTTCGTCTCATGGTGCGGACCCTCCCGAACGAGCTTGCTGTGTGCGGGAACCCAAGAGATGGTTGTGACTTCGACGACGATGAAGACAGTACGGGAATCGTTCATGGGTTCAACGGCGATGACTACAGCACTCATCAATCCTCCGTGGATTAGGGCTACCGATCCTGTGTGGGTCAGATCCTGTGTCGGTCAGCGCTCAGCGGTCCTGTGTGGGCCAATGCCTACCGATCCTGTGTGGGTCAGAACTTGTGTGGGTCATTGCGGGGGTTAGAACCTATCGATCCTATGTGGGTCATTATGGGGGTTATTACCTATTGATCCTATGTGGTTCATTGCGGGGGTTAGTACCTATCGATCCTATGTGGGTCATTATGGGGGTTAGTACCTATCAATCATGTGTGGGTCTGACGGCTTAGATGAATCAGTGGCTACATCTGATCATCTCTATCGTCTTATGAAGAAGTATTCCTCTGTGAGCTGAATCTTGAATTTCAATCATTATCTTCGATAAGACTGACTGACTTTCCTATGTCGATTGTGTGGTGTTATCCTGTGTGGACATGATCGAACTTATGTTTGGATGTTGGAGCCAAACTAGAATTGATGACTTAGGTATATGTATGGGCATATACCTAAGTAGTGTTGGATGTTACTTTGTGATTGTATCTTTCCTTTTTGGATTATCCTTTGTGGATTCTGGGAGACCTTCGGGGGTCTCGTGGTCCCTAATGAGTAGAGTATACTCACCCCTTCACGGGATATGCCTGTACTACGTTGTGTTGGATGCAGATGACAGACAACGATGATTGTTGTAGAGGCTAGTGGAGTAGTCGGTACCTGGAGGTGGACCATTGGGAGGGATGTATACGGAGCGGACAGGCTGGACCCGAGGAGCTGTGGAGGATATCTGTACCAACCCTTTAGGTGGGACGTCCAGTGGATGACCCGATATTGCAGTTTTACCTTTCAGTTGGTGTACTCCATTTTTCAGTTATACTTTACTTTCAGTTTGGGTTTGTATTCTGGCCCACTTACATTTCCGCACATACTATTGTACCCATTTTTACTTAGTGTTTACTTCTTCTTGCTTACTCTGTGTGTTTGTTTACTTTACAAGGCAATGCCTTCTCCCTTTTATCAGGATTTTTTCCTTAGTGCTAGTCGCCAGCCCCTGGCCTATGGAAGGAGGGCTTGGGGTAGTCACGACACGGGCCCCGAGGATGGGTCGTGACAAATTGGTATCAGAGGAGTTCAGTTCTACCAAAGAACTCAGGAATCTGATCTTTTTCTATGTGAGGCAATAGTGTTAAGAGTATTGAGTGTGGTTATTAGTCCAGGGAGTCCAGTGTTGGTGTGGCGGACGATGTATCTGTACACCAGGACCCTGACTTCTGATTTCCGACTTAGTGCACGAAAACATTGATCGCATGTGTTTCATGTTTTCTTTGTGATTACTTTGTGTCAGCTCACCATGTATACTGTTTGACCGTGGTGTACCGGTTTCTTTTCAGGATGGCCCCACGACGACAGCCATCTAGGGTTCCGAGTTTTGTACGTGACGACAGCCTACCGAGCGACGAGGCCTCGGTACAGGGCCCTTTGATAGCAGAGGCACTGGCGGTACCTCTACCCACCGAGCCACCGATGTTACCAGCCCTAGCTACTGAGAGTGCACATCGCCTTAGTGCACTGCATGAGTTCCAACGTCAGCGACTGCCCAGGTTCCGTGGAGAGATGAACCCTTAGGCCGTTGAGGATTGGATACAGGAAGTTGTACGAGTTTTCCATTTGGTAGGGACACCAGTAGACCTCATGGTGATCCTTGCAGCGAGTCTCCTGCACGTGGCAGCAGGAAGATGGTGGAGTTTGATGCTCTAGGTGAACGACGAGGCATCACTCCTCTAGACGGACATTGAGAGCCTCTTCCACTCGGAGTTCGTCCCAGCCACCCTCCGTGCGGTGTGCATCCAACAGCTTCTACAGCTGCGGTAGGGCAGCTTGACGGTCTCCCAGTACTCGACAACATTTACATACCTGTCGCGCTATTCGACGGACATGGTACGAGACCCATTCTTCCGGGCCTGGACCATCGAGTAGGGATTGAGGCATGATATCAGGGAATCGCTTATATACCTTAGCATTCAGACACAGGAAGGGGTACTAGAGAGAGCCCTTCTCATCGAGAGATTCCTTGCTGAGCCTACATCAGCAGCGAGACGTAAATCAGGGCAGCACATAGCAGAGTCTTCTGCAGCAGGCAGTCGAGGGATGACACATGGGTCCAGGCAGACCAGACCCTCAGGCAGATGAACTTAGGACAGTGGCTCAAAGATGTGGGCACACAGCGCAGAGCCAGTCTTACGAGAGGCAGACAGTGCTACACATGCGGCGGGTAGGGCCACATGGCTCGTGAGTGCCCGACCCGCCACGCTGAGGGAGCAGCAGACGGTTGAGAGACCACACATGCAGAGGCATAGGGTCGACTGTGGTAGTCCGCAGGGAGCAAGCAGACGAGGCAGAGGAGCTGGCCGAGCAGCAGGTGGTGGGCGACACTTTCAGGCTCTACCACCACCACCACCAGGAGGTCCACCCCGACCACAGGGAGCTGGCATGTAGAGACAGGCACAGCTCCAGGAAGCGGAGGCCTATGACCACGGTGCACCCGAGATGATTCGAGGTACTATCTGTGTCTAGTCCACCCATTCTGTAGTTCTTATAGACACAAGAGCGAGTCATTCTTTCATAGCTTCTTCTCTTGTTCGGAACTCGGAGATTCCGACGGTGCCGTTGGCTCGATCCATACGGCTAGAGACTCCTACGAGAGCAGACTCGATGATTACGCACTGGTTCCGGCAGTGTAAGATCACTCTAGGGGGCAAGAGCTTCGGCTGGGATCTTCTTGTAGCAGCGTCGAGGCCTTACAACGTCATCTTGGGCATGGATTGGTTATCTACAGTCCATGCTCGGATTGACTGTATTAGGCACAAGGTGCGGTGTATACGCACCGACCGGAGAAGGTTCACCTTCACCGGGTAGAAGGGAGCCTTTTCAGCACATGATAGACTCACACAGAGGAGAGGACATCCCATCACTCATCCGTTGGCTAGCCTCATCCTTGGATTAGTTGACATGCGGAGTCCTGTTTTTCCTGTAGTAGTGGATAAGTATCTGTACTTTTTCCCCGATGACATCCCAGGGCTACCTCCTCTCAGAGAGGTAGACATCTATATTGAGCTGTACCCCAAGACAGCCCTGATATCCACTCCAGCATATCAGATGGCCCCCGCTGAGCTTCGAGAGCTACGAGTACAGTTGGAGGACTTGCAGGGCAAGGGATTAATCCGACCTAGTGTTTCAACCTGGGCTTCCCTGATATTGTTCACCAAGAAGGCAGACGGGAGCTTGCGACTTTGTGTTGACTATCGTTTCCTGAACTTGGTGACCGTGAGGAACAAGTATTCACTACCTAGGATTGATGACCTCTTCGATCAGCTGAAGGGAGTACGTTGGTTCTCAAAGATAGATCATAGATCAGACTATCATCAGCTCAGAGTTCGGGACGAGGACATGAAGAAGACATCCTACAGATGTCGGTATGGCCACTATGAGTTCTTGGTTATTCCATTCGGTGTAACCAATGCTCTAGCAATGTTCATGGGCCTCAGGAACATGATCATTCAGCCATACATCGATCGATTTGTCATGGTCTTAATTGATGACATTTTGATATACTCGACCACTGAGGAGGTGAACGCCTATCACTTGCGGGTTGTACTAGACACACTCTGAGAGCATCAGATTTATGGAAAGATCTCGAAGTGTCAGTTCTGGATACAAGAGTCCACTTCTTCGTACACGTCATCTCTGAGGCGGGAGTTGCGGTGGATCCTACGAAGATCGAGGCAGTGCTAGTTTGGGAGCCACCCAAGAGCGTGATGGAGGTGCAGAGTTTCTTGGGGCTAGATGGATACAACTGGAGATTCGTTCCAGAGTTTTCTAGAGTTGTGGCACCACTATCAGCTTTGACGAAGAAGGGTAAACCCTTTTGTAGTCAGACAAATGTCAGCAGAGCTTCCAGGAGCTGAGACAGAGATTGACCAGCACGCCTATCATGAGTCTACCAGAGGAGGGAGTAGGGTACGTAGTCTACTACGATGCATCAGGGACCAGACTCGGATGTGTCCTGATGCAGGAGTGGGCTGTGATCGACTAAGGATCATGTCATTTGAGGCAGCATGAGAATAACTACGCTACCCATGACCCGGACTTAGAAGTAGTGGTCTTCGCTCTGAAGATGTGGCGACACTACCTAATGGGAGAGCGCTTCACAGTCTACTCTAACCACCAG
Source organism: Viscum album (assembly GCA_963277665.1). Lineage (NCBI taxonomy): Eukaryota > Viridiplantae > Streptophyta > Magnoliopsida > Santalales > Viscaceae > Viscum > Viscum album. Next base: position 1,303,404,173 of record OY728145.1, read on the forward strand.
AGTCTCAGGTACACCTTCTCGCAGAAGGACATGAACCTGAGACAACGGCGATGGCTCGAGTCCCTTGAGGACTATGACATTGAGATAGTCTATACTTCTGGAAAGGGGAACGTAGTAGCCGATGCTCTCAGCAGGAGGACGGGCATTCAACTACTTGGGGAGGTGACATAGCAGCTAGCGGTTTTGTAGATATCCTTCGTGGATAGTGATGGGGTTTCCTTTCTGCAGTCACTCAGAGTCACCCCTCCACTTCTACAGCAGTTCAGAGAGGCACAGTGTGGGGATGATGACTGTGAGACACGGTGTGCATAGATATTCTCAGGACAGGCACCTGATGGATTCTCTATGGGAGGAGAGCAGGTCATCCTTTTCAGAGGGCGTACCACGGTACCAGCGGCTTTACAAGAGGAGGTGATGAGGGAGTTTAACACTTCCCCTTTAGCGGTACATCCAAGAGTGGCGAGGATGTACCGGGACCTCAGACGACAGCAATGGTAACTAGGTATGAAGAAGGCTATGGCAGAGTTTTTTTCACAATGCCTCACCTGCCAGCAGGTGAAGGCAGATCACCAGGTACCAGCAGGCTTGGTACAACCCTTGGTGGTCCCAGAGTGGTAGTGGTACGGGATATCTATGGACTTCATGACTGGACTTCCATGCTCTTACAGAGGTCACAACTCCATATGGGTGATTGTCGACCGATTCACCAAGTCGGTACACTTCTTACCCATCAAAGAGTAGGGCTCAGTAGCGAGCATGGGACACCTCTATGTTCAGGAGATTGTACGGCTTCATGGTGTGACATCATCTATCGTCTCCGATCTAGATGCTCTTTTTACTTCCCGGCTTCAGAAGGGGTTTAAGGAGGCGTTCGGGACACAACTACGTCTGAGCACCGCCTTTCACCCTAAGACAGAAGGTCAGACGGAGAGGACCATTCAAACTCACAAGGACAAGCTCTGCACATGTGTCCTCGACTTTGGTTGCAGCTGGGAGGACCACCTACCCATGGTGGAGTTCGCGTACAATAACAGCTACCACTCCACCATCGGGATGGCGCCATACGAGGCATTGTACGGCCGGCCTTGCAGATCACTTCTGTGCTGGACAAACCCTGGGGAGTTAGCACTTGTGGGACCGGAGATGGTCCAGGCTACGACAGAGAAGGTCCAGGTCATCCAGGAGCAGATCAGGGCAGCTCAGAGCCGGCAGAAGTATTATGCTGATAGGAGGCAGAGGCCACTGGAGTTCGAGGATGGAGACCACGTCTTCTTCTAGGTCTCACCTCGACATGGATTTCAGAGATTTGGCCGAGGCGGCAAGTTGTCTCCATGCTTCATCAGACCGTTCCAGGTCCTCAGCAGGATTGGAGAGGTGGATTATCGCCTGGCTCTACCACCTCAGTTGCACCGGGTGCACGACGTCTTCCTTGTATCTCAACTAAGGAGATACATACACAACCCAACACATATCATTGACCATAGGGAGATGGACATTGATGATGGGGCGATGTTTGCGTAGGTCCCGATGGAGATTGAGGATCGACAGGAGCGGGTCCTACGTGGACGGTCGATTCCTCTAGTGCGCATCATATGGTAGCACAGGAACCTCTAGGAGAGCTCTTGGGAGCGGGAGGCTCAGATACGTGCTCATTACCTACACTTGTTTCCCTAGTTTATGATGTATCTTTACGGGGATGTAAATCCCTGAGGTGGGAGTAATGTAAAGACTCGTAAAATTCAAGGAAAGTTTTTTCTTAATTTTCTTTGGGATTTTACAAGAACACGGTTTCTGACGGCACCTGATTCCGAGGCCCGGTGTGCCCGAAATCATTTACCGAAGTTTATCTTGGGTACGTTCAGCGAACGAACGAGCGAGTTTTTCTAACTTTTGAACCGGTGCTCGGAACCGAAATCCGAGGACACCGATAGAACCGCAGCGCCGGTAATTGCATTAGAAGACCTTTACTGGGGTTGTGTTTGCTCGGGTGGAGTAATACAAAATTGTGGAAGGTAAAAAAAATTGTGCTACAAATTTATTACATTTAAGGTGGTTTTATCCTTTGAGTGGAAGTTGGGAAACTACCTATGAGGGGTTAAGAGGGTGGTGGGGCCCACACGAACTCCACCTCTTCAAATTCTCTAAACCCCCATAACTCTTCCCCTTTAAACCCCCATGTATTAAATAATGTGACTTCTTCACATTAATGCTTTCCATTTGTTTTGGGAGTTAAGCATTTGAATATTAAAATTTAAATGCATGGAAAGTTATAATAAAATAAGCACAACACTTATTTTATTTGGGGGTTATTTCGTGGTGTTGGGTTTTTGAAAGAGGGAGAAATATTCCTCTGAAGAAGTTCATCTTCCATGTTGAAGAACGCGAAAAACGCCACACTCCGACGAAGAATTCCAACACCAAAGGAAGACGATGTGTCTTTCTAATCCTCTCCGCAGCTGGTGTGAGACGTCGCCCCACCTCGGACGATCTTCATCAATCGTGTATGGAACCATCTTCTGCGACGCTTTCTTCCACGATGAGCCTTTGTTCAACAACACTCGAGGTAGGGGTTTTACTATTGTTGTTATTCGTGAAATCTTCCGTCGTCGTTCCTCGTTTCAAATTGGACCGCTTACTATCGATTAATGGGAGGGGGTCGAACGGCACAAACACGGTCAACCCTCCTCCATTATCTTTGTGTTGTTGCGGTTCGAAGGAATGTGATGCAGTGCCGTCGCACCGCGCGGGATCGTGCGGTAATGATGTGTGACGCCATCGCGCCGCACCGGAAAATCACGAAAACACCACTGTTCGAGCGGGGCCGCGGCGGAGGGGCCCGGCGCCATCGTGCCGTGCCGGATGGACCAAGACCGTGGCTTTAGGCTACGGCGGAGAAGGGAGTGGTGGCTGGTTTCCGGCCACCGGCGTCGGAGTAGGGGGACCGGAACAGCCGATCTCATGGCAGCAGCAGCTGGCCGGCCGGAGTGGGTCGGCCGGTAAGGGGAGAATTCGGGGGTTCATAACCCCTGGCTGGCCGAACAGCAGCGGCCCCCATGTGGGGGCCGCATTTATTTGAACAGAGGGGCAGCCCCCCCCCCCCCCCCTTGACCGCCCAGCTCGGTTTCACCGAGCTGGCCAGAGGACCGCCAGCGCGCCGGGCCAGGCCGCGCCTAGGCCGGGCTGGGCCACGCCAGCCGGGCCGAACCCAGACCCGGTTCGGGTCGACCCGGTTCGGGCCGACCTATGGGGTCTCGGGGCGGGTCGGTCTAGGCCCGAAACCCCCATTTTCAGACCTCTTCTGGTCCTTTTCCCATAACATGGGCTACGGACCTCCGATCGACATACCGTCAGCTGCGATGAAATCCTTGATTCAAGATGATCGTTTTGGTATATTACACTCAAGGGTTTGGAGAACTTTGGGTTCGGCGAGTTTGGTTCATACACGAAACCTACCGAGCCCTCTGAGTGGAAATGCTTATAACTTGAGCTCCGGACGTCTAATTGACATTGCGTCAACTTTTTTAGATTTTTCTTAGTGAGATAAGCCTTTTGGATTACTTCACTCGAGGTTTGGACACAGTTGGAGTATGGTCGCGTTTGTTTGACTTAAAAACCAGTCGGGCCCCTAGGACGAAATAGACAATAACTCACAGACTGGACGTCTGATTGACGTGCCGTCTGTGACGTTGAGTTCCTGTTGACGATACGGAACTTTTGGATAAATTTATTCCGAACTTCGTGTCAGTTAATGTATCATCCCCTTAGCTCCTGGAGCGGACCCTCCCGAACGAGCTTGCTGTGTACGGGAACCCTAGAGCTGGCTGCGACTACGACGACGATGAAGACAGTACGAGAATCCTTCGTGGGTTCGACGGAGACGACTACAGCACTCTGCGGTCCTCCGTGGATCAGTGCTACCAATCTTGTATGGGTCAGATCCTGTGTGGGTCAGTGCTCAGCGGTCCTATGTGGGCCAACACCTACCGATCATTTGTGGGTCAGATACTGTGTGGGTCATTGCGGGGGTTAGTACCTATCGATCCTATGTGGGTCATTATGGGGGTTGGTACCTATCGATCCTATGTGGGTCATTGTGGGGGATAGTACCTATCAATCATATGTGGGTCATTATGGGGGTTAGTACCTATCGATCCTATGTGGGTCCGAAGACTTAGATGAATCAGTGGCTACATCTGATCAACTCTATCGTCCTATGAAGAAGTATACATGTGTGGGATGAATCTTGACTTTCAATCATTATCTTCGATAAGATTGACTAACTTTCTTTTGTGGATTGTGTTTTGCTATCCTGTGTGGACGTGATCGAACTTAGTCTCGGATATTGGAGCCGAACTAGAATTTATGACTTTGGAATATGTATGGGAATATACCTAAGTAGGGTCAGATGTTACTTCATGATTGTATCTTTCCATTGTGGATAATCCTTTGTAGATTCTAGGAGACCTTCGGGGGTCTCGACGTCCCTACTGAGTAGAGTATACTCACTCCTGCACGGGATATGCCTGCACTACATTATGTTGGATGCAAACGACAGACAACGCTGATCATGGTAGAGGCTAGTGGATCAGTCGGTACCTGAAGGTGCACCACTGGGCAGGACGTATATGGAGTGGACGGCTGGACCCGAGGAGTTGTGGAGGCTATCTGTATCCACCCATCAGGTGGAACATCCTGTGGACGGCCCAACGTTGCGGATTTACCTTTCAGTTGTTGTACTCCCTTTTTCAGTTGTACTTTACTTTTAGTTTGGGTTTGTATTCTGGCCCACTTACATTTCCGCACTTACTATTGTACCCAATTTTACTTAGTGTTTACTTCTCCTTGCTTACACTGTGTGTTTGTTTACGTTACAAGGAAATGGATTCTCCTTTTTATCGGGATTTACGCCTTGGTGCTAGTCGCCAGCCCCTGGCCTATGGAATGCGAGCTTGGGGTAGTCACGACATGGGCCCCAAGGACAGGTAGTGACATGTGGAGTGGGACTATACCTGGAGGTGGACCACTTGGCGGGACGTACACGGAGCAGACGACCTGACCTGAGGAGATGAGGAGACCATGTGTACCCACCCTTTATGTGGGATATCTAAAGGATGACTCTGTTTTTTTGGTTTACTTTACTACAGTTGTTCTTTCTTTATTGTTGTACTGTACTTTCAGTTGGGATTGTATTATGGCCCATTTACTTTCCAGCACTTACTTTTGTACTCAGTTTACATAGTGTTTACTTCAGCTTGCATAATCTATTTTTTTTGTTTACTTATATAAAGGTAATGTCTTCCCTTTTATCGGGATTTATGCTTTTGGTGCAAGTCGCCAGCCTAGGCCTTTTGAAGGTGGGCTTGGGGTAGTCACGGCACGGGCCCCAAGGATGGGTCGTGACAATTTGGTTTCAGAGTAGTCAGTTCTACCGCAGAACTTAGGACTTTGATAATTTTTCCTGTGAAGCAATAGTGTTAAGGGTATTGAGTGTGGTTAATAGTCCAGGGAGTCCAGTTTTGGTGTGGCGGCTGACGTATCCATACTCCAGGACCCTAAATTCTGATTTCTGACTTAGTCCACGAAAACATTGATTGCATGTGTGTTTCAAAAGTTTTCTTAGTGATTACATTGTGTCATCTCACCAGGTATACTGTATTAACCGTGGATCACCTGTTTCTTTTCAGCATGGCCCCAGGACGGCAGCCAGCTAGGGTTCCCAGTTACGTTCGAGATGGAAGCCCACCGAGCGACGAGACCTCGGTGTAGGGCCCCATTATAGCGGAGGCACCCGCGGTACCACTACCCGCTGGTCCGCCGATACCACCAGCCCCAGTGGTGGAGGGTTCACGCCGCCTGAGTGCGCCGCACGAGTTTCAGCGACAGAGATTTCCCAAGTTCCGCGGAGAGATGGACCCTCAAGCCATCGAGGATTGGCTAGAATGTAACGACCCGAAATTTTGAATAAATATTGTTTCTTAATTTTGTGTGTTATTTTATTTTATACCCAACAAAACTGTTTCATTTGATAACATGATTATAATTAAAATGAGACCGTTGGATTTCGATTGTTATATGACCGTTGGTCAATATGACCGTCGGAAACTAAACGTTTTGATTAATGTCTCTAAATACAAGTGATCTTGGTTAATTAATATAGAATGAAGATTCGATGGCCTCATCCAGTTGTCTCGTGCCAATCGAATCCAATCGAACGGAACCTGGGAAGGAGGTAGCACCACTGGGATTTTCTCTGGACCAAACCCACGTCTAACTTCGTCGTGTGAATCGAGAACGGAATCGCTTTTGCGAGAAGTTCAAACAGATAGAAATTACTACTCGTGCAATTTTGGTTGAGCCGCCCTCGGATTCTCTCACCTTAGTACACCTTACACTTAGGTCCAACGTTGGGGTTATAAGGGGCTATGTAAGGATAATGTAACTACTTGGTGTAATCCTTGGAGATAAATAAAATTGTGTTTTCATCTTATGGTGAATTTTGTAAATTTTCAAATGTTTGGATAAATGTAGGATGTATATTATTGATGAATTTTTGAAAAAAGATATTTTAAAAATGTTTATGTAAACATTAAATATTTAAAAATGTGTAATGATTTTCAAAAAATGGTCTTCTACAATTTTGTTCATTACGAAATTTAGTGTTTAATAATATCAACATATTTTTTAATGAATAATAAATTATAAATAGTGATTTTACGCTTAATATTAGCAATGTGACGAAATGGATTAGTAATCTCACTAAAAGAAAGTATTAATATAATTTATGCACCTTGATTAAGTAATATGATTCAATAAAATGGGTAAATAACGATTTCATAAATTATTAGTCATGTATTAGTTTTTTTGGGTGAATAGTGTTTTTTAATTACAAATTAAATTAAATATATTTAGAATTTTTTTTATAAAATTGATTTTATTTTTGAACTAAGAGTGTCAATATTATGTTAAGGTAATTTTTGGGGATTTTTCTGAAAAAAAATGAATTTTTAGTGAATAGTGTTTTTATTTTAATATTAAATTAAAAAAATATAGAAATTTATTTTTATAAAATGGATTTTATTTTTGAATTCAGAGAATTGATATTATTTAAAGATAAATTTTTGGGAGTCTTCTGAAAAAAGTTGAATTTTCAGTGAACAGTAAAAATACAGTTTTAGGGTTTCGGTATGTTTAATGACATCATGATTGCATCATGATGATGTCATGAGATATTTTATGGGATGGATGACTAAAGGGGATGAATTATTGTATGAGGTGTCCCAAGTGGCCAATAACATGGGCAAATACCATGGGCAAGCCCATGGTTTTTCCAATACCACCAATAAGGTGTCCCTTGGCCATTAATGCCTTGTTCTCTCACTTTCCCTATAAATACCCACCCTTTCCTCATTTAGTTTTAACTCCCAACTCTCCCCCAACGAATCTATGGTCCCATTACTGCCCAAGAAGTCATCCCAAGGTGCCACAAGCCCTCAATTTCCCAACCATTGTGTTTTATGAGTTACGTTTTAGGGTAAGTGATCCTACCTCTCTCATTCGTTCCAAGTACTCTATTTTATGTCATTTATTTTAAGCCCCATGTTCTTATGTTGGGGATGTTATTTTATATTTATCCTAATTTTCTTTTAATTTTCATTTGATGAGATACCCCCTATTTCTCTCATAAATTCATTTTAATAATGGTTAAGTGGCGCTGTTAGTTTGCCGAATTTTTAAGGGATTCATTCACCCTTCTCGTATTCAAGATCTATTTTCATGTAAAGTCATTCAAGTTCCGTTTTATTATGTTGGGTTATGATATTAATAACTATCATACTGATATTTTATGTTCATTGGAAGATACCCCCTCTTGCTGTCATCAATTCATTTTAAGAATGTTTAAGTGGCGTCGTTAGGCTGCAGAATTTTTATGGAATTTTTTCACCCTTCTCGTTTTCAAGATCTATTTTCATGTCAAGTTTTTCAAGTTCCTTTTTATTTTTTTGGGGTATTATCTCTATATCTATAATACTGATATTTTATGTTCATATGATAGGCGACCCTATTTGATCTCGTCAATTCATTTTTTTTTGATGTTTTAAGAGACGCCGTTAGGCTGCCGAATTTTCATAAGAGAAATCTTATTTTGTCTTCTTTCAATGTGTTTAATTTCATATGTTATGTATTTAAAATTTCATTACCATGTTCTTATATGCATTATATTATGTCTCTATATTATTTTATGGGTCATTTATGAGTGGGTGACCCATGTCTCCTCTCTTTTCAAAATTTTCTAAAATACTATAACATAGTCGTTATGCTGCCGAATTTTCATCTCAAAATGCCTCTCTCTTTTTCTCAAATTCGTTTATTTTATTAATTCAATAATCAAATATCATTCTTCTAAAGGGGTATTAACATATATATAAAAATTTTCTATTTTAAATTCTGGGATTTACATACATGAAACCCTCTTTCCTTTTCCGTGGGTTTAAAGTGACATAAAGATCATGTCATTAAAGCAGTTTTGAAAACATTTTTTATGAAAGGAAACTCATTTCTTTTATGCTATATGGGTTATTAATGAAATGTTTGATGATGATATATGTGGATCAGATGATAATAAAGGAAAAATTAATGGTGCTCCCTGATGGCGCTCTAATGCATTGGGTAACGATGTAACCACTAGAGATTACAATTTTAACGATACCTTGGGGTTTACCTTGGTAATTTTTAATGACACCTTGGGGTTACCTTGGGGATATGTTCATTATTGTCTAAGTTAAATGTTGTCGCCACATCTTCATGTTATGAAACACATTATTTTTATTATGATATGCCTCATGATTTCTTTGTCATGCCTTAATGTTATTTTTCATGACTTTATTGATGTATCTCAAGTTCACATCACTAGTGCAGAAATCGTTTTTTATGTCACCATTTTTTAAGTCGGTTATTTATAACCGACGTAAAAATGAGGCGAGTAGATTTTTCACGTCAGTTATTTTAATAACCGATGTTACAAATCGCGTATGTTGGGTTTTTACGTCGGTTATCTTAAAACGGACGAAAAAAACCAATGCGCGGTGGTTTTTTACGTTGGTTATTTGGTAACCGACGTAAAAAACCCGATATCGACGTGTTTTTTTCGTCGGTTATAAAATAACCGACGTAAAAAACCCCCGGGGCATTGGTTTTTTACGTCGGTTATTTGATAACCGACGTAAAAAACGCATCGATATCGGGTTTTTTACGTCGGTTATTTGGAAACCAATGTAAAAAACCCATAGATATCTCGTTTTTTACGTCGGTTATAAAATAACCGATGTAAAAAACCAAATAGCGGGAGCTTTTTTACGTCGGTTTTAAGATAACCGACATAAAAAATCTAAAAAATAGTTTATAACGTCGGTTATTATATAACCGACATTATAAAACTTTTAAAAAAAATTAAATCTCGTGTTCTGTCATTTACGATTTTTCGATTGACAGTCGCCGGCTCGTCTCTCTCTCGCGCAGTAAAACCTAATCGGCTCGTCGATCGCCTGCATTAAACTCATTTTGGCTTCATTTTTTATCTTCTTCACTCCTCTCGGATCTATCATCTCAACTCGCGACATTCAAGTAAGCCTTCCACGAATTTATTTCGTTCGTTTTTGTTTCGATTCTTGATGTGCTTTTCGTTCGTTTTTGAATCTCGTGGAATTTTTTGTCATTGCAAATGGTTATTATGTCCATTCAACTCGCAACATTAAACTCGCAAAATTCAACTCGCAACATTCAACTCGCAACATTCAAGCCGGTGTATTTTGGATAAGACTATTTTTAACTCTTATTCTAGATTTTCATTCTGATATACACTTACGAGAAACCTCTTAAGTATCTAAATAAATCAATATCTGATAAAAATATTACTATGACCATGAGAACATAGATATTTGACTTCACAACCATTCAAATTATTCAATCATTTAGAAAGAATAATTAATTTTAAAACATTGAGGATTTGCTTCAGAAAATTATGAAAAATAATGGGTGGTATTGTAACGTTCCATTCTTCCAGCAACATTATTATTTCCTACTTAGTTGGAATGTGTCTTTCTGGATGAAGACTGGTAGTACTTATTTTCTTAAAATCATATTTTCAATATGATTGTCCAGAAAATGATTTTCATGAATGAAATTGGACCAGGTACAATCGGTAATACCTATCCTTAAAATTTAATTCAACATTCTTACATCATAATATTTTTTCAAAAAATTATGATTTTTAGAACTCCTAGATCAGAAAACCATCATCTATTTTCATCTGCATTCATAAAAATATCAATTCATACCTATTACAATCAAATATTTCATTCTGGACTCATGGTGAGTCTGATAATACATTTCTTATTTTAGTCATCTCCTAAAAATGATGGACCATTTCATGCAAAGTGTATCTGATTTCTTGAATACGATGGTATGTCTGATTTTCAACAATACCAAGTGATTTGATTTCATTTATTATTAATAATTCATAAAAAAATTATAATACCTAAATATTATTATCATCCTTTTCAGATTTGTCATTATAAAAAAGGTAAAGGGTACTTTCTTTTCATTTTCAAGTTAAATTATATTTTTTATAAAGGTCTTTTCTATCTAGGTAGACATAATTTAACGATAATTAGATTGAATTAGGTATATTATCTTATCTTACCATCCAAACACATTTTTATGTATTAATAATTATTATGTTTTGTAAAGACAATTATGAACCCCATTTCATTTTTGTTAGTTAATTGATCTACGAAAGTGTTATAAATGATTTGATGATCACGATTCACCCATATATATGGTTAGTCATTACGTGACATTTGGGTCCATAATATCCTTCTAATGCATTCGACAATGCACTATATATCATAGATCAATATGGGATACAGATGGTTATACAATGTCCAATGTGTTATGTGATGTGTCTCGTAAGAAATATTATAATAAATTATAGGAAAGGTGATTAACATATCCCAATATGAGGTGAATGAAACTATGTTTTCCCTTGACATATGTTATGACTTATATGATTATGTTTGTGCAACACTCTTATGTTATTCCACATACCAATGTTGTGATCTTGTGAATAAGGTTTTTTAAATCATGTTCCCACTATCATATAAATCATGTCTTATGTTATGCTAAAATTGTTATACTTGGACTCAGGTTTTATGATCTATGATTATATAGAACTGTTTCACTTATCTTTTTGATCATGTGCTTTGTGTATGCCCTTATACCCCCATGGATATCTTTTTATGAGATTAGATATTATATTTATATATATCATGTTTACCCATAATGAGTATCGTAAATCAAAACTTTTATTATTTTCATTCCCTAAGTTATAAAAATAAGTATTATGTTGGATGATTCAAAAATTTAATCTGTGAGATGAGTTGTTTTATGTGTGAATCCTAGTCCAAACACATATGTATTTTTTTATTGGTATTACATATATATAGTTCGACATATACTTTTTTTTACATTACCATGAAATTAACATTAATTTTTCTAAAGAAATATTAATCCTTAGATTATATATCTGATCCAAAGGATATAGTAATTCTAATATATAATCAGAATGATCAGATAATATGACAATATTATTAAACATAAAACAAATGGTCTATATTCATATTTCTAACATGACACTTACGATGTATAGCTATTTGGTGTTGGGTACTTATGAAAACTACTACTACTTTCAAGATTTTGGCACTTGAAAGTGTTGAGTACTTTAGATCATAATGATTGAACAACAAGCATGAATAACACATGTTATATGCTCCATTAGGTATTCCTATATTTTAACATGTTTATTAATATATTGGCATGAGATTATTATAAATGTGTATCATCTGATCATATTCACTTATTCCAGATAAAAATCATTTTATTTATGTTTTATTTATGTATATTTTATTTTGAGAATCATTAGGCGTCATGGTTTTCTTTGATTCAATGAAATTTTAAACTGTTACATCTAACTATATTTTGTTTTAAAAATAATATTCAAGCATATTTTTTAAAATACCTATATATTTGTTTTATATTTTAAATTGTTTTACATTCAAATTATGATTTTTTCATATAAACATGTATTTGTCTTATCTTAAAAATATATATTTTTTGTTGATATTTGTTATAGGTAATAATGAGTCGATGTTGGATTACGACACATCGAATGAGCCATGAATTTGAGGAAGGTGTTGATGCCTTTTTGGAATTTGCAAAACGAAATGATCCAAGTAGTGACATTTTTTTCTGTCCATGCCTGAAATGTTTGAATATGAAGAAGTTGAAAAGTAGAGTGATAAAAGATCATCTGATATGTCATGGTTTTAATCCGATTTACAGCCCTTGGATTTGGCATGGTGAAACTGGACAGAATGTCACTGATGATGATGCTTCGCAAGATGGTAACTCCGATGGAATTGAAGAAATGATTCGCGATATTGTAGCAGAACAAATTGAGATAGAACCGACAGTTGCACGTCTATATGGTGATGCTGAAAAACCATTATATCCCGGTTGTACAGATTTTACGTTCTGTCGGTGGTGTTAAGATTGATTAACCTGAAGACGAAGCATGGATGGAGTGACAGAAGTTTTACAGAGCTGCTACAATTGATGAAAGAAATTCTTCCAAAAGATAAAGATCTTCCAGATTCACATTACAAAGACAAGAAAATATTATGCCCGATGGGATTGGGATACAAGAAAATACATGCCTGTCCGAATGACTACATTATATATAGGAAGGAATATGAATTTCTATCAGAGTGTCCAAAATGTGGGACATCACGGTATAAGGTGAATGAAAAATAACAGGGTGATGTAGAGATTACAAAGCTCCCTTCAAAGGTATTTTGGTATCATCCTATAATTAATCGTTTCAAATGTTTATTTGCTAATTCACATGATGCAAAAAGTTTAAGATGGCATGCTGAAGAGCGGGTATGTGATGGAAAAATTCGTCATCTAGATGATTGTCCACAATGGAAGAAAATTGATGCGCAGTATTCTACATTTGGAAATGAAATAAGAAATCTCAGACTAGGGTTGTGCACAGATGGAATGAATCCATACCGAACACTCAGTAGCACACATACTTCATGGCCTGTTTTATTGGTAATTTACAACCTCTCTCCTGAAGTTTGTATGAAGCGCAAATATGTCATGTTGAGTACAATGATCTCTGGTCCAAAGCAACCCGGTAATGATATTGATGTTTACTTGTCACCGTTGATTGATTATTTGAAACTGTTATGGGCTGATGTTATTAGGGTGTATGATTCTTATAAAATGGAATATTTTCAACTGCATGCAGTGATTCTGTTCACTATAAATGACTTCCCAGCGTATGGAAATTTGTCTGGATACAGTGTTAAAGGGCATAAAGCATGTCCAATTTGCGAACAACAGACGTCTTATTGTCAATTTCATCATGGGAGGAAAACAGTGTACATGGGTCATCGAAAGTTTTTGCCTATGGAACACCCTTATAGAAGACTAAGAAAGGCATTTAATGGCTCACAAGAATTTGATACTGCTCCAAAACCTTTATCCCCTGATCTGTATTTTGAGAGGGTGAAAAACCTTGACGTGACATTGGGAAAGACACAGAAATCTGGTAATGATAGAAATATTTGGAAGAAAATGTCATTTTTTTGAGCTACCATATTGGAGGTATCATGAAGTTAAACATAATATTGATGTCATGCACGTGGAGAAGATTATCTGTGATTCATTGATTGGAACATTGTTAGATATTAAAGGAAAGACTAAAGATGGGTTGAATGCAATATTAGACATACTATCAATGGGAATACGTTTGGAGTTAGCTCCCACTCCTAAAGGAAGACGAACATTTCTTCCCCCGGCTTGTCTTACATTATCGAAGAGGGAGAAAATTAGCTTATGTCAGTGTCTTCATGATACCAAAGTGCCTCAAGGTTATTCTTCTAATGTAAAAAATTTTTTCTCATTGAAGGACTTGAAGTTGATAGGTATGAAATCACATGATTGCCACGTCATGATGCAACAAATTCTACCAGTTGCATTGCGTGGAATATTGCCCATTCGTGTCAGAAAGACTATAATGGAGTTGTGTTATTTTTTCAATTCAATTTGTAACAAGGAGATTTATGTGAATGCTTTGAACATTTTGGAAAAGTATTCAATTTTTATACTTTGCCAATTGGAAACGTATTTTCCTCCAACTTTTTTTGATATAATAGTGCATTTAATGATTCATCTGGTACGAGAAATAAAGCTTTGTGGACCTGTATATCTTCGTTGGATGTATCCTTTTGAAAGGTATATGAAAATATTAAAGGGGTATGTTAAAAATCTATATCGACCTAAAGCCTCCATTATTGAAAATTATATTTCTGAGGAGGTAGCAGAGTTTTGTACGAGCTACTTGGCTGCGGTGCAACACATAGGTTTACCTCCATCTCTCCATGAACGGGTTAATAATGAGGGAAAGGGGATTCGCGGCTTGAAAGTCAAATCATTGTCAGCTGAACAGATGAAGAAGTTAGAATCATACATCTTGAATAACATAGCTGATGCTCAACCATATATCACATTGCATATTAATGAGTTGAAACAATTTCATCCAAAGAAGAATGAAATGTGGATTTTGAATGAGCACAACAAAACGTTTTTGTCATGGTTTAAAAAGACTTTTCTTGGTAGATCAGATGTATCAGAGATATTAAAATGGATAGTGGGTGGTCCATGTTTAAATGTGATAACATGGTCTGGTTATGACATTAATGGTTATACATTTCATACAAAAGCTCAGGACAATAGAAGTGCAGTTCAGAATAGTGGTGTATTGGTGTTTGCAGAAGCAATGCATTTTTCGAGTGCTAAGGACAAAAACCCAATTTCTGCATCAAATTCATATTATGGAGTGATTGAAGACATATGGGAGGTTGATTACTTTAAAATTAAAGTTCCCATTTTTAACTATAAATGGTTTAACGGTAACAACAGTGTTAGACATGATGAATTTGGAATGAAACTTGTTAATCTGAATAGATTGGAAGACACAGCTGATTCTTTTATAATGGCAACACATGAAAAACAAATTTTTTATGTAGTAGATCAATCAGATATGCAGTGGGCTGTTGTTTTACAAGGGAAAAAACAATATGTTGGTGAGGATGAACTTCATGAATATGCTGATTTATGTGAGATCCCTACTTCAATGGAAATATTAACAGAACATAATGACGATCATGTTGAAGACATAGTTTGTGCCATAAGGAACGATCACGATGAAGGAATTTGGGAAAACAATCCATCTGTACATTCCTAAAATTACAGGTAACATATGTTTATTTCTTATTTACATTTATTTTTTCCATAAATGTTAGATATTGTAAGTTTTTTATTTATTAAAACATGTTTTAAAATAAAATAAGTATATGTTTTTGTTTGTTTTAAGTTTTTTTAGTTTACTTTATCGTGTTTATAACCATTACATGAATTTTAAAATGATTATTTTTATTCACTGACAATTACTTTACCATGTTTACAATGTTTACCAGGTTTACCATTTTTACCATTTTTACCATCTTGACCATCTTGACCATATTTTCCATCTTTACCATTGTTTAACATGTTTACCATATTACCAATGTTTACTATTATGTAACTTAGTACTCTTTTCTATTTTCTGATTATAGTAGTATTAAAATATTTGAATTTGTATATTTGTTCACTGACAATTACTTTACCATGTTTACAATGTTTACCAGGTTTACCATTTTTTCCATTTTTTACCATGTTGACCATCATGACCATCTTGAACATCTTTGCCATCTTTACCATTGTTTAACATGTTTACCATATTACCAATGTTTACTATTATGTAACCTAGTACACTTTTCTATTTTCTGATTATAGTAGTATTATAATATTTGCATTTGTATATTTGTGAACTGAAGTTTGTTTTTTTGATTTGACGGATAATGACAGATCATTCAGATGATCAACCACATGATTCTGGAGAGGGGCATATTGCTAGTCATACCTCAGGGGATGAACATTCACATGCTCCTATTACGACAAAGAGTTCAAAGGTTGGTAAACGTGGGTGCACACGTTTACCAAAATTATCACCTGCTCGTACGCAGGATCAGAGGATAGTAGTTGAGTTTGATGATGATGATATTCCTAGAGGTCCGAATGCCAATGATTTTAAGAGTTTTGTTGCAACTCAGGCTAAGACCAAAGTAAGCATTCTGTATGATGATTGGAGAGTTGTGGATAAAGAGATTATCTCTCAGTTGTGGGAGACGATTTTGGTAAGATCTTTTGTCATTGTTTGACCATTATTTTAATGTTTCTAGTATATGTAATAAGTTTAACCTCTTCTTTATCAGATGACATTTGATATTCCGGACACTGGAGGAGTCAGGAAGAAATGCTTATCGTTGGCTGCCAGGAGATGGAGGGATTTCAAATCAACCCTCTCATCTGATTTCATTTATGGTCATAGGAGTCATGACAATCCATGTCGTATATATATCCTTTTATAGATGAAGACACATGGAGACAGTTTTTTGAAAGTAGAAAAAAAGAGTCATTTCTGGTAAGGGCAATGTAAACTTTTATAAACTATTATATATAAATGATTTTATTAATGTTTTGTTAATTACTTCTTATTCTTAAATTACAGCAAACAAGGAAAGCTCATCAGGAGATCCAATCTAAAAATGTATAGCCTCATAGTTTATCTCGGGGAGGGTATACATTATTGGAAGAAAAAATGATAGCGGAAAAATTTCAACAACTAAGAGCTGAGTCTTCAAGCTCTGGAGAGGTGGCCCCTCCATCCCCTCCATCTAGACATGAAAAATGGAGGAGATCTCGGAAGGGAAAAAAGGGCAATATCTTTCGGAAGAATCGAGAATCGTAGCTGAGAGGATTGTAAGATATCTATTTAATTTATTTAAGTTAACTTTTTTTCTTCATATAAGTTTCAATCATTACAGAAATGTTCAATTAATTAATAAATGACTCTCTTGAGGAGCAGAGTTCAGAGGGGACATTTACAGCTACTGGGAGGGAAGATATTTTATTTGCAGCATTGGGAAGGCCCGAACATCCTGGTCGTGTAAGAGGATATCCGGCAGGTGTATCGGTAAGAAAAGTGTTTCCACGTTCTTCAACTTCTAACATTGAGGGGGTTTATAAAAAAAAATAGAATCCTTGGAGGCTGAAGTTCAAAATATTAATGTAACGATGGAAGACAAGATTAGAGATTCGGTGCAGTCTATGTTTTCAGAAATGAAAAGACAATTTCAGACTGCAGCTCCCACTCCTCCACCTCCCCCTACAGACCCCATTATTTATCCTCCACCTCCGCCAGAAGCTCCCACTCCCCGACCTCAGCCTACGGACCCCATTTTTTATCCTACGCCTCCGCCGCAGCTTCCTACATATTGCGAGGTGTATGTTGATGATTCTCAACATCATATAGTAGCATACGGGTTGGTATATTGTATAGAAGATACAGTTCATCATCAACAATTAGAGGTAGAGAATTAGAGGGTCACTGTACAGGATATTATAGATAGATCAGCTAGGGTACCAATACCTACAGATGAGGTGGCGACAGTTGGACAGAGTATCAGCCATTTTTTAGTTTGGCCATCCAGACTTCTTCGACTCATTACCATAGAGGTATGAATGTTATATCTTTTATTTTATTATTTTATTAAAGTTGTTTTATCATTTGAAAACTACTATAATTCTCAAATTTTTTTCACAGGAATACTTCAAAGGTAAAGAAATACTGTATAGACAACAACAAAGACAACATGCTATGACATCAGAAACAGATTCCTGTGGTCTTGACAGATTGTCAAGATATTCACATTTGTTGTCGGGTTTTTATGAGTTTCCAATGGAATCTCATGTTTGTGGATGTGAAATAAGTGTGGGGATTACAAAATCTGATATCATGGAGCTTGTTACTGGAGATAAGTTGGGCATCAACGTGGTGCAAATTTTTTCCATGTAAGTCTTAACACATTTTCCCTGCGTTATATTTATTAAAAATGTATATTTATATATGTTTTGTATTAGGTATCTTTATAAAATTTGTGAGAGGAATGAACTGACAAAAGTATATGGATTCATGGACCCGCAATTGATTTCCCCTGAAGCATGTGCATTGACTGAGGAACAAAGAATGGTTTATATTGCTGAAAGATTTGAAAAGAATATAATCCAACAATGTTGGATGATGCCTTTTTGTGAGAGGTATGAAACACATTTCTCTCAAAGAGTTAATTATCTTTTAACATAAAAAACCACTAACATTAAATTTCCTTTTATCAGTAATCATTGGATGTTAGGGATTTTTTTCCCAAGGGAGAAAGCTCTTTATTGGATATGCTCTGTTCATGGTGACGTGCGGGCAAGTTTTAAGAATATATTGGAAAAGTATGTTTCAATTTCTCAATAGTTTTATATATTATAATGAATTTTAAATTTACCCCATTCGTATTATTTTCTAACAGTGCATGGGTCTACTTTCGAAAAAACACAAAGAAAAGAAATGCAAAGATCAAATATGTAAATGCGAAGGTAAATTTCCATTTATAATTTGTACTTTTTGATTTATTACATAAAAATAATATATTGAATTTACACTCATTCAAAACAGAAATGTCATGAACAACAAGGCCTCATCGAATGCAGATATTATATGTTAAGATTTATGTATGAAATAATAACAACGGGGACAGTTGTGAATTTTGACCTGGTACGATTTCCTCTTAAACTTTTCCATCATATTTCAATTTGATTTATTCATTATACACGTTAACTATCTTCTTTGTCATTTGTAGCTTTTTGATGACCCTCAACCCTATACTGCTGAAGACATCAAACACGTACAAGTGGAGTGGTCAAATTATTTTACAGGTTTGATTGAATTTTAGTTGTTTGTAATGTAAAATGTAATTTTGAATATTGTCGTTTTAATTGTGTATTTGGTAGTTTTTTAGGTTTGATTTAGTTTTTTTTTGAAGTTGACAGTGTAAGTATTGAATGTTATATAAGTGAATGTTTAATTTTTCTATACTTCTTGTTTTGGTCTACTTTTTATGGTTCTTCTGGTATGGATTTGGGTCTGTGGGGGAGGGGTTCCAAGGGTGTGGGGGTGTGTTCAGTGGGGTTGGGGGTGTCTAGCGGTCTGGGAGGGCTGTTCGGTGGGGTGGGGGCAGTCCTGGGGGGTGGCAGGGATGTTCAGGGGTGTGAGAAGCTGGTCCAGGGGTGTGAGAGTGTTGTCCAGGGGTGGGGGGGGGTTGTCCAGGGGTGTGGTGGGGGCTGTCAAGTAGGGTGAGGGGGTGAGGAGGTGCTGTTCAGGCGGGTGGGGGGGTTTTCGAGGGGTGTTTGGGGGTGTCCGGGGGTCGGGGGGCAGTCCAGGAGTGTGGTGGGGGCTCCAATGGGGTGGGGGAGGGTTGTCCAAGGGGTATTCATGAGGGTGGGAGCTCCAATGGGGTGGGGGAGGGCTGTCCAGGGGGTATACATGAGGGTGAGGGCTCCAACGGGGTGGGGGAGGGCTGTCCATGGGCTATAAATGAGGGTGGATACTGTCTAGTGGGTAAGTTTTATATGTTATCTATGTACATGCTTAATTTTGATGTACTTCTGTTATAGTGGTACGATTTCTTGATTTATTTTCTGGTTGATTCTGGTGGAGAGAATATCACTGCATTCTGGTTAAAAAAAATTGGGTTTATCATGTCGGTTATTTAATAACCGACGTGATAAAGGGCCTGGAGATTGGTTTAGCACGTCGGTTATTGACTAACCGATTTGATAAACCCCCACCCCCCCCCCCTCCGATTTATCACGGCGGTTATACAATAACCGACGTGATAAACCCCCCTCCCCCGGTTTTTCACGTCGGTTATTTATGAACCAAGGTGATAAACCACGCTCAGCCCGGTTTATCACGTCGGTTCTTATAGAACGGATGTGATAAACCACCCTCACCCCAGTTTATCACGTTGGTTCTATATGAACCGATGTGATAAACCCCCTCACCCCTGTTTATCACATCGGTTGTTTAAGAACGTACGTGATAAACCATTGTCCAGGCAGTTTATCACGTCGGTTCTTCGATAACCGACGTGATAAACCATTCTCCAGGCCCTTTATCACGTCGGTTATAAAATAACCGACGTGATAAACCATTCTCCAGGTCCCTTTATCACGTCGGTTCTAAAATACCCGACGTGATAAACATCGCGATTTTATGTTTTTGACGTCAGTTTTTAAATAACCGACGTGAAAAACCTTATTTATAACGTCGCACGTATTAACGTCGGCTAGAAACAGACGTAAAAAATTAAAAATAACTGACGTAAAAAACATTTTCTGCACTAGTGCATGTTAAATGTTTCCCCCTATTTCCCTCACTGTTCCTTTTGTTCGCCTTTCTATTGATTTATGTCCCTAGGTTATGAGATACAGTAATGAACCTTGGATGAACATAAATAAAAGCATTTAAAGTGTTTATGAAGAATGTTTTATGTTTTCATGTTTTATGTTCCTGGTTTCCAAGAAACTAAACCTTAATGATCCTTGGTTTTATATAATGTGATGAAAGTTTATGTGATAAAAAGGTGGGACGTTATAGTTGGTATCAAATTATGCTTTAGTTATTTGTGGAAATTAGGATATGAAAACTCTAGGAAGAACCCTATAGAAATTTTTGAATATTGGAAATATTCCTGATATTTTGGTGAGTATTGAGTATGGGGTTTCCATGAAAATACATCCATATCTGGATACGAGCAGGTAGAGGTGGATCTGGAACAGATGTATATAGGGGTAAACCTAAAAACACCGCATTGAGCTAGACTCGAACGGGAACTGGTACACGACAACAGGTGTTGCTGCACTCTTGGTTAAGACACTCCCAGGGGATATGCTTTGGTAAATTCACAAGCCTAGTATGAACCATTATTAAATGAACAAAGATAAAATAAAATAAAGATTCACAAAAGAATATATGATAATGGATAACCTAGATTGGAACCTAGGGGATCACAAGTTAGGTTATACTTTCCTTTTACAAGTTTATCCTTCTATCCTTAAAGTTTCCTTTTATTGATTATTGGCTATTTATTTAAGCCCCCTAATTATACTTTCTTTTCTTAGTTAATGGTGGTAAATGGAAGAACATGTCCCAACAACCAATGGGATAGGAAATGTGATGATTTCCCTATTAATATGATAGTGATGATGAGAGATCAAGTTGAACATATTATGATTATTCCAACCCAGCTATCAAAATCACAATTAATAATTGGTACCTAGTTGAATTCCCAAATTCATCAAGGAAGAAGAAGACGAAGTCTCAAGGATGATCATCCGATAAAGTTGGTTAGGGAAAGAAGACCCAATTTCCTTTATGAAAAAAGTGTTGAAAGTGGCACCCAAGAGAATGTCACAAAGGAACCAGGAGATGTTTTAAGTGTGGGGTGATAGGGTATAAAGTATCCAATTTCTTCAAAATATGGATAATGTGATGAATAGAGATAAGGTTCGATCTATTGTACCTTATACTCTTCAATGTCGTAAATGTGGAGAAGTTTTACATTATTAAATGAAATGATCTCTTGGAAGAGATGATAAGCAAGATGAGCATCAACAATCTTCGAGGACAAGGGAACAATGAAAGTCCTATGCTGAGATGAATCATGATGACTAAATTACATGCAACTTCTTTGCAATAATTGTCTATGACATGTTGTATTCTAGTTCGTTCCATATGAGCATATATTTAATATTTTCTAAGAACATCGAGTCACTACCTAAGATGGTTTTATATCATTAAGGAAAATATTTATTGTTATGTACCACATGTCGATGTAGTGAAGCTGTTCATCAAGGATGATTAGGGGATTAAAAGGTGATTATTATTTTGGAAGAAATTCACTATTTTGGGAACCCTATATGATTGAGCTTAATAGATTACTATGGTATTTTCTTTGAGGAGTAAAGGATGACTTATATTTTGATGAATTGATAAAATTATGTTGAACATATAGTAATTTAGGTTACTTATGGAAATGATTAACCTATCTTGGGGAAAATGAGTTTAGTTTAGTTACTTTTGTTATCAGATGTTAGGAGTGGTTGATGTTGTTTGGAGATGAACGATAAAGTTTATCTTGGAATACTATGTTATCAAATTTGTTCTTGTATTTGAATTTCAATTTTAGTTTGGATTATTTTAAGGTATTTTAAGGATAGTTATTTATGGAATGGTATATGATGAACTCTGGGTAGTACAGTGGAATTTTGAAGATTTAAAATAGTTTCCCAACCTAAGGGGTTATTTCTTTTTTATGAGTTTTTTTATCTTACCCTTTCTATTTTTGGGAAAACATTTAAAGATAGATGAAATAGATAGTTAATATTTTCTGGATTATGTGATTCTATAGAAGATGATTCTTGTGATTTGATGTGACCAATTAGTTTTGAATGCTCATCTTTTGGAGAAAAGATTAGTCTTTGTAGAAACTTATTAAAGGATGAAACTCTACTTTAAGGTAAGTATATTTCCTTGTGTTCGTATTCTATGTAGTTAATGAATTCTCAAAATTATTAAATGGACCGTAAAACAAAAACATTGTTGGTTTAAGTTTCCTACTGGGTAATCAATGATGGTTTACACACATCATTAGTTTGTGATTTTCTTATGGTTAACTTTCTCCTAATCATGTTTTCGATCACTCTCCCTTAGAACTTGACCCTTTGTTTTCTCTTCCATGTCCTTGTTTTCCTACATGGAATCCTAGTGTGGGATAACTTAGGTGACCTTTGTACTTCCATTTCTTTCTTTTAAAGTAATAGTTTAACTGACTCCTTTACCGATGTGGGACATTCAATGAAATTTCCAAACCCAATTTTTTCTTAATTTTCGAGGATGCAATTTCTTAAGGGAGGAAGATTGTAATGACCTGAAATTTTGAATAAATCTTCTTTCCTGATTTTTTGTGTTATTTTATTTTATACCCAACAAAACTGTTTCATTTGATAACATGGGTTTAATTAAAATGAGACCATTGGGTTTCGACTATTATATGACGGTTGGTCAATATGACCGTTGGAAACTAAAAGTTTCGATTAATGTCTCTAAACACAAGTGATCTTGGTTAATTAACATAGAATGGAGATTCGATGGCCTCATACAGTAGTCTCAGGCCAATCGAAGCCCATCTAACGGAACATGGGAAGGAGGTAGTACCACTAGGCTTTGCTCTCGACCAAACCCAAGCCGTACTTTATCATGTGAAGCTAGAACGGAATCGCCTTTGCGAGAAGTTCAAACTGATAGAAATTACTACTCGTGCGATGTTGGTCGAGCCGCCCTTGGATTCTCTCACCTTATCACACCTTACACTTAGGTCCTATGCTGCGGTTATAAGGGGATATATAAGGAGAAAGTACCTGCTTGATGTAATCCTTTGAGTTAAATAAAATTGTGTTTTCTTCATATGGTGAATTTTGTAAATTTTTAAATGTTCGGATAAATGTAGGATGTATATTATTGATGAATTTTAGAAAAAGGATATTTTAGAAATGTTTATGTAAAAATTAAATAATTAAAAATGTGTAATTATTTTCAAAAAATGGTCTTCTAAAAATATGTTCAGTACGAAATTTAGAGTCTAATAAGATCAACTTTATTTTTGATGAATAGTAAATTATGAATAGTGATTTTACGCTTATGATTATTAATGTGACCAAATAGATTAGTAATATCACTAAAAGAAAGTATTAATATAATTTAGGCACCTTGATTAAGTAATATGATTCAATAAAAGGGGTAAATAACAGTTTCATAAATTATTTGTCACGTATTAGTTTTTTCGGATGAATAGTGTTTTTTAATTCAAAATTAAATTAAAATTATATAGAAATTTATTTTTATAAAATGGACTTTATTTTTGAACTCAGAGCATCGATATTATGTTAAGGTAATTTTTGGGGATTTTTCTGAAAAAATGAATTTTCGGTGAATAGTGTTTTTATTTAAAAATTAAATTAAAAATATTTAGAAATTTATTTTTATAAAATGGAGTTTATTTTTAAATTCATAGCATTGATATTATGTTAAAATAAATTTTTGGGAGTCTTCTGAAAAAGTTGAATTTTCAATGAATAGTAAAAATATAGTTTTAGGGTTTCGGTATGTTTAATGACATCATGACTGCATCATGATGATGTCATGAGATATTTTAAGGTATAGATGAAAAAAGGGGATGACTTATTGTATGAGGTGTCCGAAGTGGCCAATACCATGGGCAAGCCCATGGTTTTGCCAATACCACCAATGAGGTGTCCCTTGGCCATTAATGCCTTGTCCCCTCACTTCCCTATAAATACCCACTATTTCCTCTTTTATTTTTCACTCCCAAATCTCCCCCAACAATGTTTTGGTATCATTACCTCCCAAGAAGTCCTCCCAAGGTGCCCCCAAGCCCTCAAAGTCACAACTGTTGAGTTTTAAGAGTTACGATTTAAGGTAAGGGATCCTACCTCTCTCTTTCATTCCAAGTACTCTATTTTATGTCATTTCTTTTAAGCCCTAAGTTCTTATGTTGGGGATGTTTTTTTTTAAATTCATCCTACTGTCCTTTTAATTTTCATTTGATGAGATATACCCTCTTGCTCTCATCAATTCATTTTAAGAATGTTTAAGTGGCACCGTTAGGCTGCCGAATTTTTAAGGGATTGTTTCACCCTTCTCGTTTTCAAGATCTATTTTCATGTAAAGTATTTCAAGTTCCTTTTTATTATGGTGGGGTATGATCTCTATATCTATCATTATGATCTTTTATGTTCATTTGATGGTATATCCCCTCTTTCTCTCATCAATTAATTTTAAGAATGTTAATGTGGCGTCGTTAGGCTGCTGAATTTTTATGGGATTCTTTCACCCTTCTCATTTTCAAGATATATTTTCATGTCAAGTCTTTCAAGTTCCATTTTATTTTGTTGGTTTATGATATATATATCTATCATACTGATATTTTATATTCATATGATTAGAGACCCTGTTTTATATCGTCAATTAAGTATTTTTGATGTTTTAAGTGACATCAATAGGCTTCCGAATTTTCATAAGAGAAATCTTATTTTTTCTTCCATTAATATTTTTCATTTCATATGGTATGTCTTTCAAATTTAATTACCATGTTCTTATATCCATTATATTCTTTCCCTATAGTGGTTTATTGATCATTTCTGAGTGGGTGACCCATGTCCCCTCTCTTTTCAAAATATTCTAAAACCATGTAACATAGCCGTTATGCTGTAGAATTTTCGTCTGAATATGTCACTCTCTTTTTATAAAATTCTTTTGTTTTATTATGTGAATACTCACATCTCTTTATTCTATAGGTGTATTAACATATATATCAAAAAATTTCTATTTTAAATTCTGGGATTTACATACATTAAACCCGCTTTCCTTTTCCATGGGTTTAAAGTGACATAAAGATCATGTCTTTAAAGCTGTTTTGAAAACTTTATGATTATGAAAGGAAACTCATTTCATTTCTGCTATATGGGTTATTTATTAAATGTTTGATGATTATATGTGTGGCTGACATGATAATAAAGTCAAATTTAAGGGTGAGACCTGATAGGGCTCCAATGCATTGGTTAATGATGTAACCACTAGAGATTACAATTTTAACGATACCTTGGGGTTTACCTTGGTAATTATTAATGACACCTTGGGGTTTACCTTGGTGATATGTTCATGATTGTCTAAGTAAAATGTTGTAGCCACATAGTCAAGTAATGAAACACGTTATTTTTATTATGATATTCCACATGATTTCTTTCTCATGCCTTAAAGTTCTTTTTCGTGACTTTATTGATGTATCTCATGTTCACATGTTAAATGTTTCCCCTTATTTACCTTACTGGGCCTTCTGCCCACCCTTTTTTTTGATGTCTGTCCCTAGGTTATGAGACGCAGTAATGAACCTAGGATGAACATAAGGAGAAGCATTTCAAGTGTTTAAGAAGAATGTTTTATGTTTTCATGTTTTATGTTCCTGGTTTCCAAGACACTAAACCTTAAAGATCCTCGGTTTTGTATAATGTAATGAATGTTTATGTCATAAAAAGGAGGGATGTTATATGTACACTATCGTCCGAGTATTCAAATTAGTAGGGACACTAGCTGACCTTATGGTGATCCTTGTGGCGAGTCTCCTGTGTGCAGCATCAGGTAGATGGTGGAGCCTGATGCTCCAGGTGCATGACGAGGCATCACTACTTTGGATGGACTTCGAGAGACTCTTCCACTCGGAGTTTTTTCCAGCCACCCTCCGTAAGGTGCGCATCCATGAGTTACTACAGCTAAGGTAGGGTAGCATGACAGTAGCCCAGTACTCGGCATGGTTTACCGACCTCTCACGCTACTCCACGGACGTTGTACGAGACCCATTCTTCTGGGCTCGGACCTTTGATCAGGGACTGAGGTATGACATCAGGGCTTTGTTGATCTCCCTCAGCATCCTGACACAGGCATGAGTACTGGATCCAGCCCTTCTTGTGGAAAGCTTCCTTGCTGAGCCTACTCCAGCAGTGAGGCCTACTGCAGTGTGACACGTAGCAGAGTCTTCTGCAACCGGTATTAGACAGATGTCGTAGAGCTTCAAGCAGACCAGTCCATCATGTGGGTAACCTCAGGATACTAGTTTAGAGGTGCGGGGATCACACAGGAGATCTAGTCATACGAGAGGTAGGAAATGCTATGAAAGCGGCGGGCAGGGTCACATGGCTCGTGACTGCCCGACCCGTCATGTAGAGGAGCAGCAGACGGTTGAGCAACCACCCAGGCAGAGGCAGAGGTTCGACCGTGGTGGTCCGTAGGGAGCCGCCAGATAAGGCAAGGGAGCTGACCGAGCAGCAGGTGGTGGACGAATCTTCGAGGCTCTACCACCAACACCACCATGAGGAGCACCCCGACCACAGGGAGCAAGCAGCTAGGGGTAGGCTCATCTTCAGTTAGTCGAGGCCTATGACCACGACGCACCTGAGATGATTCGAGGTATTATCTGTGTCTACTCCACCCTTACTGCAGAGTTTATAGACACAGTTGCAAGTCATTATTTTATTACTGATGCCCTTGTTCGGAGCTCGAACATTCCGACAGAGCCGCTGGCTCGATCCTTATGTCTAGAGACTCCTACGATAGAAGACTCGACGATTACAGACTGGTCCCGGAAGTGTGAGCTTACTCTAGGACATGAGAGCTTCGACTGGGATCTTCGTATAGAGGTGTCGAGGCCTTACGACATTATCTTGGGTATGGAATGGTTATCTACAGTCCATGCCCAGATTGACTATATTAGGTGCAAAGTGTGGTGTGTCCGCACGGATGGGAGAAGGTTCACCTCCATCGGTGAGAAGGGATCCTTTGTAGTGCAGGATAGACTTACGCAGAGGAGAGGGCATCTGATCACCCATCAGTTGGCTAGTCTCATCCTAGGAGCAGTTGATGTGTGGAGTTTGAGTTTTTCTGTTGTGGTGGCTTAGTATGCAGACGTTTTTACTGACGACGTTCCAGGACTACCTCCTCGCATAGAGGTAGATTCTTACATTGACATGTACCCCTGGACAACCCCGATATCTACGCCAGCATATCAGATGGCTCCCACTGAGCTTCGTGATCTGTGTGTACTGTTGGAGGACATGCAGGGCAAGGGATTCATCTTACCCCGTGTTTCACCCTGGGCTTCGCCGATTTTATTCTCCAAGAATGGGGATGTGAGTTTATGACTATGTGTCGACTACCGTCTCCTAAATCAGGTGACCGTAAAGAACTAGTATCCACTTACAAGGATTGAAAACCTTTTTGATCAGCTCAAGGGAGAATGATGGTTATCAAAGATGGACCTCAGGTCTGGCTATCATCAGCTCAGAGTTCGAGACAAGGATGTGCAGAAGACGGCCTTCAGGTGTCGGTATGGCCACTATGAGTTCTTGGTTCTGCCTTTCGGCATAACCAACGCTTCAACAGTGCTCATGAGTCTCATAAACAAGATATTCCATATTTACCTCGATCGATTTGTCATAGTCTTCATCGACGACATAATTATTTACTCGACTACTGAGGAGGAGCACGCCTACCACTTGCAGTTTGTATTGGACACACTTTGAGAGCACACGCTTTATGGTATGCTCTCGAAGTGTCAGTTCTAGATTCGAGAGGTCCACTTCATGGGGCACGTTATCTTTGAGGTGGGAGTTGTTGTGGATCCTACAATGATCGAGGAAGTACTTGATTGGGATCCACTCTGGAGCATGATGGATGTACGGAGTTTCGTAGGTCTGGCTGGGTACTATCGTAGATTTGTGCCAGACTTCTCCAGAGTTGCAGCATCGCTTTCATCTTTGACGAAGAAGGGGAAACCCTTCGTATGGTCAGATAGATGTCAGCAGAGCATCCAGGACATGAGGTATAGATTGACCACTGCACCCATATTGAGGCTACCAGAGGAGGGCGTAGGGTACATAGTTTACTATGATGCATCAGAGACCGGACTCGGGTGTTTCCTGATGCAGGAGAGGGTAGTGATCGCTTATGGTTCACGATAGTTGAGGGAGAACGAGCAGAACTACGCTACCCATGACCTGAAGTTAGCAGCAGTGGTCTTTTGCTTGAAGATGTGGCGTCACTTTATGATGGGAGAGCGCTTTACAGCCTACTCTGACTACCAAAGTCTCAGATACATCTTCTCGCAGAAGGACCTGAACCTGAGATAGTGGAGTTGGCTTGAGTTCCTCTAGGACTATGACTTTGAGATAGTCTATAATCCCGGGATGGGGAATGTGTTAGCTGAATCTCTTAGCATGATATTGGGCATTCAACTACTTGGGGAGGTGACAGAGAAACTAGATACATTGTAGATATACTTTGTGGATAGAGATGGAGCAGCCTTTATATAGTCACTCACTGTCACTCCTCCACTACTTCAGTGGGTCAGAGAGGCTCAGTGTGGGGATGTTGACTTTGAGACGCGACGTGCATAGATATCCACAGAACAGGCACCTGATGGATTTTATGTAGGAGGAGAACACGTCATCCTATTCAGGGGACGTACCATGGTACCAGTTGCCTTACAGGGGGAGGTGCTGATAGAGTTTCACACTTCCCCTTTGGCGGTACATCCAGGAGTAGCGAAGATGTACCAGGATCTCAGACGACATGTAACACCCGAGACTTTTATGTTATATAAATCATCAAAGGAATCTTTTTCTACACACAACACTTTCTTGGCTTGCATTACATGAAATCACGACCTTCCTCGATAGCTTGCGCCGTACGCAATACCGAGTTTCACTAAACAATGATATGCTATTAAAATATTATTAAAACTAGCCGTTATGAATAGTAATAACCACTTTTTGAAATTTTATAAATTTTATTTTTTTCAAAATGGACTTAATTTTTGGATTCGGAATATCGAAATTAGCTTAGGGTGAAATTTTGGTATTTTTCTGAAAACTTTCAATTTTTGATGAATAGTGAAACCACTAAGTGATAGTTAAAAAACTGAATTTTTCATAAAACTTAATTTTACCGCTTCTGTGAGTGGAATTTCAAAAATCCGAGAGACACAGTTGATTTTAGTAAGTAAAATGTGGTTCAATGAGATGAAAATAATTTTTCGGTGAATAATAATTTTTATTGTATTTACCACAGTTAAAAGTAAATAGGGTAATTAAGGGTAAAAATGATATTATTATTATCCTAACACATGTCTTAATTATATTGGATAAGTGTAATTCGACCAAAAACAACCTTAGGAATAAAATATGGCCATTTAGGCCAACTTGGATTAGATTAGGACATTTATTATTAATTTATTTAAAGAAGGGTTAAAATAGTGAAAATCAATGTTTAATAACTAAATAATTTTTAATATAAGGTTATACATAAGATAAATTAGACTATAAATATTCATTACAAATCTAAAAAGATTTTCTAAATAATGATATTTTATTTGTAATTTTCAGACATTAAATAATTAAATTTATTCATGACACAAAGATGATGCAGTAATTATCTTATTAATGAAATATTGACATAATTGATGTTATAAACACCAAAATAAATGTAATTTGAGCCTTTTTAAGAATTACACTAATTTTATAGGTTAATATGACATGTTATTATTGATTTAATTAACTTTTTTCGAACTAATCATTCTGTTATGATTTTCACAGAAATCAATTACTAAATAGTGTCAAAATTGACATAAAATAGTTTTTAAAAAAAATATTATATTAGTAATTGTTATTTTATTCCTAAAAATATAAGTATCGGCCAAATGAGGTAGATAAGGTTATATATATTAATAATAAACAACTTGGGGTTCGTTTGGCTGCTTATCATATGTTTATTAACCTTATAGTGTAAGAAAACAAGAAGACACAGTGAAAGTTAAATTATCTAACTTAAAGTTAAATCTAAATGATAAGGTTAAAATTGAAACCTAAACTTCTCTAAATTCTATTGGATGAGAGGATTTCTACCCCTACCCATCGTAGCTTTGAAATATATCAATTTGGACCTATTAAAAACAGAATTTGACTTTATAATAAAATAATATTTTTAGTTATTCAAAAGGTGCCCATCTCCTCCATTATAAAAGGGCACCTCCTCCCCCTCTTCCTCACACCACATTGAGCCTTCAAGCTCGGCCAAACCCTGCCAATTCCTCTTCTCCACTTCCCTATAGACATCCTATAGGTCCTGGTATTCTTCAAAGACCAAGTTTAGTGCCCTAAAAGAAGGTCTCAAAGAAGCACTTCAAAGAAGAGGTAATGTCTGTTACCGATTCTTTCATCATTATTTCTTCTTCCACTTATTCTCCTTTATTTGTTTCATTATGATTTAATAACATAATTATCACTCATATACTGATATTTCATTATATGTATGAAAAAAACACTCTTTCACCATCTTTCCATCATACGGAAAAAGAAATCACCACGCGTGCGTACGTACGGAATACCGTCTCCACGCCGTGGTGTAATCTATTTTCCACCACCACCATACTTTGATGGGTATAATGGTGTAAATAATGACTATATATTACTATTATAAAGTGATACTGATTCTGAAATAGTATTCATACACTCCAATAAAATTCAACGATCATAGGAACGATAACATCACTCGTGCGTACGTACGGAATACCGTCTCCACGATGTGATGCAACTCATTCTACATGATCTTAATTTCATAATGATTATGTAAATGAATTGAATGAATGAATATGATATATATTACACTAATAACATTATGGAAATGAGGTATCTATAACCTAAAGAGAAGAATAAGAATTTATTCGACCAAACATGCATAAGAACAAAAAGTTATAAACACCCGAATAACAAGTAGAAATGAAATATTACTACTAAGAAGATAAGAATATGACCATATATGATATCATAAAAATAAGTATGATTCTGGAATAAGTCAATAACATTATTTAAATCATTATACAGGAGGTTCGGACACGTACAAATCATATCGGACCTAAGGTAAGGGAAATATCACAATCTCATTTTTATCTGAGATTGTTTATACTTTGGAATTTACTAGGGTGTATTTTATCATCCACATCCATGTTTCCTCAATATGTAATATTATTTACATTCACCTAAAATTGTCTAAATCCTATTTTACCCTTCGGTGAGTTTTTAGTAAAAAATATGAAAGGAATCTTTTGTCCTTTTTCGTACGAGGTACTTTTTGACTTTTCCGACAAAAGTACGAGAAGAATGTTTCTTTTAACTTATACGACATGGATGGATTTTTAAATCATTATTTCCAAGAATCTTCCTTTACATGTTTTCATGTTTATTTTTAATCAACTTCTTTTAAAATTTTATGACATGTTAAGAAATGAAAAGTGTTTTTGAAGTAGAAAGGATATTTTCCTCAAGAATGGAGTTCAAGTGTTTTATCAAAATTATTTTCCATATAAGGTAATAAAAGGGTTCTGTTTTTATCCCTATTATTACATTGATTTGATTATGTTGTGATGGAATTATTCTTAGGAATTCCTTTATCTTATATGAATTGTTTTATGATGTCACAATGTTTAAGAATCCCATTTATCTTACATGGGTTATTCTATGATGTATGGTTTATGATTTTGTGGCACACATAAGAATGGTATCATTATGAGATGGGTGGGACCTATATATCCCTCAAATGCATTGGGTAATGATTTTATATCTCATGATATAGACATGACTGGAACGGTAGGTTATACCGGTTCAGTGAAACAGGATTGAAACGAGGAGTGAACTCGGTTCAGAAATAGACATTGTACACTAAGATAGTCTTGGAAATGAGTCTTGACTAATAAGAAATGATTCTCTATGATTATTTTTGTATGACACAAAGTTTTATTTTTTATGTTATGATTATTGGGATCACATTTCACTACTATGATTTATCCCATGTTATGAAATTATGATCTCTTTTGCAGGGTACGATTTCTAAAAGTTATGTGCTTATGTATATGATGTGATTGATAATTCTTTTGTTTACCCTTACGGAGCATTTGAGCACACCCTTTTGTATGTTTTATTTCCCCAGGTTAAGAAGAAGGTTGTTAAGTAGAATATTCCAAAATGGGACTCTAGATATGATGAAATAAATGGGAGGCAAAGTAGATTCTTTATGAACCAGTTGTTTATGTCTCCCAGTTTCTAAAGACACTGTACCTATACGGTCCTTTATTGGTTTTAGTATATGTTGTAATAAGTGTGCTTCAATTCTGAAGAAATAACAATGTATGTAAAGTATGGGTCGTTATAGTTGGTATCAGAGGAAAGGTATAGTCAACCTTTGGAAACTAGGATATGAAAGCCTTAGTAAGAACCCTAAGGATAAGGCTAATCATAGAACACAATATTAGTGTTTTAGAAATGACCATGAATAACCTAGGATAAGACCTTATGGGTGAAATGTTATTCTTTATTATGTGGTTTTCCTATTATAATTAGTTTTGCGCACACTAGTCTTCTTGGTTTTAGTCAATGGATGGAACCCGAAGGAACCGTGTTAATGCGGAATGCGACGGGCAATGCAATGATTGTCCCCCGGAGCAACCAAACATTATGGGAGCTGGAATGAAAAATATTATAGCCATGCCCACACAACTTTCTCAAGCTATGAATCATGCAGGACTTCCAAACAAGAAAAGGAAGGAGCAACATTCTGTTGAATTCTTCATGAGGCATCTTCCACCTTCTTTCAGCAGGTCTACTGATTCATTAGTTGCTGAACAATGGATTAGTACTACTGAAAAGATATTTTTAGTTCTTCAATATTCTCAGCATGATATAGTCATCCTAGAAGTGTATCGTTTGGAAGGTGATGCTGATCAATGGTGGAATCTTATTAAGAATACGAGGCAAAGGGATGAAATTGAGTCCATGGAATGAGACGAGTTCAAGAACTTATTTTTCAATAAGTACTTCCCTCATATTCTCCGAACAAAGATGGAGAAATAGTTTCTTGAACTGAAGCAAAAGGATGATGAATCTGTTGGTACCTATGAAGCAAATTTTAGAAGACTTGCAAGGTACGCTTCTGGTATTATTATCCTACCCGAGAGTAAGATCGATCGATTCATTAGTGGCTTAAAACCAAGTCTTCTAAAGGCCTTATCCATAAGGGACTTCAATAGCTATGAGGAAATAGTTCGATGTGCTCTCAAAGTTGAGATGGACATTGGAGTAACCCATCAGTCATATGGGTTTGATAAGAAGAAGAAAATGGAATTCAAAGGAAAATATAAAGCGCACACTGAAAAGAAGATGAGCTTTCCCTTATGCTCAAAGTGTGGAAAGAAACATGGAAGGTGTTGTCTTAATGGGACAATTAAATGTTTCAAATGTGGAAAGGAATGTCATCGGGCATTTGAATGCCGCGATGATGGGAAGAAGATGTCTAATGATGCAAACAAAGGAAGGGATACACAGAATGAACCTACTACACTTCAATGTTTCAAGTGCAAGGAGATGGGACATTATGCCAATAAATTCCCTAATACAAGGGTTGATGATGATGGTCGATGTCAACAAACTCTTAAGGCTAAATAAAAAGGAAAGTCACATGCAATTTCTATCAGTGATGTGGAGTATGATAATGATGTTGTGAAAGGTACACTTACCATCCACTCTAAAGTATCAAATGTTTTATTTGCTTAAGGATCCACCCACTACTTTATTTTTGAATAATTTTCTAAGGGTATCACCATATTACCTCAACAGTTAGATGTTGAGTTAGCGGTGACAATACCTAATGGCACAACAGTCGCATAAAAAGTTTATAATTCTTCTCTGATTGAAGTTTGTGGGAAAGTGCTTCCTCCAAAGAAGGGAAGTCGCATTTCATATTCTAGATCAATCTATGATCGTCTATCAATGCAAGGATGAACATAACCTTCCAGTGTAAATTTCTCCCATTTTATGGGTATTGATTCCACTAAATGAATGTTATTTATCTCAAATGGTTGGTGAGAAACTCACGATTAAGAATATTCCCATTGTACGGGAGTTTGATGATGTCTTTCCGGAGGAATTACTGGGTCTTCCACCAAATCGTGAAGTTGAGTTTTCAATAGAACTTGTACCGGGTGCTTTTCCTATTTCAAAGACACCTTATAGAATGGCCCCAATTGAGTTGCAGGAATTGAAGTGGAAACTCCAAGAGAATCTTGATAAGGGGTTCATACGCCCTAGTGCGTCACCTTGGGGAGCACCTGTTCTGTTTGTCAAGAAGAGAGATGTATCAATGAGACTCTGCATTGATTATCGAGAACTTAACAAGATCACTATCAAGAACAAATATCCTCTCCCTCGCATTGATGACCTATTTGAACAACTACGTGGATCTCAATACTTTTCCAAGATTGATTTTCGTTCAGGGTATCATCAATTAAGGGTCAAAAGGGAGGATATACCAAAGACGGCTTTTCGTACAAGGTATGGACACTATGAATTTATAGTGATGCCATTTGTTCTTACTAATTCCCCTGCTATCCTCATGGATCTAATGAATGGAGTCTTTAGAGACTATCTTGATCAGTTTGTGGTAGTCTTTATAGACGATATTCTTGTCTATTCAAAGAGCAATGAAGAATATGAAGATCACTTGAGAATTATATTGAAGACCCTGAGAAAGGAGAAGCTTTATGACAAATTTACCAAGTGTGAATTTTGGCTTCAAAAAGTTTCATTTTTGGGTCACATAATCTCAAAAGGGGGGATATCTGTGGATCCAGCAAAAATAGTGGTTATCAAAAGATGGTCGAGACCAACAACAGTAACTGAGATCCGAAGTTTTCTTGGTTTGGATAGATATTATCAATGTTTTGTGAAAATTATTTCACGATTATCTAATCCACTCACCAAGTTGACTCGGAAAGGAGTTAATTTTGTTTGGACGAAAGAATGTGAAGATAATTTCAAGGTGTTGAAAAGAAGGTTATCCAATGCGTCTGTGCTCACACTGCCTTGTAGTGGAGAAAGGTTTGTGATCTATAGTGATGCATCCAAGAAGGGATTGGGGTATGTTCTTATAAAAAATGATATGGTGATAGCTTATGCCTCACGATAGTTGAAAATCCATGAGCAAAATTACCCAACCCATGATTTGGAGTTAGCTGCAGTAATCTTTTCATTAAAGATTTGGAGGCATTATATTTATGGAGAAAGGTGTGACATTTATACTAATCATAAAAGTTTAATGTATATTTTCACACAAAAGGAGCTGAATATGCGTCAAAGAAGATGGTTGGAGCTGATTAAGGATTATGACTGCTCAATCCATTACCACCCTGGGAAAGAAAACAAGGTGGCAGATGCATTAAGTCGACAAGACCATGCCAGTTTATCCATGATGAGGATCACAAAAGATCCAATATTTATGGATTTACAAAGGATGGATCTTGGAATTATAATGGAAGGGGAAAAATATAATCTTTCTCAAATGAATGTTCAACCATTTATACATGTGAAGATTAAAGATTCACAGAAAAACGATGTCGAGTTACAAAATAAGGTGAGAAATGTTCCGGAATTCAACCATGATTGTGATGAGATAATAAAGTTCATGAATCGGGTTTGTGTTCCCCCCATCCCCGAATTAAAGAAGGAGCTTTTGGATGAGGCTCATAGTTCTTCATTCTCTATTCATCCTGGAAGCACGAAGATGTATAGGGACCTGA
This sequence comes from Viscum album, assembly GCA_963277665.1. Taxonomy (NCBI): domain Eukaryota; kingdom Viridiplantae; phylum Streptophyta; class Magnoliopsida; order Santalales; family Viscaceae; genus Viscum; species Viscum album. Next base: position 1,303,440,541 of record OY728145.1, read on the forward strand.
AATATTACTTCTAGTGGTATGGCATGAAGAGAGATGATGCTAAATATGTCTCTAGATGCTTGGTTTTTCAACAAGTTAAAGCTGAGAGACAACAGTCTAAGGGGATGTTACAACCATTACCCATACCCGAATGAAAATGGGAAAACATCACTATGGACGTTGTCACAGGACTACCTAAAACATCCAAAGGCAATAATGCTATCTGGGTTATAGTTGATCATCTTACAATGTCTGCAAACTTCATTACTATTAGAGAGAATTTCTCTCTGGATCAGCTTGCCATGATATATGTAAAGGAAGTGGTAAGATTGCATGGAGTACCACTTTCTATTATATCTGATCGGGATACGAGATTTACCTCGATGTTCTGGCAAAGTCTTCAGCATACTCTGGATACAGAGTTGAGTTTCAGCACTGCTTATCATCCTCAGACAGACGGTCAGTCTGAGAGAACAATTCAAACTCAAGAAGATATGTTGAGATCTTGCTCTATGGATTTCAAAGGTGGTTGGGATCAAAAAGTACCTTTGGTGGAATTTTCTTATAATAATAGCTTTCAATCCAGTATTCAGATGGCTCTTTATGAAGCTCTCTATGGAAAGAAATGCTGGACTCCAACTTGCTGGGATGAAGTTGGGGAAAGAAAGCTATTAGGACCAGATCTCGTTGATGAAATGGAAGAAAAGGTCAGATCTATTCAACAACACATAAGAGTAGCTCAGAGACGACAGAAAAGTTATGCCGACAACCGATGAAAAGACCTAGAGTTTGAATTGGGTGATAAAGTGTTCTTACAAATATCTCCTTGAAGAGGGTCGTGAGATTTGGAAAGAAGGGGAAGTTGAGCCCTAGATATATCGGTCCTTTCTAAATACTAGATCGTGTTGGGAAGGAAGATTACCGATTGGTGCTCCCACTGAATCTCTCTCAAGTTCACGATGTGTTCCATGTATCTCTCCTGAGAAAGTACATACCTGATCCTTCACATGTACTCAGCTCAGAAGTTGTACCGCTGGAGCAAGATAATTCTTATGAAGAATAGCCGATAGAGATTCTGGATCTTAGCGAAAAAGTCCTACGAAACAAGACCACTCGATTGGTGAAAGTTTTATGGAGGAACCACCAATTAGAAGAAGCTACATGGGAGCTTGAGGATATGATGAGGGAGAGGTATCCTCATCTGTTTGTTACAAAGTGACGAATTTCGAGGGAGAAATTAATTTTAAGGGGGGTAGAATGTAACACACGAGACTTTTATGTTATATAAATCATCAATGGAATCTTTTTCTACAGACAACACTTGCTTGGATTTCTTTACACGAAATCGCGACCTTCCTCGATAGCTTGCGTCGTAAGCAATACCGAGTTTCAATAAACAATGATATGCTATTAAAATATTATTAAAACTAGCCGTTATGAATAGTGATAACCACTTTTTTAAATTTTATAAATTTTATTTTTTTTGAAATGGACTTCATTTTTGGATTCTGAATATCGAAATTAGCCTAGGGTGAAATTTTGGTATTTTTCTGAAAACTTTCAATTTTTGATGAATAGTGAAACCACTAAGTTGTAGTTAAAAAAACTGAATTTTTCATAAAACTTAATTTTACCTCTTCTGTGAGTGGAATTTCGAAAATTCGCAAGACACGGTTGATGTCAGTAAGTAAAATGTGGTTCAATGAGATGAAAATAATTTTTTTTGGTGAATAGTAACTTTTTATTTTTTTCCACGGTTAAAAGTAAATAGGGTAATTAAGGGTAACAATGATATTATTATTACCCTAACACATCTCCTAATTCTATTGGATAAGTTTAATTTGACCAAAATCAACCTTAGGAATAAAATATGACCATTTAGGCCCACATGGATTAGATTTGGACATTTATTATTAATTTATTTAAAGAAGTGTTAAAATAGTTATAATCAAAGTTTAATAACTAAATCATTTTTAATATAAGGTTATACATAAGATAAATTCGACTATAAATATTCATTATAAATCTAAAAACGATTTTCTACATAAATATATTTTATTTGTAATTTTTAGACATTAAATAATTTAATTTATTTATGACACAATGATGATGCAGTAATTATCTTATTAATGAAATATTGACATAATTGATGGTATAAACACCAAAATAAATGTAATTTGAGACTTTTTATGAATTACATTAATTTTTTAGGTTAATATGACATTATATTAGTGATTTAATTAACTTTTTTCGAACTAATAATTCTGTTATGATTTTCACAAAAATCAATTACTAAATAGTGTCAAAATTGAAAAAAAAAAATTCAAAACAAATATTATATTAGTAATTGTTATTTTAATCCTAAAAATCTAAGGTTCTGCCAAATGAGTTAGATGAGGTTATATATATTAATAATAAACAACTTTGGGTTCTTTTGGCTGCTTCTAGTAAGTTTATTAACATTATAGTTTAAGAAAACAAGAAGACACGACAAAAGTTAAATTATCTAACTTAAAGTTAAATCTAAATGATAAGGTTAAAATTGAAACCTAAACATGTCTAAATTCTATTGGATTAGCGGATTTTGACCCCTAACCACCTTATCTTAGAAATATATCAATTTGGAGCTTTTAAAAACCGAATTTGACTTTATAATAAAATAATATTTTTAGTTATTCCAAAGGTGCCCCTCTCCTCCCATATAAAAGGGCACCTACTACCCCTCTTCCTCACACCACGTTGAGCATTCAAGCTCGTCGAAACCCTTCCAATTACTCCTCTCCACTTCCCTAGAGACATCCCAGAGGTCCTAATCTTCTTCAAAGACCAATTTTAGTGCCCTAAAAGAAGGTCTCAAAGAAGCACTTCAAAGAAGAGGTAATTTCCGTTACCGATTCTTTCATCTTTATTTCTTCTTCCACTTCTTCTTCTTTAGTTCTTTCATTATGAAGTAAAAACATCATTATCACTCATATAATTATATGTTATTATAAGTAATAAACAACCCTATTTCACCATCTATCCATCCTACGGAAAAAGAAATCACTGCGCGTGCGTACGTACGGAATACCGTCTCCACGCCGTGGTGTAATCTATTTTACACCACCACCTTACTTGGATGGGAATAATGGTATAAATAATGACTATATATGACTATTATAAAGTGATACTGATTCTGAAATAGTATACATACACTCCAATAAAATTCCACGATCATAGGAACGATATCATCACTCGTGCGTACGTACGGAATACCGTCTCCACGATGTGATGCGACTCGTTCTACATGATCTTCATTTCATAATGATTATATAAAATAATTGAATGAATGAATATGATATATATTACACTAATACCACTCTGTAAATGAGGTATCTATAACCTAAAGAGAATAATAAGAATTTATTCGACAAAACACGCATAAGAACAAAAAGTTATAAACACCCGAATAACAAGTAGCAATGAAATATTTCTACTATTAAGCTAAGAATATGACCATATATGATATCATCAAAATATGTATGATTCTGGAATAAGTCAATAGTATTATCTAAATCATTATACAGGAGGTTCAGACACGAACAAAGCATATCGGACCTAATGTAAGGGAAATATCACAATCTCATTTTTATCCGAGATTTTTAATACTTTGGAATTTACTGGGGTATATTTTATCATCCACATCCATGTTTCCTCAATATGTAATATTATTTCCATTCACCTACAATTGTTTAAATCCTATTTTACGCTTTGGTGAGTTTTTAGTAAAAGATATGAAAGGAATCTTTTGTCGTTTTTTGTACGAGGTACTTTTTGACTTTTCTGAAAAAAGTACGAGAAGAATTTTTTTTTTTAACTTATACGACATGAATGGATTTTTAAAACATTATTTCCAAGGAGATTACTTTAAAAGTTTTCATGTTTATTTTTAATCAACTTCTTTTAAAATTGTATGACATGTTAAGAAAGGAAAAGTGTTTTTGAAGTAGAAAGGATATTTTCCTCAAGAATGGAGTACAAGAGTTTTATCAAAATTATTTTCCATCTATGATAATAAAAGCGTTATGTTTTTATCCCTATTATTACATTGATTTGATTATGTTGTGATGAAATTATTTTTATGAATTCATTTATCTTATATGAATTGTTTTATGATGTCATGATGTTTAAGAATCCCATTTTTATTACATGGGTTATTCTATGATGTATGGTTTATGATTTTGTGGCACACATAAGTATGGTATAATTATGAGATGGGTGGGACCTATATCTCCCTCCAATGAATTGGGTAATTATTTTATATCTCATGAGATAGACATGGCTGGAACTGTAGGTTATACCAGTTCAGTGAAACAGGACTGAAACGAGGAGTGAACTCGGTTCAGAAATGGACTTTGTCCACTAAGATAGTCTTGGAAATGAGTCATGACTAATAAGAAATGATTCTCTATGATTATGTGTGTATGCCACAAAGTTTCATGTTTTAATTTATGATTATTGGGATCACATTTCACTACTATGATTTATCCCATGTTATGAACTTATGATCTCTTTTGTAGGTTAATATTTCCAAAAGTTATGTGATTATGTAAATGGTGTGATTGATATTTATTTGGTTTACCCTTACTGAGAATTTGAGCTCACCCTTTTGTATGGTTTATTTCCCTAGGTCAGGAAGAAGGTTGTTAAGTAGAATTTGACAAAAAGGGACTCTAGATATGATGAAATAAATGGGAGGCAAATTAGATGCTTTATGAACCAGTTGTTTATGTTTCCCAGTTTCTAAAGACACTATACCTATACGTTCCATTCTTGGTTTTGTTATATGTTGTAATAAGTGTGCTTCAATTCTGAAGTAATAACAATGTACGTAATGTATGGTTCGTTATAGGATAGCACTGGTGTCCGGGTATGAAGAAGGTTGTGGCGGAGTTCATTTCACGATGCCTTACCTTCCAGCAGGTGAAGGTGGAGCACCAGGTTCCAGCAGGCTTAGTGCATCCCTTAGAGGTCTTGGAGTGGAAGTGGGATGGAAAATGCATGGATTTCGTGATGGGTCTTCCACGTACTTATAGAGGACACGACTCCATCTGGGTGATGGTCGATAGACTCACCAAGTCAACCCACTTCCATCCTATCAGAGAGCAGGGCTCAGTAGAGAGCATGGGACACCTCTATGTTCAGGAGATCGTACGGCTTCATGGTGTGCCATCGTCTATTGTCTCCGATCGAAATTCTTGCTAAACTTCTCAGATTTGGAAGGGGTTGTAAGAGGCATTTGGGACACAGCTACGCCTGAGAACCGCCTTTCATCCTCAGACGCATGTTCAGATGGAGAGGACCATTCAGACACTCGAGGACATGCTCTGTGCATGTGTCCTTGACTTTGGTCATAGCTGGGAGGATCACCTACCCTTGGTGGAGTTTGCGTACAATAACAGCTACCACTCCACCATCGGGATGGCACCATACAAGGCATTGTACGACCGACCTTCCAGATCACCTCTGTGCTGGACTGAACCTGGGGAGTCAGCACTTGTTAGACCAGAGATGGTTCAGGCTATGACGGAGAAGGTGTAGATCATCCAGGACCGGATGAGAACTGCACTAAGTAGATAGAAGTCATATGCTGATAGGAGGTGGAGACCATTTGAGTTCGAGGATGGCGACCATGTTTTCTTATGAGTCTCACCTTAATGTGGATTACGAAGATTTGGTTGGGGTAGCAAGTTATCTCCATGCTTCATCTGACCATTCCAGGTCCTCACTAGGGTAGGTGAGGTGGCTTACCGCATGCCCCTTCCACCTCAGTTGCACCGGGTGCATGACGTCTTCCACGCATCACAGTTGAGGACATATGTGCATGACTCGACCCACATCAATGATCACGAGGAGCTGGAAATCGATGACGGGGTGACATTTGTGGAGGTCCTGGTGGAGATCGAGGATCGATAGGAGCAGGTCTTACATGGATGGTCGATTCCTCTGGTTCACATTTGTTGGCAGCATGAGAACCTCCATGAAAGGACATGGGAGTGGGAGGCTCAGATGTGTTCTCAATGCCCTCATTTGTTTCCCTAGTTTATGATGTAGCTTTATAGGGACGTAAATCCCTAAGGTGGGAGTAATGTAAAGACTCATAAATTTCATGGAATTTTTTTTCTTAAATACTTTGGAATTTTACGAGTCTGTGGATTTTGACGACACATGATTTCAAGGCCTGGTGTGCTCAGAATCAATTTAGGAAGTTTATCTCGGGTACGTTCAGTAAACGAACGAATGGGTTTTTCTATATTTTGAATAGTTTCTCATAATTGAAATCCAAGGGTACCGATGAATTTTCAATACTGGTAATTACTTAAGGGCACATTTACCGTATTTGAGTTTGTGCGGGAGGAGAAGTTAAAAATTGTGGATTAAATAAGATGTGAATAAAAATGTGGAACAATTATTATTATATTTCTAAGTGGTTATATCCTACATGGGGGAGTTGTGGGGGGACCCTAACTACCCATGTGAGGATATTTGTAAGGTGGGTCCCACACAAGCCCCAACACTTCAAATTCCGTAAAACACCTTAAACCTACTCCTTTAAACTTGTTAACTCCTATTTAATAAGGTCTCTTCCTCTCACTCTCTCACTCCATTAAAACATGACAACCTATCACTTAATTAATTATAAAACTTTTGGTTTACTTAATAAAGTGAATTGGAATTTTAATTTTGTAAATTTTAATGCATGGCATGATTTAATAAAATAAGGAGAAGCCTTATTTTATTTTTGTTGGCTTGTTGTTTTGAGATTTTGGGGAGAGAGCTCTTGAGTTTTGAAGAACGTTTAATCTCCATTGCTGAAGAACGTCAACTCTCCGAAGAAGAACTTCAACTCGGTGACCCAGAATTCTCCAGCCTCGTCTTCCTCTAGGACAAGGGAGGAGACACCAATGCGGGAACTCGCCAACGATGTCACACATTGTTTTCTTCTCTCCGTGATAAAAATGGGAGATGCCGCTTCCTCCTAGGACGCTCTCCATTGATGTCTATGAATACTTATCTCGTGATGACATCAACCGCAACTCTGATGTTCTATATCGATTATTGAGGTAGGGGTTTACTCTTGAAAGTGGATATTTATGTACCATGTACTCATTAGAAATTTTTGTTTAAATATGGCCAATTTTTATCATTTTACGCGGAGGGTGCGGTCCGAACGAACACGGCCCGACAACCCTCCGTTATTCTCGTTTAATTATTCTATAATTGGAAATCGAAGGTGGAGGAGGCACAAAACCGCCATTCCATGATGGGAAAGCGAAAAAGGAGGAACGATGCCGTCACGCCGTGCTAGGAAGGTGACAATGGAGGAACGACGCCGTCGTGCCGTGATGCAGACGCGACAAAGGAGGCCATCGATGTCATGCCGGTTGTGCGGGAAGAACCGTGGCCCACTACATGGGCCGTTTCTGGGGAAGAACCGGCCGACCCATCTTCTGGCCAGGCGAAGAGGAGCCGCGGCGCCAGGAGGGAACCACACTAGAGGACTGGCCTGCCCGTCGGCCGACCGGGCGGAGCTGGACCGTGGCAGAGCAGGACCGCAGTGCAAGGAGGGCGCCGTGATGGAAGACCGACGGCCCGACCATGGAGGCCATGTGCGCTAAAGACCGTCTGGTCTAGCTGGCCGGTTTGGGAAAGGGTTGCGCCGAATGGCACCGTCAGTGCGGAAAACTAGCCCCCCCCCCCTTGGAACATACTCGGCTTCGGTCGAGCCACTCGACCTACTGGCCGAGCCTACCGGCTGCGCCCCGTCGGGCCGAGCCACTATAGGCTAGGCCGTGCCCCTTCGACCTGAGTTGTTTATTTCTTATGACCTGTCTGACACCCCTATTGGGTCGGACCCATCAAACTGGGTCAACTCGACCCGTCGAACAACTGGGCTAAAAGGGTGGGGCCCGTTATTCACTTAATCGTGATTAACTTACGGACCACGCATTCGATCGACGTGACGTCTATGGAACTGAGACTCTTTCGATGAGACGGTCCTTTTTCGATACTCTAAGTTCATTTCAGATGAATTTGGATATCATTCGGGTTAGAAACGAGCGTATTTCTAACCGGGCCCCTGGGACGGAAAAGCCATTATCTCTCAGTTTGGGCGTCTGATTGACACACCGTCTGTTGCGTTGAGTTCCTTTTGACGAGACAGAACTTCAAGATACATCAAATCTAGACTTCGTGATAGTTGATGTATCGACCCCCTTGGCTCAAGGAGCAGACCCTCCTGGAATCAAGCATGCTATGAGCGGGAACCCTAGAGCTGGCTGCGACTGCGACGATGATGATGAAAGTACTTGGATCCTACGTGGGTTTGGCAGCGATGACGACTGATCTTGGATCCTTCGTGGGTTCGGCATCGATGGTTACTATACCTGGATCCTACTTGGGTTTGGGACCGACAAAATCTGTACTTGGATCCTATGTGGGTTCGGTAGGGAAGATGACTCATAGGCTACATCTATCATCTCCACCCCTCTTCATGAGTAGTATACCTATGTGAGCTCATTTTTGAATTTCAATAATTATCATTGATGTGATTTAATTGCTTTCCTTTGTGTACTAGGTTGTGATTTCCTATGTGGACTGGGTTGTGATTTCTTGTGTGGAATGGGTTGTTTTTGTGCTCGTCAGTAGGAGCGGAACTGGAAATGATGACTTAGGTATATGTATGGGCATATACCTAAGAAGAGTTGGTGAAACTTCGTGTTTGTATCTTTCCTTTGTATTTTATCCATTGTGGATTCTAGGAGACCTTCGGGGTCTCAAGGTCCCTACTGAGTATCGTTTACTCACCCCTGCACGATCTATGATTTCACTACAATGTGTTCGTTATAGACGATAGACAACACTGATCTAGGTGGAGTCTTGTGGAGCGAGAAGGTACCTGGAGGTGGACCACTTGGCGGGATGTACACGGAGCGGACGACAAGACCCGAGTTGCTGAGGAGACCATTTGTACTCACCCTTCAGGTGGGGTATCTGGAGGACGAATCAGTGGTTGTTGGTTTACATTACTACAACTGTTCTTTCTTTACTATTGTACTGTACTTTAAGTTGGGTTTGTATTCTAGCCCATTTACTTTCCAGCACTTACATTAGTACACAGTTTACTTAGTTTTTACTTCAGATTTCATACTCTATTGTGTTTGTTTACTTATATAAAGGAAATACCTTCCCTTTTATCAGGATTTACGCCTTCGGTGCTAGTCACCAGCCTCTGGCCAATAGAAGGGGGGCTTGGGGTAGTCACGGCATGGGCCCCAAGGGCGGGTCGTGACATGTAAAATATTTTTATTGTGTATTTAGCCTCTAAAAAACATAACCTATTAGTTATTTGGAGTCAATTATTATGAGATTAAATAATTAATAAAGACAAAAAATTCGATTAGGTACATATTATATGCTTGGGTTTATTAATGCATAGTATTTATGAATCATCTAAATAGTTTATCTATATATTTCAAGTAAATTTTCTTAAACCCTCCCCCAAAATTATACCCTTATGCTGGTAATTCGAGAAGGGGGATAGTGTCTTCCTGAGACCCACCTCCAGTATGCCCTCAGTTGGAAACTAACACATAGGGTATAATAAGCTCACATATAGGAGGCATTACCCTCTATAAGAAAATAAATAAGAGCGATAAGAGATACATACCCCAGTAAACACCTACTAAAAAATATATGTGTGTATATAAATATAAAACCATAGTGAATACATGAAATTTCATACTGTAATAAAACAACTAAAAAAGAAAACTATAAGTACCAAAAAGGGTAAAGACGATAGTGACGACCAAGGACAAAAACCCCTTCAAAAACCATTACCTAATTTTATCCATCCCGATCTCAAACCTAATATTTATGTACTATAATTAGTTTATATATACATAGGGTGATCATAAATATATACTCAGAAGGATAATCCAAAAATCCTCTCACAAAAATTTTAAAGAATGAATCCTACAACACTATGATCATAGTGAATCTAAATCATCCCCTAAAGAGATCTACTATGTTCACACTCTCACCATGTCAACCTCACACCATGTATTGCATATAAGAGAGTGTTTAATATACAAAAAATCTCAAGGGTTCCTTGATCTAACTTCCCCATTTGTTTTCCTCTCTTCTCCAATATTGTATATCTTGATCAATCTCTATCCCAAATATGTTAACCATAAAAAACATGGGCTAAATATCACAACATCCACCACATGTATTGAATAATAAATCACACAATATCACATCATCATATATTAACAATGTATTTTCTAGAATCCGCAATAGCATGTACGATGTGTTCCGTACATTGGGTATTATACCTCATGCCATCCTATCCCATACACCATGTATATTACATTATACCATCACAAACCATTAAAATTATACCTATAATAATATTTTTGATACTATATTTTATGATACATACATTTAAAATAACCACAATAAATCATATCCCTCAGATCACATATATAGAAAATCTTACTATAATGCATACTAGCACAATTAACTAGTGTGAGAAGAGAGTCGAGCTAGATGCGGTAGTCAACCACCCATCCTTTAATAGGGATGTAGGTGAAAACAACCTCCTAGAGTGCACATGGTGTTAATTTCCCTAACCTACATGGTTTGGGTACCATCAAAGGTCACAAAACATAAAAGACATAATATATTTCAAAACCCCACTATCGGAATAACCTATTATTTTATTCTACTACAGGTAACATCACATGGAATCTTATATTCCACTTCTATGACTATATATCCTATAAAAAAGAAGCATATATAGAGATATATTAAATTTTTTTATATATTTTTATCATTACCTTTTGGTAATTATTTCCTTAACCATTTAATAAAAAAATTAATACACATATATTACTAACCATTAATCATAGTCCATACTCTCCAGATATAATCCAAACCTAGTCAATGGTTTCTTAGGATTAATATATTCCCACATTTTAGTTCAATATACACTAACACCTTAGGTTATGAATTACCTAATAATAATTTTAATAATTCAATAATAATGGTAATCAAGGAAAAATGTCATAAGAAAATGCTTATAGGTAACAGGAATCCAAGCACACCCAGCTACCACAAGAAGCAGGGAATGAAATATAGATAAAACATGCTACTTTTCCTACAGTCATTAAAATGTGTAATATCAGGAAAAAATATTGTTTTATCACATAAATTTGTATTCCAAACATTAACCCATTCCACCCTCTACAGTTATATATATGACACCCACATGCATATCTTGATACATCTATCCTCCCTAGGCATCAGGTGTTGTAACATCATCTAGGCCTCCCCACCCCATATCACATCATCGAACCCTATATCATCCATCCTAGGATTATAATACATCACATAGATAATATCAGACAAGAATTAAATCACAAATTAAAATAAAATAACCATTTCCAATGGGGAAATTTAAACCCTATGACAATTCCGCACACCTTCACATAAAAATGGTCTCTCACAACTCCAACACAAGGCTCTTGTTCTTCTCAAGTAGACAATAAACTGAGTCCCTAGATTTTATCTCTATCAAGCAATATGTTTTTTATCCATCTTGAATTAAGAGATTCATTATTCATTTTATAGAAACAAGGATTAATATAAATAGATATTACATCATTTTAGATTAATATTCAACACATTTAAAAATTACACACCTGAGGACCATTATATTTTAGCATTTTGTTAATATTGAACACAATCTTCTAACATGGTGAAAGATCATCATGGTTTACCATAAATGTCATTACATTTTTAACTTCTATGTAAACCCTTTATTCAAAACATGTGAAATAAAATATAATAAAGGTTGATATCTGATACTTAATAAGGGTAAATAAAGGAAATATTTAAGAAAATAATGTGCATAATGGTATAAGAACATTATTATATCATTTTATGATAATAACCTATATATCAACGTTTATATACATGATTCATAGAATAATGATTGAATGATAATAATAAATGAATACAAGGGGAATTAAAAGAATTATACATGAAATAATAATATAGGAATAATGTATCAAATTTTAGTACACACATAAACATATAAAATGATTTCAATAGCAGTCAATACATACTACGAAGGTCATATTAGTTGAATGGGTTCACTAAAAAAACCATTGTAGAAGTTAGGGTTAACTCCCAATATCATTTTATAGGACAACGTTCATTATAAAAATGGGTCTACTCTCTATTACAACTCTTTATTACTTAACTGAGTTAACTTCTCATTATGGCCATGTATTAATGAACTGAGTTCACTTTTCATTCCATTCGTGTATTATTGATCTATGTTCACATCAATTTGTATACCCATATTTATGAGTTGAGTTCTCTTCTCTTTCTATTCCTATATTACTGAATAGATTTCACTTCTAATTTTATCCATGTATTACTAAACATATATTTTCTCTAACTCCAACTCTTTATTTCTAAACCAAGTCCACTTCATGTTCCCACCCTATTTATCAAATAAGATATAAATCATTACCCAATTTAGTGGATAGATATATGGTCCCACCTATCACATAATAAAATCATACATATGTGTTCCATAAGATCAAAAAAAATTCATCATAGGATAACCCATGAAATTAAATGGGTATTATAAACATATTATCATATCAAAGCCCATGGAAAAGAGACATTTTTCATAATCATTATATCATATAATTGCCCTAAAAAAGAAATTATTATCAAGAGAAACATGTCATCGTAAACATAAGTCATTTAAGGAAATAATGATAATGGTTTCTTTTTTAATACACTTATAAAATAATAACATATATAAATAATGTCATCATATATGGTAGAGGATTTTAAAATATAACACGGTGAATTTTTTAAAGAAAATAGCATTTGTTTGAAAATAAGATTTTAAAACATAATAAATTTTCAACATATTTTTCTTTTAAAACTATTATTAAGACATATAATGTATGATTTAATAATAATTTAAATAAATTCATGTATAAAAATAAAAAATCATCATTGAAAATGATTTTTAATCATAAAAATGTTTTAAATCATTTTCCGTTGAAAATAACCTTGATAACGTATAAAAGAATCCTAGAAAATCATTATAAACACTTTTTAAAAAATAAAACATTTTGAATATAATTTTTTTATAATAATATTACAATTAATTTTAAAAAAAAATCATGAACATTTTTTGAAAACATTTGTCTAAAAGAAAACTAATTTCTGACCGATGGGATAAATAAAGATGTATTTTGTAAAAAAAATCACTTTATTAAGATAATTATAAAAGATTATAAAAATTGTACAATTAAATGATGATATCATGAATAAACATATGTGAAAAAACTATGATAATTTTTGAGAGATAGATCATAATATTTCATCAATCGATGCATAATCATATGAAATCCCGATAAATGGTGGGATTTTAGCAATATACTCTTAACACTTCTGTAATATTGAATCAAAAACCCCCTAAAAATTACATTAAATAAAGCATAAAATATTCTGAAATGAATTTGATTCATGATATAACATTTAAAAGGGTTATTATATTCTCCTCAAAAAATAATATAGGTGTATAACATAACACAGGTCTCAAAAAAGAAAGATTGTGATAAAAATAATTACCAATTTGGTACGTTTTGAATCGATAAAACACCATGAAATAGAGAACCTAAAATGGATTTGTAAACACAAATAATTTTAATTTTAATAATCATAAATTATATTCATGGGTAGAATATATACCTCATTGATGAAGGTATTAGTGAATATATTATGTGTCTCACAAATGTAAAATGTGAGACGAATGTCCATTACTACATGAGTAACAGTTCAATCATGATCCCCTTAAAATAATAACATCAATTTATTTCATGAATTAAATGGGATTAATTATATAAAATCTCATAGGTTAGTATGTATACCACACAAAATAAATAAGTGGTCAATATTCCATTAGCGTTGCAAAATTATAAGTGGGAATAGAAATCCCCATACTACTTGAGTAACATTTCAATCATGATATCTATAAGAGAATAAGATAAATTGAGAACTAAAATATAATAATATAAATTAATTTCATTATATAAAATTTTATAGGTTAGTATATACACATCCTAAAAAATAATAATTGGTGAATATTCAATATATCTCAAAAAAATAAAAGTTATATAATAAAACTATTACCTTATGTTTTGACATTCATCATACACATTCAAACCTCCTATATAATGAATATTAACTAATTATACATATACGATAGAGCCATATCATTATATATAGTTCCATATATAATTTTATTATGATTTTATATAACATTTTTATTAATATTTCCATGTTAATGTTATGATTCAGGTAATATGTATTTTTTTGTATATGTTTTTACTTTTTATATTTGGTCCCCTTTCTTCGATCTTGGTTTCCATATCTAAAAAATGTAAACAGCGATATAAATATAAAATATTTTTATTTTTATTTATTTATAATAATATATAAAATATATAAATTAAAATTGAGATATATAGTTCCTGGAGAGGGTAGGTCGTACGTACACTTGTACGTTGTTTTTGTTTTCATGTCATATTGAGAGAAATAAAGTAAATAAAACACAAATATATATATATATATATATATAATTACATCACCATTATTATTTCATTTATATCACATATTTTTATTAAAAACTTCCTTAATTAATTCCATGTAAAGCGTTAATGAATCACATCGCTTTGAGTATGTGGTAGTTCAAACATCCACAAATAAAGTTATCATATTCCCAAAAAAGGAAATCTTGAAGGTATGTGTTATATAATAACTAAATATGATTAAATAAATCATCAATATCATAAATATAATATGAAACTATAATTACATCATTATTTATATCCATTAGATGTGGTAATGGAATAATTATTGACGTTAGTTCGTGAGGCATTAGTACTCTGTACACATGAACGATGATTGTGTAACACATTTGATTGAACTATGTGAAGCTGTAAGTAATACACATAACATAACAAAAAAATATTAAATTTTTATTAATATGGTTCTTATGTAATATTTATCTATGAATTATTTAAGGGTTGGAGATGTAAATAAAACAAAAGTGATCATTGAAGAATGTTACCTCTTCTTTAGGTCTCTCCATTTGATTTCCACCAAAGTAACAGCTTGGTTTGAATTATACCCAAATTAATGATTATAGGATGTGATTAGGGATGTTAGTATATTTTTTTGTAGGTTTTTGATGATAAATATTTCATTAGATGTGTGAATAAGTGAAGGGGTTAGTGTCCTTTTATAGTGGATAAGTAGGATAATTGTTATAAATACAAAAGCTAAACACTATTAAGAGGTATCCCTTACATAATGATCCTTAAAATAATGATAAAATTCATATTAAATTGGTAATGTTGTTTAAATATTAGTATAAAAAATATTTCTTCAATATTATAGGCCATTTGGATGTAAATATTAATGTTTAACCACTAAGAAAACTCATTTTTACCTTAATTATTGTAATTATTTTAATTGAATTCCCAAACATTTTTGGTCAAAAACTAAGTTTACCATACAATAAATACTTAAATATTATGACTTAAAATTTGGTCTATATTTTTTCATATTTCAAAAATATAAGTGGTATAAATTAATTTAAAATTTGTCACTCATATGGGACTAGGCAACGAGTTTTTAATGTGAAAATGTTAAAAAGATTAAAAAAAATTTATATCCAATTTCTATTTGAAATTGATAAAAATGACAAAACATTTAGTAATATATGTACAATTTATCTTAATATACTTAAAATATAAGTTAAAATATATTTTCAATATTTAATTAAATTATATGAAAATGCATTTTTCAACTAAAATTTAGTATGTGTCACTATTCATCCAAAAAGAAAACTTTTCATAATAATAAAAAATATTTAACACTAAGATAAATTTGAAATTTCACATTAAAAAATGTAGTTTATTTTGTAAAATAGAAATTATAAAATTATAAAATATATTTTTAATTTATATTCTCTATTAAAAGGAGAAAAAACTAGTTTATTAAAAAATAAATTTTTAGCTTACAATTGGTTTTATTCCCTTAATTTTTCTAAAAAACACATACGATGACTATTGAATAATTGGATTAATGTTTAATATATATATTTTATTTCATTAATTCACTAAAATTGGTTTAATTATTTTATTGGGGTAAAACATGTTTGATCATAATATTTTTCCAGAAAATGATTTTTCTATATTTTCAAAAGTGTTTTTCATTTCTAGTGAATTTTTCACTGATGAATTCATATTATATACTTTTGTAAACCATATTTTCATAAAATAGACATTAATTTTCATACTCTAAATTCCAATGTATATGTGATAACTATAATAATATATTAATAATAATATTTTTATAGTACTTTTAAAGAAAGATATCGAATGGGTTCAGAATTCTGTGTAACACTAGCCAAACACAATGTTGTGTGTACCCAAAGAAAATATATGTTTTTAATGTAGAGAATGAAAAACATATTTATTTAATGTAACACAAGATAAATTTATTTTAACCTGAACTGAAAAATATCGAAAAGATTAAATTAATTTGAAAAAAACTATTTCAATACATTTCATCATGTTATATTCTACCCCCTTAAAATGAATTGTCCCTCTATATCCATCCAGTTCACCAATGGTTTAAAACATGAATTTATCTTTCTTATAACAAACACTTCAAAACCTAATACTAATGCATAATTTTAAAATATTATGTTGGAAAAATAAGGGATACCCAAATTTTATCATAACTATGATTCAACTTTTGATAACATAGCTGGGTCGTAAAGATTGGATATAGAAGAAAAGTGTAAATAATTATTTTTTGTGATAAATATCACTTATCAAAATCAATTTAATTATTAATGGAAATATAAGGGATACAAAATCATAAATATGTGAAGATTTATCAGATGAGTTGTTCGATAAAATATTGATATTAAGATAAATATTTGTCAGTATCATTTTTCTAGAGGTGAATAATTTTAACAAGGAGATCAACTTACTTCATTATATTTAATTTCATATGAACAATATCACTCATTTTTTGTGCCATAAAAAATTTCCATTTCATCCCTTAATCCAAAAATGAAGGTGATGTCATCATTCTTAAAGCACTAACAGATCATGAGATCCATAAATATAATTAAAATTCATTCCATAGATCTTTAGTTATCAGCACAACAAAATAGTTAACTTAGGTTATCCAATATACGTAAATACTAACATGGAAACCTTAAAAATTAATCTCTAAAACCACATCCAATGTTTTACACAAACCATTCATGAAATGGTTATTCTTGTAACCCTTCTAAAATATCCAAATCTAATCACTTTACGAAGCAGGTCAATAAATTTATCAAAATTTGCATAACATTGATCCCCAAAATATCATAATGTAGCTCTTCATTTTCTCATACCAAACATGTGAATACCTTCATCATGTATTCCCCTAAAACATAGAAATTTCTTTAATTACTAGAATAATTTATTGAAAACATTCATGCCTTCTTATTCCAATATTTATTAGATATATTCATTATATCCAAAATTTGTTAAAATCTATCCATGATAGCATAAAAAACTTATTTAAGGAATCATTAATCTATTTTTAGGGTAACTAGTACTATAAAATTTAAAATATAAAAATCAGTCATCTCATTATCTAAGATCATCATCATTGCATCATCATCAGGAACATATTAAGGATTTCCATCCATTAGTCAAAATATCACCTTTCCATTAAATCATTTTTCTAGGTAATTAGTGCCATTAAATATATTTTTTAAATAATTAAATAAAAACTTATACATAATAATTCGTATAAAAAAATTCTTGAGTTCCAATACATATACACATCAATTATCTGACTTTAATCTTAAACTATTAATTATGATACATAATTTATTCCTTAATAAACCTTTCCTATAATATGAAATATGAATCCAATCTTAATTTTCCTAAACCATAATTTAATGATTATTCTTATTATTAATTTAAACAATACTTTTAGATCCTCCCATACCATCCACATTTCATTCGTGGTATCTTTAGCTTCTGTTGTATATCCAGTACTCATACAACATTCCTGATTATATTCATGATATTTTCATTAGGAAATCAATTTTCATATTTCCAATACCTCCCACATCTAAAATATTAAATGATAACCACGTTTCATTCAGTATAGGCATTGACTAAAACTAGAATTTATTGTGTGAGAAACAATTATCATAGAGGAAACCAATATAATAACAAAAAATAACTTCTAGGATGTCTAAATCGTGACTCCTACTTCTTTAATACATGAAAACATAAGTTTATCCATGGTTATTACGATTCATATTCCAATTAAATCCTTCAGGATTGTTCATAAATTGTGTGTGATTATCCAAAGTATATCCCCCCTAGGACTATCAACCCATTTGTGGAGGAAGGCATGTTGTCGTGCACCAGTTACTGATCAATTCTACTTCAACACGTTGATTTCAGGATAGCCATATGTACCTATAGGCCATATCCACATCTACTTGTTGTATCTAGATAATGATGTAATTTCTTATAATCCTCTCTCTTGGTACTTTGAAAAAACTGTAGGGCATTTCCAAAAAAAATTACTCATCCTTATACTTACCCTTAGAGATATCCCTATACATATCCTTATAAATATCACAAGGTATCTCACTAAATTTCCCACTACCTAGTTTCCAAAGGTTGACTAAACCATTATTTTGATACAAGTTATAGAGACTTCGTCTTAGAATAAATGGATATTATATCATTTAATAAGAATATTCATCACATAGAAATAGTACATTCTTGATGAGCATAATAGTTTAGAGTATTTGAAAATATGGAACACAATAGGCTAACATATTTATTGATATTAAATGTTTCCTATAATGATCTTACCAGTTAGTACTCCTATATAAATCCTTTCAACATAACATGGGGAAAGGAAACATAATAACATGTGAACTCAGATCCTCAGTTTGGATAAATAAGGGAGATATGTAAGTATATCATGAGAATATGGGTATTCAAGCATAAGAATAAAATATGTGGATCATACCCTACATTTCTAAGATAATATACATGAGTGAAGGCATTAATATTTATAGTTCAATATACATTAATCATACGAGGATCCAATTAATAATCCATTAAATCATAACATAGAATAAAACTTGGATTTGTGGGAGGCACAGAAACATTAAAATGATTTCCATAATAGTGAAGGCTTAATATGAAGTCCATATTAGTGGAATGTGTTCACTTATCAAACCAACATAGTAGTCATGGTTTAGCCTTTAGTCCATCTTAGTGGAAAAAAATATTTAACTAAACTAGGATGACTCCCACATCCAAACCTATATTACTGAATCAATTTAAATTCTCTTTCCATCCCTATATTATTTAGTTGAGTTCACATACTTTTCCAACCATGTATTACAAAACTGCTTTCACTTCTCCTTCCATACCTATATTAATAAACCATGTTTACTTCAAATTATATTTCTACATTTATAAAACGAGTTCACTTCTCCTTTATATCTTGTATTACTAAACTAACATGACTTCTCATTGTTGTAACACCCCATGCTTTCACGATATGCTTCTCTTTCAATAATGTAATAGCTTGCATTATATGCTACTTTGAGATTCTAACACACCCCAACCAATCATACTAGCCGTTATGAATAGAAATACATACTTTTTGAAATTTTATAAATTTTATCTTTAAAATTAGACTTCATTTTTGGATTCAGAATATCGAAATTATCCTATGTTGAATTTTTTGTATTTTTCTGAGAACATCCAATTTTTGATGAATAGTGAAAAATACATAAAGACAAATTTTTAAATAAAAACAATTTATAGTGATAAATTATACTATTGAGTGGTTTTAATGTAGAATTATAATATAATTTTACCATTTTATACAATTTTTGTCATTATAATTATTTTCACTTTGAAATTGGACCTAAACAATTGTCAAACTTTTGATTGATATTGTTTCTTAAAAAATGCTATTTGTTTTGACAGCGGGAATTAATTATAAAATTAATTAATGAAACTTATATGTTTGGAATTTTTTAAAATAGACATCATTTTTGAATTCAGAATATCAATTATAGCTCCGGGTGAATTATTGGTATTTTACTGAAAAACATCAATTTTTGATGAATAGTGAAACCACTAAGTGGTAGTTAAAAAATTGATTTTTCATTTAAATGAAACATTACCACATCTGTGATTTTATTTTCAAAAATCAGACATACATGGTTTTCATTAGGAGGAAAAATGTGGTTTAGTGGGATTAAAATAATTTTTTGGTGAATAGTAACTTTTAAGTTTTATTAATCGCGATTAAAGGTAATTAGTGAAATTTAAGGTAAAAATGTTATTATAAAAATATAAAAATATCATGAAACTTGTCCTACACTTATTGGATGAGTCATGGCTGACATGAAAATCCATGGCTCAACTTGGGGACCCCATGGAGCCACTTGGGTAAGAAAATGACATTAATAACTTTTTATTTAAAGTAAAAATAAAATTGTCACAAACGTGTGTTGTTTTACTAAAAAAATTATTACATGGGGTTATATAAGTTAACCATTGGACTATATATATTCATTGGAAATATAATAATATTTACTACATCATGGTAATTTTTTTATAATTTTTAGACATTATATAAATTAAATTTTTATGACACCGTGATGGTGCAGCGATTACTTCATTAATTAACGATTTAAATAATATAAAAGATAATTTACAATCTAAGAATTAAACTTGTAAAAAACATATTTGGTGAGTATATTTAGAACCATTATCATCTTATCCTCTAAATATATAATTGTGGGACCTTTGGAATCTGAAAATCACTTCATAATAATATATCATTTCATGACTTTCCAAGAGTGCCCCTCCTCTCCTCTTATAAAAGGCCCCCACCACTACCACCTTATTCACACCATCAAAGCCATTTGGCTTGGCCAACCACTGCCCGAATACACTCTCAACTTCCCTCTCTTACTCCTATAATCCTCACTTTGGGCAGAAGTCTTCCCAAGGAAGCCATTGGCTCAAATCAAAAATAGTTACCCGATTTTAAGATAATGTCTTCTCTTATGTTCTTTTGTTTTATTTTGCTTCTCCAACCCCTTAAAATATTTTTATTACATTCTTTTATAACAACACAAGTATATAAAATATACTAGGATTTTGTTATTATAAGAATTTTATTTACACTTACACACACCTTCGTGTATTGGTTAAATAACATACTGTTTCTGTGGGTGGAAAAATATTGCCTCAGGAAACGATGATTGGTCAATATTGTTTTAAAACCACTAATAGTGGACATTTTGATGACACTATTTTCATATATGATATATATATTATGTTTATGTTTTCATTATGCTTCTTTATTTCTCATTTATGTCATACCATTATGATTTCCATTGTGGGTAAATGCGATAATTTCATTTTAGGAATTGCGGACTACCACCCACTCAAAGTGATTTGAATCGTTAATGCCATATGTGGGACGTATAAAGGATAGAGTAAATGATATTATATATTATATTATACTGTAATTATAATACACCTTTATATCATTATTATTTCATTTCATTAAATATGAAACAGAAATGAAAGTAGTGTTCATGCGTACGTACGACTTACCATCTCCATGAATGGTGCATTTCATTTCTTACCTCTAAATGTTACGTAATATTATGAATTAATGTATATACTAGATATATATGATATATATGATATCTAAATCATAAATATAATTCTGGATATAATGGATATTTTACCACATGAACAACTTGTAATTATAAGAAGTTTATTTTTGACTCAAGTACCAAAGATCGACAAAACGACTGTTATTAACATAAATAATTACAAAATGTTCATAACATGGTAATAAGTGATATAAAAGAAATAATAAACATTAAAAAGGTTTTTAAGAAATTATAAATTAACTCTAGTTTATTATTCAGGAGGTTAAAGAATGATCGAGTCAAGAGGGACACGAGGTAAGGGAACTTCTTAACCCAATTCCCATTCTTTGGGTTGAAACTATCTTATTATTTATGTTTTTCTTTGATTATGTGAGAAATGAATTTTTATATCTTATCATGTATTTATTATTTCTTTATGTGAGATTACATTGAATACACATGAGCAATCTATTTTTTTTTGAAAATGATATTTGTACGGGACATCATCTTAATCTCCATTCATTGAGACTTGTTTTGTTTTATACTCAAATTTCATTTATACGGTGTATAAACCCCTTTGAATTTTACGTTTATTCAAAAGGAATAATTTTATACGAAGCATTTTACTAAAAAAAAGTAATGTTTTTTTGTCGTACGTGTGTGAAGACAATGAATTTTCCTCCGTCATGACCATTATTTGAGTTTCGACTTCCTCTACAAGCCATAACATTTTTTTAAATGAAAAATAAATACCAAGTTATAATTTTCTTTTATTTTGGTATTGAAAAGGGTTTTGATAATGTTTTTATTATATAAATGTGTTGTATTGATATCTTGTTATTGAAATATGGAAATGGTTTGTTTCCTTTTTGCATGTTTTATGTTATTCAATTATGTTAGGGTTTATGATATGTTTAAACCTGTTCATATGATGAATGTATTGGAATTAATAAGTGATGGGTGGAGCCCACTATAGCTCTTCGATGCATCGGTAGGTCTCATGACACAAACCAGTGTCTTGGCACGAGGCCTTGACAAAATCTTATTTGTTGTCTTGGCACAAGGCCTTGGCTACGTGGTTATGATAGTCTGGCATTATGCATTCCATCATTATGAAAGTGGTTATTGATATTTCATGTGATTATTCGACTAGTAGAATATCCATTTGAATAAGTAAATGGAATTATTCCATTTTATTTTTTTTCATATTATGCTGAAGTTCAAGTTTAAAAGGCTTTTGTTTTAGTTATACATTGCCTTAAATGTTAATGTTTATTTATAAAAGCTTCTGCTATATTATTATATTTACTGAGAATCTGAGCTCACCCCTTCCAATGTTTTAATTTTTCCAGGATGTGAAGATGTATATTATGAATGACCTGCATGGATAGTATGAGGGGATATGAAGACAAGATGTTGTTGTAGTTTTTTTACTTTATGATGTAATGTAAGACTTATGAATGTATCTAGTGTTTTCAAGGCTACTAAACTAATTGGTCTTTCAAGACATGATCTTTTGCGATCATGCCAATGTTACGTAATAATGCACCGACTCTGGATAGCTGGGGTCGGGGCGTTACAATTGCAGCCCAATATTTTTAAATCTCATTCACATCTCATTATATCCTATCATATCTTTTGAGATATAAATCATTACCTAATGCATTTGGATGGGGATTTAGGTCCTACCCATCACATAATGACATCACTGATATTTGTTCCACAACATCATAAAATTATTTCATATCATAACACATGAAATGAAATTGGTGTTATAAAAATTTCATCATTTCATAACACATGAAATTTAATTTTTATTATAAACATTTCATCATATCATAACCTATGGAAAAGTCACTGATTTCATAATTATTTTATCATAGAATAACTCGTGAAAAGAATTAGGATTCATTAGAAACTTCTCATCGTAAACATAAATCATTTACAGGAAGAATAGTAATAGTGTTGTTATTATATATCCCTAGTAAATTATAAACTATATCAAAGTATTTAATCTTAGATGGAGGAGGATTTTGAAATATCATTTGCGGTATTTCTTAATGTAAATAAGATTTATATGAAAATATCTCTTCAAATCATAAATATTTGTCAAAATCATATTCTTTAAAAACTAATTTTAAATTATATAATATATCCAATGAAAATAATTTAAATTTTTGTGTGTGGAAAATATCCTTTATTCTATGAAAATTTATTTTTATATCATAAAACATTCTGAAAACATTTTCATTTGAAAATAACCTTTAAATGTATAAAGGAATATTTGAAATCCATTTTAATCACTTTTTTAAAAAATAATGAATTTAAAAAATAATATTACATGAAAATAAGCAAAAAAGTCAATTAAGAAAATTTTAAATAATATTTTTAAAAAACATTGTTTTTAAAGAAAATAGAATTCTGACCGAAGGGGAAAATAATGTCTTATTTTCTTTAAAATAATTATAAATTAACATAATTATAAAAAGGATGGAAAATGTTACCATTACATGATAATATCACAAATAAATATAGGAGAAGAAGATTCATGATAATTATGTGATCTGGATCATAATATTTCATTAATAGAAACCTAATAATAAAAAATCTCAATAAATTATGAGATTTTATTAATAAACTCTTACCACATTGGTAACATTGAATCAAAATAAAATGTAATAATAAAATTACATAATAAATAAAATATCCTGAAAAGAAAGTGATCTATGAAATAAAAATATAATGGTGTTTTATATTCACCATATAATAGTAAAAAAGGACATAACATAAAATGGGCATCAAATATGGAAATTTGGGACAAAAATACTTTACTGGTTTGATAGCTTTTGAACAGTATGAACCATGAATGAGAGATCCAAAAATGATTATGTAATTAAAAATAATTTTAAGTAGAATAATTCTAAGGTAAATTAATGTGATTTATGAACTATTAGAATAATTTTTTCAACGTTTCCATATTAATTTTTTTATCAATATTGATGTTAAAATTATTCCATGAGTAATTTTAACCTTAGTTATTTAGTAACTGATGTTAAAGGCCCACTTTTAGCATCAGTTCTAGAAAAATTGATGTTAAAAGTTACTAGGGAAGTACATTTTCAGTCCAGTTCTTCATGACTGATGTAAAAATTAATCTTTGAGGAATTTTAATATTGTTTATTTATTAACTGTTATTAAAATCCCACTGTTAACATTGGTTCTATGGAAAAGAGATGTTAAAATCCATTTGGGATGTCTTTTAACATATTTTTTTTCAAAACTCATGTTTAATGTAAATTATAACATAGGACTTTTAGAAAATACAACACTAATAATGTTTCCATGTTTTAGTTAATATCCAAATCATCGATTCTATAAGTGATGGAACAAAAAGATACTTAAGGATAAAAAGTTATGGATGTCGGATGTGGAACATATCTACGAAAATTCATAAATAATTCCAACTTTTGGCAGCCATAACAATAGATCTACAACTTCATTTGACATCCACAGTAAGTGAAATCCTATAATGGGACAATAAATAAATAAATTTAAACATTATTAATTATGGTTATTGAAAAACCAATTAATTTTGGCTTTTTGACATTAGTTTTTGAAAAACAAACTTTAAAATTTCTCCTTGAAGACTTTTAACATCAATTTTTTTTAGGAATGTATGCTATTTAAAAATACTAACATTAATAATGTTGAAAAAAATTATTTCATTTCCCAAAAATTGATTTTAGTGATCATAGAGATAAAACGTACTTACGCATCAAAATTTATGGACATCATACGTTGAGCATCTCTAAAATATGTCATAGAAAACTCCATCCTATGATGGCCAAAACGTTTTTTCTATAACTCTTTTTGAGATCTAAAACAAGTCAAATTAAATTTTTTGAAATAAAATAAATTATTTTAAAAATTATTAATTTGAGTTTTTTGAAAATAAATATTTTAAAAATTACTTCTCGTTTTGGATTCTATAAAAACAGATGGTAAAAGGTAATTATTTATATTCGTTACCACAAAACTAAAGTGAAACGTGAAATTTTTAATACCATTTCAAAATAATTATCATAAACTGATGTAAAAGTTAAATTTCAATATCCCACAAATGCATAATTCCAATTTTTTACATCACGGAATCAAAATCATCAATTTCCACCTAAAAGTTATAATATTGTTTTCTTCTACCATGTAATTTTTATGTTTTCACGTTGCACATATATTAATTATATGACAAACTATTTAAATCATAACACATTAAATTTAATTTTTATATTTATCATTAATCCACTATATCTTCTCTCAGTGATCTAATCATAGTATTTGAATGTATTTTTCCATGATCTATTTTTTATTTTTTTCGTATTTAACAAACCAATTGTTTATTCCTTGTCTCATATAACGAAGAATAATTATTATGATCATGGAAAAACTAAATAACATCTTTCAAATTCTAAAATGAAATCTAAGCTAAAAAATCTGTTTCATTAAGATAAATTTCCTTGAGAAAAATTATATCCCCCAAAATATTTAAAACCATTAAAATTCTTTCAAATATTCATGTTTTTTTTAAGATTTCAGATTTTTTCTATGATATTTCTTTTATTGATATTCTAACTTCAATAGATGGAGTTAACTAAAGTGAATAATAATTATTAAAAAGAGTATTTTTCACATTGGATTTTAGAAAACCAGTATAAATGACCTATATTTCACATTAGTTCTTTATGAACTAACATCAAATATTCTCTTTTCCAATGGTTTTAATAAACCATTATGATAAATCAAAGAAATAAATTTTTAGCTACATTTTAATAACCAATGTTAAACATTTAATTTACATTATTTAATTAAATAAGATTCCTCAATAACCGACTTAAATAAAATTCCAACAAAAACCCTATTTTTATATTAGTAATATGTACAACATCGATGAAAGGGGTTGTGAATATAGAATGTGTCTAATAAAATTAATAAAAATGATAAATATCCATTACTACATGACAGGATATTGAATAATGAGCCTCATAAAAAGAATAAAATCCATTACAACATTTAATATCATGAAATAAAAATATCTAATTAAATAACATATCAAAGGAAAGTATATATACCACATTAAATAAATGAGTGGTGAATAAGGCATAAGTCTCGCAGAATTAAAAGTGAGAGTTGAAATCTCCTTACTGTAGAAATAAATTTTAAATCAGGTGATACAAAAAAGAATAATATCATTTTTTACTTATAATAAAATTTAATAACGTTAATTCAAGATATAAAATTTCATGGTTATGTATATATACCACAAAACAAAAATAAGTAGTGAATATAGCATATATCTCACTAAAATAAATGTGAGATGAACACCCCTTACTATAACTCTTGACTTTTTTTGTCCACGTTAAAAAATAATATTTAATAAATATAATTTTATAAAACATATACAAATAAACCATATTATTATATATCATTCAGTATATAATTTTATTATGAAATTATATTACATGTTTATTAAAATTACATGTTGATGTTGTGTTTCAGGAAAAATATTCTTTATCTTTTATATATGTTTTCACTTATTATTTCGTGTCCTTTCTTGAAAAAGATTTCAATATATTAAGAATTTAATTCATGATATAAATATAAAATATATTCATTATTTATATATAATTATCTATAAAATATTGAAATATAAAATGTGATAGACCGTTGTTGGAGATTATAGGTCAGACGTACGCATTGACGTTGTTTCTGTAGTCATATCATATTACTAGAATGTAAATGATATATATATATATATATATGATCACAAAATTATCATTATTATGACATATAAATAAGATATTTTAATTAAACCCATACTTGAAACATTATTTGTAATGTGTGAACAAATAAAATCACTTTGAGGAGGCGGTAGTCCACATGTACATAAAGGAAGTTCTAATATTCCCATAAAATGGAATGAATGATAGTATGAGTCATATAATAATTATAAAATCTTAAATAAATCATATATATTATATATATCATATAATAACATGATATTTGGTAATGTATGAACAAAAGATATCAAATCGTGAGGCAGTAGCCCGTCGTACATACGAATGGTGACTGCGTATCCCATTTAATAAAAAGTCTGTGATTATTTATGTAGTAAACATAACATAACAAAATATAATTACATTTATCATAATATTTTAATTATAATACCTTTATTTAAAAATAAATTAAGGTTCGTATAATGAAATAAAATAGAAACGCTCATTGAAGAACATTACCTATTCTTCAGGTAACTCCTTTTGTTTTACACCAAAGGATTACATTGGTTTGAATTATTCCCAATGTGGGGTTTCCAGGATGATATTATGGATGTTAAAATATTATTTTTTTCATCATTTTTATGACATAATGTTTTTTAAATGGGTGAATAATTGAGTTGGGTGAGTGTGGGTTTATAGTGGACGAGGAGTGGATTTCTAGTAAATAAATAAAGGGAATAACTATTGAAAGGTATCCCTTAAATCATGTTCCTCTAATACTGATATAAATTCTATAAAATTGATTATATTGTAATAAATGGGCCTAAAATGACTTTTAAAAAGATTTATATGTGATTTGGCCCCTGAAGATCAAATTTTAACCACTATGTAAACTCATTTTTACAGTAATTCTTGAAATAAATATTAATTGATTTCAATAATATTTTTTGTAAAAATCATAAAATGAACATAATTAACATTATAAATTATTATGATTCAAAATATGGAGTCAATTTTTTTAGAATACAAATTCATAAGTGGTAGAAATTAATTTACCATTTTTTCTTTAGACGGGACGAGACAATGAGTTCTTATTGTGAAAATGTTCAAATGTTTTAAATATTTTAATATTCAATTTCAATTATGAAATTCATTAATATGACATAAATTGTATTAATAGAAAAACAATCCAACTTAAAATACTATGTAATAAAATAATATTATATTTTTACTATTATATTAAAATAGATGAAAATGTATATTTCAACTAAAATTCAATATTTTTCACTATTCATCCAAAAATTAAACTCTTCAAAAAAATAACAAAAATAAAACCTAATATATTTTTGAACTATATATTTAAAAAATGTATTTTAGTTTTTTTAAATTCAATATAAAAAATTTAAAAATATATTTTTAATGTAAGTGCACCAATAAAAAGTTGGTAAAATATCTTTTCATAAAAATACTATTTTATGCATAAAATTTGATTTATATTTTTATATATTATTAAAAATATGATGAATTTTAAATAATTTATTTAATATATAAAATAATTTTTTCTATAAAATAATTCACCCAATGCGGTCTATTTAAATTATTGAGTTAAAACATGTTTGATAAAAACATTTTTCCTAGAAATGATTTTCATTTATTATCAAAAGGGTTTTATTTTTATCTAATTATTGGTCACCAAATAATTCATCTTAAATACACGTGTGAACCATAATTTCATAACATATTTAATTCATTAAATAATATTCATTCCAATGTAATCGTGATAACTCCGATATGATTTTAATAATAGTATTAATAGTATTTTGTAGTTTGGTAAAACTATGTCATATAAGTTATGGAATATATCAAAGGGGCTCATCATTCTGTGCAACTGAAGCTGAACAATGTGTTTCATGTTCTGCAAACTTATCTAAATGTTTCATTTGATGAAACCCAAACATGGTAATTTCTTGTAAAATAGACTACATATAGAGTTATGTGAAAAGAAAAATATCAAAAAGATTATAATAATTATTTATATATATTTCACAAAATACGAGAGTGTTAAAAGTCTACCCCGCATAAAATGAATTTCACCCTCGAAATCCTTTGGGGACATGAACAAATGAATACATCAAAGTTTGTTTCATATATCCCATATCATAAAAATGAATACTAAAAACTCATTTAAATAGGGGATGTTTGAAACATAATGGTTATCCAAAGTGAATCAATATTAGGTTTCCACATAAGATAATATAGTTGGGAAGTGAATATTTGGAAAAGAAGAAAAGTATGAGTGATATAAATAACTGATCATTATTAAGTGAATGATTAGTATAAATTTAAGGGCATCAAAACCATAGTTCTATGATGATTTATCTAACCATCATTTCAACAGAAAATAGGTATTAGGATAATATTTTTCAATATCCTTTCATTAGAGTTGAATAATTTTCATGGGGTGATATACTTGATTTTTATCCCTTTCATACACACAGTCTCACCTATTGTCTATTCCTTTACCAATTTCCATTAGAACCCCTACTCCAAAAATAATGGTGAATTCATCATTCATGAAGCACTAACAGATAATTAGATCTTCTAATAGAATGATATGTCATTATTTCTGTGTTTTGATATCATCGATGAAAAAAGGTTAGAATAATTTATACATGTATCATCCTAGAATTACTAATTTATAAATAAATAAATTATAATGAAATATGTTTTTATGGATTTTTTAAAATATATATCACATTATAAATTATAAATTTATTAATTTATGAAATTTACATTTTCTCATATCGTATTTAATAATAATTTGAAGAAAATTATATTTTCAGGAAATGAGACTTGATAATATGTAAATAAATCTTTTATAAACATGATTTTATTTTAAAATAATATTTTAATGTAAATATATTTATTTTATAAAGTTTTTAAAACAAATATATATTTTATTTTAATATATTATAAAACAATATTATAATAAAATATTCACTAAACATTTGAAATATGTTTTCCAAAAATAAAAGTTTTCTTAAAATTAAACTGAAATTGGTTAATATTTTTTATAATTAAATAATATGTTTTACTAATTTTGGTAATTTCAATTTGACACATAAATATGATTTATATCATTAGAATAATTAAATTTATATAAATTATAAATAATATGTTAAATTTTTTTACAATAAACCTTTTGTTAAATAATATATATTCTATATTATAAAATAATCACTTTGAATTATGAATATAATTATTATTATTTAAAATATGAAATATTCATTATTCTAAATAAAAATAATTATTTTTTTGTATAGATATATAAAATATAATAACATTAACCATATGGAATGTTAAAAGAATTGATTAAATTATTTTGTTAAAAAAAATAGAGAAATGTGTTTTGAAGAATGGGGGTGGGTGTTGAACCAAATGGAGAAGGGTATTAGGGGGTCGGGATCAAGAATCCCTAAGGGAGTCACCTCATGGGAGTTGGGGTTAAGCCACCATGGGGTTTCATCTAAGGAAGGACAAGTGATGAGTCTAGTTACATCAAGCACTGGTATCCAAATTGTATCTAGGGTTTGATTCCTGCCAGGGAAGTTCGAGCACAATGTTTGATTGTACTTAGGGAGTTTGAAGTATAATTAGGATTCTGACCTTGGATGAGAGTGATCGATCATAGATGCAGATATCATCACTAACCTTTTATTTTTATCTTTTCAGAACTATAAGTGCGTATCTGACTCTTATGGATTCATGTTATTCCATAATTTTCCATATGCTTTCATTTATTGCAAAATATTATCTGCTTAACCATATTTTTGGTCTGTGTGTTGTATTAAGGTTTACTTTTGGAATATGAACAGAAGTTCATTCAATTTTCCTCTTTAAATGTTTCTATAGTTGTAATCTTAAATATTTTTTAACATGTCTATATCGTGTTTTTATCCATTTTCATCGCAGATTGAATTTGTATACTCTTCTTGTTGAGTAAGATTGTACTCTTTATTTCAAAATCTCCAAAAATCTCTTCTGGACCACTAATTTGGATTTAACCAATTTCATTTATTTTTATTTCATTTCACAGTGATGGTTAACGCTATAAAAGCCTTATGACACAGTAAAAATGAGAAAAATAAAATCAATTTTTTAGTCTATACAGGTTGGGATAGAGTCTAGAGGTGAAATATAGTTTTCTATTTATGAATCATGTAAGGGTTTATTACTCATTTAAAATTTTTTTTTTTTTTTTATTTTACATTTCAAATTCACTTGTTCAATTTTTCAGGATTTCATTAATTTATTTTATGACCAGTTCAATTATTGTTTAGTTTATGTTTTTAAGGGTTATTATGTTTTAAAATTTATATAATTATATTTTGTAATGTGCATTTTATTTTTCTAAATTTTATAAAATCATGTTAGTGTGATGCCAAACATATTTATTTTCAATTATGGTTATATATTTTCAAATTAGTATGGGGTTGTATTTATTTTGCAATGTTGTGATAGCCTGCCGTAGGGGTAAAGAATTATTTTTATTTATCAATTCATGGTTTTGTACTGAGACTATTTATTTTCTTAGGTTTTTATATTCTGTAGTAAATGATTATATTTATGTTTATCAAAATAATGTTTTCATTGATGATAAATCTACTGGAAACAATATTTTTTATTTATCAAAGTATTTTTTACACATAAATTCATTCTACAATTATGACTATTATAAATAAAATGTCATATATATATATATGCATTTGTTTTTTAATTATTGTTTTCAGATATTTAAGCAGTATTAGACTATTATTTACTTCAAAATAATTACAATATTATATTTATAAGTTTTAAATATTTTTTATTCATTGTTCAATATCACTAGATTTTTTTATTTCATGTTTATATATATTCATTACTAAATTATTGATGATTATTAATTTATTTATTAAAATAAAGTTTAAGAATGCCATAATTTTATGAAACATAATCATGTTATATGCATGGAATTTAGAAATCATGATCATTTCAATACATCATTGATTATCTATAACCTTTTATATATTAATATATGTAAAAATATATTTGTATATACATGTAAACATGTTCATTGAATAAATTTTTCTCATTTATTTGAACAAACAAAAAAAAATAAATTTTTAAGAGATTATAGATGACATTTTAAATACAGGGATGTTATTTAACCTTCCAGGTAAATATGAAATGTCTATGTATCAAGATATTTGGTTGTTATAAGATTAAAAAATTATTTACCATGATGTTTTTAATTTATAAATTATTAGATAAATATATGTGTATGTGTATTTAATGTGTGATTATGTTTTTAAAACAAAAACCCTAGTGAAACACACACAAACACACACACACACACACACACATATATATATATGTTTGTGTGTGAGATATAGAGATAGTGTAAGGGATGCCTAAAATGTTTTTATAAAATCTGGAACTTGAATGTTGTAAATATGAATGGGAATTAGGGAGTGAATCCATCCCTTAGCAAGTGAGTAGGACCAAGATAGTCATCAGTGTTTTAAGTGGCATCAATGATTTGTTTTCATAAGCTTTCTTAAAGTTTTCCAAAAATCATGGGGTTATTTTTCTATAATTTTAAATGTATAATTAATATCAATGTATTATATTATTTATTAAAGGTATTTTATAAAATAATTTTCCCTGTAATTTTAAAAAACCATTTACTAGGAAAAATATTATATCACCCTAGTTTTTAAATTTATTTTTAATAGGTTGACGAGTTTTTTTTAAGAATTGATGCATAAAAATAAGTTTGTTATAATTTATTTTTTTAGTGTTGTTAAGTTATATGGAATGTATCTAATTTTCAAAAACATTGACTGGTAAATGTTCCTTGTATGTATTAAATTTATTATGATTGTTCAATTTATATTAATCAAATATATACAAAACATTCATATATGTTGAGTCCAAAAGCATAGGACCATGTCTTTAAAATATAATATGAAAAAAACTCCTCACAGGGAGAGATAATAAAAAAATCTCTAAACCCTCATCCAATGATTAACATAAACCATTACATATATGGGTATCCTTGTAACCCTTCAAAACTATGAAAATAGAAAATCATTTGAAGTAAGGTCACTAAATTTATCATAATCAACATAACATTGATTCCCCATATATAATAACATAGATCTTTCTTTTCACATACCAAATATGTGAATACCTTCATCATCTATTTATTTCACTACTAGAAATTTAGGCTATAGCCATGGACCTATAGCCAAGGTTTTATAGCTCCATGGCTATAGCCAATTTATAGCCATGTTTTAAATAAAAAAACCATGCCTAAAATTTGTCGGGCCCTTTTTCCTCCAAAATCGGTCGGCCTCCTCCCCCGTTTTCCCCCGATACACGACTCTCTGTGCCACCCTCCTCCATCTTCCCCTGATCAGCGACCCTCCTTCCCTCACGATTCCTCCTCCCCCGCGATCTCCTCATCGTCGTGCCCTCCTCCTTGCAATGACCTCCTCCTTGTCGCGCCATCCTCCTCACCAACACCTCCTAACCGTACCCTCCTCATCACCGCAACCCTCCTTCCCGATGCCTCCTCGTCGTGCCCTCCTCATCACCGCAACCCTCCTCCCCGATGCCTCCTCTCCGCGACCCTCCTCCTCGACGCCGCTCTTCTGATGCCTCCTCGCCGCTACCCTCCTCCCTGATGCCTCCTCCCCAATGCCTCCTCCCCGACGCCTCTCTTCCGACACCGAGGTTGACACCCCCATCACCCTCCCCGACACCTTTTCACCCACAATCCTCAAAAACCTCGACCCCTCCTCCTTGTGACCCTCCTCACCCCGACCCTCCTCCAGGGAAGCTGCTCCGAGCTGCCTCCCCTCCTCCTCCATTCCCGACGGTTCTCCATCACAACCCTCAACACAAGAGGTAATCCCCTATCTCTTCCTTCATCCCCATCCACCATTCTTGTTGAATGTTTTAATCCTTAAGTATTTGTAATATTATTATGCACTTACTCATATTTCAACACTGATATGCACTATTATAACCCCTCAATTTACCACACAGTAACCACTAATTTGGGACTTGACCACATAAACCTCCTATAATGTGACTAGTTCAGAGTTTTGAAAATGATCTTCTCCTTAGAGTCTCCAATTTCAGTGGGTTTTGTGTGAGGTTCTATAAAAAATAACACAAAATCAACATGAATTGTCTTTCTTAAGTTATAAATTTGATAACAGTGACTTTGTATATTTTAATACAGCAGCTGTAAAGAATCAGAATTGTAGGAGGAGGAAGACAGAGAATAGTGGAAGAAGAAAGTGAGAAGAACATTCAAGCAGTCTCTCTTTTCATCTTTTTATAGGATTTACCTCTTTTAAATTATACCTTTGATATTAGTTTTCAATTTTATCATTATCTGTATTGTTTTATTTTGTCTTCTTGTTATCTTTCACTCAGTTTCTGTTAATTTTCACCTTGAACACATATATTTGAAAATATGAATATACATGCCATATTACCACTATTAACATATTCAAATTTACTTTATTTTTTATCCTTAATTATTCATCACATGAATCAACTAAATTTGTGAATTTTATACCTTGTTATTAACCCGTTAGATTCTTGAGAGAATATAATTGTAGTTATATAGTGGATACACCAATAATAACTCATGGAAAGTGATAATAGAAAATCATAATTTTTTTTCAAAGCATGAAGGAAATTCTTAATGTAGTTGATAAATCATATGGTGCTTTCTATTTTCTTTCCATGGACTAGGAGTGTTCTAGATCATTAGCCCCACATAATTCTTTCCTTCAAGAAAAAAGGTTCATTCCCACCCCACCATTACTTTTAGAGAGGGATCTACAATATCATGATTAGGGACCATAACATATGATGCTTTTATGTAATTTTTAGGTGTTAAATTGATTTGTCAATTAAATTACATGATTTCATCCTTTGTATCTTAAATTGGAATCCTTCCATAATTTTCATTATTTGCCACTTTATTCTTCATAATTATAATAAATATCTAGAGTTTTTGAATTTTTATATCAATGAAAATATCATCATTTCACCCATTTTAAAATTTATTCTTTCAATTATTTTAATTTTTTTATAGCCCACAAATTATTCCCTATTTCAACCTCGAAATATTCCAAAATGTCCCTGATGTTTTATTGAGAAATATAACTCACTATTTTACTAGAGCTTATATTATTTATTAATTTTTTTATGGGACTAACATGTTGTTTTCACCATCGATATATGGAATCATTATAGGGACTTAGATAATAATAATTTTAACAATCTATTGATTGGTTTTAATTTGATAAATGTTATTGATCTTAAATTCATTATTCTGTTGGATAGTGACTAAAATGTTAATGAGTTAATAAATTATTTTATTAGAGAAAATAACATGGAGAACTCAAAAATAGTAACATACATTTTTTTTGAGTCAGCTAGTTTAATGGAATTTGTACTTTTGTTTCTTTATTTGGGAAAAATAGGGAATGACCAAAGAAGGTGAGGTCAATTTTTAAAAACTTTTAAAATAATTATTCCATGATTTTGAATTTTTCATCATTCATGTAAAATAATTTTTTTGAGTTTATTAATATTAGGGTGGACTTTTTTATGCACTGACTCACTGGGTCCCACATGGCTAGTGGTAAGATGAGTGTGACACCACAAGACCACCTCTAATTGGTTAGGGGTTAGTGACCATCCCTTACTTGGCATAACACACACATGGTGGTCCTTGGCCTATGGTACCTATACACATCAAAGGAAAAAAGGGGAAAATAAAATCCTACAAAAATAGATAAAAAAGACTAACTTTTTATGAGGGATGGGACTACTGATATATTACACAACCTAGAATGAACCATGGTCTACCTAGATCACTATCGTATATCTGCTCTTAGACCTCCTAGGATTCCTTCAAAAGGAATATTGTCTACATAAGGCATGAAAAATATGTATAGATCCCATGCAGTGTTTAGTATAACAATTCTAAATAGGACACTCCAAAGTCACTAAAAAATGAGAATTTGGAGAGTAGTTATCTCTTCATCACATAGACACATCATTACATATATGAGATATAGCAATAGGAAAAATAAACGAGATATACTCATAATATAAAACATGACTCAATGGCATATTAACAATTATTTTATCCATAAGATTATACTCAAGGATTCAATTTAACACACTTATGGTTTCACTCACAACATGATATATTCTTTCAATGATGGTGCATTCCCAAGAGGTCATGCTCATCAGACCTCACCAAAGATGTACTCTATGTAACTCTGAAGATCTCGATACATAGATAGGGTATCTCTCCAAGGGCATCTGGAGTATACATACCATACCTAGAATATCCCACTAAGTATGGGATTGTACACATATATATGTTGGAAATAATGATTCCACAAAACCCACCTAGGGAAATAGAAAAAAATGAAGAGGATCACACCCTGGGTCACACAGAGGGATTCCAAAACAGTATTTGAAACTAATCCCACAGAGGAGATCACAGTCATATTATTAGGATGTAATTCCAAAATTTACCCTCATAGGGATGAAGAAGGGTAACACACACAAGTTAAGATAGTCCATTGTTGTATCTCATCTTCATATAATTATTCTTCTTTCCAATTATATAATCTTCATATTCTAACAATAATGTTTAAATATATTCTCTCTTCTAGTTATTATTCTCATCTTCTTGCCATTGTAATTATCAGCCAAATAAATAATATTAATGCTTCGTATATGATATGATTTATATTATCAAAATGTCTCTAAATTTCAATAAATCATTGTATATTTAATACCAAACATCACAACAAGTTATGAATTAACCCAAAGAAATTTTGGGAATTGATTATTATTATCTCATAGATTTCATATAAACTCTATTTACTATAATCAATCCTCATTCTAAGAACTTATGTATGACTATTCATGAATTTTTATAATTTAAAACATTTATGAATTCCATAAACCATAATTTTAATATATTTGTTATGATTTTTTATTAACTTGTTATTGATGATTACTTAATATGTTATAAAACATTACATATAATGTTAATTCATTTTCTTTATTATTTATTTAATGTATGTTTATCTGCCTCCAAATGGATAGATACTGGATGTACAACATTGATCGGATAACTAATGAATTTCAGAAGGAGTTACAATATTTTTTGGAATTTGCATTCACTAATGATTCAGATGGCGGATTGATTTGATGCCCATGTTTTGATTGTGTTGGAAGACCTTGGTTAACTGATGAGGAAGTGAGTTACCATATCACTAAAAGTGGTTTCCAGAAAAATTATCATGTGTGGTATCACAATGGAGAAAAATCACAAGTGTTGAATGACATCGATTCAGAAAGGAGTAATTTATGTTTTCTGCAACTTTATTATGGATTATAAATGATTTACCTACCTCTCGAATGATGTCTGGTTGGAGTACAAAAGGGAAATTATCATGTCCTATTTTTATGAAAAATACACGTTTCCGAAGATTAATGTTTTGATAAACTTTTAGCTTCATAGGGCATCAATGTTTTCTACCAATGGATAATCCATACAGGGAAAATTAAAGACAATTCGATAATTCCATAAAGACAAATGAGACACCTCAAAGAATGTCAAGGATTGATATTGTTAATAAACTTGATTATTTGAATTATGTTCTTGGAAAAAGTCAATCAAATATTAGAAAGCAAGACCATGCTAATTCAAATTCCAATAGCAATTGGAAAAAGAAAATCATACTCTTTGAGTTGCAATATTGGTCATTGAATTTATTACGTAATTTTTTGGATGTAATGAATATTGATAAAAACATTTGTGAGATGTTACTTGCTACTATTGTAAATGTCAATGGAAAAACAAAAGACGATTTGTGGTGTTGTCGTGATTTAATGGATTGGGGTATAAGAGCAAGACTTCATCCGGAGTTAATTTGTCAAAATAAGTGGAAAGTCCATGTTTCCTGTTATTCGATGACAAATGTGGAGAAAAAACAATTTTTCAGGTCTTGGAAATTTTGAAGGTTCCAGATGGTTATTCAAGTAATATTTCAAAAAGGGTGAATACACATGATGTGAAACTCAAATCTATTAAAACCCATGATTCCCATGTCTTGTTACATGATTTGATTCCCATTTCCATTATCCATTTAATGTCACATAATGATTGTGTTTCGGTGATTAAGTTATGTCAATTTTATTGAGATCTTTGTGCCAAAAGATTGAGCAGAAGTGTTGTTCAGAAATTGCAGAGAGATGCACCGATTATTCTTTGCGACTTGGTGAAAATTTTCCCACCATCTTTTTTCAAATTTATGTTACATTTGACTATGTATCTTCCCATAGAAGTTCTCTTTGGTGGTCCTTTTTCGAGTCAGTTGAAGTATCCTACCAAAAGAATGATGTTTACATTGAAATCTTATGTGAAAATAAATATCATCCTGAAGGCTCTATTGTGAAATTCTATTGAGCACAAGAATGCATGGATTTCTGTTCATCGTACTTGGATAACATCACTACGAGGTCTAATCGACTAATGAGAACTGAAGATGATTAATATGATCCCATTGATCCTACATTTTCTTCACTACCCCAAACAGGAGGGATATCTGGATCATACTCGTTGTGTACTTTAACTAGTGAAGAGTGGGAAATGGAACATCACACAGTATTATTCAACTCTGGTGTGCTTTATGATTATATCAAGTAAGTAAACTAATAAATATGTATTTTTTTCATTTTTTGATTTCATTATATCTTCTGAAATTTTAATTCTTTCATATCTATAGAGAAGAATTAGAAATTATAAAAAAGAGACATCGCTCTCTATCTATTAAGAGGAAGGAACTGTTGCACAACAAAGAATTTGCTGCCTGGTTAAAGTCAAAGGTAATAGATTTCTTTTTCTTCTTCTCATGACATAATCACATGTCTCTTTTTAATATTCTATGTTGGTATCTTTTAGGATTTAACTATACCAATGATTGAAGTATCAGATGAAATAAAAGCATTGTCCTTTGGTCCAAACAATATGGTACGTGATTATAAGTCAATCGTTGTCAATGGATTTAAATTTGCTATAAATAGTTGTGCAAAAAAATGGCAACACAGCATGATGATGTCATGATAAGTTCCAAAATAGATTGTTATGCGAGTGCATCGGATAGGCAGCCTCGATCAGAAAATATATCATATTATAGTGTTATTGAAAGACTCATCTTATTAGATTACTATGCACATGGTCGTGTCGCAATGATGAAAGGAAAGTGTTTTGATTCAATGACACAACAAGCAATTCATATTGATAAATGTGGATTTAGAGTTATTGATATGAACCGCCATATTTGTACTGATGAAAGTTATATTCTTGTGTCACAAGCTAAACATGTGTTTTATGTAAGTGACCCGTTACAACCACAATTTGGTGTTATTGTTGACGTTATTCCTAAACATATTTTTGACGAAGGCATGGATGAAAATGATGTTGTGGATGAACCTGTCGGTATTTATTCGAATGATTCATTTGATGATACAGATGATGCAATTGTTAGAACTGATTGTGAACCAGAAATTGTCACAGACCCCACATAGCATTGATGCATTTGTAAGTATTTACATGATATTATCGCAATATTGTAAGTTTTTTTTACTTCCATATATGATATAAAAATAACCAGTATATTTTATACCAATATAGAATTTAAAACTATTAATAGCCTCACCAATTTATGTTTAACCACATCTTTAGTAAATCTTGAACATAGAAAAGTCTTGATATTTTATCAATATAAATATCACACATGAAAATGTATCTCATTGTTTTACGATACAATTGTATTATTTAACATTTTTCATTTTTTCTATTTATTTGAGAATATTATTTTAAATTTCTAGGTCAAAATGTTTGATTATGATGATACTAGAAAGAGTAGGAGAATACCGAGAAACAAACAATGTAGGTCTCCTCCTGTAAACAATGTAATTACAAATTTTGTTTGAATATTATGGTCTTTCATATTATTTATCTTGTTATCGTTCATTTTATTTTATCATCTATTTTATGTTAGGCTGCAGCGTCGAGGAGACGTTTGGATTATTCCACTGAGGATGATATTGTGGCGGGGGTACTGATTCTACAGGTCAGCCAACTACTACACCGCTTGAGACAACAGGAGGCCGTCCTCCAATTATGCCACCTCCATATTATCCATACCCACCTTTTCCATATCCCTTTTTTCCCACACCCACATCGGATGGTAATTATCAGACTCCCATCCCTCATTTTCCATTCCCACCATCCACTGTACAGGGTACTGTGCCCCCATATATCTCACCACCATATCCATATCCATATACACCCTCATCTATACAGGGTTATCCATCGGGTTTTCTGCCTCCATCAGTACACTTTGCATCTACTATACATAGTACTCCCGTTGATATCTCACCTACCATGGAGGCTGCCCCCCCTCCAGACGGAGCACTTTAGGGGTCAACAGATCCCCTATCAATTGGTATTTATTTAAACATTACAGTTACTGATTAATGATAGATTCATATATATTATTTTCATTTATTTTTAGTTTCATGATTAGATCCACCCTCTACCAGAGGACGAGGATTCAATAAAATGTGCGAGGTTTGGAATCGGCACATACAAATCATAGTTGATTACAATGAGGACAATTCTATAATTAATAAAAATGGCATGGAATGTAAAAGTTTTATGGGAACAATTGCTAGACACAACAATATCATTCTGGTTCAACCGATAAGTTGGAAGGCAGTTGGACAACAAATAAAGGACAAAGCCTAGGCAGAGATTTGGGTATGTAATGTTAATCACCTTATATATATATATATAAAAATTTATAATATTTTCTTAACAAATATTATGTCAATTGTAGCTTCGATATAATTTTCCAAATGGACAAAATGAAAAGGCTGCAAGGATAATGGATTTAGGTGAAATTTGGTGAGCCTACAAGTATGATTTATTTCTTCGTTGGAAAAATAGAGTTGTTACAGAGCTTAAAGAAGTACCTGTGATTCAAGATAGCCCATTATCACAATATAAAGAGATGATCAGCTATAGGAAGTGTCCATCATTTTAGGTGTTTGTAAAATATATATATATATATATATATATTCATTTATTTATTTGAAAACGATTTTAAATTACTTTTTTTATTTATGTTAATGAATTTATATAATTATTTTTTTATAGGTGAAATAAAACAGAAAAAAAACAGGAGTGCAATGAAACACATTTATACTCACGGACACATTTCATTACCAGATCATGAGCAGACGTAGGTAATTTAACATTTAAAATATTTAGCTTTGTTTAGTGTAATTTTTTTAACTTCCAATTTTGATTTATTTCTTTTTTTTTCAGAAAATGGCATCGAATATCGAGGGCCGCATTCCTCACTCAACTTTGTTTAGTACAAGCATGAAAAAGAAATATGGTACTGTACCAAATACGGACACCGAGAAGGCAATTGTAAGAATATTTCAATTTCATTGATTTTTACTGAATTTAATTCCTTATATTATTTTATCATTTTAATTTATGTTATATATCAATCAATAGAATTCTTTAGAGGCATTGGCAGAAAAAGAACCTGACAATTTGGGCCCAAACAATTATCTACATCAGGTATTAAGAGATGAACATCAGGGTAGAGTGCATTGTGAACCTCAGAAGAAGATTATACCATCTTGATACTAGTATAATAATGTTTCTTCGAGTACCGGTTTTTCTTTTGTCACAGTGGAACTAATGAATTCCACAATCAATGAAGCAAGTCAAAAATCAGAACAGGTGATAACTGCAAATATGATTGAGGATCATCATTAATAAGATTTGAGGCCATATAAAAAGGCATATGAAGACACAACATATTAGAAGAATCAGGAAGTTGGTCTGGGGACTCTCATTTTCCTATCATAGGTCAATTGATAATCTTTATGAGTAGTATAATTTTTAGAATCTAAATCTGAACTACATCTATACATAGAATCAGTGGCATTAGTGAGCTAAGGTGGTGGCGGAATAGTCTAAGACTCAGCCTAAAAATGATATGAGGGCTCATGTTCCACATCCATATCATGGACGAGATCATTATTGTTAGGGGTGAAAGTTTTGGTCTTAGGAAAATGTTATTCATAAAAGACCACATATCTACTAATGAATCATTTCTCATATCCTGGTTTATGTACCCTGATTTTTATACCTTAACTCCATCAAGATAACCAATGAATATGTATTTGAGTGCACATGATTCTAATTTTCTAGTTTGGACACGAGAATATGTTGAAGGGACAAATACTCATAATTATAAGTAAGAATGGGGATTACTAGTCCACATTTCTTTAGGTGTTTTGAATTTTTTTTAAGATATGTGACACATATTGATAAGGTAAATAGAAGTGTTGTTTTCACTGGCCCAAAAATATTTGGAGAGTCTTGAGCATTCATTAATGCTTCTAAATATTTCTAGAATAGTACTATTCAACCTCTCTGCTAGGATATTCTATTGGGGAGTGGGGTTACCTAACAGTTATGTCCCTCGTAATCCCATCAGACTCACAAAACTGAATGAACACTATAGAAATATATTCGTGACCATTATTTATTCTTCGGTCTTAATAATCTTTACAGTGTGATTTTACATTGAATCTTTTTAGGTTTAAATGGTTTGGAATGCATCATATTATTTTTATTATCTAAATCCAAACATTCTTAGAGATTTTAGTTATGAAGATGATGAAATTGGATCCTCCAACAAAATAACTAGTCCATGATATCCCCCAAAAATCGAAGTGTAGGTATTCAAGTGTCCCGAGAGCATTGAAATAATACCTATTGAAACTCACCAACTTGGATTTTCCCAACACAAAATCCCTGGAAAATGAAATATTTATAGTTGTGATGTTACTCAATATCCCTTGGTTGTTGTGTTCCTCTATGACTTTGGAGCTGAAATTCCCTATCTTATATGATATAGTATATTATGTTTCATTAAAGGATGGGGTCCCACCATACATTATGTAAGGTGATGATGAATTGATTATCTAACTCTATAATAATGGATCATATTCCCTCAACATTGC
The DNA here is from genome assembly GCA_963277665.1 of Viscum album. Classification (NCBI taxonomy): domain Eukaryota; kingdom Viridiplantae; phylum Streptophyta; class Magnoliopsida; order Santalales; family Viscaceae; genus Viscum; species Viscum album. Next base: position 1,303,484,374 of record OY728145.1, read on the forward strand.
ACCTATTATTTTTTACTATGAATACATCTAGTTCTCTCTTTTTGACCAGCTCTAAAAATGACTCTCTCTGTTGGAAAATATGAAAATAACAACTGGAGTCTAGGAACCACTCTTGATTGAGTGTATAAATGGACACATTAAAGATTTAAACAAATTTCATAGCCTGAATCAGCCAAAAAATACAGGTTAGTGGGCTGTTTGGATTCTAACTCATGCATGAGTTTCCTACGCTCGGGCTTAATGTACCTATCTTTAGCATAGTGAAAACATATTACTCATCTATCTATATAGCTTGTCCTAGATTTGGTTTATTTATTAATCTTATTTTTGTCCCTACTGAATTTTTTTTTCTTACCTTTTGTTTAAGGTCTCCCCCTTGTGAAAAACTCTTATCCTCACCTTTTATTTTTGTCCTAGAATGCTATTCCTTAGATAGATGGGCTGATTAGATATCTTCTAATGTTAAAAAGACTCAACCATACATCATGGTCGTAACAAGTGTTCTATATCTATTTTCAAGAGTGATTAATATGATCATTTCCGGATTCTCATCATCTACATAAACATTAATATTATCTAAATCTAACATGAATTTATTGACCTCATCTAAATGGTTTTTTATAGATGTACTAGGATTCATTTTGAATGTCAATATACAGTGTTTCTTGTAAATTTTTCCTACAAATGAGTCAATCACGTATAATTTCTCATGTTTAAGCCAAACTCCCTCAGCGGTTGAATCATAAGAAACTTCTATAAGGGCCTTATCAACAATGTAAAGTATTACGAAACAAGGTGGCATAACAAGTATTCCAGGGGGAAATTCTTGGTATTCATCGATAGTCTAGTCAGTTTCATTAATAGTCATAATGGGTTTCATAGGCCCATATAAAAAATCAATGAAACCTTTTTGTATTTGCAAGGATCTCATTTAGGGGGGGTGTGCTGGGGTAGGGGGAGGGGTGTGTGCAGGTGGGGGGCAGGGGAGGGGGCGGGGGGTGTGGAGGTGGGGGGCAGGGGGTAGGGAGAGGGGGCAGGTGGTGTGCAGGTGGGGGGGCAGGGGGTGTGCTGGGGCCTGGGGAGGGGTGTGTGCAAGTGGGGGGGGATAGGTGGGGGTATGGGGAGGGGGGTGTGCAGGTGGGGGCAGGGGATGGGGAAGGGGGTGTACAGGTGGAGGGAAGGGGGCATGGAGAGGTGGCAGGGGGTGTGCAGGTGGGTGGGCAGGGGGCAGGGAGAAATTCTCATTTTCTCCCTTATTGTTTTCTCCCAAATCAGATCTAAACAATTGTTTTTTTCTTCGATCTTAATTATCACAGTCTGGAGTGGCTAAACCACTAAGGGGTAGGGTTGAGTGTATGAGTCTTATGATCTTATTGAATTTCTAAATCAGAACCATCTAACCCAAATGATACAAATAATGTAAAATAAATTATATGTATTAAATTATTTTATGAATCCTTTACCATATTATATTTATATGATTTGTCTTGGCCTGATTAGAGTTGAGTTTGCTATGACTATTAACATTTTCCACTTTCTGCCATTACAACTAGAATTAAAGGGTCATCGTTTTTAGCTATATCAAAACTAAGGAATATTTAACTCTTATATAGATCTATTTTGGGTTTTCCATGACAAAATAGTGTTTTAAAATCCATTTCGAAGCCTAATACCTAGGATTATTCCATGTTAGGACTAATGTTATCCTTTTTACCTCAATCCCAAAATAGACCATGATCCCCATTTCTTACTAAATGTTAAAAAAACTCAATAGCATCAATCATATCCCAAAACCAATTCAAATTTTGAGGACTCCTAAAAAATTGTTTAGAGTCCAATTTTCGATTCTACCAAAAATTCTCTAAGGGTTCGACCCCACACTATCAATATACTACAAAATTATAGCATCTGTAGTTTGGGATAAAAGAATTATAATTTGACTGCAGCACATGTAAAGTAAATAAAAAATATGGGATCGTCAAATTTTGATGATGATTACAGGAAATATGTTTAATATCCTTATGCCAAGGGACCTTTAACACAAACCTAGGATAACCTCACCCTACCCATATTCTATTTTCAATCATCCCTTTTTATTTTGGAAGCCACTATGTCATTATTTTTAAAGACTAGTTCATGTGTCATGACTCTCTAACATATTTAAATGGTCATAAAACCAAATAAATGCTTACCTTCATGCCCAAATTTTCATGGTACCTTTCCAATTTCTTCCATTTATATACGGAATACTACAACAAACTAGACAGTCCCAACAGACCCAACATTCGATTTGTTCCAACAATACATCAAGGAGATCATCCTTATATGTAGGGGGGGTGATGTCTAGGGGGGCTACAGTCCAGCAGGGGGGGGGATATCTAGGGGGGTCCAGCTAGGGGGGTGGGGGGTGGGATGTTGTCCAGCAGGGGGGCCGTCTAGGGAGCTCCAGCAGGGGGGGTTTTCTGGGGGGGGGGTGTCCGAGGGGGGCTGCTATCCAGGGGGGTCCAGCAGGGGGGGATGATGTCCAGGGGGTACAACAGGGGGCTGATGTCCAGCAGTTGGGGGGGGGGCTGTTCAGGGGGGTCCAGCAGGGGGGGATTCTGTCTAGGGGGTGTTTCTGTCCAGGGGGGGCTCTTCAGGGGGTCTAGAAAGGGTGGGTGGGGGGGCTGCTATCCAGGGGTCCAGCAAGGGGGGGCTTCTGTCCAGGGGGCTTATGTAAATAATCTTTTTAGAGTTATTTCATATTTTTATTTTAATCTATTGAGTCCACTTTTGTATTTTCTTAATATTTTATGTTAGAAGGTTCTTGTTAAATTGAATATTATTTTATAATGATTTTTTTCACATACAGGGATCTCTCATAAAACTCAATGATGGGGAACTTACCTCATAGTTTCGGGTCGCTTTCAAGACTTAGTACACTGTAAGCAACTGACACATTATTTAACATGATTATCATTTTATAATTTATTTATGGCTTTATTCAGGTATTTACAGATCAGTCAATTCACTGGTCTAATTGATTCCCTTGCTGGCGTTCCCCTTGATGATTTGTAAGTTGATGGTATGTTAAAAAAATAATTACTTGAATTGACATCTTTCTAGTTTACATAGTTTTTTTACCATGTAACTAATCATATTTCACTGCTTTAGTTTGTATGAATTCTGAGCATCCTTAGTTCAATGTCGTGAATCTTTTCTTGCTTTTACTAATGCTATCAGAAATGTTTCAAACAACTAATTTATTGGAGGTTATTTTTGTATCGTTGTGACATTGTTAGCACTTGGTGGACCACCCTTATTATCTGTATATAGATTTTTACTATTTTTTTTATTTTAATTTATATTCACTAACCCGAAATATTATGGAATATATTAAAGATATTAATATTAGTGAACAACATAATATTATGCTCATTTCCCACACATGTATACAGATTGTTAATATCTTATTTATTTTATAGGTCTTGTGTTTTTTTTCTTTATATTCGCCTCCTTTTGGGGGTGCTGGTGTAGGGTGGGGGAAGTCCAGGGGGAGGGGGTGTGCAGTGAGGAGGGGGTAGGGGGTGGGGTGTAGGGTGCAGGGGGGTGGCGCAGGGGAGGTGTGCAGGGGAAGGGAGTTCAAAAATTTGGTTCATGTAAGATGCGGGATGAATGAATGGGATTTGAAACTCTGGTACAATGATATCCCAAACACGATGATTTTTCTTGTTTGCTAAATGAGACATCATGTGCTTCCAACCGAGGAGAATATTTAGAATTAGGGGGTGGATCTGGCCTCTGTATGTCACTGTTGTACAATGGCCACACTATGAATCTTCTTGGAACTTATTTTTTCCGAGTGATTGGGTGGGGGGATCTGGAGGTTTATGGGACAATTTCTGAATATCAACAGCAGCGGGAACTCCTTGTAGGAGATTATTGAGGCCTTGTTCCAATGGGAGAGCCAGGGGTGGAGGTTATGATTCATTTATGTTTTTTCTTGGATGTGTGTGGGACTATTAGGGATTGTAGGAATAATGTAAGAGAAGGAAAGATGAATTCATCAATCTATTTTCAGGTTCAATTAAAAATGATTGGGGAAAAGTTGGGAGTGATTATCAAGGGAGGAATTTTTTCTACTACCCAGATAAGATTTCATCCATGGATTTGTATGAATAGTGATTCTTTCCAAGGTAATCAAGGAAAGGCGGCTTCAATGGAAGCCTCCTGCTATGGGATTATAATTGAATGTGGATGGATCATGTATTGCAGGGGAGATAAGGGGAGGCGGGTTGGTTCAGAAAAATAGAGGCATATCATTAAAATTTAATGTTGATGGATCATGTATTGCGGGGGGGGGGGGATGAGGGGAGTTGGGTTGGTTCATAACAATAGGGGCATGGTGATTCTGTGTTTCAATTCCTTTTACTGAATGGGTACCTCCATTGGGGCAGAGGTGAGTGCGATGAATACATGCCTTATGTTGTGTAATATTTTCAATGAGGAGATTGATGAAGTAGAATATGACTCAATTTTGTTGGTTCAGCTATTTCCAAAGAAGGTGGTGGTTCCATGGGATTTGGATTACCTTGTATGGGGGGTGTTGGTGCTTGGTGGGGGTGGTCTAGGGGGAGGGGGGTGTGCAGTGAGGAGAGGGCAGGGCGGTGGGGTGAAACGTGCATGGGGGTGGGGGTGGGACAGGGGAGGTGTTCAGGAGTAGGGGGTGGGGGGTGGTGGTGCAGTCCTCCCAACTTCCAACATGGTTCACCATGTTCATTTTTTATGCAGTGGAAATCCCTATAGCCATGGTTTTAAACCGTGGCCTTTATTGGCATTTATAGGCCTGACCCTTTAGCCACGGTTCAACCAATGGATATAGGATCCGACCTATATCCACGCCAATACTAGCCACGGTTCATGAAACCATGGCTATAACCTATAGCCATAGTTTTTGGGCCTATATCCATGGTTTAGAACCATGGATACAACCTAAATTTCCAGTAGTGTTTGAAACCTAGAAATATCCTTAATTACCATTAAACATTATTGAAAAAAATGTATGATTAATTATTCAATATATTTTTGGACATATAACGTAAATAAAAATGGTATAAACTCCATCCATGATAGTATAATCCAATTTTTCAACAAATCATTAATCTATTTCTAGTGTAACTAGTAGAATCCAGTATAAATTATCCAAATAAATCATCTCTTTATGAAAGTTAAAATCAATTTTATCATCATCGGGAACATATTAAGGATTTCCATCCATTAATAAAAATATCACATTTCCATTAAATCATTTTTCTAGTCCCTCAAAACAATTCAATAAATTTTTTGAAAATACTTAAAGGAAAACATATACATCATGATTCATATAAAAAAATTCTTGAATTGCAACACATATACAAATAAATGATCAAAATTTATTAATAAACAATTACATAGGCTTCATAATATTTTTACATAATACACCATTAATATAATATGATATATAAATAACATATTCTCATTCCTAAAACATAACTTAATCATGATTATTAAATTTAATTTCAATAATTCTTCTTGATATTCTGATACCATCCACATGTGATTTTTCGTCTCTTTATCTTAAGTAGTATGACCAATACTCGTTTCACATTACTAATAATATTAATGAAATTACAACTTAAAACCTAAATTATCAGAATTCCCATACCTCCCTAACATATAAAATTAAATTTTAACCTAGTTTCTTTATATTACATTCATTGACTAAAACAAGAAAGTACAATGAGAGAAACACATAACATAGAGGAAAACCACATAATCATGAAAAATCAATTATAGGATGTCTAAATCATGAATCCATCATATTTAATATATGAAACCATATACATATCCTAGGATATTAATAGTATTTATATATTTAAATTCCCAATTATGGTTAGTAAATAGTTTTTGAATATTCAAATCATATCTCCTTGAGAGTGTCAAACGTGGTGTGTAGTAAGACCCATTTTTAGGGACCAGTTACCGATCTAGTGTAGATCAGTATGGTGTTTTCATAAAAACATTACATACATCTATTATAGAGACACATCCAAATTTAGTATACAAAGTTATATGTAATTTCTTATAAACTACATTGTCAATCCTTTACCAAAATTCCAGGATATTTTCATAAACATTGAATCATCCTTAGACATATCCTTAGTGATGTGCCTAGACATATCTTTGAAATATCCCTTGGTATATCACTATATTTCCTCATCATAGTTTCCAAGGGTATAAAACAAATGTAAACAGATACCATTTATAGCAACCCATGCTTTACATACATAGATATTACATCATTCTAGATGAAAATTCTATATATTACAAAAATACATTCATGATAACCATAATAGTTTTGTGTCTTTGGAAACATGGAGCACAATCATGTAACATAGTGAAATATTTTAAATGTTTCCAAAATTGATCTATACATTTATTATTCCAATATTAAAAAAATCATCCTAACCTAGGAAAAGGGAACATAAGAAAGGAAAAGATCTTTTGGTCAGTAAGGGAAAATAAATGAGATATATAAGAATAACATGGAACAAGTGTACGCTAACATGAGAATAATATTTGAGGATAATACCCATCCTATAAAAGATCATTTACATAAATCTTGTAATAAATATTCATTGTTCATAAGAAATTAAAAATAATGGAAGTCAGAGCATAATCCATGAATGTATAATATAAGAATAATTAATGAAATTTTGGAAGACAAATAAACATACAAAATGATTTTCATAGTTGTAAGGTCTTAATACCTAGGTCATATTAGTTTAATGTGTTCACTTCCCAAACCATCTTTGTAGTCATTTTCACACCCAATTACATTTTATTATGAATTTATATTTCCTATTTATTAAAAATTCCATGTTAAAGATATGTTTTAGGTAATATCCATTTTGTTTTCCATATATGTCATGACTTTATATTTTTCATCCTTTTCTTTGATCATGATTTATTTATCTCCATAATTTAAACCATGATATAAATATAATATTATATATATATATATTTATTTATAAAAATGTATAAAATATATAAATAGAAAATGCGGTACACCATTCATATTGATAGTTGATCGTATGTATGCACAAACGAGGTTTCCATTTTCGTGTCTTATTAAAAGAAAGAAATTAAATTATATATATATGTATATATTATTTAAGTATCATTTATATTTCATATATATATAATATTTTTATTCAACCAATCCATAATACATTCCATATGAATCGGCAATTAATCGCCTCGCTTCAAGGAGGTGGTAGTCTACACATACAAAAACAAAGATATCATGTTCATATATAATGGAAAACATGATTTCATTAGTTATATAATTAGTACATAATCATAAATAAATCATAAATATCATTAATTCATATAAAATTAGTACTTCCATAATTATACCTATCCTTTCATGTTGGTATTTGATGAACGAACGTCATCGGTTTGCAATGCGATAGTACATAATACAACCAAATGATGATTGTGTATCCTATTTTATTGAAGTGTGTGAAGGTTTATGATTTACCATTAACCAAAAAACACCTTAGTATATTAAATATAATTAGGTTATTATATAATATTTATATTATAATAATTGAATATGTTGAGAAAAAATTTAAAAAACTGTTCATTAATGAACAATACCTTTTTTCAGGTAACATCTTCTTGTTTCCACCAAACAACCACCTTGTTTTAAATTATATAAAATGGAGGATTATAGGTTGATTGGAGAGAATTTTTGATATTTTTTGGTTAGGTTTTGGACGATCCAAATGGATATATAGGTGATTAGCCACTGAAAGAGGTTAATATTAATTGATGATATATTAATATTCTTGTATTACAAAGTCAATAACCATAATTTGTTGTGCATTATAGAAATTAAAATTCATTTTTCATATAAAGAGAAATTCATTTTTTAAATGAACATTTTTTCCCAATCAATCATCTTTTTGTGGATAACATTATTCTTGTTTTCTAATTTTGATATTTTTGGATATGATTTATCATTTTTTGGAACATTTTATCTTCTAGGATCGATGGATGAATCCAAAGGGAAGATGGAGATTTGTGGGAATGAATATAGAACTTCTCTGGACAAAACTTAATGGGCCTATGGCCTATCAATCAAATTTAGGGGCCACAAACCAAGCCCAATTAAGCTCAAAATTTTAATATAGAAAGATACAAATATGAGTATTATTTCATTATGTTGTGAATGGAGATAATTTTGATGTTTTCATGGAGATAAAGGGATCTGAAGCTGACATTTTAATGGTGGACCTGATACGAACGTCCATAAAGTCATCCCATAATTTATAGAAAAATATCCAAAATGATGAACAAATGACTGGAAAGTTTTGAAAGTGATATAGGACAGATGGTAGATCATATATATCTTCGAAGACACCTTCATATTTTGTAATATATAGTTACAAATTGATAATAAAAAAGGGGGATGAATCTGGCTGATTTTCTTGTCAACATTCAAAATTAGAAATTACCTTCATTTTCGCACACTCTTTTCCCTCTCTTAATTAATTGGGATGAAATTGATTATTGGGGGGTGAACCTAAGTCTCATATTACACCAATATAAAGAGATGGAGGTAAAGGGAATAGAGAATGTTTTTCATTATTTCAATTTTATTATCTTTCTTTCATTTTGTAATCACATTGTCAATTTCTCCAGTGTATGTTTTTCAATAACATTCATTTAATTAATAAAATATCATAATCTTCTTCATCATTTATTATCTCATTTTCCATTTGAACGTAATATCATTGCCTTAGAAAGTGAGTCTATTCACATAATATTTTGTGAAACACTCCACACAATGATGGGGAGATTGTTATTTATTTGTTAAACTTCTCTAATTATACCCTCAAAAGTCTACTACCAGCTTTCATTAATATATTAACATCAATGGAGGGAAGAAACCTCAAAATCGGGTGGAATGCACATTCTTGGAGAAGAATAAGACCATATCAAATGACATTCTTCACTCATTAGGAAGATTGAGTATATTTATCTTAGGAAGGTCCACAAAACCCTAAATCTTGATCTTATTTATACAATCTGTGACAAACATGACCACAAGAATAATAATTTCCCAACCATTCCATATATCAAGGATGCTCTTTTAGGATAGATAGTATAAGATGTTTATACAATAAACATACAAAATCCAAAATTCAAAAACACCTTCAATCGAAGGTATAATGAATATCAAGGATTTCTTTGGAGGGACAATAAACAATCAACACAAAAACAATGTCTCAACCCATAACCTCAACAAAATTATCAAACAAACAATCAATTCCTACCACAACCAGTCTAACACAAAAATCCTTAAGTCTAATATCAACAACCTGTCTAAAAAACTATTCAACATCCAATCCAACTACCAAAGTATCCTCTCAGGATAAACCAACCAGCATTGTAAAGACCCGTAAAATTCAAGGGAAATTTTTTTCTTAATTTTCTTTAGAATTTTACAAGAGCGCGGTTTCAGACGGCACCTGATTCCGAGGCCCGGAGTGCCCGGAATTAATTTCCGAAATTTGGCTCGGGTACGTTCAGTGAACGAACGAGCGGGAATTCCTAACTTTTGATCCGGTGCTCGGAATTGAAATCCGAGGGCACCGATGAACTCGCAGCGCCGATAATCGCTTAAAGAGACCTTTTCGGGAGTTGCGTTTGTTGCAAGTTGAAAGTTAGTTTTGGGGTTTTTCAGTTGAGTTAAATAAAATTTGTTTAAGACAAATTTTATTTTAACTTCTTAAAACCTCTCAAAGGAGGTTGGAAGTGGGACCCACACCCACTTAACCTCCCTTGGGAGGATTAAGTGTGGTGGGGCCCACACGAACCCCCACCTTTTCAACTCCCCACTCTCCCTCTTAATGGCTTGACAAGTTAACTTATATTTAATTATACAATTCATGTATATTAAATAAGTGAGTTAAATGTGGAGTTATCTCTTTTGAATTTCAAACTTTTGAAATTCTTTTATGTTTTGTAATAATAAAATGAGATGTGATCTTATTTTATTTTGGGTTGATCGTTTGTCTTCTTGAGAGGTGGAGGGCTCCTCTCCTTCTTCTTCAAACTCAACGAAGAACGCGAAGAACGACGTTCTTCAACGAAGAACTTCTCCGCCGAAGAACACGATCCATCCGCGACGCCGTATCCGCGACGCGACGTACTTCTTCCGCGACATCCCTTCCGCGTCGGTTTTCCGCGACGAACGCCTTCAACAACGACTCTTCCTCCGACGTCAAAGGAATCGATTGCGACTATCGAGGTAGAGATCCTTGAGTTCGTTGTTTTCTTTATTATTTGACTTTCCTCAAGTCTTGACGAGGAACGCTCAATTTACGACGAAGAACGCCGCTCTGCTCTTCTTCGTTTACCGTGTCAACGAAGGGGACGCCATCTCTTCTTCGGACAACCTTCGTCGGCAAACGAAGATCCGCCAACGTCGTGTCTCTTCGGGCATAGCACTTCGTCAACGGATTTGACGAACGACGACCGCGACACCCGACCTCCGCGACGCCGTCTTCCGCGGAGCGTAGCAGAACCTTTGAATCCTAAACCCGAGGTAGGGGTTGTTGGTTCTTTATTTCTTTATTCTTTTCCTTGAACGTGGATCTCGCATGTCTAACTTGATGCTTGATTGTTTAAGTTGCGTTATTAAATTAACGAGAGGGGGCCGGACCGCACGAACACGGCCGAACCCCCCTCCAACGTTCTTGTTTAATTCTTGCGATGGAAGCAAAGTGGTGTGGTGCCGTCGCACCACGCGGTTTACCGTGCGTTTAATTTACGCAACGCCGTCGCGCTACGCCGAGGAAAATCTTCAAGAACGCGACGCCGTCGCGCCGCGTTGAAAAGAATCGAAGCACAGCGAAAGGGCGCGGTGCCGACGCACCGCGCCGGATGACGAACGTCGCGGCCGGTTCCGGGCCGCGGTGGGACGAGAAGACCGCGGCCGGTTCCGGGCCGCGGCGGAAGGGAAGACCGGCGGCCGGGCCGCCGGCGTCGGAAGCCGAAGAGGGGACTGGATTTTCCGGTCCCGTTGGAGAAAACCGGCCGGCCGGCTGGCCGGCCGGAACCGGGGAATTAATTCCCCGGCCATCTGGCAAAACCCCCCTCTTAAAGAGGGGGGCGGTTTTAATTTAAAGGGAGGGGGCCGGCTGCCCCCTCGGATCCGCTCAAGCAGGCCCCCCCTCATGTGAGGGGGGGCGGTTTAATAAAAATTGGCGCGGCATAGCCGCGCCGCCACCCTGAAGAAGCGGGGGTTTAACCCCCCGCGTGCGGCACCCCGTGCGGCACCCGCTGCCGCCGCCAGCGCGGCCCGCCGCCGCCGGCCACCGCGCCGCCCAGGGGGGGGGTCGGGCCGGGTCGGCCCGGACCCGGACCCCCCCGTTTCGAACCTGTTTTGGTTTTTGGCTCATAACTTGAGCCTCGGACCTCCGAATGACGAACCGTCTGCGGCAACGCGATCCTTGGATCGAGACGGTCGTTTCGATATATCGCACTCAAGGTTTCGGGTTACTTTGAGTTCGGCCGGGTTGGTTCGTTCACGAAACCAACCGGGCCTTCGGAGCGGAAACGCTCATATCTTGAGCCACGAACATCCGATTGACGCGCCGTCAGTCGCGTTGTGTTCCTCTTAGTGAATCGGATCTTTTGGCATACTCCGCCCGAGGTTTGGACGCAGGTGGAGTACGGTCGGGTTGGTTTTTCCTTAAAAACCAACCGGGCCCCGGAGACGAAAATGCCAGTAACTCACAGACCGGGCGTCCGATTGACGCGCCGTCTGTTTCGTTGACTTCCTCTTGATGAGACGGAACTTTTGACATACTCCGCCCGAGTTTTGGATGCAGTCGGAGTATGGCCGGGTTGGATTGTACCCGAAATCCAACCGGGCCCCTGGAACGGAAAAGCTGATATCTTACAGACAGGACGTCCGCTTGACGAGCCGTCAGCGGCGTTGGTGGTTACGTTGAGTAACGGTCCCTTTGAGTATACCCTATGGGAGTTCGGGGTACAGTTGAGATACGGCCGGGATTGGTTTCGCTCTCGAAACCAACCGGGCCCCTGGGACGAAAAGGCTAATAACTCACAGACCGGGCGTCCGATCGACGCGCCGTCTGTTGCGTTGAGACCCCTGTGACGAGACGGACTTTTGAGACACTTCTTCGTGGGACTTTGTGATACTTGGAGTATCGACCAGTAGCTCGTGGAGCGGATCCTCCCGGAGACGAGCGTGCAGAGTACGGAGACCGTGTAGCCGGCTGAGACCTGACGACTGCTTGACCGACTCGACTTGGAGTGAGTCGACTAGCCCAGTGGACGGAGCGCCCAGTAGTTGGTAGCAGACCCACGGCGGACGGAGCGCCAGGTAGTTGGCCGCAGACCCGCGGTACTCGTCCGGAGAGTACCTCAGCAGGCTAACTGGGTAGCGCCCGGTATTTGGCGACAGACCCTCAGCGGACGGAGCGCCAGGTAGTTGGCCGCAAACCCGCAGTACTCGACAGGAGGAGTACCTCAGCAGTCTTAGGTTAGTGAGCAGTACCTCGGAGTCGTGACAGGACTACTGCACACTTCAGAGACGGGGCTCTTCAGCAGTTACGGTTTCGATAATGAAAATCCTGGTTTGAGCTGAGACTTTTGACCTTGTGTTTACTTCATGATTGAGATGGGTCACTTGCTAACTTTGGTATATGTATGGGCATATACCCGGGTAGTGGTTATCCGTCGATTTCACAATCCTTGTGTTTCCTCATGATTGAGATGGGTTACTTAATAACTTAGGTATATGTATGGGCATATACCTAAGTAGGGTTTATCTGTTGAGATATTCTTGTGTTTATCCTTGTTGGTTTTAGTGAGACCTTGAGGGTCTCGGGGTCCCTACTGAGTATCGTTATACTCACCCCTGCACGGGCTATGCCCGCACCTCGTTGTGTTGGTTGCAGACGACGGACAGAGCTGACAGAGGCCGAGTGTTCGAGGACTGGACGATACCTGGAGGTGGACTATACGACGAGGCGGTACCCAGAGGCAGACCACTGGGCGGGTCATACTTGGAGCAGACGGCAGGACCCGAGGAGCAGAAGAGCTATCTGTACCCACCCTTCAGGTGGGATTTCCAGTGGACATCTCAGCGTAGCAGCTTTACTTTTCAGTCGCTGTTTTCCCTTTCGAGTTGTACTTTACAGTTGGGCTTGTATTTCCGGCCCCTTTTTACTTTTCAGCTCTTCTTTTTGTACTTAGTGTTTTACTTCCGCTTGTTTACTCTGTGGTGTGTGTTTACTTTTCAAAGGCAATGCCTTCCCTTTTTACGGGATTTACGCCTTGGTGCTAGTCGCCAGCCCCTGGCCTATGGAAGGCGGGCTTGGGGTAGTCACGGCTCGGACCCCGAGGGCGGGTCGTGACAAATTGGTATCAGAGGAGTTCGGTTCTACCGCAGAACTTATAACTCTGATGTTTCTTTCTGTGAAGCAATAGTGTTGAGAGTACCGAGTGTGGTTTTCAGTTCAGGGAGTCCAGTGTTGGTGCGGGCGGCCGACGTATCCATACACCAGGACCCTGACAACTGATTTCCGACTTTGTGCACGAAAACACTGATTGCGTGTGTGTTTTCAAAGGTTTTTCCCCTTAAAACAGCTCAAACCAGGTCAGCTCACCAGGTATAATCGTTTGATCGTGTTACGTTGTTTCTTTCATGATGGCCCACCGAGCAGCGAGACTCCAGTGCAGGGCCCTTTTTCAGTGTTGGCACCTTCGGGTGGTGTACCAGCAGCACCACCACCCGTTAGGCAGCAGATGCCACTAGCTGACGGTGCACGCTAGCAGAGCGCGATGCACGAGTTCCAGCAGTAGAGGCCTCTGAGGATACGAGGCGAGACAGATTTCCCAGGCAGCAGTGGACTGGATGGAGACGAATGCTAGAGTTCTACGCCTAGCTTGGATACTAGTAGAGCGGATGATGATCTTAGCTCCAGGTGTTTCCAGAGAGTGACCATGAGGTTGGTCCTTATAGTAACGAGGCTTCGGTACGCGAACCGATACCTGGATTAGTACCTACGGGTAGAGCGCCAGTCTCAGAGACTCGGGCGTGTAAAATGTTTCAGGAGGAGGAAGTGCTAAGGACAGATGAATCTGCAGGGTAGCAGACGTGGAAGCAGAGCTTGGAGAGCAGCATGTGGTGGTGTACATTTCGACATGTTACGACCACCCGACTTAGTAGTCCCCGCCAGGCTCAGGGAGCAGGAGGGCTGGGGAGGAGAATAGCTGCATTACGGTCAAGGAGTGTGACCCAGGAGCTCTAAGAATGATTCGGGGTACGAATTATGTCTACTACGAGCTGCCATATCTATAGACATAGGAACCAATCATTCTACCCTTCCACGAATCATGTCCCAGACCTAGAGGTTCCGGGTAAGCCGTAGACTTGACCCTCACGTCTGGAGATACCTTTGGGAGGAGACTCGATAATCACGCTTACGCCGACGGTGTGATTTGACCTCGAGGCGAGAGTTTCGGTTGGAATCTCTTGGTGGCAGTGTAGAGGCCTTACGACGTTGATCTGGGTATGGTTTTGATTCACAAATCATACCCCGGTTGACTGTTTTAGGCAAACTTCGGAATGGGTTTTCCTTGGTCGGCGAAAAGGAAACCCTGGGCAGCTCATGTTAAACTCAGACATAAGAGGGTGTGACCGATCACTCTTGAGTTGGTCAACCCTACCCCTGTGGCAGCAGGAGTTTGAGTTCAGTTCTAACCTAAAAAGGGAAACCTCTTGAGTTCGAGGGTGACGAACACGTTCTTATACGGTCTCAACCCGATGAGGTTTCGGAGATGTGGCCGAGGCGGCATGTTATCTCCGAAGTTCGATGGACCCTTTTTATCTTCAGCAGGGTAGGCGAGGAGGTTTACCGCTTAACCCTACCACCTCAGTCGCACCGGGTGCATAGTGTCCACCACGTGTCTCAGCTGTGGAGATACGTGTATGTTTCTTCACACGTCATCGACCCCGGAGTTGGACGTCGATGACAGGGCGATAAGCACAGAGATTCTAGTAGAGATTGAGGATCGGCAGGAGTAGGTTCTACGTGAACGGCTGCTTCCTCTGGGGTGCTTCTCGGGTAGCACGAGATCTTCAGGTGAGCATATGGGAGCGTAAAGCTCAGTTGCGTGCTCAGTACTACTTTGTTTCCCTTAAGTGTGAGTTGAAGCTTTACGGGGACGTAAAGCCCTGAGGTGGGAGTAATGTAAAGACCCGTAAAATTCAAGGGAAATTTTTTTCTTAATTTTCTTTAGAATTTTACAAGAGCGCGGTTTCAGACAGCACCTGATTCCGAGGCCCGGAGTGCCCGGAATTAATTTCCGAAGTTTGGCTCGGGTACGTTCAGTGAACGAACGAGCGGGAATTCCTAACTTTTGATCCGGTGCTCGGAATTGAAATCCGAGGGCACCGATGAACTCGCAGCGCCGATAATCGCTTAAAGAGACCTTTTCGGGAGTTGCGTTTGTTGCAAGTTGAAAGTTAGTTTTGGGGGTTTTCAGTTGAGTTAAATAAAATTTGTTTAAGACAAATTTTATTTTAACTTCTTAAAACCTCTCAAAGGAGGTTGGAAGTGGGACCCACACCCACTTAACCTCCCTTGGGAGGATTAAGTGTGGTGGGGCCCACACGAACCCCCACCTTTTCAACTCCCCACTCTCCCTCTTAATGGCTTGACAAGTTAACTTATATTTAATTATACAATTCATGTATATTAAATAAGTGAGTTAAATGTGGAGTTATCTCTTTTGAATTTCAAACTTTTGAAATTCTTTTATGTTTTGTAATAATAAAATGAGATGTGATCTTATTTTATTTTGGGTTGATCGTTTGTCTTCTTGAGAGGTGGAGGGCTCCTCTCCTTCTTCTTCAAACTCAACGAAGAACGCGAAGAACGACGTTCTTCAACGAAGAACTTCTCCGCCGAAGAACACGATCCATCCGCGACGCCGTATCCGCGACGCGACGTACTTCTTCCGCGACATCCCTTCCGCGTCGGTTTTCCGCGACGAACGCCTTCAACAACGACTCTTCCTCCGACGTCAAAGGAATCGAGTGCGACTATCGAGGTAGAGATCCTTGAGTTCGTTGTTTTCTTTATTATTTGACTTTCCTCAAGTCTTGACGAGGAACGCTCAATTTCCGACGAAGAACGCCGCTCCGCTCTTCTTCGTTTACCGTGTCAACGAAGGGGACGCCATCTCTTCTTCGGACAACCTTCGTCGGCAAACGAAGATCCGCCAACGTCGTGTCTCTTCGGGCATAGCACTTCGTCAACGGATTTGACGAACGACGACCGCGACACCCGACCTCCGCGACGCCGTCTTCCGCGGAGCGTAGCAGAACCTTTGAATCCTAAACCCGAGGTAGGGGTTGTTGGTTCTTTATTTCTTTATTCTTTTCCTTGAACGTGGATCTCGCATGTCTAACTTGATGCTTGATTGTTTAAGTTGCGTTATTAAATTAACGAGAGGGGGCCGGACCGCACGAACACGGCCGAACCCCCCTCCAACGTTCTTGTTTAATTCTTGCGATGGAAGCAAAGTGGCGTGGTGCCGTCGCACCACGCGGTTTACCGTGCGTTTAATTTACGCAACGCCGTCGCGCTACGCCGAGGAAAATCTTCAAGAACGCGACGCCGTCGCGCCGCGTTGAAAAGAATCGAAGCACGGCGAAAGGGCGCGGTGCCGACGCACCGCGCCGGATGACGAACGTCGCGGCCGGTTCCGGGCCGCGGCGGGACGAGAAGACCGCGGCCGGTTCCGGGCCGCGGCGGAAGGGAAGACCGGCGGCCGGGCCGCCGGCGTCGGAAGCCGAAGAGGGGACCGGATTTTCCGGTCCCGTTGGAGAAAACCGGCCGGCCGGCTGGCCGGCCGGAACCGGGGAATTAATTCCCCGGCCATCTGGCAAAACCCCCCTCTTAAAGAGGGGGGCGGTTTTAATTTAAAGGGAGGGGGCCGGCTGCCCCCTCGGATCCGCTCAAGCAGGCCCCCCCTCATGTGAGGGGGGGCGGTTTAATAAAAATCGGCGCGGCATAGCCGCGCCGCCACCCTGAAGAAGCGGGGGTTTAACCCCCCGCGTGCGGCACCCCGTGCGGCACCCGCTGCCGCCGCCAGCGCGGCCCGCCGCCGCCGCCGCCGCGGCCCGCCGCGCCGCCGCCCGCCGCCGCCGCGCGCCGCCGCCGGCCACCGCGCCGCCGCCGTCCGCCGCCGCCGGCCGCCGCCGCCGGCCACCGCGCCGCCCAGGGGGGGGGGGGGTCGGGCCGGGTCGGCCCGGACCCGGACCCCCCCGTTTCGAACCTATTTTGGTTTTTGGCTCATAACTTGAGCCTCGGACCTCCGAATGACGAACCGTCTGCGGCAACGCGATCCTTGGATCGAGACGGTCGTTTCGATATATCGCACTCAAGGTTTCGGGTTACTTTGAGTTCGGCCGGGTTGGTTCGTTCACGAAACCAACCGGGCCTTCGGAGCGGAAACGCTCATATCTTGAGCCACGAACATCCGATTGACGCGCCGTCAGTCGCGTTGTGTTCCTCTTAGTGAATCGGATCTTTTGGCATACTCCGCCCGAGGTTTGGACGCAGGTGGAGTACGGTCGGGTTGGTTTTTCCTTAAAAACCAACCGGGCCCCGGAGACGAAAATGCCAGTAACTCACAGACCGGGCGTCCGATTGACGCGCCGTCTGTTTCGTTGACTTCCTCTTGATGAGACGGAACTTTTGACATACTCCGCCCGAGTTTTGGATGCAGTCGGAGTATGGCCGGGTTGGATTGTACCCGAAATCCAACCGGGCCCCTGGAACGGAAAAGCTGATATCTTACAGACAGGACGTCCGCTTGACGAGCCGTCAGCGGCGTTGGTGGTTACGTTGAGTAACGGTCCCTTTGAGTATACCCTATGGGAGTTCGGGGTACAGTTGAGATACGGCCGGGATTGGTTTCGCTCTCGAAACCAACCGGGCCCCTGGGACGAAAAGGCTAATAACTCACAGACCGGGCGTCCGATCGACGCGCCGTCTGTTGCGTTGAGACCCCTGTGACGAGACGGACTTTTGAGACACTTCTTCGTGGGACTTTGTGATACTTGGAGTATCGACCAGTAGCTCGTGGAGCGGATCCTCCCGGAGACGAGCGTGCAGAGTACGGAGACCGTGTAGCCGGCTGAGACCTGACGACTGCTTGACCGACTCGACTTGGAGTGAGTCGACTAGCCCTGTGGACGGAGCGCCCAGTAGTTGGTAGCAGACCCACGGCGGACGGAGCGCCAGGTAGTTGGCCGCAGACCCGCGGTACTCGTCCGGAGAGTACCTCAGCAGGCTAACTGGGTAGCGCCCGGTATTTGGCGACAGACCCTCAGCGGACGGAGCGCCAGGTAGTTGGCCGCAAACCCGCAGTACTCGACAGGAGGAGTACCTCAGCAGTCTTAGGTTAGTGAGCAGTACCTCGGAGTCGTGACAGGACTACTGCACACTTCAGAGACGGGGCTCTTCAGCAGTTACGGTTTCGATAATGAAAATCCTGGTTTGAGCTGAGACTTTTGACCTTGTGTTTACTTCATGATTGAGATGGGTCACTTGCTAACTTTGGTATATGTATGGGCATATACCCGGGTAGTGGTTATCCGTCGATTTCACTATCCTTGTGTTTCCTCATGATTGAGATGGGTTACTTAATAACTTAGGTATATGTATGGGCATATACCTAAGTAGGGTTTATCTGTTGAGATCTTCTTGTGTTTATCCTTGTTGGTTTTAGTGAGACCTTGAGGGTCTCGGGGTCCCTACTGAGTATCGTTATACTCACCCCTGCACGGGCTATGCCCGCACCTCGTTGTGTTGGTTGCAGACGACGGACAGAGCTGACAGAGGCCGAGTGTTCGAGGACTGGACGATACCTGGAGGTGGACTATACGACGAGGCGGTACCCAGAGGCAGACCACTGGGCGGGTCATACTTGGAGCAGACGGCGGGACCCGAGGAGAAGAAGAGCTATCTGTACCCACCCTTCAGGTGGGATTTCCAGTGGACATCTCAGCGTAGCAGCTTTACTTTTCAGTCGCTGTTTTCCCTTTCGAGTTGTACTTTACAGTTGGGCTTGTATTTCCGGCCCCTTTTTACTTTTCAGCTCTTCTTTTTGTACTTAGTGTTTTACTTCCGCTTGTTTACTCTGTGGTGTGTGTTTACTTTTCAAAGGCAATGCCTTCCCTTTTTACGGGATTTACGCCTTGGTGCTAGTCGCCAGCCCCTGGCCTATGGAAGGCGGGCTTGGGGTAGTCACGGCTCGGACCCCGAGGGCGGGTCGTGACAAGCATAATCCACTACCCAAGCTATCCCAAAACGTGAAAAATCGGGTAAACAAATTTAGAAAATGAACATAGATGTCTCGTAACATAAACAATATTTACAAACAATAAAAATAAAAAAGTCACCCATGTCTACTCAAGCTGTTCCATCACCAACTGTAAGGGGGAATAAAGTTACAAACAAACCTCTCACGAAGAACTAAAAGATATGAATATTTTATGTAGTGGGATATCAATTGAAAACCCTGATCCAACAAGCCTATAACCATTAATTGTATCAAGAAAAAATGAAATTGTTATAGAATAACCCTCATATTTCAAGAAATAAAATACGAATGTAAAGGAAACACAGAATCACTAATCAATCAGACAATCATCACCTTTCCCCCAATGTATGAGAGGAAAATATTAACCTAAACTAAATGAGACAATGAAGGAAATCATATATTTGGTTAAGATGAACATTCCACATATTGATGTAATCCAAACCATACCTACCTACTATAAGTACCTTAAGTACTTTTTCACATATAAAAAGAAATGTTCATATCAAAACCATGCCCTTTTGGCTGTACCTATGAGCACCCCCATTCAAGGGACCATTCCTCTAATGTAGAAAGATTCAGGATGTCTATACATCAGTGTTGAGTTAAGAGTGAACAAAGTGCTCAAATCCCTTTTTGAACATGGGGATTGTGTGAACCTCATTCCATATTCCTTGTATTGTTAACTAGGGATTGATGATATCCAACCAACATCAGTCACACTCAAACTTTTAGATCGTAGTTTTTTAGTTCCTAAGGGGATTTTAAAATTTGTTTTTGTGGAGGTTGAAATTTTCATTTACCCTAGTAACATAATTTTCTTATAAAATCACCCAAAACTAGGTCTTAGAGTGAAAAACACAATCATCCTTCATAAACCATTCTTAGGAATAATCAATTCACTCATCTGAGTTAGGAATGGGTACATGAAAATTACCTTTGAAAACATGTGCCTCGATTTATACATCTACAATGAAAACTCTAAAATTCGTGATGATGGAGAGATCCACAATGGTATGTATTGTGGATTATGAACTAGATAAACATCAAGGAATCAATGAAGGATGTCCCAGTCAAGATGATATTGATTTCGATTATACATACGAAGGAAATTTGACTCCATGGTTTGAATTTCATTCAGAGGACTCCTTTTATGATTTTTAGGGTAAAAAATCATTGATAACATTTTTAAAATGATCAAAATCGAGTCCATAAATTTTCCTGACACTAATCTAGCCAATGTGGAAGCTGGAAATTCTATTCAAAATAAACCAATTTTATCAAAAAATCTATATAATAAACAATGTGTGATAAAATGTACAATGTATCTTTTGAATGTGTCAACCAATATAAAATAAAATTTAAGGTCCTACCTACATCACTCAAGTATTAATTATTATTGGATAATCAGACTCACCTTATTGTCATTTCATTATCTCTTGAAGCATATAAAGAGAGGATGGTTCTAGATGTCCTAGGAAAATATTAGAAAGCAATTGGATGGACCCTTTAGGATATTCTTGATATTATCCCCCTCATTAGAGCTTATAGGATTAGTGAAGGATGTAAATCTAATCCTTGTTGTAAACTTCGATGGATAATCAATCCCAATCATATGGATATAGTAAGGAAATAAATTATTATGTTTTTTGAAACCTGGTATATAAACCCATGGATTAGTGGAGATTCAAGACCCCACTAGTGGTCATATCATTGATGTTTATGGTCATGGGATAAATTAATTCACTGAAAAATCAGAAAATAATAATCTTAGGGGGAGATAACTGATCCAACCTATGAACCAGACAAAATTTTTTAGATTTATAGTCCATGTCGAACTAATGACATTAAAAAACTGCTTTTTGGGAGGCAACCTAAATTTCACATGTCCCTTGACTCAGAGTTTGGAATTTCAAAATAAACAAGTACATTTTTTCATTTATTTATTTTGGGTTTAGGGAACCCTGTAAAGGATTCCAATGTGATCTAAGGTTTCCTTGTGTGATATATTTGGAAGATGAAGTGTTTTTGTATTTTCAAATGAAACACGTTCCATCTAGAATTAAAAACTACCATCAACCATCAATGAGGATTTTACATGTAAAATGAAGAAAATGTGGTCAACTATATTTTGATGGTCATAAACATTATATTAGTTTATTTTGTTCAATGAATTTCTTTCAAGTCACATTCTTCTGCTATTTCTTCCCAATTTTGAACTCTCTCTTTTATTCTCCTTCAACACTGATGGTAGTGTCATTCTATGTTGGAGGAGTTAAAATCTGAGATTTTATAAAAAAAATAGAATCAATTCATTATTCTTCTAAGTGTTAATTTACATTGGGAATCCAGAAAAATGATTGTTAAATGATTTTGAATGACTTTATTAGGATATTAATCCATGTATAAGTTCATGATAATAGTTTTTCGAAAGTTTGGTTTTCTAATATGATTTTAAAAATGTTTCTATTTTCATCCTCTTATCAAAATGACACAATGTATCTCTATTGGATATTGGGAGTAAATTTGAGTTCATTGGTCCCTTTCATCATAGCATAGGGTTTGGGGATACATTGTTTTTAATTTTATTATCCAACAATAAAATAAAAATAATGAACACATAGAAACATGTTTTGTCAAAATGTGTGGTTCCATGAACTTAGAGATCATGACTCCATATTTTTCTTTCTTAGAGTTACGTTCTATATCACTATTATAGAGCATGTAATTGAAAATATGTGTGGTGTCCGACACTTGGGGATCATGACTCCATAGTTTTATTTCCTATAGTTAGTGCTTTCATATCTATTGTGGTTCAAAAAAACAAAATAACTACAAAAACAACAAAAAAAATAAAAAAGGATACACATATAAAGATTTAATGTGATTCCCACCTATAAATTCCATTCGGTACCCCTTTTACAAGAAAATGATCCCCATGTCTTTTGAGATACACAACACAACATTATTCTTAATTAAAATTGGATGAACTGTGATAATAAATTTGAACAAATGAGTGGTATTGGGATTGCGATATTCTCATGAACCTAACATGTGTCAAAATTATTTTGATAGGTTCCAGTTTTTTTTGGCATGGTGTATTTTATCGCACTTTATGTTAATATATTTTCGTAAAATGAAATGAAATTTCATATTTTTTAGATTCTATTTACTCAGGACTAGAAAAACTAAAGTTGGGGGTTTTATTAGCCACTAAAAGAGGATAATATTAATTTATTATATCTTTATATTCATGTGTTCCAAATTCCATAAACATCATTTTTAGTGCATTATAGAAATTGAACTTTATTTCACATCAAAAGTGAAATTCTTATTTAAAATGTACATCTGGTCCCAATCAATCATTATGTTTTTTGGGATGGAATTATTTTAATTTTATGAATTTGATATTCTGGTATATGATTTATCACTATTTGGATTGTTTTATCTTTAAGGTTTAATGGCTGAATCCTAAGGGGATATGGAGTTTTTTGGTCATGAATACAAAAATATTCTGGAAAAGGCATAATGGGACTGAGGCCCATCAATCAAAAGTGGGGACGTTAAACCAAACCCAAGGAAGATAAAATTTTTACTATAGAAATAGAAGAATATTCAGATCATTTCATTCAAATAATTCTGGATAAAATTCTTATTTTTTTATGGAGACAAAAGGTATTCGAAGTTGAAATTTAAATGGTGGCCAAGATCTGAAAGCCCATAATGTCATCCCACTATTTCGAGCATAAAATCCAAATGGAAAAACCAAAAGACCTAAAATATTTAAAGATGATAGAGTACAGATGGATGATCATATTTCTATGCTATGAACACTTCATATTTGACCATCCTTAGATAAAAATCACACTACAAAATGGGGGACTTATCTAGACAATTTTCTTGTAATATTTAAAAAGTCCAAATTCCATTTATTTTCTCACACTATTTTTGACTCTCCCAATTAATGGGGATTGAATTGATTAATGGGGGTAAACCTAAGACTTGTAATTTGACTATATAAGGATCTTTGGGTGAATGTAATAAATGACATTTTTCATTCATTCATTTGTGTTGTCATGCTTTTATTTTCTAATTGCATTGTCAATTGCCCCCAAGATTGTTTCTTCGTTCACCTTGATTTAATTAATAAAATATCATCTTCTTCATCTTCATTTCTTATTTCATTTTTCATTTCATGTTGATATTGTCACCATATATAGTGATTCAATTAATATAATATTTTGTGAAAATCTTCACAAAACAGTGGAGTGATTTTTATTTATTTGTTCTTCTTCTCCAATTCTACCCTCATTAGTCTGCTACCCACTTTCAGTAATAGAATAGTATAAATGGAGGTCTAAACCAATAATTTGATGATTGATGTGAGTATAAATGGGATGGGTTGGACATTATTTCTTATTTTAATAATTTTTAATCAATAATATTTTTTTGATTTTCATTCAATGATGTACATTATTCATTGAACACACCAATTTTAAGGATACACATCCTGAGTGCTAAAATAATCTTCCACCTTGGAGTTATCATAAATATGATCCTCCACCTATATAGGTGATTAGAGTTAGGATAGTGAAAATTAAAAAATAGTGAGTGATTTTGGATGTTTGTATTTCATGAAAGGAAATGCTCGAATTTAAGACATTGAAACAATTTAAACTAAAATTCAACCAATCAACCCTATTAGATAACCAAGGATTAACTCATGATTTTACATTGAATTCACTTATGTCATTGAAATCACAAATAATTAAATAAATTCAAACCCACTTTTTACACTTCATATCCAAATCACCACCATCAAATCACCTTTATAGAATTTATATTTCTTAGGTTTCTTCTTTAGTCTCTATGGATCGATACCTCAAGCCACATTATAATGACCACTTACACCGTACATCTTCGGTAAATTTCGGTGCAACCAAATTTTGGTTCCATTTTTGGGGACCATGTAAGTCACCCTAGAACGTCTTTGAATTCTTTCCCATATATCCTTTCTCATCCCAAATCTCTTATCTCTTTCCCCTTTCCTTTTTTTCTCTTTTATTGGAGAATTTTCACCTAGATCTTTAACTATTTTGAACGTCTAGTTGTGGTGGATATTCCTTTGACTCTGGAGTCAGGAAAAAGTAGGAGCATCAAACTATTATATCCAAATATTATTAATAATCTACATTCAAACATTGTGTTCAATACAATGGAGAATATTACTCAAAAACAAATCATAAAAAGAGGATGGAATGAAAATGGAAATCAAAATACAAACAACCCTAACTTTGGAATTTTTGCAGACTAGAACGTGAACGACAACCTCACACTTTCATGAACCAATGTAGACTCATGCATGAGGATTAAAAACATGTGATGTGCCCAATATATCATCAAACCCCATGTCATGAAGCACCTCCAACCATTCATGGGATGGATTCATTGATGCCTCACCTTTTTGTTAAATAATTCAATGACATTATCAAAACCATGTGCCCCCAAAATTAAATTATATCAGTTAAAATGATACTATTTCCTTTTTCTTTGATGGACCAAGAAAATAATTGGTTAAAAAATTTGAGACCAGCATCCATTCACTTTTGGGACTAACTTAAATGGGAATTCTTCAAAAGATAATTCCCTCATCAAAAAATAATTTCACTTAAAAATATCATCCAAAACTATTCTAAAAGATAGGGAGAAACATTTTATGAAACATTGGAAAGGTTTAAGGAAAATTTAAACATGGTACTACACCATGGTTTCTTAATACCAAAACAAGTGATAATTTTCAATGAAGGGGTAGGTCTTGGAAACAAACAATTCATTGATTTGATGTGTAATAATCCCCAAATCATGCTTATGAGTATTTATAAAATCTTACTTCATAGAACCCCAATTGGGGAAGTCACCTTTCTATGAGAAACCACCCTAATCTGTTGGAATGAAAAATATTGTAGAAGAAGAAACCCTTAGAGAGAAACTTTCTACACTCACTTGGAAGTTTGCGGAGATTGATCTTAGGATGGTCTACAAAACCCAAAATGTTGAGCTTGTTTGTACAATTTGTGACAAACATTACCATAGGACTAATAATTTTCCAACCATTCCATCTATCAGGGATGTTCTTTTTGGTGGACCACCAAAAGAAGTTAATGTAATGGACTATCAAAATCCAAAATTCATAAACACCTTCAATCCAAGGTATAATGACCATCCGAGATTCTGTTGGAAGGACATTCAATAACCAAAACAACAAAAATGTATCAGCCCAAACCATCAAAAAAATATTCAAACTCATAATTAGTTCCAACCATAACCATTACAATACCAACATACTCATGTACAATATCAATGACCTGTACAAAAACCCATTCAACTGTCAATCCAACAACCAATTTATCCCTTTAAGATAAACCAACCCACACAAGAAACTTCCCAATCTATCTCAATAACTCAATATTAGAGTAAACAAATAAATAAAATGAACTCATATGTCTCATCACATTAACAAGAATTGAAAAAAATCAAAAATGGAAAGGTACCCATGCCAACTCAGGCAATTCCTTTCCAAACTGTAAGGGGAGAATCAAGATGAACATAAACCACTAATAAAAAACTAGAAGTTGTGACTATATTTGGATGTGGGAGATCAATTGAAAAAAACAAACCAACAATTATAGAACAATTAAAAGTTTCAAACAATATGAAATTGTTAAATAAAAACCCTTGGATTCTGGAAAATAAAATACTATTGTGAAATAACAACAATCTCATTAAACCATAAAACAATTTACGTATTCCCCCAATATATGAGAGGAAAATATAAACCTGGAATGAATGAGACATTGAGGGAAATATTATCTCGGGTTTATATGAACATTCCACATCATGATGCAATCCTAATAATTCCAACCTACTAAAATTAAGTTAAGGAATTTTTCTCATTTAATATGAAATTTTCAGATAAAAACAAAGTATTTTTGGATTCTAATGTGAGTACCACTAATCAAGGGACCATTCCTCTGATGTTGAAAGATCCAGGATGTCCATACAGCGATGTTGAGTTAGGAGATAACGATGTTTTCAAATCCCATTGGGATCTATGAGATAGAGTGAAAATCATTCCATATGACATTTATTTTAAATTAAGACTAGAAGATCTCCAACTAATATTTTTCACACTCAAACTTGCATATTGTTGTGATCAAGTTCTTAAGGGGACTTTAAAACAATTTTTTGCTGAAGTTTGAAAGTTTCATTTACCATACTAACATCATTGACCTAGAAAAACACCAGAACATAAGCCCTAGGGAACAAACCCCCATAATCCTTGGTTGTCCATTCTTAGAAAAAATCAATTTAGTCATCCGAGTTTAGAATTGGAACATAACAGTAACCTTTTGAAACAAGATCCACGATCTAAACACATACAAAAAAAACTCCAAAATTGCAGATAATGAAGAGATAAAAAATTTTAATTGGATATGTAGTGTTGATTATGAACAGTAGGAACATCATGGAATTGTTGAAGGATGTATATGTCAAGATGAGATTCATTTCCTTTGTTCATATGAGGGAAATTTGAATTCTTAGGTTGAATCTCTTTTACATGACTATTTTTTTGATTTTTCAGGATACAATATCAATGATACCATTTCTAAAATGAAAAAAATTAAGTTCATACCCATTCCTGACACTTATCTATCCAATGATGAAGTTGGAAATTCTGTTCAAGAGGAACCCATTTTGTCAATAATATGGATAAAAACACTATGATTGATAAAAATTCCAATCCTTCTGTTGAATGTTTTAACCAATCTAAAATTTAATGCAATGTCCTACCTTCATAACTCAAGTATTCATTCTTAAGGTATAATCAAACATTTCATGTTATCATTTCTTACTCTATTTAATCCAATTAAGAGAGGATGCTTCTAGATGTCCTAGGAAAACATAAGAAATAAATTTAATGGACAATTTTCAATATTCCTGAGATTATCTCTATCATTGGAACAATTAATATTATTCTAGAATATGAATCCAAGTCATATAATCAACCTCATTGAAGAATAAATCCAAATCTTATTGATTTGGTAAGGAAATAACTTCTTAAGTTGTTGAAATATGTTATATTTCCCCATAGAGCAGTGGAGATTCAGGACCCCAACGATGGTTAGATCTTCAAAATCAATGGTCATATGTTAAAAGAATTTATTGAAACATTCAAAAAACAAGGAATATATGAAGATATAACTGATCCTACCTATGTACTAGAAAAAAATTTATTTAGGGTCTATGTCGAGCTAAGGACATTAAACAATGCGCTTTTCGGGAGGCAACCCAAATTTTACCTATACATTGAATCGGTGTATGGAATTTAAAAATAAATAGTTACATTTTTTCTATCTTTATAATTTTTTTTGTGTTTAGGGAACCCACTTGGGGTTTCTAATGTGATTTAATGTTTTCTTGTGTGTGAGATTTGGAAGATAAAGATTTTTTTTATTTTCAAATGAAACACATGCCATATAAAATTAAAACCTACCTTCAACCATCCCCGAGGAGTACACTTGTGACATGAAGAAAATTTGATCAACTACCTTTTGATGGTCATTAACTTTAAACCATGTGATTTTTTTCCTCGAATTTATTTCGAATCACATTGTTCCCCTATTTCATCACAATTTTGAAATATCTCTTCTCTTCTCTTTCAATATTTAGGGCAGTGTCATTCTAATTTGGAGGGAGTGAAAATATAAGATTTAAAAGAGATAGAGAGATATAATTAATTCATTATTCTTGAATGTTTTAATATACATTGAGAATCCAAAAATGGATGATAAAATTAATTTAATGCCTTGATTATGATTTTAATGCATATTTAAGTTCATGGGAATTATTTTCGGAAAGTGCGGTCATATTATTTGATTTTTCAATGTTTCAATTTTCATCCACTTAATCAAATTTACACCATACACATCCATTAGATATTGGGTGTAAATTTGTGTTCTTTGTTCCCATTCATCATAGAATAGGTTTTGGGGCCACATTATTTTTAATTTGAGAATCTGACAAAAAAACTCAAAAAAATGACTACATTTGGAAATGTTTCATCTAAATGTGTGGTTCCCATAACTTTTTGATCATTACTCAATAGGTGTCATTCCAAGAGATATGCTTTATATCCATAATTTAGTGCATGGAAATAACAATATGTATGGAATCTATCACCTGTGGATTGTGAAACCATATTTGTCTTTCTAAGAGTCAGTCTTTTCATATCTATTGTGGTTCAAAAAAAGCTTAAAAAAAGGATACTCATCTTATGTTATAATGTCATTACCACCTAGGGCATCTATTTGATTCCCCATGAACAAGAAAATAGGACCCATGTCTTTTGAGATACACAACACATCGTCATGCTTAATTGAAATTGGATAGAATGTGACAAGGAATTTGAACAAAGTAATGGTCTTTGGCTTGGGATAATCCCACGAACCTATCTTGTGTGAAATTATTTTTATTTGTTTCATGGTTTTTTGGAATAATTTATTTTTGTGAGAAAAGTACATTAAAATATTTCCATAAAAGGAAATTCAATTTCATATTTTTTATATTATTTTTGTTCAATACTAGAAAAACTCAAGATGGGGGTGCGATTATCCACTAAAATTGGGTATTATTGTTTGATTATACCTTAATATTCAAGTGTTCCAAAGTCCATAAGCATCATTTTTAGTGAATTGTATAAATTGAACTTCATTTCTCATCTTAAGTTCAATTCATGTTTAAAATGAAAATATGGGATTAATCGATCATCTATTTGTGGAAAACATTGTATTCATTATACGAATTTTATAGTTTGTTATATGATTTATCAAATTGTTTTTTACATTTAATCTTTTATGATTGATGTATGAATCATAATGGAAATTGAGAATTGTTGGCATGAATGCAGAAATTTCCTAGAAAATGCATAATGGGCCTAAGGCTCATGAAACAAAGGTGGGTCCTACAAACCAAGCCCAATGAAGCTAATTTTTTTGTAGAAAGATAAAAAAATAAGGATCATTTCATGCAATTTTTTCCAGAGCTAATTCAGAATTTTTTCATTGAGATAAAGGTAGATGATGTTGACATTTAAATGGTGGCATAAATCTGAATTCCCATAATGTCATCCTACCATTTTGAGAATAACATCCAAATGGATAAACCAAATGACCTAAAATCTTAAAAGATGATATAATACAGATGGGTGATAATCATTCTATTCGACAACCCCTTTAGATTCCATCATCTTCTGTTACAAATTAACATGACAAAAAGGGGGATGAATCTGGATGATTTTCATGTCAACTTTGAAAAGTACAAATTCCCTTGATTTTATTACACTCTTTTGACTCTCCCAATTAATGGGGGTGTAATTGATTAATTGGGGTGACCTTAAGGAATATAATATTCTTATATAATTATATTTAGGTGATATTCAAAGAAGATGTTTTTCTTTCATTTATTATTATTTTCACGCTTTCAATTTGTAATCGCATCATCCATTTTTCCAATGTCTGTTTTTCTTCACACTCATTTAACTAAAAAATGAAAATATTCTTATTATTAATTTATTATTTAATTTTCCATATCATATTTATATTTTTTTACATATTCATTTATGGTATTCAAATAATAATTTGTGAAACTCTTCACACAGCGGTGGAATGATTATCATTTAATTGTTCATCTTCTCCAATTCTACCCTCATTAGTATACTAATGACATTAATTGATAGAATAGCATGAATGGTGGGATAAATATATAATTGGTTGATCCGTGGGAGTAGAAATGGGATGGATTGGATATTATTTCTTATATTAATAATTCCTAATCAGTTATATATTTGATATTTTCATTCAATGATGAATTATCTCCTTTGAACTCAACAATTTTTAGGATACACATATCGTGTGCTAAAACGATCCTCTACCTAGGATTGATCATCAATATGATCCTCCAAGTTTATAGGTGAGTAGCCTTAGGATAGTGAAGACAAAAATCATATATTTGTTTGGGATGTTCGTATTTCGTTAAATAAAATGCTCAAATTTAAGACATTAAAATAATTTAAAGAGAAATCCATCCAATCCACCCCATGCGATAACCAATTATGAACTAATGATTTTAAATTGAATTCACTTAAGTCATTAAAATCACAAAAATTCTAAAAAAATTCAAACCCATGTTTTCCACTTCATATCCAGATCACCACCATCAAATCACCTTCATCGAATGTATGTTTCTTAGGTTTCTTCTATGGTCTCTAGGGATCAATAAAACAAGTTGTACTATAATGAGCACCTAGATAGACCATTTATTTTTTATTACAATAATAAAAGTTATCCAAGACAATTCAAGGCGGTCTAAAATGATGAATCCCTTGCGCATATCCTTCTATCACACCAATATATTCCTAGGGAGAGTACACACTCTCGAAAAGACCACCAAGGGATCATTAAAGTTAGGCGCAACCAAATTTTTGTTCCATTACTAGGGACCAAGTAATTCTCCCAAGACCATCTATATAGTCTTACACACTTAATTTTTAACATCCAAATTCTTCTATCATTTACACTTTACTTTTTTTTCTCTTTTCTTGGTGTATGTCCTCCTACACCTATGCCAATTCTAATCATGTAGTTAGGGTGAATAGTCCTGGGGTAGGAGAGTCAAGCACACATAGGGGTCTCGTTCCATTAGATCTAAATCCTCGTAATTATCTAGATTCAAACATTGAGTCAATACAATGGAGAATATTCCACAAAACCAAATCATAAAAAGGGGAGGTAACATAAATGGATACCAAAATGAGAAAGAGCCTAAGTTGGGAATTGTTGCAGAAAAAACTGTGAATGACTACCACACACTTGCATGGACCAATGTAGCCTCATGCATGAGGAATGATAACATATGATGTTCCCATTATTTAATCATACCCCATGTCGTGAACCACCTTACATCCTTTCATGGGATGGAGTCTGAGATGATTTACCTTCATGTAAAAGAATTCAATGACATTGTCGAAACCATGTTCCCTCCAAATAAAATTAAATATGCTAAAATGGGACACCTTTTATTTTCATTGATGGACTGATAAAATAATTTTTAAACAATTTTAGATGACCATCCATTCACTCTTGGGACCAACTACAATGAGAATTATAGAAAAAAATACTTCCCCATCACAAAAAAATCACGTAAAAAGAGCATCCAAAACTTTTCTACAAGAGATAGAGAATAATTATATAAAACAGGAGAAAGGTTCAAGAAAACATTCAACATGGTACCACACCATTGTTTGTCAATCCTAGAACAAGTGATAATTTTATATAAAGGTTTTGGTGAAGGAAACAAAGAATTAATTAATATGATGTGTAATGAACCTTCAAAAATGAAGCCCCAAATAATGCTTATGAGTATCTAGAAAATCTTGCTGATCAAAACCAAACAAATGGAATTTCACCTTACTATAATAATCCACCACAATATAGTTAAATGAACAATATTTTATATGATTGTAACCTTATACTGAAACTTGATTCACTCACTAGGAAGGTTGAAGAGATTGATCATTGAAAGGTCTAAAAAACCAAAAATGTTGAGCTTTTTTGTAATATTTATGAAAAAAATGACCACAAGGAAAATAATTTCCCAACCATTCATTCTATAAAGGATTTCATTTTATGATGACCACTATAAGTAGTAAATTAAATGAAATTTCAAAATACTCAAATTCCAACACACCTCCAACCCATGGCATAAAGACCATCCAGTCTTCTGTTGGAAGGAGAATCAACAACCAACACAACAATAATGTCTCAACTCAAACCGTCAACAAAATTTTCAAACCCATATTCCATTCCTAAATAAACCATTCCAATACCAATATCCTCATTCCAATATCATCAACCTATCTAACAACCCATTCCATAGCCAATCCAACAAACAATGTATCCTCCTGGGATCGATAAATCAGCACAAGCCACTACCCAATATATCCCAATCCATGAAGAAGTGTGTAAAAAATGGTGAAAATGAACCCAAAAAGTATTATCATGTAAAAAATAATTTAAAAAATCCAAAATAAAAGTTCACCCAAGCCAAATCAAGTTGTTCCATCCCCAACTATATGGGGAGAATCGATTTACACACAAACCACTCATGAACAACTAAATATTGTGACTATCTTAAGAAGTCGGATATCAATTGAAAAACCTAAAACAACCATTCAAGAATCACTAAAAGCTTTAGAAGCAAATGAAATTTTTGCCGAAAAACCCTGAAATAATGAAAAATATAATAAAAATGTGAAAGAACCATAACCTCGCAAAATAATCAAACAGTCTACACATTTTCCCCAATCTATGAGAGGAAAATCTAATCCTGGACTCAATGAGATATTGAGGGAAATATTCTCTCGTGGTTATATGAACATTCCACTTGTTGATGAAATTAAAACCATTCCTTCCTACTCAAAGTAAATTTTCTCATCAAATCCATGTCCTTTTGGCGGTTACTGTGAGTACCACCATTCAAGGGACCATTCCTCTAATGTTGAAAGATCCAATATGTCCATACATCATTGTTGATTTTGGAGAGAACAATGTTGTCTAATTCCTTTATAATATATGAGATAGTGTGAACCAAATTCCATATGCCATGTACTGTCAATTAGGGCTCAAAGATATTCAAAAAATATATTTCCCACTCCATATTGCAGATAATTATTTTTCATTTACTAAGGGGACTTTAAAATATGTTTTGGTGAAGGTTGAAAATTTCATTTACCCTGCTGACATAATTATCCTATACAATCACCCAAGATTAGGTCCTAGAAAGATAATGTAACATCATAAGTAAGTAAAAAATAATATAATTTTATTTCTATGTCTATTTATGAATTAGATAGTGTTTTAGAGACTTAAAATGAGAATAAATCCAATATTAGGCATAGAATACTTTAATATTTTTAAAAGATTATTTTACCGCATTCTGATGGAAAACAATTTTTAAATATATCTTTTGACAATTTTATAAGATCTATTTTTCAATATAAACTTATTCTTAATAATTGGGATGCTTAAATATACATTGGATAAATTTTTTGTATTTTTCTGACAATGTTCATTTTTTTAATGAATAGTGAAAAATACTGCATTTTACATCAAAACTGCTTTTTCATCTAATATAATAATATAGATAGATTATCTTTTAAATTGGTTTTAAAGTTTAATTATAATATATTGTTACCATTTAATTCAATGGTGGTCACTGTAATGAATTTCACTTTGAAATTGGACATAAAAAAAGTCAATCTTTTGATAGATATTGTTTCATAAAAACACGCTATTTGTTTTGACAACGGGAATTATTTTTCAATTAATTACTGCAATTTTTGTGTTTGGAATTGGGTAAAATTGATTCCATATTTGGAATCAGAAGGAACAAATTATGTAATTAAGACTCTTGTTTTTCGGACATTATGAATAGTAATGACGAAAATTATCTTAAATTATCGTGATTAATTAGTAATCGGGTAGTCAAGGGTAATAAAATAATAACATAATAATATAAAATGACCCCAAAATGTGTTCATATCCTCTTTTTTGAGTCATTACTGACCATGTAAAGCTTTTTACCTAACTTTATGGAGCATTGATTCACATGGGTGTATTAGTGACATTTATGACATTATTTTTTAAAAAGAAGAGAAATATAACAATGGTTTGTATATCATAAGTAAAAGAATTTTGATTTTGATTAAATAAATTATATATTAGACTATATATAGTCATTGTAAAGATAAAAATATTTCTTACATCATGGAATTTGTTTTATAATTTGAATACTTTAAAAAAATAAATTTATTTATGACATCATGATGATGGAGTGATAACCTCTTTAATGAAAGATTTAAATAAAATGAAATGATAGGGTAAAATCTAAGACATAAACTTGTATAAAACCTATTGGATGGGTGTATTTATAACCATTATAACCTTATACTATAAATATATCATTGTGGGACATTTAAAATCCAAAAACCATTTTATAATATAGTAACATTTCAAAACTTTCCAAAAGTGACCCTCCTACCCCTTATAAAAGGCCCCATCCTCTACCCATACTCACACCTATCAAAAACATTAATCTTCAAAAATCTTCTAATATTAACTCTCCAAATACCTCTATTACTCCTACAAGCCTCACATTGGGCAGAAGTCTTTCCAAGGAAGCCTTTGGCTCAAATCAAAAAGAGTTACCCGATTTAGAGTTAATGTCTTCTCTCGAGTTTCTTCCATTTATTTTCATTCTCCACGCACCACTATCATCTTATTATTTTATCCAATAATAACACCAGTATCATAAATGTACTAGGATGTTTTTATGAAAATTATTCTACCTAAACTCACAAACACATCCTTCTAATCGTTATAGAACAAACTATTTCTGTGGGTTCCGAATTACTGCCTCAAGAAACGATGATTGTTCAATCTTATTTTAAAACATTTGATGGTGGCCATTATGATGTCACTATATTTTTATATGATATATATGGAATTTTGTTTTTATATATGCTTATGAATTATATTTTTAAATCACAACGTTATTCTTTTCATGTTGTGGAACTGTGAGAATTTCATCTGAGGAGGTGTGGACTACCGCCACCTCAAGTGATGTGACTCATTCATGCCAAGAATTGAATTTATAAAGAATGTAATTAATGAACATATGTTACCTATATAACATATATATTATTATGGAATTATAATATATATATTTCTCATTCAGTTTTAATGTCCATTAATATGATGAAAAATGAAAGTAGTGTTCATGCGTACGTACGACCTACCGTCTCCATGAACGGTGCATTTCATTTTGTATCTCCAAATGTTATGGAATAGTATAAATGAATATATACTTGATATATATGATATTTAAATCATTAATACCATTCTGAAGATGATGTACATATAACTACATGGGCAATTATTTTCAAAAAAGTTTATTTTGGACTCATGTACCGAACATCGACAAAACGAATGATATGAACTCACATAATTAACTAATTATTATAACATCATAATATGTGATATGAATTGAATAATAAACTTTACAGGAAGTACTTAAGCTATTATAATGTGACCAAAGTTTATTATTCCGAAATATAATGAAACAAACAAGACAAGTCGGACTTGAGGTAAGAGACTTCATCTGAATCTTCTTTCATTAAGGCATACTTCAATTTATATAAGGCCTTATTTTATTAGTTGTATAATAAACTTTTTCGACTTTTAATTTCATTAAAAATGAATCTTTTTACATGAATCATTTTACTAAATGACAAGAGGAATGTTTTTGTCTTATGTATGCAGTGACAATGACTTCTCTGCCGCTATAACCACTGTTTGAGTTTCCACTTCCTCTATAAGCTATAACTTTTTTTAAATGAAACTTAAACAACATGTTTAACTTTATTTTGGTGTTTAAAATGTTTTTGATAATGTTTTGATTATATCAATGTGTTTTATTGATATCTTGTGATTGAAATGTTGAAATGTTATGTTTCCTTTATGCATGTATTATGTGATATGATTATGTTTTCGTTTTTGGGAATTGTTTATGAGGACGGGTGGTTCTGTGATAAACTAAGTGTGGGTGAGCACAAGATAGATCTAAAATACATTAGTAAACGTGAAGGAGTTAAAATCTAAGGTTTCTCCAAAGAGATTTAGGGAATATACTGTGATGGGTATTCCAAACGTAACAATGAGGGTTACTCCCTACGTAAGAATGTTATGAATGCCTCAAGTTACCATTAGGTCTTATGATTTATTTAAGTTATTCATAAATCTTATGATTTCATGAGGTATGATAATGTGCTTATGTTTTGTGAATAATTTATGATTTTATTGATTCTTATGTATACGTGGACTAATGGTTTCTTTCCAATTTTTTATATACCTTTCTGATATTTTTATGCTTATCCCATGTTTTTGAAATGTTTTTCACTGGTCAAGGGAAAAGTACATGATGTGATGATAGTGTCGAGGAAGTGTCATGAATGAATTCATTTTTTATTTTAAATATGTTTCCTTTTATGAAAAAAATGAATAATGGATTTGATGTAACCACCTTGTTTAAATATGGAATGTAATGCATGATTTATGATTTAATTCTCTAAAAATATAAACCTAAAAAGATCCTCAATGCTTATTCTTGAAATAATTCAAGATTATGTAATGTTTAAGGCTGGTTCCTTATAGTTTTTATCAAAGCTCAGTTTAGATAACTTTAGGAGTTATAATTCTATTAAATGATTATCCAAATATTTTATTACATTATGGATAAATTGAAATGATATAACATTTGAAGAAAACCATGTTTCTTTATCTAAGACATGTTTGTTCATAATGGTTTTTCACAGAGGAAATATGGAAGCAGTGCTAGGAAGGCATGCAGAATTAGATGACCTTCCAAATCAGCATCCTGAGATGGTCAGAATTGGCACTGAATAGTTTTTTGCTGTAATGGCGCAGTTGAATCAAGAGATAAATGGTGGTGGTATCCATGCATGATATCATCCAGATCAACCACATAGGAACATGTCAGAGGTGGACCATTTCATGAGGAAACATCCCTCGTCATTCAGAGGATCATCTGACCTTGTGCTAGTTAAAGGGTCGATTAATGAACTGAAGAATATTTTCGATTTCATGGGGAGTTCAGACAATCGAAAGGTTAGTCTTGCAGTTTATCGTTTTCAGGGTGAAGCAGATCAATGGTTGTAGATGGTTAAAAATATCAGGGACACTAATAATATTGATTCTCGAGACTATGATGAATTCAAAGATAAGTATCTAGAGAAATATTTTCCTTAGGTTGTTCAACTTAGGATGGAAAACAATTCTCAGAATTGAGGCAAGAGGATGACTCAGTGGCTTCTTATGAAGAAAAGTTCACTCGATTGGCAAGTTATGCTCCAAAGTTTAACCGAGAACTTAATAGTAAAATTAATCATTTTTTACTCAGGATTAATGCCAAAATATTGAAGGGAATTCGATTCTCGTGAGTTAAAAAGTTTGTAAAAGCATGTTCTATGTGATGAGAAGGTGGAAATGGAGTTTTCCTATGATCAAGCGTTCTATAAAAACCAATTGAAGAAGTGACTAAGATGGCAGGAGAAAGGGAAGCATCCTTCAAAAAGTTTTGATGGTAAGAAAACTATGTTTGCAGTTTGTGTTAAATGTGATAAAAATCATGCTGGGGAATGTATTTTTAATTCTGGAAAATGCTTCCGATGTTGTATGATGGGACAAAAGGCTCATGATTTCACTAGAAAAGATATAGGTAATGGTATGACCAAATTTGATTTACAGTTAGTGAAATTATTCAAGTTCAATGAGATGGTTCATTATGCAAATGAGTATTCGACAAAGAGATCGAATAATGGGAAGCAGTCAGACTACATGCAAAAATGTGTGGTGAAATCCTTTGAAACTACTTCATCAGATATTGGGCCATAGAATGGAGTGGTATCATGTACTTTGTTTGTTTTTTCAGATTATGCCAATGTGTTGTTTGATTCACGGTCTACACATTCTTTCATCTCTGAAAATTTTTCTAGTAAATTGGGAATTCCTTATCAAGAAATGACTCCAGAACTTGTGGTAAAAACACCTGGGGGACTTGTTGAGGAACCATAATTTATAATAATCTTCTTATCTTTATCCGTGGAAAGAACCTACATGAAAACCATATTTTTTTACCTCTAGCAGAGTTTGATGTTATCCTGGGTATGGATTGTCTCTCTATTTAAAATGCTAAGATTAACTGTAGAAATAAAGAAGTTTCTTTTCAGAAAGAATTTTAGTTTGTTTACAAGAATAAACTCGTACTATTGATAACATATCAAGAGCCTGAGAAACTTGTAAACGATAGAAATGATTGTTACCTTGAACATATTTTTGAAAACAAAGGAACCGTTTAGATTAATGATGTGCCAGTGGTAAATGAGTATCTGGATGTTTTTCCTGATGGTTTTTCTAGAATAATACCAGATCATGAAGTTGAATTTTATGTTGAATTAGTTCTTGATGCTATGAAAATTTCAAAACCCCCTTATCGAATGGCTCAAATTGAACTTTTAGAGTTGAAGGAGAAATTACAAGATTTATTAGAGAAAGGTTTCATTTGACCTACCACATCACCATGGGGTGATCCTGTATTATTTGTTAAAAATAAAGATGGTTCAATGAGACTTTTCATTGATTATAGAGCCTTGAATAACATCACTGTTATGAAAAAATATCATTTGCCTCATATCGATGATTTGTTTGATCAGATCTACGGAGCTCAGTATTTTTCAAAGAATGACTTCAGATCGAAGTGCCATCAGTTTAAGGTAAAGAAAAAAAGCTATTCTGAAGACCACGTTTATTACAAGTTATGGCCATTATGAATTTGTAGTTATGCCTTTTGGGTTAACGAATGCACCTGCTGTATTCGTGGACCTTATGGATAGAATTTTACTTGAGTTCATGGATAAGATTGTGGTTGTTTTCATTGATGATATTATGGTGTTTTCTAAAAGTAAAGATGTGTATTAAATTCATTTATGGATTATTTTGCAAACCTTAAATGAAAATAAATTGTATGGGAAAATAAGAAAGTGTTATTTTTGGTTGCAACAAATTTCATTCCTTGGTCACATTGTTTCTAAAGATGAAATAACTATTGATCCTGCAAAAACAAAATTTGTTGAAGAATGGCCAAGACCCACAAATATAACGAAGATTCGTAGTTATCTTGGTTTAGAAGGATATTACTAAAGGTTTATTAAGAAAATTTCAGAGTTGTCCAACCCATTTACTAATCTAACTCGGAAGGGTGTTAAGTTTATCTAGACAAAAGAATGTGATGATTGTTTTCAAGAATTAAAAACAAGATTGGCCGTTGCTCGAGTATTAACACTACCTTACAAGAATGGTGAGTTTTTTATCTATAGTGATGCTTCATTAAAATTACTTGGTTGCGTTCTAATGAAGAATTATGAGGTAATTTCTTATGCTTCACATCAGTTGAAGACTCAAGAGATAAATTACCCACTACATGATTTGGAATTAGCTGTTGTTGTTTTCACTTTAAAAATTTGTAGGCATCATTTTTATGGTGTAAAGTGTGAAATATATACTAATCACAAATTTTTAAAGTATATATTAACTTAGAAAGAATTGAACATGATATAGATGAGACATATATAAATAATCAAGGATTATGATTGCACGATTCACTACCACCCAGGAAAATCAAATAAAGTGGTAGATGCTTTGAGTTGGAAATGTAATGATTCATTAACCATGTTACATTTGGAATGTGACCCTTTGGTTAAGGATTTGATGAATTTTGGAATGGATGTTGTTGGTGCAGTAAATTCTTCTGTTCTGTTTCAGGTATCGGTGAAATATTCTCTCTCAGACAGAATTAAGCAAGCACATAAGCAAGACAGTGAGTTGCAGAAAAAGGTAGAGCTGGTTCAGAAGGGTATGTTACCTAAATTCAATATTGATAATTATTGTGTTTTGATATTTGGAAATAGATTATGTGTGCCTTTTGATTCACAGTTGAAGAGAGAGTTGTTAGGTGATGCTCATAGTTCTGCATTTTCAGTTCATCCTGGCAGTACTAAGATGTACATAGATCTGTGGTAGTATTACTGGTGGGATGGAATGAAAAGAGGTATTGCTGATTTTATTGTGAAGTGTTTGAATTTTCAATAGGTTAAATTAGATTGGTAGTTACCGAAAGGTATTCTTTAGCCTTTACCTGTTTCATAGTGGAAATGAGAGAATATATCAATGGACTTCATTATGGGATTGCTGAAGACACATCGAGGTAATAATGGAATCTGGGTTATTGCTGACCGCTTGAATAAATCTGCACATTTACATGCTATACGAGATACTTTTTCCATAGATCAACTTTCTCGATTGTATCTTAAAGAGATAGTTAGATTATATAGATTTCCCCTCTCCATTGTATCTGATCGTGAACCCAGGTTCACTTATAACTTTTGGAAATTCCTTCAGAAGTCGTTGGGTACTAAATTAAATTTAAGTACAACTTTTCATGCTCATTAAGATGAATAGTCCGAAAGAACAATTCAGCCTTTGGAGTATATGATACTTTCTTGTTGTATGGATTTTTAGGGAAGTTGGGACCAACATCTTTCATTTTTTGAGTTTTCTTATAATAACAGTTTTTTATTCCAGTATACAGATGGCACCATTTGAGGTATTATATGGGAAGAGTTATCGAACTCCAGCTGTTTGGGATGAAGTACATGAAAGGAAGTTGATGGGACCAGAATTGGTAGAAGAGTTGGTAGAAAAAGTTCAGCTGATATAGAAACATAGGAGAACAGCTCAGAGCAGGCAGAAAAGTTATGCGGACAACATGAGTAACGATCTCTCTTTTGAGGTAGGTGATCATTTCTTCCTCAAAGATTCACCATGGAATAGTGTGATCTGATTTGGTAAGAAAGGAAAGATGAACCCAAGGTTCATTATACCATATGAAATTCTAGAGAAAGTTGTATTATTTGTGTACCGAGTGGCTTTAACTCCGAATTTATCTCAGGTACACAATGTTTTTCATGTTTCAATGTTAACGAAGTACACGCCAGATCCATCTCATGTTTTGAGTCCATAGATAGTTCAGTTGGAAGAGAATATATCATATAAGGAACAACTGATCCATATTCTTAACCATAGGGAGAATGTGTTGCAGAATAAGGTTATTCATCAAGTAAAGGTTCTATAAAAACCATATTGTTGAAGAGGCAACATGGGAATCTGAAAATGCAATGAGGGATAAATACCCCACTTATTCGATAAGTAAATAAATTTCGTGGATGAAATTTACAAAAGGGGGGAAGGATTTAACATCATAGGTAAGTAAAAAATAATATATTTTCATATCTATGTGTATTTATGAACTAGATAGTGTTTTAGAGGCTTAAAATGAGAATAAATCCAATCTTAGGCATACAATACTCTAATATTTTTTAAAGATTGTTTTACCACATTCTGATGGAAAACCATTTTTAAATATAAAATTTAAAAATTTTATAGTCTTTATATGTCAAAATAAACTTATGCATTATAATTGTAACATTGGAATTCATGTTGGATAAATTTTTGGTATTTTTCTGACAATGTTCGTTTTTAATGAATACTGAAAAATACTACATTTTACTTCAAAAATGCATTTTCATCTAATTTAATTATATAGATAGATTAAATTTTTAATTGGTTTTTCGGTGTAATTAGAATATATTTTTACTATTTAATTAAATGGTGTTCATTGGAATTAATTTAACTTTGAAATTAGACATAAACAAGTGTCAATCATTTGATAGATATTGTTTCTTAAAAACACACTATTTGTTTTGACAATAGGAATAATTTTTAAATTAATTACTGCAATTTCTGTGTTTGTAATTGGGTAAAATGGATTATGTATTTTGAATCATGTGGTCTAAATTATGTAATTAAGTCTCTTTAGTTTTTGGACATTATGAATAGTAACAACGGTAATTATCTTTAATTATCGTGATTAATTAGTAATTTGGTAGTTAGGGGTAATAAAATAATTTTATAATAATATAATATGACCCCAACATGTGTCCACATATTCTTTTTTGGGTCATGGCCAACCATGGGAAGCTTTTTACCGAACTTGAGGGCCCATGGAGTCACATTGGTGAAATAGTGACATTTATGACAATATTGTTTAAAAAGAAGAGAAATATAACAAAGGTTTGTATATCCTAAGTAAAAAAAATTTAAATTTTGTTTGCATAAATGATATCTTAGACTATAAAAAGTCATTATAAAGCTAAAAATATTTCCTACATCATGGTATTTTTTTATAATTTTTAGACATTAAATAAATAAATTTATTTATGACACCGTGATGATGGAGTGATTACCTC
Organism: Viscum album; assembly: GCA_963277665.1. Classification (NCBI taxonomy): domain Eukaryota; kingdom Viridiplantae; phylum Streptophyta; class Magnoliopsida; order Santalales; family Viscaceae; genus Viscum; species Viscum album. The sequence continues at coordinate 1,303,526,888 of OY728145.1, forward strand.
AATAATGAATGATTTAAATAAAATGAAAAGATAAAGTAAAATCTAAGACATACACTTGTTTAAAACCTATTTTATGGGTGGATTTCGAACTCTTATCACCTTATACTCAAAATATATCATTGTTGGACCTTTCAAATATGAAAACTATTTTATAATAAAGTAAAATTTCAAGACATTTCAAAAGTGACCCTCCTCCCTCTTATAAAAGGCCCCCACCTCTACCCCCTTAACCAGACCTCTCAAGACCTTGGATCATCCAAAATCTACTCATATTATCCCTTAATATACTTATATTAATCCTAGAAGCCCCACATTTTTCATAAGTCTTTCCAAGGAAGCCTTTGGATCAAATGAAAAAGAGTTACCCGATTTAGAGGTAATGTCTTCTCTCGAGTTTCTTCCTTTTATTTTCCTTCTTCAGTCACCACTATATTATTACTATTTTATCCCATAATAAAAATAGTATCCTAAATCTAATAGTATGTTTTTAGTATATGGATTCTACCTACACTTACCCACACCTCCGTCTAATGGTTAAAGAACTTATTGTTTCTGTGGGTGGCGAATTACTGCCTCACGAAATGATGATTGTTCAATATTATTTTAACACCATTCATGGGGGCCATTATGATGTCACTATATTTATATATGGTATTTATGGTATTTATTTTTTCTATATACTTCTGAATTTTATTTTTAAATCACATCATTATGCTTTTCATGTTGTGGAACTGCGATAATTTCATCTAAGGAAGTGTGGACTACTGCCCCCTCAAGTGATGTGACTCGTTCATTCCAAACATGGAATTTATAAAGAATGTAATTAATGAACTTATTTTACCTATATAACCTATATATTATACTATAATTATAATATATATATATATATATATATGTCTCATTTAGTTTTAAAGTCCATTAATATGACAAAAAATGAAAGTAGCATTCATGTGTACGTACGGCCAACCGTCTCCATGAATGGTGAATTTTATTTTTTATCTCCAAATGTTATGGAATAGTATAAAATGAATATATACTGGATATATATGATATTTATATCATTAATACCATTCTGGATATGATTTACTTATAACTACTTGTGCAATTATTTTCAAACAAGTTTATTTTTGACTCAGGTACCGTACATCGACAAAACGTATGATATGAACTCACATAATTAACTAATTATTATTACATAATAATATGTGATATTAATTGAATAATATAATTTAGAGGAAGTCCTTAATAAATTATAAATTGACCAAAGTTTATTATTTATTAATATAAAGAAACAAACAAGACAATTTGGACTTGAGGTAAGGGACTTCATTTCAATCTCCATTCATTGAGGCGTACTTCAATTTATAAATGAACTTATTTTATTAGTTGTATAATAAACCCTTTTAAATTTTAATTTCATTCAAAAGGTATCCTTTTACACTATAGATTTTACTAAATTACAAAAGGAATGTTTTTGTCTTACATATGTGGCGACAATGACTTCTCTACTGTCGTGACCATTATTTGAGATTCGGCTTCCTCTACAAGCCATAACATTTTTTAAATTAAAAATAAATACCATGTTTTACTTTATTTTTTTTACTGAAAATGGTTTTGATAATGTTTTGATTATATAAATGTGTTGTATTGATATCTTGTGATTGAAATGTGGAAATGTTTTTTTTCCTTTATGCATGTTTTATGTGATACAATTATGTTATGGTTCTGGGGCATTGTTTTTGAGGACAGGTGGTTCCATGATAAAATAAAGGCGTGTGAGCCTGAGATAGCTCTTCAATGCATTAGGGAAGGTGATGGAGTTAAATTCCAAGGTTTCTCCAAATAGATTTGGGGAATATACTCTGATGGGTATTCCAAACGTAACCATGAGGGTTACTCCCTACGTAAGACTGTTATGAATGCCTCAAGTTACCTTTATGTCTTATGATATCTATGATTTATTAATAAATCTTATGATTTCATGAGGTATTTTAAAGTGATTATGTTTTATGAGTAAATTGTGATTTCATTGATTCTTAGGTATACATTGACTAATGTTTTATTTCCATATCTTTATATCCCTTAATGAGATTTTTATGCTCATCCCAAGTTTTTGAAATGTTTTTCATAGTTCAATGGAAAAGTACATGATTTGTTGATAGTGTCGATGAAGTTTCAAGAAAGAATCCATGTTTTTTTTAAATATGTTTCATCTGATGTAAAAAATTAATATTACCTTTGATGTAACCACCTTGTTTAAATATGGAATGTAATGAATGAATTATGATCTAATTCTCTAAAACACTAAACCTGAAAAGATCCTCAATGTTTATTCTTGAAATAGATCAAGATTGAGAAATGTTTAAGACATGGTCCATATAGAAAACCCCCATCATCCTTGTTCTACCATTCATCACAATAAAAAATTTAGTCATCCAGGATTGAAATGGGAACATGAAAATATCCTTTAGAAACATGAGCCTCAATCTAAACATATACAATGAAAACTCTCAAATTGGGAATGGCGAAGAGATCTATAAGGTTAATTCTATATTTAGTGATGATTATGAACTAGGGGAACATTGGGGAATCATTGATGGATGTTTACGTCAAGATAATATTGATTTCCTTTGTTCATATGATGGAAATCTGACTTCATTGCTTTATTCTCTTTCAGATGACTCATTTATTGATTTTTTAGTATCAAAAATCAATGAAAACATTTCTTAAATGAACAAAATTGAGTCAATACCCATTCCTGACACTGATCTAGCCAATGTGGAATCTGAAAATTCAATTCAAAAGGAACTAATTTTGTTATGAAATATTGACAAAACACTAGGTTTAATAAAATATCCAATCCTTCTTTTGAATTTGTTAACCAATGTGAAAAGGTTCTACCATCATCTATCAAGTATTCATTCTTAGAGGATAATAATACTTTTCCACTTTTCATTTCATCCTTTCATGAGGCCATTCAATAGAGGAAACATCTAGATATCCTAAAAACATAACAAAACAATTTGATGGACCCTTTATGATATTCTTAATGTTATCCCTCTCATTGGAACTCAAAGGATTGTTCTAGAATATGAATCCAAGACATGTCGTTAACCTATGTAGAGACTCAATCCAAATCATATGAATGTGGTAAGGAAAGAACTTCTTCTGTTTTTAAAAGCTCGTATATACCCTCGTAGAGTAGTAGAGATTTAGGACCCCCTAGTGGTCAGATCTTCAAAGTCAATGGTCAAAGGTTTAATCTATTCAATGAAAATTTTATTAAAAAAGAAATCATGGAGGATCTAACTGAGGAAATTTATGAACCAAAAAAATTTTATTTAGGGTTCATGTTGAGCTAACGACATTAAAAAATTCATTATCCGGGAGTCAAAATGGATTTTACATTTCCAATGACTCGTAGTTTCTAATTTTAAAAATAAATAGGTATGTTTATTTATTTATTATTACTTTTTTAGGGAACCCCCTTCCATTTTCCAATTTGATATAATGTTACCTTTTATGAGAGATCTGGAAGCTGAAGAATTTTTATATTTCCAAATGAAACACATGCTATCCAGAATTCGAACCTGCCTTCAACCAACCCCGTGGAGTCAACTTTTGACATGAAGAAAATGCGATCAACTAATTTTTTACGGTAATCAACGTTAAACAAGAAAATATTTTTCTATGAATTTATTTTAATTCATATTCTTCTCCTCTTTCTTCCATATTTTGACCTCTTTATCCTTTTCACTTTTAACACTGAGGATTGTGTCATTCTAGGTTTGGGGGAGTGGGAATATAATATTAAAAATGAGAGAGAGAATAAATTCATTATTATTTCATTTGTTAATGTATGTTGGGATTCCTAAAAATGGATTATAAAATGATTTTGAATTCCTTGATTATGATTTAAATGCATGTTTATGTTCATGAGAAATGTAATAGGAAAGAGTGGTTGTATGATGTGATTTTTTCAATTTTTATATTTTTATCCTCTTAATAGAAATGATACAATGAACGTCAATTGGATCTTGGTTGTAATTTTTAGTTCTTTTCTCCCCATTATTATAACATAGGGTTTAAGAAACATTCTTTTTAATTTTAGTATCCAACAATGAAATAAAAAAAATGACCACATAGGTTTTGTCCAAATGTGTGGAATCCGACACATGGGGATCAAGTCTCCATAGTTTTCATTCACAGAGCTAGGCTTTATATCTCTATTGTAGAGAATGGAATTGACAATATGAGTTGCATCCGAAACATGGGGATCATGACTCCATAGTTTTCTTGCACAAAGTTATTCTTTTAATGTCTATTTAGGTTAAAAAAAACAAAAAAAAACAACCAAAAAACATCTAAAAAAGTAATCTCATCTTAAGGTTTAATGTGATTCCCACCTAGCACGTACATTTGGTTCCTCTTGAAAATTAAAATTGGCCCCATGTATTTTGAGTTATAGAACACATCGTCATCCTTAATTGAAATTGGATGAAATGTTACAGTGAATTGGAAAAATTGAATGGGATTCGGTTGGGGATAGTCTCATAGAACCTAGCTTGTATGAAATTCTTTTTTATAGGTTTCAATGTTGTTTGTAATAGTTTATTTTTGTGAGAAATTCATGTTCAAATATTTCTGGAAATGGAAATTGGATTTGATATTTTTGTGACTCTTTTTGCTCAGGGATAGAAAAAATAAAGTTGGGAGTGTGATTATCCACTAAAATAGGATAATATTAATTGAATATATATTAATATTCGTGTCATACAAAGTCCATAATAATAATTTTTAGTGAAATTTAGAAATTGAACTTCATTTCTCATCTTACGTGCAATTCATGTTTAAAATAAAAATCGGGTCCTAATCAATCATCTGTTTGTGGAGAACATTACCTTAATTTTTTGAATATTATATTTTGTGATATTATTTATCAATTTGATTGAAACCTTTTAGATTTATCATCAAGGGATAAATCCTAAGGGATGATGGTAATTTATGGGAATGAATGCAGAAATGTTTGGGAGAAAGTATAATCGGTCTAAGGTATATCAAACAAATGTGTAGCCCAAAAACCAAACCCAATAAATATCAAATTTTAAATTTAAAAATATATAAATATTGGGATCATTTCATTCAACTATTTTTGGAGATATTTCTAAAGGTTTCATGATGATAAATGGATCTGATGTTGACATATATACGGTGGGCCAGATTTGAATGCCCATAAAGGTATCCACCCATTTCGATCCTAACATCCAAACGAATAAAGAAAATGTTGTTAATGATTGAAATTTGATAGAGGAATCATGAGATATAATAAGTCTATTCTAATACCCATTTGTATTTAGCCATCTTCAGTTACAAATTCACACGAAAAAAGGGGGATCAATCCGAGCGACTTTCTTGTCAACTTTGAAATGTCCAAATTTCCTTGATTTTCTCACACTCTATTGAGTCCCCCTATTAATGGGGATGTTATTAACTAATTAGGCGACCCTAAGGCCCCTAATTTTCATATATAAGGATATGGGGTGAAGGTAATATGAAAAGTTTTTATTTCCGTCCTTTGTATTATCATGATTTTATTTTGTAATCGCATTGTCAATTTCTCCCATTTATGTTTTTCGATCACCTTATTTTAATTAATAAAATAAAATATTCTGCTTCAAAATTTTTTATTTCATTTTGTATATCATTTTGATTCTATTAACTTAGGGAATGAGGCTATTCAAATTATATTTTGTATACTGTTCACACAAGGGTGCTGTGATTATTATTTATTTGTTCATCTCCTCCAATTCAACCATCGTAAGTCTACTATCTGCCTTCATATATAGAATATCATCGATAGAGGGATAAAACATTAGTGGGTTGATCCATGAAAGTTGAAAGGGGATATACATGATGTTACTTCTTATTTAAATAATTCCTAATCAATTTTATTTTTGAGATTTTTCAATCAATGATGTACGTTCTCGTTTGAGATCACCAATTTTAAGGATACACATCCCGAGTGCTAAAATGATCCTATACCTTTGAGTTCTCAACAATATGATCCTCCAGGGGTATATTTTATTATACATAGGATAATAAAAACTAAAAATCAGTGAGTGATTTCAGATGATTTAATTTCGTTAAAATAAATGCTCCAATTTAGGACACTGAAATAATTTAAAAATAAATTCATCTAATCCTCCCTGTGCGATGACCAAGGATCAACTCATGATTTTAAATTGAATTCAATTAATTATTTAAAATATCTAATAATAAAATTTATTCAAACTCATGTTGGCCACTTCCTAGCCAAATCACCACCATCAAATCACCTTCATAGAATATATGTTTCTTAGGTTTCTTGATAGGTCACTCAGGATCAATAACCTAGGCCATACTACAATGACCAATTACCCCATAAAACATAGGTTAATTTTATCACAACCAATATGTGTGAATAAGGGAGGGGCTGGAGTTTCCCTTTATAGTACCGGGGGAGTGGAATTCTTATAAATCCAATAAGGTAAACAATATCTAGAGGTGACCCTTATATGATGCACCAATAATAAAAAATCCATTTTCAAGTAAATATATTATATTGTCTAAATATTGACATAAAACAACTTTTGTACAAGTATCTATGTCATTATTCCCCGAAAAATTAATTCTTAGCCACTAGGTAATCTCATTTTAACCTTCATCATTGTAATTAATTTTAATTTCTTTCAGAAATGATTATGGTTAAAAATTGAGTTTAATTTACAATAAATAATAAATTATTTTATTTAAAAATATGGAATTAATTAATCAAATTTAAAAACAGAAAAATTGGATGATAGTACTCTAAAATTTATCATGTAGATGGGATGAGTCAATAGGTTATTAATGTTAAAATGTTCAAAAGATTAAAATGTTTTTTATCTGTTTTAGATGTAAATCATACTCCAATGAAATAAAATTTATTAAAATATTTTTTATTTATCTTAATATACATTAAATAAATATTTAAATATAATTTATCTATATAACTAAAGAAGATGCAATCTTTCTTTTCAACTACAATTTAGTATTTCTTACTATTCATCCAAAAATTATACTTGACAGAAAAATACCAAAAATTTTCCATAAGATAATTATAATATAATTATTTAAATAATTTAGAATATTTTTTAAAATATCATTTTTAAAAATTTAAAACAAATAATTTTATTGGGCCCAAATAAAGGGTTATAAAACTAATTTGTACGAAAATACTATTTTTAATCATAAAATTGGATTTATTATTTTCTCTTATATAGAAAACACATAAGATTGATATTAAAAAATTAATTTAATAAATAATATATTAAATAAAATAAAATAATTCACTGTTATTGGTTTAATTAATTTTTTTAAAAACTTGTTAGATTAGAATATTTCTCCCTATATGATTTTTCAGTTTTTTTAAAAATGGTTTTATTTTTATTTCAATTTAATTATTCACAAAATAATTTATATTATATTAATTTATAAATCATATTTTCATAACATTGTTAATATCGTTTATTCTCATCTTTCTAGTGGCTTCTTGAAAACCAAAATAATATTCAAATAGTAATAGTAATATTTTTTTTAGTTTGGTAAAACTAGGTCTCGCTTGTAATGAATCTATAAATGGGGATAAAAACAGATTTTAACACAATCCAAACATAATTTTTCATATATTGAAGTCTAATAAAATTGTTTAACATAGAGAAATCCAATATAAGTGATTTCATGCATCAGAAACTATATTCAGTGTTCCGTGAAAGAAAAAATATCAAAAAAATTAAATTAATTTGAAAATAAAGACATAATATCTAGGTGTTGCAAATTAGTTTGAAATAAAACTAACCTAAGGCATCATGCATTAACATGATACTAAATTAATTTAATAATAAATTTAAAACATTCTTCCCATGATAAATTCCATTTCAAACAAACTTGTTGAATTCCGAACTATTATCATGCATTCAATTATTTTCATCAACAATAATCAACATGTTTCATAATGGTTATCATATCCTACTGACACATCAAATTACATGGTCTATTAAACATGAATTATTTCATCAAATTTATCATTATAGAATTATAACAGACAATTAATTCTTTAAACATTCCTTTTTTATTATTTACGAATTTAGTTACCCAATAATTGCATTTTAATGTTCTTTACAATGTTTCATTGAGTAAAACATGATAATATAATAATTACAACATGATACATGAGTATAGAGTATATCACAGAATATATAGAATATGAAGAGGAAAATAATCATCTTAGTATAATGAAAGGAAAATAGTCAGAAAGAAATTATTTACCATTCTTGATCAATTTTCCTTGGGTTAATTAGATTACCAACCATGGGGATAAAAAATTCCATATTAATGATGGTATTTAATTAAAAAAAAGAATAAATAGATCCCTTAAATGGAATATGAAGCCTCACATGACTCATTACATTGAAAATATGGGAAGGTATATGATAGGATCACTACTAATGAGCATGAGACACTCGATTGATGATTATTTGACTCTAGGAGAAGGGTTTTTTAATGTATGTTCTTGAGAGAATGAAAATTCTAAGGAATGATGGTAAAAACCTATATATCCATGTCAAAGAACATGAGATGATTATAAGTCCATATTAAAATTGTTATAATAAACCAAATACTTCATAGATAATTAAAATCCTCAAGCATGGATGTTTTTGCAGCACTATCCAACTCAGAAGTTCATGGATATAATTTTCCATATTGAATCATCATTTGAATGACCTTGATTTAGACCATTTAAATACCTTCCTATCCATTATGATGAATATTTTTGATAAATCAAAATAGAAAATTCCATGTAGCATAATTATCGACATAAAAAAAATGATCCATGTAGTCATTTCACATAGTTTTTTCACATATTCAATCTCTCATGTAGACAATTTCCAACATAGTCGATCACTCATGTAGTTTAACCAAAACTTTTATCCATCCACAGAGTTAATTCATATAGCGAATCCATATATATATATATGATTTAATAAATACAATGTATTTATACAGTTGATGTCTCCATGTACTTCATTCAACTGACCATGAATCAGTATCTCACGAAATCAATGAACCACACATTTAAAATGAAAAATCATTACACATCACGAATCATCCATGATTCTAGTTTTTAGTATCAAAATACATCCATACCCTCTGTATTACTCATTTGAGAACAAAAATCCTTAGAAACATAAAAAGGGTCTTAATGGACCGATCTAACCCTTACATTAGATACCTCTCAAAAAATTATCATCCTCAGGAGTCTAAAACCAAACCTGGAGAGAAAAATAAATGGGGTCATCTGAAAACAAACCCCATGAGAATCCTATCAACTATCACACAACCACATGATCTTCACCACCAAGTCCAAGGAAACATGTATAAAACCATGCAACAATGACAAAAAACTCATAAACACACTATAATGGGAGAAATATCTCAAAATAGATAAAGGATAATACCATGAAAAAATAGTGAATGATATCATAAACTTGAGAGGTTAACATCCATAATAGATAAATGCTACAAAATAATAAATAATCATTAAAAAATTTGTGGTATTAAGTGCTCATCTATGACTCATATTACCATGTACCCTTTTCCATTAATCTGTGTTTCCAAAATACATGAACTAATGGAATAAAACACTAATAGAAAACCTTTTTCAGTGGAAATGTATCACTATAGTTCACTCATTGAATGTTTCATCATTATAAACATCAAAATTTCCCCAATAGAAGACATGAGAGTCCTCATAAATTTAACGATGGTTCTGTTACACATGAAAAACAACATTTATTTTTCTCAACTATGGTGGAAGTGATATTCAATATTCCACAACTCCAACATGATCCAACCACATGAAAGACTTAAATTCTGGGTAGAAGTCTTACTCTAATGACCAAGCCTCCACTTCACTTGAAAATGATTCACCTTCCGTAACACGTGATCTATAACGTTGAACACCATAAGTATCTATTTATGATTCGTTTTTCATTTATAATGAAGTTATGAAACCATAATCCTTTCTTGAATTATCTATAACATATTAGATATATTCTTAGAAATTACAGCCTAATAATTTTAACCACACTAACCTCAAACCAATATAATAGAGAACATATAATTTTTCCATACAAAGGTAAAAATGTTGCTATACCAATAGTAGAATGGAAACTATTACTGTAGTCAAACTCATACATTGTCAGCTGCCTCATTCATGAAGCTCCACAATCCAGGACATAATAGCACAACATTCCTTCAAGAGTATGAATTATTCACTATATCTAACTATCCATCAATGGAATAAATATTTGATAAGGCATAACTGATATCCAAAATAATTTTTCAAAAATCATCACATAATGGAAGTAAAATGAGGATTCCTACTAGATATGATCATCCATAGGACATTGTGGAGTCTCACAACCTCCTCCTAATAAGGTCATGATAAAAAATACATTGGAATTTACTCCACAAGTGTAATAAAATTGTCTGATTACATCAAACAATCCAATACCTATAATATTCTATCCTACCCACCCTGAGCTCAAGTTAAACTAGTAATGACTTCCAAATACATTTCCTACCATGTATTCTATTGAAAATTATAAGGTTTTGAGGAAACCATTAGGAACATAGTTCTTGACCTTCACTCTCTATAAGACCAAACATCATGAACTATACAATGAAATATGAAACATTAACCCTTCCCACTAAAACTGACCTCTCAAGGATAGGTAAAAACATTATCACACTATGTTGTACCTCAAAAGGTGTTATAGGGAACTCATATAGAATAATCTCATTCATCTCCATAGTAATGAAAATAATCTTCTCAAACAATACATGTTGTTGTCCATCCTGACTCCAATCGTCAATGTGATATCCAAAAACAACTTGGTCACTCCAGAAATCCACCTCTGAATCCTTGAACTAATACTCCTCTACCAATTTCATCAAAGTGGACTACACCATTATATGGAAAATAAAAATACTTTCTATAACCTCTCCCATATCTATATTAATAACTATGGGTTCATCCATAATTCCCCATGAATCTCTATAAGATCACATTAAATGAAAATATGACATCATGCCCAGCACATAATCCCTAAAATTTCCCTTTACTATCATATATGATGTATCAAATTGATAACACTGTATGAATTCCTCACGACAATCCTAACTCATTCTCAAGTTAAACTATTCAAAGACATACCACAATATCTTATGGTTACTAAAAACAACACTACACTCACTAATGAGGTATTATCGCCACAAAATTAAAGAAACACAAACTACCGCTTTCTCAAGATCATCAGTGGAATAGTTAAGATCATTAAGAGATAACATACTATACATATAATAAACAATATATCTCTTTAACATTAAACACATAAACCAATCTGAAATGAAAATTATTACAAAAAATATCATACTACACTCCCTCCATTGGTAAAAAAAATTCCAGAGCACGGAACAATTTATCCTTTGAATACTCAAAATCTTCTTCAAACTATTTATTACACAAGAATATATGATCCTTTCTATTATGTGCTATTAAATGTGTCACATGCTGGTATAAATTAATTATAAACCACCTATAATAGTCTAATATAAAAAGGAACCTCTGCACCACTTCCATTGTTTTTGGGGATTCTAATGAATCAACCACCAATATCATTAATGGGTCAATATCTACGCCATTATGGGCCATGACATTCCATACGAAATATAATTCAAATGGAAAAAATCCTACATTGAAAACATCCTGAAAAACATTCCATGATGTAGAACACCCAAAATAGCATGCATAATCTCTTCATTACTTGTATTCTCCACCATTAATAAAAAATTACATAATGATTTAATTGATTAAACCAATATGAAATTATCATATAACTCTATAAAAAATTCATTCGTTTACCCCATGAACACATCTAAATAATTGAACACACCTAAAGTTAGAATAAAAAACTAATAATTCTCTTGATGAGAATGAAATGAAAAATTTTGGATATCCATTTCGTTAATAAACATATGATGATAAGTTTACTACAAATAAATTTTCTAGAACCAATGATATCTATTTAGATGGTATAAATAATAATTAATCCTGGCAAAAAGACTAAATTTCATCACTATAATTTTGTTTAATAAATGATAAAAGATAAAATACCATAAAATTTCATTATGTTTCATTATAAAAAACATGTGCACCCAAAGGTGACACACTCTTCGGAATAAATCCTTCCTGTAATATATAATCGAGCTATACTCACAACTATGGAATCATTTATGGTTTCATACTCTATGGATACAGTGAAATAACAAACACACATGGTTGTTGTGTGATCATTAATTCAATCCCACATCGAAGGGGTAATGCTACAACCACCTTTGGAATGATATTGTGGTACTATTTGATAACCATGGGAAACCCATGTTAATAAACATCTAAATTTATCATATTCAACTCATCCATCAAATTTGAAAATTACATATCATAACATTGAACAATCCCATGGTATCACTCACCAAAAAACATCGTTGGCTCACCATGAGATTCAAAAAATAATAATAATCCTTATAAAGTAATCCATGATGTCCTACACCAATTTTATCCTATAAAAGATTAGAATTATGTAATATGGATGTATCCTTAAACCTAGGAATAGTACCCAAGAGCAGTGATTGCTTATAACTAGCTCAAAATACCCACATCATCATAACACTTAGCATGATCTCAAACTAGAGTAGTTAGTTCTAGGGGAACATGAATCCTCTCTACCTCATGTCCGAAATAATATATATGAGTTTGTGATATACAAGAGTTAGTATATATATAATTAAAAAATCATGTACTAATGTTGAAAATATGGAAATGGTACCATGAACAAAACTTTTCTTACCTGAAGCTGGAAATGCTAAACTATGAAGTTGGTCACAAAATTATCCATTTCCACACTGACACTACTAATGACCCCCTCCAGGGAAGATATATTATCTATGAGGAAAACTCAAATCGTGGGGATGGACTCTGCCTAGCCTATCTCCAATGAACATATCCCAAACAAAAACACCATGTTGTTGTTGCCTCGGCTGAAACTACCTCAATGGAGGAACCATAAGAAGAACACCAGGTAAAAACTAACTATTTAGAATGTTTGGGATGTATTTCATCTAATATCCATAGTTTCATAATAAGAACACACATCTAAACCCTTATCATAGGTTTGATATCCTCCACCCCCATTGAAAATAGATTAGCAGTGGGACCTATATTTATTGTACTAAATTGTATTGTTTTCTAGAAATTGGGAACCTTAAACAACTTCTCTACATTATGAGGAATTGGGATGACTCCCCTCTCATGAATATACAGTTTTTACCATAATCCTCTCAATAACCTATATGCTCACTAGCACCATGAGTAATGAATTTAGCATAAACGAGGATACTTAAAAAAGTATATCTGGATTCATAGTCTCCTCAAAATGCCTCACCCCTCCATTATCATTCAAAAATAGTATTAAATCATGTTGTAGAAGGGTCCTGAAATGAATCATAAACAACCTCACACTGGAACTCCACTATCGAAGGGTAAGTATATCATGGTGACTGGTATACTTCATGTTCAAAGAAATTATGTCGTTTTGGAACTAGTCTCGGAACATCTCCCATCAGACTATCATCCCCTCATGATACCCAAGGAATAATTACCACTACATTATCATTAATCCACTCTTTATAGTCATATTTAATGAATCATAGTTCTCCATCCACGTACTAATCATATTGAAAGCAATCTAAACCTCTTCCAACCATTATTCTCTGATTGAGTCTAAAATGGAGCTCTCGAACTTTAAAGCTCTGAAAATCTCATAGTGTCCTCATCCAAGTGTCATCAACATCCACCTCTACTCAATGGAGATATTCCAGAATATCATAAGGAATATATATTTTTTGAACCTGATGAGAGAATCAACCTAGATCCATTCCAATAAAAATGTATGATTCTTAATCCTAGATTATGGAATATTAAAAGTTAATTATTTTTTTATTATACTATTTATGGTTTTAACATGTTACAAGGTCTACCAATTTCAACCATAGGTGGAAAGGAGAATGATGCATGATATTTTATTAGGTATATTCTATATAATATGTATAAATTGATTTATTATTTTCAGTTATCATAAGGTTTTATGCATCAGATCCTAGGGGTCACAAAATACTTGTGTTTCAGTTGGACTCTCATGTAAACAACACTTAATAATTTTAGATGACAAAATTTCCATAATAATATATGAAACCTAACCTATAAAAACTCTAATATTTGTTCTATCCCTCATCCCACACGATTGATACCACTCCATCACCACCCCTCCCCCAATTTGTACCCCTCCGGGGCTGCGAAAATAGAAGGGGGTTAGTGTCTACATGATTCGCACCCCCAGTAGTCCCCGTGATGTAGAATATCACATAAGGTATACTAGTATAATATAAAGGATGAATCAAACTCTAAGAGAATATGTATGATAGTGAGATAAGTATAATACACCATTCTAAATATTCATATATATATATATATATATATATTAATAAAAACCAAGTCAATACATGAATTTTCAAACAGTTCTAAAAAAGCAAAAAATGAAACTACAAGTACCAAAAAGGGTAAAGACGACAGCGAAAATGAATCCCAAATAGTTAATTACAAATTAATAACTAGTATTATTCAACCCAATCATCAACCCTATATCCCCTTCAATATATATATATATATATATACATATATAGGGTCATTATGACAGTATAAAAAGTAGGATCCTCCCAAATTTATCTCATACAAAAGATAAATAAAGAATATTAAAGTGCATTTGAAAATATTGAAACACCTAAATTGGAATAGTTTGTTCTGATGCACACCATGGATAACTCTCCCCAAGTATCTCATACAATATAGAATATAATATAGTAACCAAGCATCATGGGTACCCCTCCCTATCTTCCCCACCATTTCCCCATTTTCCCAACATCACACGTCTTGAACCATCTATTTTCAATATAAGATTTCCTGTAGACAGTTACACTAAGTATCAAAACAAGCACCCCATTCATCACATCATCATATTATCCCATATCACATCATCATATAGTGACTAGGTAGTATTCCAGATCCCTCGCATTCCATATGATGTGATTCATATGTTAGGTGTCATACCTCAGGGAATCACAACCCATATACTGAATAAGTTACCACAATCCATGACAACCCATACAGGTAATGACTATAATAATCATTAAGATTCTATATAAAAAGATACTCATGCATGAAATAACAACAATAAATTAAAAAATATAAACACATATATGGTAAAATGGAACACCATAAACACATTCACTAGTAACAACCAATATAAGAGATCGAACCTAGATTTGGTAGTCACCCATCAATACTCATACTAGGATATTAGGTGAAAACACCCTTCTAGTGTCCAATGGTTACCAGTTTCCCTAAAAAACATGGGTTGTGTAGCATATTAGATCAAAAATCATTCATGGTATAATATGGGTTACAACCACACAATGGGAATAAACTGGACATGGACTTTACTTCACCTTACATCACTAAGTCTCCCAACAGCAACTGCTAAGAGTATATATCCTATAAGAACAATATCCTTTATAGATTTATATTAAGTTCATTGTTTTCTATATATGATTCTATTTTGGAAATAAATTTTTTAACCATTAATTAATAATATTAATCAACTTATATTGTTAGACATCAATCCATGTCCATGGCCTCTAAAAATAATCCAAACTGATTCCATGGTTTTTGAATATTAACATATTTTCATGATTTGAATTACATTAACAACAACCCCATTGGTTAATAAATATGTAGTCATTATGTAAAAAATTACATAATATAGGCACTGTTGGAGAGTCAACCTAAGCAACCACTAAGAGGAATCATGAAACAATTTACCCCTAACAATATCATTCAACGATGAAAGGAATGAAAATAAACCATAAAAACTGACCATAATGGATTAAATAGATTAATATGACACATTAATACATATTTATCAAGTAAATGTGTAATATGTCATTTAACCAATCCCATCATCTCTAGTTATACCCTTTTCACCCAAATAAATATCATGATACATCTTTCCCTCACATGAATGAACTGTTTCCACATTATCCAAGCCTCCTAAACCCATTTTACATTAAGGATGCTAGGCTCATCCATCCCAAGATCATAAAACAAGACACATAAATTCTCACACCTAGATAATATGAAAAATTAATAAGTAAGACAGTAATTGTGAACATGAAATTTTAGGCTCTAAAACAAGGAATCTAGTCTTCACATTAAAATGAGCTCTCACAACTCCAACACAAGGCTATCATCCTTCTCAATAAGTCCATAATTATTGGAGATAGAAATTACCATTACCAACCTACTTATATTCCATTATGACATGAATTATTCATTATTCATACATTCCATCTTCTCTAAAACTAATTCATCAAGCTATAACACGATAATAAATTATTAAATCAATTAATTTAAAACAATTTTCCTAGATTACATTCCTCTTTAAAAACCTATTTTGATTTAAAATTTATTATCATATCTTTAATTATTTTCTTCAATAAGAATCAACATTAATTTCATTATTTTCGAAATTATATAAAGCTATAAAATTACTTTGTCAATTAAAAATGCATAATCGAATCAATTTAGTCATTCTCAAATAAAAAAACATCAGATTCACTAAAAAGGAATATCTATTCTCCATTATACTGTTTATGAATAATTATTGATTCGCATTTGTTATCATGTACCATCAAGAAATGAAATCTAAATTCTGTAAAAAATCATACTACAAAAAAATAATATAGATATAACAATTTCTAAAAAATCATGGGGAAAACCCTTTTCATGGTAGAAAGTCATGATAGATGAACAAAAACCAACAGTTTATTAATCTGATTTAGTAATAATTAGGTTAATTATATTTCAAAAAAGGCACATAAACAATTAAAAAATGATAGTTTCATGTAAATAATTTTAGAAGCAATGAATCACATACTAGGAACCATAATCTTCATTCGATTATTAGCACCAAAAAGAGGGGACCTCGCCAACTGGAATCACTACTGGAGGTCTTGAACCACCAAAAGAAAGGATATATTACTCTTAGGGAAGGGTTCTTGAATATAAAGTCATGAGATAATGCATAAAAGAAAGAAAATATGGAATAATATAATTTTTTTAGTTGATAGCTAGGAGATGATCCGAATCTCATAATTCAAATGATTTAATTAGCCAATAGAATTAAATCTTACTTAAACCCACACATAAGGAAGTTTTTATAGCCTTGAAAAAATTGTAAAATCAATCATACAACTTTCCATGATGAATTATAATTTGAATTCCCTTCATCCCCTCTATTGAAAGTCCCACCTAGCTATTTTCACAAAACATGTAGAAAACACCATGTCGCTCATTCCGTGTATTCAAATTCCCCAAATAGCGAAAATCCCCACAAATCCTTTTCACATTATCATTTCACATATATATTTTCTCACATAGATGATTGCTCATATGGAAATTCACTCACATCGATAATCACTCATGTAGATGATCCAGATAGTTGATCCAGAAATGTAGCTGATTCACATAGTTGATCCATCCACAGAGCCAATTTCTAATAGCTGGTTTATCTAAATAGATAATGGCCCCACATTGACAATGTCACCTTATACCCTATGGATCCACATTAATATTTTTCTATACATTAATTAGAATCTAACCCAATACATGAACCACCCATTCATGATGTTAAACTCTTAAATGTTGTGAATCCGCCATACTGCCATATTTTAGCATCCAATCACCTCCAGAACACCTCTGGTCCTCCTCTAAGAACTATGAGCTTAAAAAACATACAATGGTTCTAACTATATAGGTTTGAGAACTTACATTATATTTCTTTATAATCTCCCATAACACTTATTTAATGATGTCATCAAATAAAAAATTCATTTATTAATCTCTGGGAATAATCATAGTAGTTTTTTCATGTTATATACACCAATATTTATATTCCTACCCTGTTCTCATAAGTAATTGACATGGAAATTCCATCCACAATATATTCATCTCTTTCACGGTGTAAAATCCAAATTAATTTTCCTAATTGATATAACCTATTTGTAATTTTTAAATTTTTACACCCTAAGGTTCACTCACCTATCAAATTTCATTCCTTCGTATTTTATATTATTCTTACATTTCTATATTATGTAACATTATTGTTACTCATGAACGTCCAATCATTTCCTCATTGACAATAGTTGTAGAAATTCTAACCAAAATATTTGATACATTTCAATATATTTATTGTTAATATATTTTAATTTATCTATGAACACATATTATAAATAATATTATGCCTTTTATTTTTTCACTACCCTCTATATATTATCCAATAAACATTAGATATTTAATTATTATTCCAACATTCCATGGACTAGTGCCCAAATCAACTAGGAAAATACAAATTATTAATATTAATTATTCCCTTAATATACCCACTAGTTCATCTAGAATTAATAATATACTATTTTGGAACAAAATAACCAGTAATATTTGTCTCTCATAGAGAACAATAATTCACTCATGTGCAAAATTCCACTCGTAATGGCATGGTGGGGTTCTCATTATTCATCATCACCCATATAAGTCTGGAATTCATTTGGAAGCATTATGAGGAATAAAAATTTAAATAGTAAAAGTATATTTTTCTATAGATATACTTCCATTCACAATGTGATTAGTGTCAATTTATTCATTTATGCATTGAATCTCTTTTTACAAATTATTTAATTATTTTTACAGAAAATACTTTTTTGAAAAAAAAATTATAGTATCATTATCAACTGAAACATTTGATGTTTAACATTGTGTCTCTTCCATATTTATCATTATAAATTATAATAATATAATTATCTTCATTTTTTTCAACAATTTTTATGAAATTTTTATATGTTTACCTTTTTGCTAAAAAACATTGTATGATAAAATCTAATTTTAGGTTCCTAAAATTTATCCGTCTCACATAACTAAAAAATCCTAATAAAGAATGATTTAATTGAAATTGAAATTATATATATATATATATTAATTTTAATTTATATAATGTTAATTACTAGTAATGGGTTTCGTATAAGACCATTAATTGATGTAAAAAAGAATTTTACAAAAATAATCATTTTTCATCCTAAATTTTGTGATAATTATAAAATAAATTTCTACCACTTATCGGTATTTAATTTGTTTAATGTATTCTATATTTGGAATCAGGATATATATTATTAGTTAATAAGTTAAACTATATTTTTTTTTAAATGTGCAGTAAAAACATTAAATAACTATTAGAAAAATTTAGGTCAACATAGGATTATCAGGGGTTAAACTAAATATATAGTGGTTTTAATTAACTGAATACTTGTATAATTTATTTTTCCTCTCAAAAAATCTACCATTATCTCCTTAGGATATATAATTAATTTTTTATTTCAAACTTGTCTTTCAAAATGACCTCTATAATTTTTTATGTAATGAAAAACACAAAAATGTAACTCTCTTACATTTAAATTTCAATTATATTATGACAAACAAATAAAAAAACTGTGTATGAATATTGAAGTTTATTTTTAAAATAATAAATATTATTTTGTGATGGTTATTTATTTTTATTTGTTAGTAACTATATAATTTCCCTAAATTCTTAGGAAACATCAACAATATAATTATTTAATTAAAAGAATAATAAAAAAAATACTTTTAAAAATATTGAAAATAAATTAATTTGAGTACGTTGTTATGATAAATTTTTTACCATAATTATAACAAAATTTTGAATTTTTAAATGATATATATTATAAAGCCAACTTTATCTAGATGCTTTAAAAGTAAAATTAAATGAATAGTGTTGAAATTGAAAATAATTATATTTTAAAATAAATAAAGATTCAAAAATGATATAAAATTACTAAAAAAATTATCATCATAAGATTAAATGATATAAGGATTATTATATCAACCATGTTCTGGTTATTTTATGTACTTAATTTTTTAGGATCTTTTTTGACACCATAAAGAGAAAAAACATTTTTACCATGGTAATTTTTCTAAATAGTTAAAATAGGTTAAAATAGATCATGATGAATGTTTTAGATAAATAGTTCCAATTATTATTAGATGAGTGGATTTGGACTCTTACATATATTATCATTTAATATTTTCCATTTTTATCCATATTAATGTAAAAAATAATTTTCATTACTTTATCACATTATGACATTGCTAGAGTGTAACTCCCTTAAATTATAAAAAGGAACCTCTTCTCATAATTTAATCACAATTTAAAAAACATTTGGATTTTGATGATACCATAAATAAATCCTTCTATAAGCCAATAAAATCATCCTATATTCATTTTTATTATCATAAAAACATCCAATGAAATCAATTAGAGTAAACATTAAGAGGTTGTCTAAATAAGGGGTATAATTCTTAACCAATAGTTTTTATTTTGTTTCCTTGTATACCTTATCCAAATCATATTCATAAATCCCAAAATGATAAACCATTATATCCCATTTAATGAAATTTTACTATTCTAATGTAATAACCTATACCCATTTCCTCTTCCATCTAAATATAAATAAAACCATCATTCATTGGTATAGTGAACTAAGTCCTTGCAAACCAATATTACTCAATTTACATCATCACATCCCAAGGATGTTTATGATGATGTATAAAATTTATATATATGAGATTAAGGAAATATATATCATTATAATTAATTAATATAAGATCTATTTTCTTATTATTTTATTCACAAATTGACAATAATGTCATTCTTTTGTATGTCTTGACTACCGCCACAACTATGTTATGTGATTTTTTTCACCACTACAACTGATTGAAGATATATATAAGTATATATAAATAAATAATATAGAATTTATGATTTTATTGTCAATATGTTATGATAATATAATAGTTTTATTCATTACCTAATGATCGTTGAAAAATTGAAACGTTATTCATGTGTTTTTACCACCAACCAACTCTATGATTATCACATAAATAATTTTCCATAACCATATATCATGATTAGTTGTAAAATTTTAATTAAATTATAAAATTGATTATTATATAATAATAATTAGTTCATATGTGTTCAAATAATTTCCTCTTTGATCATTTACAACCAACCAAACTCATTTTTGACATATGAGTTGAATATCATCAAAATTTATTATGTGAAATTAATTTTTTACATAATTGATTATAACATGAAAATAAAATGAATACTAAACATGAAAATTTATAATAATAAATATAATATTTATCATAATTTCGTTTTATGGAATAAAAATAATTTTTGTGATGATTCATATTCAAAATATAGAACTTTTTAAAAAATCATCATTTATTGTTTCCCTTCTAAATCATTTTTCTTCCGTGTACATATTTAATAAAATATATAATTAATATATTTATTATAACATGTAATAATATTAAAGAAAATTTTATACCACTTTTTAATTTATTTTAATAGTTTTAAAATGGAATATATTTTCTATAATTTATTAACTTTTATTAAAAAAGACAAACGGAATGATATATTTTACCGTATATGGATATAATAGATTTTCTAACCACTGTAAATGGTATTTGGGTTAGGTTTTTTCATGATATCATTATCTCTTCTATGAAAGAACCTCTTCCTCTTAATTCAACATATTTTGTTTCTATTTTTTTTAATTGAACAATATTCCATTGTAAATAAGGTTTTTTAATATTTGTTCAAAAAATATTTTCTATTGTTTTATATTGAAAAGGTGAAATAATAAAAAATTTTATTCATTATATGGTACAAAATAATTATATATGAGAAAACTTTGAGTAGTATATAGCTAATATGATGGATATAGACCCATTATATATTTGTGATATGGTTGATACATATATATATATTATATGATGAGGGGGCCCAATTATAGGTCTCAAATTCATTGGGTAATATTACATTTATTAAAAGATAATAATGATGGTGTTTACTTGTGTGGTTTCTCTTATAAAATTATTTTTGATCGCATTATTTTTTAAATGATCAAAAAACATTATAAAAAGGATTCTCTAAGTTACTAAAACTGGTCTATATTTTATAACTACATGTTTTAATGTTTTTTATTGTGAGAAAATGTGAATTATTTATGTTGAAATGGATTATTTCATACACACAATGAGTAATTAGAATATGGTAATAGTTTTTTTGGGTTTTCATTATTCTCACTATACTAACATATTTCGTTGTTTTTATGTCCCTAAATGAGTATTTCATGATTATTCCATGTTTAAATTTTGTAATAGGGTTTATTTATGGATGTAGAAAAATAAAAAGTAATGATGAAATTCAAGAATATTTTTCATGAAATGAAATTTGTTTTAAATTTAAGTGTATTATTATTTTGGTAAAAATGGATATTGAGTAGATATTTCTGATTTTAAATAAGTGGGTTGGATATGTAAAAATTAAGGAATATTTCTGTAAAGCTGTCAAACTAAAAAGATTTTAAAAATGTATGGAAGATAATTCTTGACTAAAAATAAATATTATATTTTAATTAAATTTTAGGTATTTGATGTTTTCTAGAGGAATGGTTTCGATA
Source organism: Viscum album (assembly GCA_963277665.1). Lineage (NCBI taxonomy): Eukaryota > Viridiplantae > Streptophyta > Magnoliopsida > Santalales > Viscaceae > Viscum > Viscum album. Next base: position 1,303,549,739 of record OY728145.1, read on the forward strand.
AAATTTGATATCACGATTTTTCATGATAGACTAACATCTGATTTATTGATACCATCAGGGGTTTATATGTTTATGTTTGTTCATATGACAAAATTCCTATACATTTCTTTTAGTGTTTTATGTGATGGTATTTCAATGTGATTATTTTATTTTTGGGAGACATTTCTTTTGGATGAGGTATATGTAACCCTTTAGATTTATGGGAGGGATTTTTTAGATCAATCATGTTATATTTTGGTGGATTTTATTAATTATGGTAATTTTTAGATGCATATATATATAATTATAAGGTTAAATTATTATTTAATGTATATATATATATATCTTTTACAAGGACTATAATCATTTTAACATGATTTTTTTTATTTTGTGATGTTATTCCCGATATATAAATGATTTTTTATTAGGATGAAATGGAAATTATCTCACATAATCATCTTAACCCTTCCATATGATTTAGTCATAAATAATATGGAGTAATATTTATAAAATTATTTTGAATGCATTTTTAGAAATCAGAATTATATGTAATAAACTGTTTGATCTATCAAGACCATTTCATTTCTCTAAAATTTAAATGGATTTTGGAATATGTATTATTAGATTTCATAATCTCAACTCATCCATGTCATTAGGAGTTTTAAATACCATAAATTATATACCCATTTATTTTCATAGGATATAGTCATCATGATTGATGATACAGTAGTTTTCAATTGAATAAAAGTCTACCCAAATTTCGAGATTTATTTTATAAATTCATTTCTTATATTTTATTTATGAATCAAGATTTAGATTTCATTTAAGAATCATAAGGGGATATTTCATATAATTGATTAATATAGAAAATCATAGTTAAATATTTTTTAATGATGTTTATGGATCGATGTTTTTATCAATGATATTTTGATATATTGTAAATATTATGACAATAAAGAAACATCCTTGAAAATATTTTGTATAAAATATTAAGAATAATAATTTAGATGGAATCGATACCTTAGAAAAGTGGTGTTGTGAAATAGTGATAATTTTTGGAGGAAAACATTTTAGGATATATGATAAAGGTATAAATAAACATTTGAGTTATAATATTATATCAATTGAGACTATTTTACTTTTTGGGAAAATATTTTTTTTACAAAAAACCATTGACAATATAAATAAATTTGATATTAAATTTTATTTTTGTGGATGTTCATTATATATTTTGAATGTACTAAAATTATATTAAAAATTTTTTTATTAAGAAAATAGCATGTCACATTTGGAAAAGTCATGGGGATTGAACCAATAACAAAATGGTTGTATGGTTGAAAGACCTTCGATTTCCCTATGTGTGGTCCTTATTACTTTATCATGAAGAATAAATATTATGTTGGTGTTTGAAACACAGTTTTATCATATATAAAATTATGGGGTTATAAATTGTTTTGGTGGATAAATGATTAATGTTATTTCAGTAAATGATCACTATATTTTTGGGGAACATTATATGATTTTAGTAACCACAATCTAATTGGTTTTTTTATAATATATTATTTTAATGTGTATTAATTTTAATTTATGGAATTTATGGAAATGGTTATCATATCATGTTGATTATAATACTTTTACATATACATTTTTTGTATTAGGATTTATGATTTATTGATGTTATTTGTAGATATATTTAAAATTTATTAACGAAGAATATATTATCAAATCACTCAAAAATTATGGTATCAATGTTAGTAAACAATTTTTTGATGAAATTTTAGACACTTATTTATGGAATTATATATGTTTGATCCTTTAGTGATTGTCTTGATTTTTGTAAAAAATTGTATTATTTCATTATATGATGGTTTATTCATTTTTTTAAATATCATATCTTGTCCTAACAATTATTTTAACACCCGAATTATTTTATGAAATATATTCTTTAAATAATTTCAATTCTTGAATAGCTTGTATTGCATTCAATTGTGAGTTTAAAAAACAATGGGATTACCCTTGTATAAAATGACCACTATAACCTAGCCGTTATGTTAGCACGAATAATTATAACTAACATTTGAAAATGTATGGTGAATTCTCTATCTACCAATTATTATAAAGGAAATATTTGTATTTTTTATATTAATAAATTATGTTACATACAATAAGTAAATTTAATTATTAAAATATATATGTTATATATTTAATAAAAAAATTTATATTTATCTAACTTATATTTTAGTCATAAGGTCTGAATAAACCCTATTTTATGTATAAAACCCATTATATTTTTCAAAAGGGTAATTTTAACGCCATTTAATTGTGAACCCTTTTGAAATTAAAATTTTGACACATTAATAATTTCTTATAACATCATAAACCATTTCACCAGAATAAGGATATAAAAATTTTCTTATAATTAGTTTTTGATATTTTTCTAATAACTTTCATGTCTTGATGAAAATTGAAAATATACCAAAATTTATGCGGAAACAGCTTTTTTCATCAGAATAATATATATGGTTAAATTATTTTATTTAACAGTTTTAAATTACAAAAATTGAATATTTTTATTGTTTAATATATTTTAGGTCATTTTCATTAATTTTAAATAGAATTTAGATATAATATTTTTCAATCATTTTCATTGTTTTAACAATAAAACCCTAATTTTCATTCAAACAATGTAATTATTTTTTATTTAATTAATATATCTACCTTGTAATAATTTTATGAAATGAGTTCCATAGGTGGAATAATTATTTCTAAAATATTCATATAGATTTTTTTATTTATTTTTAGGCATTATGAATAGTAACTTAGGTAATTGTTTATTAATATGGTAAAAGGGTAAATCTAGAAATTAAGGGTAAAAATAATATTATAAATTTACCCTACCACCTGTACTATTATAGTTGTATGTGTTTTATTCTACCTAAATCATCCTTGGGTGGAAATTGTATCCTTTGGAAGAATCTTGGAAGAGATTTGGACATTTAATTTAATTTATTTAATGAAATGTTAAATATGTCTTAATCAAATTTTAATAAATATATCATTTTTAATATAATGTTAATTAAAATATAAATTCACATATAAATATGATTTTTAAATCTATTTTGTTTTTTAATATCTTGGTAATTTAATTGTAATTTATAGGAAATAAATAATCACATTAAAGGGTAATATATTGAAGATAGAGAAATTATTTAATTGATGAGAAATCAATAAAATAATTATTTTGACATTATAATAATAATTAAAAGACCCAAACACATGACCAAATCTTATTGGTTGAGTATATCATAACCATCACCATCTGATGGTCGAGTTAAATGATTATGATACTTATAATACTTTATTGAAAGTGATATTAAATTTTTTACATTCATGGTTTAAAAATCATTACATTTTTTATGTTGGATTTTGAAAAACATTATTTTACTAGAATTAATATTTTTAAATCTAGTGTATTTTTTTTCCTTAGTATTTTAATTTTAATTTGTAATTAATAAGTAAGTATATTAAATAATTACAAAAAACTAATATAGTAGTTATTTTATTAATTGAGATAACAAATAAATGATATTTAAAATATTAAAATAAATACAATTTGGGATAGTTAATGTTTACAAATAACTTTCTAGATAACCTTGACCTCATAAAAACATAAGAAAATATTTGGTTCTATGTAAACGTGTAATCTTGAAATTTTTAAAAATTAATGAATTGAATATTATAAAAATTGACATAATTGACTGTTTATCAAATTAATATTTTAATAAATTATTTAGGAATAATATTTATTTATTAAATATATAATAATTTTAATAGGTTATAAAATATTCTTATGTGTTTATTTATCATCTAATGTATATAAAATAACTAAATATTTCACACTATTAATATTTATATATTTGCTTCCTTGGTTAAAAATTAAATAGAATAACTAAGTGTTAATTAAAATGATAAGGTTAAAATTTATAGAAAAACTTGTGTAAAATTTATTTTCAAATAATATTACAACATTATAACATCTCATCTTAAAAATTAGTACATTTTTAAGGTTTTTGGATGTGGTTTTGTTTTGTTGTAAATTAATATTTTTTTGGGATTCCATAAGTTCGCATCACCTAAATTATAAAAGGGAACATCCTCCCACACATCTTCACTATATATTGAAACTTGACGATCTCCCATACCCTACACATTTCCATTATAAACTTTTTTTGTCACATTCTATAGGTTTTGGTCTTCTCGAAATACCAACACTAGTGCTTTAAGAGGTGATCTTGAGGGATCTCGTCGAAGAAGATGAATCTTATTTACAAAATATTTCAATCTTCTATCTTTTTATACTTCCTTATCATGATTTTTTATTATAAGTAAAATAATTTAGAATAAAATATGTAACTAGATTCTATTTTTATTATAAAACAACCATATTCGACCTTATTTCTATCCTATGAAAAAATCATCATGCGTTCTTACGTACGGTTTACCGTCTCCACACAGTGTGGTAATATATTTTTCACCACCACCTTGCTTATTTGGGTATAATAATGGATATAATAACTATATTTTTTTATTATTAATGATATTGATTCAAGAAGAAAATAAATATCATCCACATTACTATGATTTCACAATTATGGGAATGATATCATCGCTCATGCATACGTACGACCTATCATCTCCAAGATGTGATGCATTTCATTCTACATGATATCCATTAAATAATGATTATATAGTTGTATTTAATGAATAAATATGATATATTTTATGTAAATGTCATTTTTAAATCATATAATTATGTATTATGAAGGATAACGAGAACTTATTTTATAAAACATGTATAAGAAAACAAAGACAATAATACCTGAATAACTAGTACTAATGAAATATTAGTCATAAAGGGTTGATAATATGATCATATATGATGTAATAAAAATGAATATGATTCTAGAATAATTCAATGATAGTATTTAAATCATTATACATTAGTTTTTTATATATTCAAATGATATCGGACTTATGGTAACAGATAATTTTGTATTCTCATGATAATCCACTACTACAAAAACGGGAAATAACAGCGCTAAAATCGGTCTTTAATAGCGCTAGAAAAGCGCTGTAAAGATCAGCGCTGATAAGGGGGGGTGTCCTTTAACAGCGCTTTTTTAGCGCTTTTAAATGTCACCTTTAACAGCGCTAAAAAAGCGCTGTTAAATGTCACCTTTAATGGCGCTAAAAAAGTGCTGTTAAAGGACACCTTTAACAGCGCTAAAAAGTGTTGTTATATGTTGCCTTTAATAGCGCTTTTTTAGCGCTGTTAAATGTCTCCTTTAAAAGCGCTAAAAAAGCGCTGTTAAATCCCTGCCTGCTGCTAATAAAAAACCTGCACTAGTACAGCCAGCCGAGCAGACCTGCACAAAAACCAGTATATCAACCACAGACCTGCACAAAAACCAGTATATCAACCACAAGCATGTCATCAACCGATCACAACCCAACCAAACAGTGTTCTTACCATGAGTTAGATACCATCTACCCAGAAACCAAAACTACCTCATTACATAGTATCACAAAATATTCCTACACAACTCAGAAGATAAATACTAGAACATTCCACTATGCATTGTTTCTCCTTGGATTGCCACTTGGTTTTGAAAAATCGTGCAGAGCCCGTGCTCCTTGAATCATTCTGCAATACATAAAAAGGATATCCTACCTCTCCAAACCATCACTGTTAGTAATTATGTATATTAATACAAAAAAGGTAACATATCATAAATTGGGGGACTGTAATGAGACATCAAGATTAACATTCAATATATAGGATCGATGTCTGGTAGGATTGGTTGCGTTGATACATGACTCTACCTGGACCACAAAAATAGATATATGATCTCACTCCAGGACTTTCAGAGAGACTCCAACTATGTCTAGGACGTCCTGCTGAAGCGATCGTACTACCGTAAGTCGGAAAAGATACCAAAACCATCCTAGAAAGGATCATGGGAGCCAAACCTAATGAAATATGGCCTTGATATAGTGTTCAAAGAGATCAATCATGGTACATAAAATTATGTGTCATTTAAAGGGTCACATGCCTTGTCGCTTTACCCTGGGTAACTCCAATGTTCAGCTGCCTGTGTGAATATACATGTCATATCAATAGGAAATTACATGCCATGTTAAAAAACATATACGTGTTACCCTTTGATCTTGTGTCCTCTTATGCACCCTTTCCCTATGTTAGTACATGACGTCGATCTCGTTTGATTCTTCCTGTGTATCTGTACAAGGGATAAACTGCGTAGCTGGCTCATTAAAGACGTGTAGTGGGATATATTCCATGAAGGAAAGCTATGTAATCCACCCCATGTTTGTGTATCTCAAAAATTCATGCCAAGTCTTGGGGGAGGGTCTACACTACATGTGAGGTGGATATCTCAGTTGTTGATTTCACTTAAAAATAAGTCCATTTTGAACAAAACAGAGGCACTTTGAGTGGTGTCGACCACACCAGGCCTCAGATTGAGTCGGGGTTGACTCATACACATCAAATTTGACCCATGGATCATTGTCCTCAAGTTTCAATAGAATCCTAATGCGTTTGGTCAGTTTCCCGTATGTCAGTTGTTGATTTCTCACTTAAAATTAAGTCAATTTTTAACAAAAACAGAGGCACTTTCAGTGGTGTCGGCCACACCGGGCATCGGATTGAGGAGGGGTTGACTTGTACATGTCACATTTGACCCATGTATCGTTTTTCTAATGTTTCAACATAATCCGAATGCGTTTGGTTGGTTTTTCGTATGTTAGTTGTTGATTCCACTTAAAATTAAGTCCATTTTTAACAAAAACAGAGGCACTTTGAGTGGTGTCGGCCACACCAGGACTTGGATTGAGGCGGGGTTGACTTGTACACATCACATTTGACTCATGGAACGTTGTCCTTAAGTTTCAATAGAAACCGGATGTGTTTGGTCGGTTTGGTGTATGTATGTAAAATATTGTCCATTTTAAACAAAATACATACACTTGGAGTGATACCAGCCACACCACGTCTTGGATTGAAGCAGGTTTGACTCGTACACGTCACATATGACCCATGGATCATTTTACTAAAGTGTTAACACAATCCTAAGGCGTTTGGTCGGTTTCCCGTATGTAGTTGTTGATTTCACTTAAAAATAAATCCATTTTGAACAAATTAGAGGCACTTTGAGTGGTGTCGGCCACACTGGGCCTCAGATTGAGTCGGGGTTGAATCTTACACGTCAAATTTGACCCATGGATCATTTCCCTTAAGTTTCAATAGAATCCAAATGCGTTTGGTCGGTTTGCCGCATGTCAGTTGTTGATTTCACTTAAAAAGAAGTCCATTTTGAACAAAAGAGAGGCACTGTGAGTGGTGTCGGCCACACCGGGCCTCGGATTGATGCGGTGTTGAATCGTACATATCACACATGAGTCATTGGTCTTTGTGAAAAAGTATCAACTCAATCAGAAGCCGTTAGATCGGTTTGGCGTATGTACGTAAAATATTGTCCATTTTAAACTAAATACATACACTTGGAGTGATACCAGTCACATTGCGCCTCTGATTGAAGCGGGGTTGACTCGTACATGTCACATTTGACCCATGGATCATTGTACTTATGTTTCAATAGAATCCCAATGCGTTTGGTTGGTTTTTCGTATGTCAGTTGTTGATTTCACTTAAAATTAAGTCCATTTTTAACAAAACAGTGACACTGTGAGTGGTGTCGGCCACACCGGGCCTCAGATTGATGCGCTGTTGAATCATACACATCACACATGAGTCATTGATTGTTGTGAGAATGTATCAACGCAATCAGAAGCCGTTAGATCGGTTTGGCGTATGTACGTAAAATATTGTCCATTTTAAACTAAATACATACACTTGGAGTGATACCGGTCACACCGCGCCTCGGATTGAGGCGGGGTTGAATCTTACACGTCAAATTTGACCCATGTATAGTTGTCCTTAAGTTTCAATAGAATCCCAATGTGTTTGGTCGGTTTGTCGTATGTCAGTTGTTGATTTCACTTAAAATTAAGTCCATTTTTAACAAAACAGTGACACTGTGAGTGGTGTCGGCCACACCGGGCCTCGGATTGATGCGGTGTTGAATCGTACACGTCACACATGAGTCATTGATCATTGTGAAAACGTATCAATGCAATCAGAAGCCGTTAGATCAGTTTGGCGTATGTACGTAAAATATTGTCCATTTTAAACTAAATACATACACTTGGAGTGATACCGGTCACACCGCGTCTCGGATTGAGGCGGGGTTGAGTCGTACACGTCACATATAACCCATGAATTGTTGTCCTAAAGTTTCAACACAATCCGAAGGCGTTTGGTAGGTTTCCAGTATGTCAGTTGTTGATTTCTCACTTAAAAATAAGTCCATTTTGAACAAAACGGAGGCACTTGGAGTTGTGTCAGCCACAACAGGCCTCAGATTGAGGCGGGGTTGACTCGTACACGTCAAATTTGAGGGTGAGTATGCATACACGATAGTTGACCTTCTTAGAGAAGGGATTCTGGAAGAGTATAAAAGACATGAAGCAATGAAGATCATTAGAGTGTTGGAGCAAATGTGGTTGCTACAAACAATGTGGAAATCGGCTTGTGCAAAGCGACCTAAGTTACAACTTGCAGGTATTGTACTCTATTTTTTTTCTGGAAGGTTTCAGTTTAAATGCATTTTGGAATGATCATTGCTAGCCATTGTCTTTTAGGTTTTTTTGACAGCCGAGGGGAAAGGGTGGGGTCTGAAGACATTATAGGATATTTCGAAGGGTGATTTTGTGTGTGAATATGTTGGAGAAATGTTAACTCCCGCAGTTCTGAAAAGAGTCACTATTTAAAAGAAAGTCACAAGTTCAGATACATCTCAAGTTGGTCAGTTTAAAGTCATTTTGAGGGACACTACTAAAGACATGCTCAGATATGCACACACCCCCCACTTTTAGATCGTTGTCTACTACAATGATCTTCCAAACAAGATATGCATTAGAACGCTCATGATACATAGAGAAATTCACTGGCCACCTTCGAGAATGATCTAACGCACAAACCATGACAGGAGATAGAGGATTTCCAATCGATGAGAGATACATTTATCAGAGAGAAACCAAACTCATCCACTAGAGATTCTATCTGATTTGTATAGGCACTCAAGATACAAAAACTATATTTAGAATGCATGTGAGATAAAGAACGAATAATTAAAATAAATAATCCATTATACAATTTAAAATTCATTATCATCTCTATTATGATTTGTATAGGCACTCAGGATTCATTATAGTAGTGGTATAGGTTCCCCCATTAATCATGAGTGATAGAGGGAATAGTAGTTTTTGGATTACCTTTCTTGTTTTATACAATTTATGAAGAAATGACAAGGGTTGGAAGTGCCGAGTGTGTTTGACTTGAAAATAGAGGTTCAGTTGCAACACCCTCTGATGTTTTCTGGAGAGGGTGGACCCAAGGTAGATAAGTTCTAAATTTAGTTCATCTAGAATATTCTAGATAACTTTTCTACTCCTTAGTAGAATAGGGTAGAGTTGGTAGCGTATATGTTATGGGGGCCAACAATGATCTACTGTGATATTTAGTCTTGGGATGATCATATGGAGGGAATGACTTGGAAGAAAATCTAGGATATGTTCATGGAGCACATTTAACCTACGACATTGAGGAAATGAAAATATGAATATTTAATATGTTTTACATAATTATGTTTGATAATGATAGATTATGTTAGATTCTTCACATACCAATAATGTTTTTATCTAATGTTGACAGGAGATAAGGTATCTATGAAAAAAAAATTAGGATGGACTTAGATCTAAGATTAAGTCCCAGGTAAATATATTTTTTATGAGGTTTGTTGAGGTGGTGGATCAGGTTCTCATATCCAAGGGGAACCTAAAGGAGACTTGTAGTGGTGGTAGGGCGGTTTCAATAGAATGATCTAGTGGTACATATTATGATAGTAGGATTCACCATTATGATATCTTCCACTAGGGTGGTGGTGGATAGAGTATCTATGTGAGAGGATTTTTCTCTTAGAGAGGTTTTTAGTCATCTTCAATCAATCAGGTAGGTCTGGTCACATGTTAGGCCTATGACTTTGACCACTAGTTAAGTGTCAATCATGTATCATGATGGTTCATATATATAGGTTCTACATGAACACTTGTAATATGGGTAGTGATGGATGATCTATATTGGTACAGAGCACCGAATAGGGGAACCTAAAGGAGACTTGTAATAGGGGATCCTCTCATTTTTTATATCTTATCTCTTGGTAAATGGTTTCTGTTTTGTGTTAGAGTACTTTTGTGGGATCATGTTGGTCAACACACCATTGGGGGTGTGATTAGAAGGCATCTGTCTTCGTAAGGGATGTTCCCTCATGGTTTGTGAGTATTGTTTCATTTTGGATTTATACATGCTTGATATGATATGTATTGAATAGATAGTGATGATGTAATTTTTGGTATTTAATCAATATCACATTGATTGTTACCATAGATGAGTGACCGTCATGCCTCATAAGGGTAGAGCCCATGTCTTTTATGGCGAATGGGATATCTTGGTAGACCATGTAGGACCAGTTCTTCCACAACTAGGTGAGAACATAGACCAGTTTACGAATATTTTTCTTGATGATAATGGATTGAAACAAGAAATATTTCCCCCAGTAGTAGACTGGTTCTAGGATGTGTTTCATGAGAATTGATCAGGGCTACCACCTAAAAGAGACTTTGAGTTCATGATTGAGCTGATGCGTGGAGTTGAGCCATTTTATATAACGCCTTTAAGAATGAAACAAGAATAGATTCAGGAACATAAATCTCAATGAGAGGAGTTAGATTATGAAGGGTGCATCTGCTCGAGTATGTCACCTTGGGGATCTCATGTTTTATTTTCCAAGAAGGATGACAGAACATTACATATGTGTTTCTATTAATAGAATATGAATCAGATGAAAATTAAGAACAGATATCCACTTCTTTGTATTTTTGATCTATTTGACCAGCTGAGGGGTTCCATATTGTTCTCTAAGATTGATCTAAGGTTTGTTTATCATCATTTGAGGTTGAGAAATTCTGATATACTATAAACTAATTTTGAAATCATGTATAGTTTTTATGAATTCTTCATAATAAAATTTGTGTTGACGAATTCCCCGTGGCATTTATTCTCTTGATGAGTTGAATATTTCACTTGTACCTATACCAGATTGTAGTTGTTTTATGGATGACATATTGGTGTAATACCAAAATAATGATGATCATTCCCAACATCTGGACATCATCATGAGTACACTTAGAGAGAATCAGCTATACACAATATATCTATATGAAAACATATACATCTTATACATAGATTGTTACCTTAAGGCGGCAGCCGAGGGCGTTGCGGGTTGCGGAAGGCAGCCGCGGAGGGCGACCGAGGGCAGCCGAGTGAGGCGGAGGGCGGCGGAGGCGGCGGAGAGCGGCCGAGGGCGGCAGGCGGTGGAGGTCGGCCGAGGGTGTTGCGGGCGGCGGAGGACGGCGAGTGTACCAAAGGCGGCAAGCTCCGACGAAGCGAACACAATAGCAGTATTCGAGAGAAGAGTAGCAGGGTTACGGTTCCGCGAGGGCTTTAGCTGCGATAAAACGAAGGCACTGTGCGACCGACTTTATAAAAAAGTCGAATAAGGTTTTATCAGCGCTAAAAAAGCGCTGATAAAGATTCCCCATATCAGCGCTACAATTTTAGCGCTGATACAGATAATTTTTATCAGCTCTTTTTGAGCGCTGATAAAGGATACCATATATCAGCGCTGAAATTTGAGCGCTGATAGAGGTGTTCTGTATCAGTGCTTTTTAGCGCTTATATAGGCGAAACTTTATCAGCGCCTTTTGAGCGCTGATAAAGACCAACTGTATCAGCGCTAAAATTTTAGCGCTGATACAGATCATATTTATCAGCGCTTTTCTAGCGCTGATAAATATTACTATTATCAGCGCTAAGAAAGCGCTGATAAACATTATCTTTTTCAGCGCTGTAATTTTAGCGCTGATATAGGGTATCCTTTATCAGCGGTTTTGCTTAGCGCTGTTATAAGGGCGCGCTTCCCTTGCCCGTTTTTGTAGTAGTGATCATAGAATGTTTATATGTAAGTATATTGTTGGGGTATATTTATCATCCATGCCCATGTTTATGAAATATTTATTCAAAAATATTTTTAAAATACTTATAGACTTTTTAAAGTCCATTTTCCCCATTTATGAATCCTTATTAAATAGAATTAAATGAATATTTTTTCATTTTCGATACGCGGTACTTTTTGAATTCCCATAAAAAGTTCAAGGCAAATATTTTATTATAACTTATATGAAATTTATGGATTTCTAAATTTTCATATAACATTATTTCCATAAATCATAATTTAAAATATTTCATGATTTTTTTCAAATAGATTCCTTTCTTTTAAAATTGTGCATAATTTTGAGAAGAGAAAACATTTTTGAAGGAGAAATGATATTTTCTTCTAGAATTAATTTCAAGTGTTCTATAAAAATTATTTTCCATATAAGGTGGAATTATTTAATAGGGTTTTGTTTAATGTATAATATCCATATTATGAAATTTATATTATTTTGTTTATGATGTAATTAAATTTACAAAAGCCTCTTTGTTTTATATTGATTATGTTTTTTGATGGAATGAAGTTTAAGAAACCCATTAAATTCATTGGGTTATGCTCTGATTTATGTTTCTATCTCACAAGTAAGAATGATTTCATTATAATATGGGTGGGGCATATATCTCCCACCAATTTATTGGGTAAAGATTCATATCTCATGAGATAGACATGGTTATAATGGTAAATGATATTGATTCATTAATATAGGGTTGTAACGAAGATTGAAATTCGTTCAGTATTGGAATTTGACTACAATGATGGTCTTGGAAAGGAGACTTGACTAATATGAAATTATTTATTATGCATAAGTTTATGCCATAAAATTTTATGTCATATGTTATGTCTTTTGGGATAGCATTCATTGATTCTTATGAAGATTTATGATTTATCCCATGACATGATATTGTGAGCTTTTATATCATGGGTATGATTTTCAAATGTTATGTTCGTATGTATTATGATTATAATTAGTTTGATATATCCCTTATTTAACCTTATTGAGCATCTAAGCTCACCCTTTGTTAGGTTTATTTTCCCCATTTCATGAATAAGGGTATTAAGTATGATATTTCAAAAAGGGGTGTAGTTATAAGGAAATAAGCATGATATAATGTATATGTTTTATGAACCAGTGGTTTATGTTTCCTTGTTTATAAAGATTCTTAACCTATATAGTCATGGCATTATTTTTTTTATGTTTTTTGATGAATATTTTTCAAATTTTTTGGTAATATAAATGTTTGTAAAGTATGGTCTGTTATAATTTTTTTTGGTTAATGCAAAAAAGACAGAAGGTATAGGTTTTAAAACATTTATGGAAGTATGTGATCTGGTGAAAGTTGATTTTAGTGCATCTCCCATAAAAAATCATTTTGAATACTCATTATTTGGAGTAAAATATGGTATTGTGGTTGAAATTCATCAATTTTTGAAATTATAATTACCAAAAAAATAGAATTTCCTAGTTTTCATAATGTAGATTATAATATATTTATAAAATCTAATAAAAGGATATCGAAAAGTATATGTTATCCTATTATATTTCATTTATGATTAATAAATGGTCCTTTTAACAAATATTTTGTTTATATTTTTATAGTCATAAAATTTTATCAGGATCATTCACATTCATTTTACCAATGGTCTTTTATCACCGTCCAAAATTATTTGGCAATTACACTTTTCCTCAATTTCTATTTTTTCACATCCAACCAATGTTATTATATTTGGAAACATAGTTATGTTTTAATCCATATGATCATCATATCTTCATTTCTCTACTAACAAAAATAAGTTTTATTAACCAATTTTAATTTGATATTTCAATAATGGAATTTTAAAATATCAAACCATTGATTACCAAGATGAAGTTTAAATTCTGTGGATGGAATTAATAAAATTTGAGGGTGGGAGAGAATGTAACACCTATTTATTTATTTAAATGAAATATATTTTTAATATCATGTAAGTCAAACAATATCATTCATAAATGTAACATCATAACCATCCTCATTGGATTGAGAAGTCAGGAGGACGTTACATGGTGTTAAGAGACATCCCCAAGGTTCTAGAGTCTGGAAACATATTCAATGGTATTCATTAACAGTTTAGGGATTATTTTACCTTTGACAATAAGATAACCAACCAATCATGTCATAACCAAAGAAATCATTGCATGATGCATGTTATCAATGAAGCGAAATCAAATGAAGCATAAATATTAAAATAAAAAATAAACCAAGTACAACAGTAGAAGGCTACAAAAAAACCATGTACATGACAAAAGACTCCAAACCAAAAAACATGAAGACAACCATAACTCAAAATATCCAACATTATCCATGATCTACTCCATGAAAATATCCCATGTATCACTATAAACCACTAGAAAAGTGTCATACATTACTTTTTATCATGTCTCTATAAACAATATCCATAAAAGAACCAAGGTTCCAATGTAGGGGTGAGTAATAAAACTTAGTAGGATTTCACAAAATGACTTCCCTACTCATGAAACTATGTGAAAATAATTTAGAAAAATTATATAAAATAATTTGCATAAAAAAAATTTAAGACAATTTATCACAACACCAAAACCATTTGTAAGAAAAATATTTTTCCTAACCAAAAATTGTTTTTATGAAAAGAAACCAAACTTGTTTTCCCAACAACATCATAAACTGTATTTCATAACTCTTTCCAAACCACACATCCACAAGTACACACATGCTTGATTTGTTATTAAATTTCCATAATCAGGTTTATTTTCTCATCGACCATCCAAGTCATCAGGACTTAATTAATTCCCATGTTCTATTATAACTTTTTAACTTATTATAATGTCATATTTTTTCCAAGCGTCATAATTGAAAGTGAACACACACCACCATGTATGCCCAAAAAACCATGCCAATACAATTTTTCCAAAACCATTCTAATACAAAATCCATTTCATTGAAAATCCAATTCCAATAAAAAAGTATTCAATACCATATTTCATAAATCAAAAAAATAAATAATATTAAAATAAATATTTTAAAATCATTTGTCAAATCAAATTTCACAATAATTCCAAAATTTCAAAATAAAAATCCAAAAACAATCAACAAAGAAGATTTCTAACATGATTTTAATACAAATTTCACAATCAATTTAAATCAATTTCATCAATTTTAAAAAATGACTTCATGTTCCAAATTTATGAGTCCAGAATAAATCCACATACCTCGAAAAACAGGGAAAAAAATAAAAAACAACATGAATAAGTACTTTGGATCAGGTCAAAACTCCAAAAAAACCCACCTTATATCTCTTCCCCTGAAAGAAATGAATCCAAGTATATTCATATTTGGAATCAAATACCTTAGATCTATCCAAAATGGGAATTGATCTAGGAAAAAAAGAGAGGGGAATAAGTAGATCTAAATAAACCCATGCAAAACCACCATAAACAAGGACTTAACGTGAGAATATGGCTTCAAATACCCATGAGAATCTTTCAGGTCACCTCTAAATCTATTGTAGAAACCACCATATACATAGAGAAAAAGAAATTAGAATCTATGGTTTTTTTGTGAAAAAAATGATGTGTTAAATAATTTTATCTACCTATATCCACTATAATAGATCTATATTTTAAACCAAGCACAATAAGACACAAATTTAGCAAAACCATGTGATATCCATGCATACGCAATTTCCTCCAGAAGGAACCTTTCACCGTTGGCTCGCATAGTTTCAAAAACTATTAAACAGAAATGAAAAATCTCACTATATATCTTTCCACAGTTTATATTGGGTGGTTTCATGATTTGGCCTAATTGTGATTCCTAACTGCATGCCTATCCAAATCTCATTATCTCAATGTGCATATTTTCTTAGGGATTTTTCATGGTTCCCCAAACCATTCACCAACTCTATACCATTATAAAATCCATAAAAAAGCATTCCAATCATCTTTCAAAACCTCCAAAACATCTCCCAAACACTTTACCCACATAAAAACCATAAGAAAAATGTTACTTACTTGAAATAAGGGGTAATAAATTCTCCCCACCATTGTCCATTCCATCCCTAGAATATAAAAAACCACCATTTATCTGAAATAGTTCATTCTATTCCTATTTATATTCCTTCTGACATTACCAAGCCCCTTCCTAAATCTTACCATGTTGTCACAATACCCACACAAGAATGATGCTTTTTCATCTCAATACATCCAATTTCCTATAAAAATACACACCTACATGTGCATCAAAGAAGCATTTGTCTCTAGTTCCATGTTATACCATAGAATCACATGGTTTGGATCAATCTGATACTTCTTTAACCATGATACATGAACCACATTATGCATAACATTGAACTATATTGGTAATGAGAACAAATATTCCACCTCGTAAAACCATTCCTGTATCTCAAAACAAACAATTCATTGATAATAAAACATTCCATGATTCCCAAAATGTCTATTTTCATGCTTTGGAGAGATATGCAGAAAAATATGATCACTCATAATGAACAACAATGGCCAGATAAGATGATCTTCATAATATTATGAAATAATTTGTGTCGTATTCATTTAGTATATCATCAGTTTAATATTCTCCATTATTTCATGGACAAGGCTCGACCCAATTAGTGAAGTCTCACCTGTTTGCACCCAAAAAAGTGGAGATTAACATGACTGCCAATACAATTCGTTAATAGGATCCATATGTATCAAGGTCTGATAACTATTGTTATATGATAACTCCATTAACACAATGTTCTCTTCCCATGACCAACAAAAATACATTACACAATCCCACAATATGTCATCCATCATTTGTATCATCTATTTGATTTCCCATCCATTTGAGGATAATACACCGTACTCATTGTCAATTGTGTACCAAGGGATCTCTATAAGGATTTCCATAAAAGTGAAATAACCCTCATATAGCTATCTAATATGACTATATATGGTATTTCA
The DNA here is from genome assembly GCA_963277665.1 of Viscum album. Taxonomy (NCBI): domain Eukaryota; kingdom Viridiplantae; phylum Streptophyta; class Magnoliopsida; order Santalales; family Viscaceae; genus Viscum; species Viscum album. The sequence goes on from OY728145.1 coordinate 1,303,566,941, forward strand.
TGCCACTTTACCACTTCAATGAAATAGATTTTTGAAACATCCTCTACCATATGAGATTCAAAAATAGAAATTCAGTGAGATGACTTTGTGTTGGGATCCAATATCACCCATATGACATCATGTTTTTGAACCATTCTTCAGAGTCATGTTATAAAAAATCATAGTTTTTTTCTCTCTTTTCCACACTGGAATAGGTAAATATTACATCATACATGTTGGTAGCTATTATTCTATATTTACTTTCTAACAAGTTAAGCGTCTCCAAACAAACTTAGTCACCTACCTTTTTATAATGACCCACATGATCTGTGATTTCAACATCTTATAATACTTTTTTATCCTTGATGGACATACCAATTCAAATGGTGGTGAGAAATATGAAGTTAGTTCCTAAACAAACCGTAGGTATAGCCATCTAATTATTGAACCACTATAATGATCTATTATCTAGCTTCCATCAGTTAATGGTTCACTGACCATTGAGTTTTGACCTCATCACCACATAGTTTGTGTTAGATGATTGTTCCTTTATAACCATCATTAATAAATTAGGACTAACCAAAATTTGAAATAATTCAAAAATATAACCTTGGTATCCACAATACAAGTGCATGTCAGATATGATTCATATCAACTGCCAATCATCTGAAGATTCTTTTTCCAACTAAGAAGGTGACATTACACATAATGCATCTGCCACACTATTTCCCTTTCCCAGTGTATAAATAAAGTTAAAGACAGTCATTTGAAGGTAATCAATCCATATTTCTTTTCTCATATTGACATATATTTGTATGAAAGTTTCTTTCAATATTTTATGATCTGTGAATAAGTAAATTTCTCAACAAATAGGTAATAATACAATGTATTAAATGTATGGACTATGAAATGTAGCTCCAAATCATGTGTTTGGTAATTTTTCACATGAACCCAAAACTTCTTTTAGCTATACACCAAAACATGATCTCCCTCTATGATAACACATCCTATCCTAGATCTTGGAGTGTTATAATACACCATGTAACATTTTCCTGATTCTTGAAAAATCAGTATTGGTGCTGATGTAAGGGGGAATTTTAACTCTTGAAAAAAAAAATTTCATTCTTTGTCCCATTGTAATTGGACAATATTATTTTTCAAAACTTTCATATGAGATTTTAGACATGAGAAGTTATCAATAAAGCATCATTAAGAACCATCCAGACCAAGGAAACATCGTATCTCGAAGACATTCATTGGCGATTTCCAAGAGATAACAGCTTCAATATTTTCTAGATACACAAAAACATCATTTTCATAAATTAATTGGACAAGTAATTGTACTTATTATATCCCAAAATAACACGATGATAATTTATAATACATAAGATAATCCCTCAGGATTCCCAACACTGTCCTCAATTGTTTCTCATGTTCATCCCTTATCCACGAGTACACCAATAAGTCCTCCACAAAAACCACTAAAAAATAATCTAGATACCTTTAAAATATATGATTCTTCAATTCAATAAATATCACTGGTGAATTCCTAAGACCTAAAGGCATTCCCTCATATTTTTAATGCCTGTATCCACTCCTGAGAGCAGATTTCTGAATATCTTACTTTTGATTCAACAATTGGTGATATCCTAATTGGTAGTAAATTTTGGAGAACCATGAAGCTCCCATCAATAGATAAAAATTTTTATCAATAAATGGATTTGGATACATATTATTTATCATTACATGGATAATCTTATGATAATCCACACACAACAGAAGAGTTTCATCTACCTTTTTGACAAACAATGATGGTTCTTCCCATAGAGACGTGCATGGAAAATGAACTATTTTCCTTACAGTTATTCCAACTGTACTTTTAGAACCATTAATTATATTGATCAAATTATGTAAGATGGAATGGAAAAATTATTGTTTCCTAAAAGGATATCAATCAAAAACATTAGTTCTCTCATAGGAAGAAACCCTGATAACTTTTCATGAAGGACATATGGAAACTGATAAACCACTATTACAAAACTAATCATCTCTATCTCATCCATCAATTCCAAGCACACTGATTTAAACAAGCACTATTTCATTCCAACATATGGTTCCAATGAATCTATTGTACCTTCCTTTATAGCATGGTCTCCTCAAAAGTGATATGTGTAGAGACCCAAATCTTGACGTACATATATATATACATTACTTTTGCAGAATACATAATACATAACAAAAAACAACACTCATGAATCTTAATAGTTTAGTGTATTCAGAAACTCAAAACAAAATCTTCTAATCATGGTGAAAGATCTTAAAAATCTCCCATACAGATATTTCCCTTTTTGTTTTCTTACCTAAAACCTTTCTTTAAATCTTGGGGGAAATAAAACATATAAAAGGGTGAGCTCAAATGTTTAGTAAGGGTATGCATGGATAAAAAAACAAATTATATACATTTGAACATAAATACAATAACATAATGGTTAAACATCAAGAGCTTGAGCAATGACCTAAAACATGGTAGTACGTATGGCATAGATCATAAATAAACATTAATCCTGACAAAATAGCTTGAGAATAAAACTTTTACTTGTAGAAACCATTAAGCACATGTTAAGGTTTCCATAGTATCCAAGGAATAGCTTCCAAGACTATCTTAGTGGGCAAAGACCCTTTCTAAATCGAGTTCACTCCTCGTTGTAGTCCTGTAACACTGAACCAGATTAACTTACAGTTCCAGCCATGTCTATCTCATGAGATATAAATCATTATCCAATTCATTAGAGGGAGATATAGGTCCCACCCTTCTCATAATGAAATCATTCTTACTTGTGCCTCAAAATAAAATTAAAACATTCATCATAACCCAATGAATAAAATGGGTTTCATAAACATCATCCCATCATCACATAATCCATATAAAACAAATGGATATCATTTAATCCTAAGAAAACTGAAACCATGTAAATCATAGGGACATTATACTTGAAATATAAACATGCTAAATAATGTCATATTAGATGGAAAATAGATTTTCTAAAACACTTGAAAAGGATTTTTGTGGAAAATTTCCTTTCTACTTCAAAATCATTTTCTTTTCACAAAATGCCATTCAATTTTAAAAGAAAAGGATTTTGTTGAAAATAATCATTAAATCTTGTAGAGTATTCATCATAAAAATAAGCCATTATGAAACCGTAAAAAATCCGTTCATTCCTTATAATTTAAAAAAATATTCTTCTCATACTTTTGTCAGAAAAGTAAATAAGTACCTTGTTTGGTAAACAAAATAAAGATTCCTTCCTTAAGATGGGGTAAAAGTAAAAAGGGGTAAAAATGACTTTAAACATACATGGAAGAAAATTAAACATTTTATGAAAACATTTTGAGAATATATGGACATGGATAATAAACATAACACCCGTAAATACTTACGAATAATCAATCTCATATAAGAATGAGATTGGAATAATTATCTCTTACTTTATGTCTGACATGATTCGTATGTATCTGATCCTATTGTATAATTATTTAAATAATTTCATTTATATATTAAAAAATCATATTCATTGTTATGATATCATATATAGTTTACATATGAATTTATATTACTCGTTCTTTTGTAAATTCGATTTAAAAGCAGCGATTTGGGTAAAATCGTTTCATTTATTGTATGTGTTTTGAATTGTTGTTCTTGATATTATTAATTATATCCTGATTTACTTAATTCCAGAATGTAATACATGAATTATATATAATATATATTCAGAATATACATATATACATGATAGATCGATAAATAGAATGAAATACATTGTTCATAGAGACGGTAGGCCGTACGTACGCATGAACGTTGTTTTCGTTTCCTTATTGAATTGAATGGAATTATGTAGATGAATATATATATATATATATATATATATATATATATATATCCAGTATCATTTTAATGTCATATATCTCATTATTATTCATTATACATACTTTATATTCATTCATGAATGGTTAACATGGAGAATGAATCTCATCAAGTCGTGGAGACGGTAGTCCGTACGTACGCATGAGCGACGATATCATTCCCATAATCATGGAATTGTATTTAAGCATATGTATAATATTTCAGAATCAATATAAATTTACAATAATCATATATAGTTATTTATTTACACCATTATACCCATCCAAGTAAGGTGGTGGTCGAAAACAGGTTATACCACGGCGTGGAGCCGGTATTCCGTACGTACGCATGCACGGTGATTTAATTTTCCGTAGGATGGATAGAAGGAGAAATATGGTCATTTCATATTTATAATAAAATACAAGTATATGAGTGATACTGATGTTATTAATTCATAATGAAAAAACTAAATAAGAGGAAGTAGAAGAAGAAATAAATTTGAAAGAATCGGTAACGGATATTACCTCTTCTTCGACGTGCCTCTTTGAAAGCTCTTATAAGGGAACTAAAATTGGTCATTGAAGGATACCAGAACCTCTAGAATATTAATAGGGATGTGGAGAAGATAAATTGGTAGTGGTTTTCTGAGCATGAAGGCTCAATGTGGTGTGAGTAGAAGAGGGAGGAGGAGCCCTTTTATAAGGGAGGAGAGGGGAACCTTAAGAAAAACATAAAATATTATTTTATAATAAAGTCATAATCTGTTTTTAATAGCTCCAAAGTAATTTCATTCGAAGCTAAAGTGGGGATGGTTCTAAATAATATCAACCAATATATTTTAGATAGGTTTGGATCATTATATTAAACATATCGTTTAGTTTTAACTCTTAGTTAATTAGATTGACATTTACCATGTCACTTTGTATTTTTATATTATATAGTTAATGAACTTACCATATTAATCCAAGAGACCCCAAGTGGTCCATTAATGATACACGTATAATGATATAATTATCTTGGAAAAACCTTAGATTTTTAGGAATATAATAACAATTAGTAATATAATATTTGTTGTAAAAACTATTTTATGTCAATTTTGACACTATTTGGTAATTGATTTTTGTGAAAATCATAACAGCATGATTAGTTATAAAAAAGTTAATTAAATCAATAATAACATGTCATATTAACCTATAAAATTATAATATTTCATAAAAAGTCTCAAATTACATTTATTTGGGTATTTATAAAATCAATTGTGTTAATATTTCATTAATAAGATAATTATTGCATCATCATTGTGTCATAAATAAATTAAATTATTTAATGTCTACAAATTATAAATAAAATACCATTATGTAGAAAATATTTTTAGCTTTTTAATTTATATTTATATTCAAATTTATCTTATGTATAACCCTACATTAAAAATTATTTAGTTATTAAACATTGATTTTAACTATTTTAACCCTTCTTTAAATAAATTAATAATAAATGTCCTAATCTAATCCAAGTGGACCTAAATGGTTGTAGTATATTCATAAGTTGTTTTTGGTAGAATTACACTTATCCAATAGATTTAGGATATGTGTTAGGGTAATAGTAATATCATTTTTAACCTTAATTACCCTATTTACTTTTAAGCGTGGTAAATAAAAGTAAAAAGTTACTATTCACCAAAAATTATTTTCATCTCTTTGAACCACATTTTAGTCCTTGATATTAACCGTGTCTCTTGGATTTTCAACATTCCACTCACAGAAGTGGTAAAATTAAGTTTTATGTATGTTTGCAAAAAGCTACTAGGAGGTAGGTAAAAGATGGTGAAAAGTTCAATAAAATTTTTATATATCGAAAATTATTAAAAAATGACTCCAATGAATTAAATTGAACATATATAGGTATTATGTATCAATTTTTACCTAAAATAAATTTAAATTCACTAAATAATTATTTATATAATTATTCAGTTTTTAAATAGTAGCCCATTGTTTTCACTATTCATCAAAAATTGATAGTTTTCAGAAAAAAAATATAACCCAAGGATATTTTCGATATTCCGAATACAAAAATGAAGTCCATTTTGAAAAATAAAATTTATAAAATTTCAAAAATTGGGTATTACTATTCATAACGTCTAGTTCATAGTAATATTATAATAATATCTTGTTAAGTAAAACTTGGTATTGCGTACTACACACACTATCGAGGAAGGCCTTGATTGCGTGTAATTCAAGCCAAGTAAGGGCTGCGTGTATTGAAAGATCCCTTTGTTTTTGCGTATAAAATAATCTTTATTTATACATTAAACAAAATCTATACTTAATGTTTTGTATAATAAATTCTATAAAATGAACTTGAAATTGTGGGTAACACGAGCCAAGAATAGTATTGTGTATATTGAAAGCTAATACGATGTTGCGTATAGTAAAATCTAAACATTGTGTAGTGTATAATAGAAGACATCAATGAAATTAAACGAATATTTTTCATAAAATCTTAGGGTGTTATATTCTACCCCCTTAAAATGAATTTCGCCTTCGAAATTCGTCGGGGTTATAAATGGTTTACTACTTGAAAGTTTCTTTAATAGAAACCCACATCGTAAAAAGGAATACCAAAACATTAATTTAAAAAATAATGTATGAAACATAACTGTTACCCAAATTAACTAGTCATTGGGTTTCCACATAGTAGAACATAGGTGAAAATATGGATATGGAAGACAAATATAACCATCAACTTCTAATGAAGAGTGGTAGAGGACATGGCTATGAAAAATCCAACAATCACAAAGCCATGAATTTGTGATGATCTAAGGTACCATCCGATTCATCGGTTATAAGGGCACTAGGACAACATTTTTGGTTTTCAAGATCATTTCCCTAAATTTGAAGAATTTGAATTAGAAGAAATACTCACTTTATTTTGGTACAATCTCACCGTTGCTCGTTCCTTGAACAATTTACACTTCATATAATAATGAAATGAAGATGGTTTTGTCATTTGTGAAGTGATAGTAGATTATGCGATATAATGATAGGTCATTCCATCTATTTCTATCGCAAAAAGTTGAGCACAATTTATTAAATATACAGAAGTCGATCTATGCTGAGATTAATCGTATATGGTTGCTAAAATTGACATATACTTCAGCTATCATAACGCTTAATAAAATAAAAATAGTTTTTACTAACCATGGACTTCCTATAGGCTAGTGGTAGGTAATAAAGGCTTGTCACCCTTTGGTTGTGGGTTCGATTCCCGCATCCTTGTCTGAGGCAACGGGTTGTCGCCCGTCCTACAGGATGTCCTTTTTCTAAAACTACATTATTAAAACATTCCAATAATAATATCAAAAAGTTATAACCTAAATCAATACTAACTTATGTCCAACATAATCCATTCCAATCTTTTGGGTTATCCAAAATAATTCTGTCCAATCTTATAGTATAAAGAAAACGATTACTAGAAATGTCATCTACCGAGCATGTGAATACCATCATTTATCCCACATATAAGATATATCTTGTTGGTCACATTCCAAGCATGTGAATACCTTAATCATGTATTCTATTGAAAAATGAATACCCATCGAATCTTAGTGAAAACATGAATGATATCAAAAGTTAACTCTTTCCACATACCAAAATCCAAAAATTCTATATACTCAAACCCTGATATACCATTTTCCTTATATGAGTAATGAGCTCATGAATACTGCCAAAAATTTCATTTTCTCCGTATCCCTTCATTATGCGCATATCATCTTCTTTCAAAAAATATCTCAATCACATTCCATGGTTACCGGTACCATAATATTATTGAAAACCACAATAGACCAATACATAAATATTCCAATATTCCCGATACTATATACAACATTATTTTGGAATCCCATTACATAAACAGTTAATCATTTCACCACATCATTTTCATATTCAACATCTCCAATAGTGATGGAATTTGACTTCCATTTTTTCCTTTTCATTAAGTGGTTGCTCATGTAGATCATCATTAACCCTTAGATTAGGTCATTGATTAACATAATGCCCCATTTCATTACACTTGACGCATTGAAGTGTTGGTGGTGTGTTCTCTGCTGTCTTTTCATTATTCACATCATTTGCAACCCTTTATCCATTACTTCAACACTCAACTGCTCGATGACCTTCTTTTCCACACTTAAAACATTTTTTAGTCCCTTTAAGACAATTTCCACCATGCTACTTTCCACACTTTGATCATAAAGTAACATTCATATTCTTTTCACCATTATTCTGAGATTTATCCTTGAACTCCATCTTTAATTTCTTGTCAAAACCATGAGATGGATATGTAACACCAACTTCCATTTCTACCTTGACAACACAGTGTACAATTTCGTCATAGCTACTGAATTCTCTTATAGCTAATGCCCTTCTAAGAATTGGTTTTAAGCCACTAAAGAATCGATCAACTTTATATTCAGGTTGGATGATAAATCCAGATGCAAACCTTGAAAGTCTTGTAAAATTCGCTTCGTATATACCAACAGATTCATCATCCTTCTACATAAGCTCAAGAAACTACTTTTCCATCTTTGTTCAAAGAATACGAGGGATGTACTTACTGAAAAACAAGTTCTTGAACTTGTCCCATTCCATGGATTCAATTTCATCATGGGGCCTCGTATTCTTAACTAGGGTCCACCACTTGTCTGTTTCACCTTCAAAATGGTAAACAACTAGAATGAATTTATCATGTTCCAAAGAGAGAAGTATGGAAAATTTCTTTTCAATGATACTGATCCATTGTTTAGAAACAATTGGATCGGTAGACCCAATGAAAGAAGGTGGATGTTTCCTCATAAAGGACTCAATAGAATATTGATCCCTTTTCTGCTCATTCTGATGTCTAGAATGATTCATAGCTTGTGTAAGTATAGAAATAAGATTTTTCACTCCATCTCCAAAAACATTGGTTTGTTCAAGAGGACAATCATTGCATTGCCCATTAAATTGATCAACACGGTTTCTTCAGGTTCCATCCATCATCTAAAACCCAAAAAGAATAGTATAAGAGGCAAAAATCATGCTAGGGAAAAAAACATAATAAAGGGGGATTACCTTCAATATCTAACATCATAGGTTTAATTCTAAGATCGTTAGTGAAATTCTATGACTATAACCTATATGTATACTTAACCTTAGGGACATCCCTAGACATACCTTATAAATATTTCTTGGGATCTCACTAATGTTTTCGTACCCTAGTTTCCAAAGCTTAACTAAACCTTTCCTCTAATACCAACTGAAGAGACCCAAATCTTGACGTACATATACATTAAATTACTTTTGCGGAATTCTTAATACATAACAAAAACCAACACTAATGTATCATAATAGTTTAGTGTCTTTGGAAACTCGGAACAAAATCTTCTAATCATGGTGAAAGAGCTTCAACATCTCCCATAAAGATCTTCCCATTTTTTGTCTTACCTAAAACCTTTATTTAAATCCGGGGGAAAAGAAAAAATATAAAATGGTGAGATCAAATTCCCAGTAAGGTTAAGCATGGAGAAAATAAAATAAGGCACATACATTTGAACTTAAATACATGAACATAATGTTTAAACATCAAGAGCTTGAGCAATGACATAAAACATGGTAGTACGTAAGGCATAGATCATAAAGAAAAATTAATTCAAATAAAATTGCATGAGAATAAAACATTTAATTTTGGAAACCATTAAGCACATGGTATGATTCCCATAGTATCCAAGTCATTTCATCCATGACTATCTTAGTGGACAAAGTCCCTTTATAAATCGAGTTCACTCCTCATTTCAGTCCTGTAACACTGAACCATATTATCATACCGTTCCAGCCATGTCTATCTCATGAGATATAAATCTTTACCCAATGTATTGGAGGGAGATATAGGTCCCACCCATCTAATAATGAAATCGTTCTTACTTGTTCTACTAAATAAACTTAAAACATTCATCATAAACCAAAGAATAAAATGTGTTTCATAAACATCATCCCATCATCACATAATCCATATTAAACAAACGGATATCATTTAATTATAAGAATAATGATACCATGTAAATCATAGAGACATTATATTTGAAACATAAACATGCTAAATAATGTCATCTTAGATGGAAAATAGTTTTGATAAAACACATGAAAATAATTTTTGAGGAAAATATCCTTTCTTCTTCAAAATCATTTTCTTTTCAAAAAATGCCATGTAATTTTAAAAGAAAAGGATTTTGTTGAAAATAATAATTAAATATTGTAGAGTATGATTCATGAAAATAAGGCATTATGAAACCGTAAAAAATCCATTCATGCCGTATAAGTTAAAAAAACATTCTTCTCGTACTTTTGTCGGAAAAGTCAAAAAGTACCTCATATGGTAAACAAAAGAAAGATTCCATCCATACAATGGGGTAAAAGTAAAAAGGGGTAAAAATTACTTTAAACATACATGGATGAAAATTAGAAATTTTATGAAAAAAATTTTAGAACATATGGACATGGATAATAAACATAACCACTGTAAATACATAGGAATAAACAATCTCAGATAAGAATGAGATTGGAATAATTATCCCTTACCTTATGTCTGATATGCTTCGTATATATATGAAAATCATGTATAATGATTTAAATAATGTCATTTACTTATTACAGAATAATATACATTGTTATGATATCATATATAGTTTACTTATGACTTTATATTACCTGTTCTTTTGAAAATTTGATTTAAAAGCAGCGATTTGCGTAAAATCGTTCCATTTATTGTATGTGTTTCAACCTTTTGTTCTTGATATGATTACTTATATCCTGATTTACTTAATTCCAGAATGTAGAACATGATTTACATATAATTTATATTCAGAATATAAATATATATATGACAGATCGATAAATGGAATGAAATACACCGTTCATGGAGATGGTAGGTCGTACGTACGCATGAATGCTGTTTTTGTTTCCTTATTGAATTGAATGGAATTAAGTAGATGACATATATACATATCTACACACATAAATCCAGAATCATTATTATGTCATATATCTCATTATTATTCATTATACATACCTTAAAATCATTCATGAATGGTTAACATGGAAAATGAATCTCATCGCGTTGTGGAACGGTAGTCCATACGTACGCACGAGCGATGATTTCATTCCCATGATCATGGAATTGTATTTAGGCATATGTATAATATTTCAGAATCAATACCAATTTACAATAATCATATATAGTTATTTATTTACACCATTATACCCATCCATGTAAGGTGGTGGTCGAAAACAAATTACACCACTGCGTGGAGACGATATTCCGTACGTACGTACGAGCGGTGATTTTGTTTTCTGTAGGATGTATAGAAGGTTAAATAGGTTTGTTTCATATTTATAATAACATAATAGTATAAGAGTGATAAATATGTTATTAATTCATAATGAAACAACTAAATAAAAGGAATTAGAAGAAGAAATAAATTTGAAAGAATCGGTAACAAATATTACCTATTCTTCGACACGCCTCTTTGAAACCTTTTATTAGGGCACTAAAATTAGTATTTTAAGACGACCAGGTCCCCTATAATATTACTAGGGATGTGGAGAAGATAAATTTTCAGGGTTTTTACGAGCTTGAATGCTCAAAGTGGTGTGAGGAGAAGAGGGAGGAGGTGCCCTATTATAAGGGAGGAGAGGGGAACCTTAGGAAAAACATAAAATATTATTTTTTAATAAAGTAATATTCATATTTTAATAGCTCCAAATTAATTTATTTAGAAGATAATGTAGTTATGGGTCGAAATACTCATAACCAATAGATTATAGACAGGTTTGGGTCATTATATTAACCTTATATTTTAGTTTTAACTCTTAGTTAATTAGATTGTCATTTACCATGTCACTTTGTATTTTTATATTATATAGTTAATAAACATTCCATATACATCGAAGCGACCCCCCAAGTGGTCCATTAATTATACACAAATCATGATATAAGTATCTTGGCCGATCTTTATATTTTTAGGAATATAATAACAATTAGTAATATAATATTTGTTTTAAAACTATTTTATGTCAATTTTGACACTATTTGGTAATTTATTTTTGTGAAAATCATAACAGCATTATTAGTTAGAAAACAGTTTCTTAAATCAATTCTAACGTGTCATATTAACTAAGAAAATTAGTGGAATTCATAAAAAGCCTCAAATTACATTTTTTGGGTATTTACAACCTCAATTATGTTAATATTTCATTAATAAGATAATTACTACATCATCATTAGGTCATAAATAAATTAAATTATTTAATGTCTAAAAATTATAAATAGAATACCATTATATATGAAATATTTTTAGATTTATAATGAATATTTATAGTCAAATTTATCATATGTATAATTCTATATTAAAAATTATTTATTTATTAAACTTTGATTTTAACTATTTTAATCTTTCTTTAAATAAATTATTAATATGTGATCTAATCAAATCCAAGTGGACGTAAATGGTCGTATTTTATTACTAAGGTTATTTTTGGCCGTATTAAACTTATCCAATTGAATTAGGACATGTGTTAGGGTAATAATAATATCATTTTTACCCTTAATTACCTTATTTACTTTTAACCGTGGTAAATAAAAGTAAAAAATAACTATTTACCAAAAATTATTTTATCTCATTGAACCACATTTTATTCCTTGATATTAATCGTGTCTCTCGGATTTTTTAAATTCCTCCCATAGAAGTGGTAAAATTATGTTTTATGTATGTTTGCAAAATGCTCCTAGGTGGTAGGTAAAAGACTGTGAAAAGTTCAATAAAATTTTTATATAACAAAAATTATTAAAAAAATTACTCCAATTAATTACATCGAACTTATATAGGTAATATGTATAAATTTTGACCTAAAATAAATTTAAATAAAATAAATAATTATTAAAATAAAAAGTCGGCTTTTTAAATAGTAACCCAGTGTTTTGACTATTCATCAAAAATTGAATGTTTTCAGAAAAATACCAAAAATTCACCCTAGGATAATTTTTATTTTCCAAATCCAAAAATGAAGTCCATTTTTGAAATAAAATTTATAAAATTTAAAAAATTGGGTATTACTATTCATAACGGCTAGTTCATAATAATATTATAATAATATCTCGTTTAGTGAAACTCAGTATTGCGTACTACACACACTATCGAGGAAGGAATTGATTGCGTGTAATGTAAGCCATGTCAGGGTTGCGTGTAGTGAAAGCTCCATTTCATATTGCATATAACATAATCTTTATTTAAACATTAAAAAAATCTATACTTAAATGTTGCATAGAATAAATTCTACATAACAAACTTGGAATTGTGTGTAACACAAGCCAAGAATAGAGTTGCGTATATTGCAAGATAATACGGTGTTGCATATAGTACAATCTAAACTTGTTGTAGTGTATAATAGAACACATCAATGAAATTAAAAGAATATTTTCCATAATATCTTGGGGTGTTACAATGTGTGCTTCCATATTTAGTTGTAAAACTAGCCTTTCTTTTATAATAGTCGATGTGAGCCTTGAAAATTGTCAACAAATCCATACCCATGATTATATAAAAAATATACATCTTAATAATAGATAAATACCATATCAACTGAACACTATCAATAGTTATTGGACATGCACTACAAAGAAAGGCTCGATATTCTCTTTGACCTAGAGGAGTTTGAATTTTTTATCACAAAAGGAATCATCTCACCTTTTAAACATATAAAATAAAAAGCACCACAATAAATAATGGAATTTGATGCAACCATTTGAAACAAAGCATTCATAAGGGTGGAATTCAAAAGAATCATAACATTTACTATAGATTTTCCAGACAGATCATCTACAAAAACCTCCTCAGCTCCATATAATTGGTTTCCTTCCACACAATGATCTTGGTTTCCCTATTGATATTTAACTTTATGAGGATTCATGGTGTTACTATAATAATCGTGGATAAATCTATTTTGCTGATGATATCGATTCTGCTATCTTTTTCCCATTGATGCATATGATGCCTATGACACCAGATATGTTTCCCGAACACCTGACATTAGTGAACTTTGACAATACCACCAAAGATGCCCTATTTTATTTCACTTGTAAAATTATCTTGGGGATGTTGTATACTCTGACCTCATGTGGTTGATGGAACCACATTGGAAACATCTATCTTTAGTCATTGGAGTGAGAGGAAGATTTATCGATCCAACTGTTTGATACTAAGCCATACCCCCAACTTAGAAATTGGTTTCACTCTTATGATTTCTCCTAGTAATAGATTTCCAACAATTTCATGTGGGAATCAATATGATTCTTATTCCCATAGTTTTCCGGATGTCCTTTTATATTCCATCATTCTATTAACTGTCTGTTTATGATCTATAATGCAATGAACAACAATCTACTAGTGAATCTCCCACATCATCCCTGATTCAAAGATGTGTGCCTTTAAGGATGCATTGGAAGAACCATCATGTGTAAAGAACATTAAATTAATGAATGTTCCTACATACTCTATGATAGAAATTTTTTCCTTCCTAAAGTTGAAGAGGTGCATTGTTATTTGAATTTTTAAAGTATGCGAATTGAATTTTTTTAAACAATTCCTCAAAATCCTCTCATGTATGTTCATGATCTAAATAAGCCTAAATAGATAAATCCCACCACAGGTGTTTATGATATGCTAGTATATATATTTACACCTTTACATTCAAATTTTTGTGTGTTTTGATGAAATCAAAGATATGATTCCTCCTATTTTTCGAGACCTCTTCCTTTTTTGTTTCAGAATCACCCAAAATTATAGGTGGATTCTAGTTCTATAAAAGAATGGAATTATCCACTTAACATAGATCATCCATCTTGTTCTTGATGTCAACTACCTACTATTATTTTTAAATACATTGAAATAGCTAATGGTTTTTAGATAGATTATGTGAAACCATATTCTAAGAAGGATCCCCTAGTCTCTTTTTATGATTCCAACCCATTTCAATTTTATAGAAAAATATAAAATACTGCAAGTCTCACTATCTATTAACTGATGTCTTAAAATTTCAAATTAAACTTCCTCACAACTATCGCATCATCTCTTTCAAAAGTAAAATTTTTCAAATTTCAAGCATTTTTGAGAAATCTAAATTTCTTTTAAAACATCCCATTTTCAAAATACCAAAATAGAGCACTTTTGAAAATAGAACATTTGAAAAATAAATTCATCATTTTTCAGAAATAAAAAAAATTACAGCAAATCATTCCTCAAAATGAATATGCACACATTGAGGGACAACATTTATATAATTCATTTCATGCTCATATAATTCGTTAAACCCATGAAAATGTGATTCCAAGTCCTATAAGTTTCTTAAAAACACTTATTTATCCAACTCCATAGTAATTTAATATTCATCATTAAAAGGTTGTGTATGTCTTTTAATGCTCTACAATTCAATTCTGGTGAGTCCAACTTCCTTCTACTGACTAGAAACAAGGAAATGACCAAAATAAATTTAAACTGCATAACTGATAGAATTGATGAAAACTTGTAAGTCAAGAAATGAAAAATTTGATTCCGCTAGTTTCACAATAATATTTGGAAGGACCAAGAGAGATACCACTTGTAACATACCACCCCTCCAATTTGGCTTGATAAGGCGGTAGGATGTTACATGGCCTTAAGAGACATCCCCATTGCACCCAAGGTTATAAATAAATTCCAATGGGTACATTAAGAGTTATGAATGATTTTTCAATTGAAAATAAAATAACCAACCAAGCATGTCATAAAAAATGAACCACAATATAATACATGATATCAATGAAACACAAAGTAACAATTGATATTAAAATAAAACTAAAACCATGTAACATAGTAGAAGACTACAAAACATCCATGTAAATAGTGGATGATTTGAAACCCAAAAAAACTAGTGGACAACTAGAACTAAAAATCTTCAACCAGCTCTATACTTCTCTCCACAAAATAGCCCATGTATCACTATGGACCCTAAGAGAATTTTGATACTTTTCCATTTCCCTAGTCTTGATAAACAACATTTTCAAAAGCACTAATGTTCCAAAGTAGGTGTGAGTAATAAAACTAAATAGGCATTAACGAAATGACTTCCCTACTCAAAGAACTATGATTGAAAATGTTATCACATTTAAATAAAAATTTTTAAATAAAACTTTTCAATTAATTTATCCCAAAACAAAAACTATTTCTATGCAAAATTGTTTCCAAACCAAAATCGTCTTCCATGAAAAGAAACAATTTATTTTTTCCCAACCACATCTCAAACCATTTGGCATATCCCATTTCAAACAACACAGCCACACATCTACACATACATTCATCATTATGAAAGTTCCATACTCAATAGTGGTTTCTTATCAGTCTTGTAGGTCATCATGAGTTAATTAACTCACATGATCCATTAATCATTTGGCACTATGAAAAATTTTATATTTCAACATTTCCTCAATACTAAAAATTAACCCACATCACCATGTATTCCCAAAACTTATACCAATGTAATCATTTAAAAACCATAACAATACCAAATATATTTAAATCACATAACCATTTCAATAAAATACTGTTTTTATTAAATACCATTTTTTCCTAAATCAAGCAGGGATACAATTTCAAAATCATCATTTAAAAATCATTTATCAAGGAAAATTCAACAAAAATTCCACAATTTCACAGAAATCCACAAAACATCACTAAATAAGGTTTCTATCATTCTTTTAACACAAATTTAACAATCAATTTCAGTAAATTTAATAAATTTGAAAATAATCTTTCAAGATAAAATCAGTGGAGTCAAGAGTGAATCCACCTACCTCAGAAAACATGGTGAAAATTGAAAAGGACATGAAAACATCAATAGAATCATGTAAAATGTAATCAAATCCACCTTATATCTCTTCCTATAATTAAAATCTAATCTTATTATTAATAGGTAGAAATATATCTATGAAAATCCATAAAATCCATTAGTAATAATGAGTTACCATGTGAATCTAGCTTCAAAGCACCGAAAGAAGCCTTCAGATCATCATAGTATCGATGGGAGAACCACCTTATCCATAGAGGGGAATCAATCTCATGTTAGGGTCAGTTTGGGGAAAAATTAAGGGTTAAATCATAATCCTGACTAAGATCCACAATTTGTGGATAATGTTTTTAAATAGTGCACAGTTAGTCACACAATTAGTCAAACAGTGTGCTATTGTTCATTATCTACTACCTCAAGATAGAACCTCACACTGTTGGTTCATAAAATTTCCAAACTATACACTAAAAAATCGAAATTCCTTTATCAATATATCCACTCTTTCTAATGGGTGGACACATGATTTGGAAAAACAATGCTCTCTAACTGTGTGCCTACCTAGAGGCCCCTGTCTAATATTTCATTGTTTCCTAGTGATGTTTTATGATTTACACTAATCGTGAACCAACCATCCACCTTTAGAAAATCCCTAAAAATATTAAAAACCCAGAATATCACCCAAGCACTTTATACACTTAAATATCATATATAAAGGGTTCCCTACTTGAAAATGGGGGTGATACACTAAACGAACCACTAAATATTATTATTTAAAAACAATCGTCATAACCTAACCCTTAAATTAGATATTAAGAATATGAATAAATATTTTCTAAAATACATATAATGTGAATAAAAAATATATTTATTGATAAATATTAATTAAATAATCACTAAAATTTTAGTTTATCCATTTTATTCATAAATTATACAATTTATTCAAAAATGGTTTTTATTATATTTTATGAGAAAATATTATAATTAATTTTAATAAATTTTATAAAATTATATTATAATATTTATATATTATTAAAAATAATCATGTTAAAATTATCCCCTAATGTTTTTTTGGTATTTTTATGAAATGGTTTATTTTTCAGTGAATAGTGAAATTTTTTGATTTTTCAAATATTAAAATTTATTTCTATTAAATCATGTAATTTAATGGCCTCGTTTTATTTTAGACTTAGAATTAAGGATATATATAGAAATATTTATTTTAAAAAATATAATGTACATCATTTGAGTTACAAATTATCATGATTTTTCTTTATGATTATACTTATGCATAAAATGAATTTTTCAAAAAACTTTATTAATTGCATAAAATATATAAATTTTAATTAATTAAATAATAAAATAATAAGGAATTATTTAAATGAAATTTAAATATTATGTATCTGTTAATATTAATTTTAGTTAACATAATGATGATTTATTATCATAAGGTTAATAGAAGATCATCTATAACATGAAAAAAGTATTTTCCTAGAAAAGATCCTTTTATTGCCCATTACTGGATAATTATAAAATATATTTCTTGAAATTATGTGTATTTTTTCTGAAAAAAACTTATTTTAAATTTGGAATCATTATATTAATTATTATTAATTAAGATCGACTTAATTTTTTCTCATGATGAATAGAAAAAACCCTTAAAAATATGTTACCACAATTGAGGTTAAGACAAGTTTATTAGGGGTTAAACTAAAGGTAAAGGTGGTAAAATGAACAAGATACTTTTCTAAATTATATTTCTGTGTATATTTTTATCCTAATAACATTAAACTATATATTTATATTTTATTTGAAACATTTCCTTGAAAATTACTTATATAATATTGTTTTTAAGAAAAACACTAACGGGTCACTCTCTTACATTAAAATATCAATTAAGTGGTAATATAGAAATAAATACAAATTTTGAACAAATATTGATTTTTTTGAGAATATATAATTTATTTTCATGATTTTAATTTATTTAAATTTTCTATTAATTATATAACTAGCTTAAATTCTTACTCAACGCTGACATAATATTTATTTTATTTAATGAAAAATTAATTATATGATCTTAAAAATATTAATAGTAATATAATATGATTGAGTTAGTGTCTTTAGAAAAATATTAGGTAATTATAACTTATTTAATGTATGTGAATGGTTTATAGTATAAATCCAACATTATATTTATTTTTTTTAATTTCAAATTAAATTAATAGCTTCAAAAATATCATTAATGATATTTTATGAGAATTTTTTTTTATTTACTAATTTAAAAATAAAAAAAATATTATATTCAGAAAAATAAATGTGGTATGGTTTATAATACTAATAATGGCCTATTTGTGTGTTTTTTTACATTTATATTAAATTTCATGATCTTAAAAATTAAAAACATTATTAACATTATAATTGTCAAAAAGGGTTAAAACATGTTAAAAAGTGATAAGTGTGAAAAAATAACCTAAAATTATCAAAATAAAATGGGATGAGGTGATTTATAATTATCATTATCATATATTCTAATATTAACAATTTGGCCTATTTTTAAAATTAAAATTAATTTATAGTAATTTAATAAAAATTTCCAAGAGTGACCCACCTCTCTTTTTAAAAAGGAAACCTTTTCAAATATACATTTCACACATAAAAATAATTTTTTTAGACATTCCAATACAAAATTTCATCTTTACATCCATAACCACCCATTGGAGGCCATATATTTATAAAAAAACTATCATATTAATATTTTTTATGTAAACATTATGATTTCTTTTGAAGAATGAGGTGTCGTTCTTAACAAGAAGTTTTATTTTAGTTTATTTGTCTAACTCCTTAGAATCATATTCAATTATGATGAAATAATAACATTAGTATATTTAATGTACTAAAATTCAATTCTATTGAAATAATATCTTATAACTATCTCCAATTCTATAAAATATGATATCAAAAAATCATTCGTGTGTACGATGGCCTACCTCCTAATGATCCAATGAAATTAGATTTCCATATTCATATCTCAAAGATAGTTATAATGATGGATTTAATATATATATATATATATATATATATATATTATATTATTATTTTATACATTTAATATTAATAATTCTATAAAATAAATATATCAACCTTTTTCTTACCCTTTATTCATATTAAAATGATAGTTTCGTTCCTGTGTCAATGTAAACAAGCCTCCATACGATGCAATGAGAATCAATTTTTACATCATATTACACATAACACCCCAACCCTAGAATCTTGGTGCCAGTGTATTATTTTAATACATTCGACTAAATACAAGTGTTGACACCAAAAGGGATAATCAATTTATCAGTCTTGGAAAATATATCACATACATGAACCTTACAATATAATTTAAAACATTAAATAAAAAAAATATAATTAATTGATAATTACATTATTTTCATAGAATAACCATACATATCAGTCATAATACACATCTTGGAAGCTTCAGAATATAAACCATATGAAAGGGGTTAACAAATTGGCACAGTAATAGTAAATAATACAGTGAAAGTTGTTATAAATAAGCATAAACTTTTAAGGGATAGTCTATAAATAGAAAACAAACATTTTAAATATTATCTTGACAACAATATTTTAAGAATAAATAATTCCATATAAAATAATCACTTGATATATAATGCATAACCATGGATATTATACTAGTTGACTAATCACATGGAATATCAATAACTAATATCATAGTGATGGAATTCTTAATACCAAACATCTAGAACATATCGTTGAGGCCTCATCCAAGGAATTTGAAAATAAAAGGTTAAGGCCATGGACAAATCCATATCTGAAACTAAATTATAAAGGCATCATCCATGTCCATAAGTGATTTGTCTCACAAGACCTACCAATGCATATAAGGGCTATAGTGAGCCATTACCATCACATTCTAAGTCCAACACATTCCTTATATGAAAACATAACAACATATACATTTGTATTAAAAAACAAATATACAAAATTTTAATCCTTTATCCTTAAACCATGGATGGTAAAAAAATAAAACATCCATAATCAAACTCACCATAAACCCATCAACAGAATAAGTTAGATTATGTTATATTATATAAACCTCAATCAAACATAAAATTCAACATATTATGTTTAAATAAATAAATATTCTATAATAAAAGTATTTGAAATGTCATGAGAAAAATAAAATATTTATTTTAAATAATTTATTTAAATGTTTTTCATTTATAAAAGAATACATTTAAAAAAAATCAATAAAATTATCCCACACCACTTTGAAAATTTTAATAGAAATTATAAAATTAACATTTTACATTTTTCATGTCCTTATAAATGAATCCATAAAATCCATTTTCAAAACATGGACATGAATGAGAAATATCTAAAGGAATAAATCTTCGAAATATTTAAAATGGTGTTTTAGTTAAATTATCCCTTACATGATCATTTTTAATACTCATTTTGATAACATTTTTATGAAACATTAATATGGATGATATATATTTCCCAGTAAATAGTTACATATAAAAAATTGTGGATAATAATGAGATTCTGAAATTAACCTTACTCTAGGTCTGATTCCCTACATACGTGTCTCAAACTCTTGTATAGTGGTTTTAAACATATTAATATCTTTTACCATAATAATAATAAAATTTATTATATCATATATGATTAATTTATTACTCTATATTATGCATTTATTTATAATTCCATGTTAAAAAAATGTTTCAGGTAATAACTGCTTTGTTTATCATACGTGTTTTCACTCGTTATTCTTAGTCAAATTACCTAGATCATGATTTAAATAAATAAAGAATATAAAAAAATGATTTATATTACACATATATTCAGTATATAAACTTATATAATGTATATATATATTAAATGGAATTCATCATTCATGGAGATGGTAGGTCTATGTACGCATGAATGTTGTTTCTGTTTTCTGGTTGTATTGATTGGAAGAATGTAAGTAGAATATATATGTGTGTATATATATATATCATTTAATTATGATTATTATTTCATATATTTCAAACTTATTCATTATATATATTTTTATAACCATTCATGAATGGTTAACATAAAGGATTAATCTCATCGTATCGTGGAGACGATATGTCGTATGTACAAATGAGAGATGATATCATTCCTTTAATGGTTTAGGGGTAAGTAAATGGATGTTATGTTAATTATAATGAATAAATATAATTTCATATTTATTACTTATATAAATTATATTCATCATTATACACATATAAATAAATATGTAATTAAAAAAATATTACACCATAATGTGGAGACGAAAAGTCGTATGTACACAGACATGATGATATAGTTATTCCCTAGGTGGTTAAAAGGAAGAATATGTTTGTACCATAATGATAATAACATATAATAACATATTTCATACTATATGTATTACTTTATTATGGAAAACAATAGTAATCGGATGTACAAGAAGGAAATAAATTGAATTAAATTGGTAAAACAATTACCACTTATTGAATATATCCGTTTTATTTTCATAAAAGTACTTATTGAGTTAGATTTATTCCAAATGTATGGCTTATATATTGTATTTAAAGATGTTTAATAGAGAAATGGTGATGGGTTTTCTTAGAAAAATGGGTTTACAGGTGTGAATAAAAGGTAAGGAGATGTTTCATTTTATAGGAGTGGGGAGGGGCACTATAGAAATCTCTTAAAATATTAAATTAATATAAATTAATTTTCTTTTAAAAATGGATTCAATGTGAATTATTTTTAATATGAGATTATTATGGTTCTAAATCTGATCAATAAATTAGTTTTATACAAGTTTTTCTCTCAAATGTATCATTATCTTTTGGATTTAACACATAATTAAATTGTTTGTCTCTTACCTTGACAACTTGTCTTTTTTACTCATTGGGGTAAATATAGTTACAATAAAATTCCAAAAGAACACTAATTTGATAATTTATGACATATTTAAAATTATCCTAGTTAGGTTTATGAAATATATATTTGTATGAAGTTTATATCATTTAATAAAATATTTTTAAAAAAAAATTCTCATTTATGATAATTTTTACAGTATTTGTTACATAAATTTTAAAAAAACAAATAAAGACTTTATTACCTAAAAAATACACATTAAAACATCACTAGAATCATAAATTAATCCAAAAAATCATTTATGGAGTCATATATTTTCAATTATATTTATTTTAATATTATTAATATCATTTAATTGATTATTCCTTTAATAAATTTAATATTATACCATCATTGTGTCAACATTTAGTTTAAATATTTTTTTAAAAAAATTAAAAATAAATTACCATGATTTAGGTAAACATTTTTTATTTCTAAATAATATTTATTGTGGACCATATCACTTATATAACCTCATTTAAAAATATTTTACTTGTAAATAACTGAAGTATATGAAAATTAGAGTTTTTTTAAATAAAATATCATAAATATATTAAAGTAATCAAAGGTTATCCATGTGGTCCAAAAAATAGAAGAAATGATATTTTGGATCTAAAAAACTCATCCAATAAAATTTGGACATGTCTTAGGGTAATTTTGATACGCTTATAATATTATTTTTTCCCTTAATTACATGATTTACCCCTAACTGAGATAAAAAAATACTAAAGATACTATTACCCAAAAACTAAGTTGTTATAATTAGAATATATATTTCACAATTATAACAACCATTCATTTTCATTTTTAAAAATTAAATTGATTGAAATAGAAAAATTAATTTTAAAGCTAATCCTGTAGACGTGGTGAGAAGTAGGGTAAAAGGGATGTTCAAAAGTTCAATAAATTTTTATCTCTAATTTCAACATAAAAATTAATTCTAATAACCTAAATTTGATTGGTAAATGTATTAAAATATATTTTAACAATATAATAAATTTAATGTATACTAATATTTTTTACAAAATTTTTTGCTTTTAACTACAATGCATTATTTTTCACAATTCATCATAAAATGAATGTACTCCGAAAAATAAAAATATTTCACCCTAAACAAATTTTGATATTCTAAATTGAAAAATGAAGTCTATTTTCAAAAAAAATTAAAATATTTCCACAATTTATTTTTTATGATTGGTGCACAAATAAAAGGTGGTATTACTTATTTTAGAGTAATATATAATTTTAATATGTAAAATTGGAATAATTATTATATTAAACCTATAATATAATTTTGATGAAAATAAAAAAAATTGGATTAAATATATAATATTTAAATTTCGTTATTTTTATAATAATATTCACTCCTATCGATTTAATGGTTAGGTTGTAACGGTCTTATTAAAATAATTATATTTTATTATATATCATTATTTGTTTATTATTGTTGTAGTGTGAAATTTTAGTTATTGAATGGATTAAAGTTAAAAGAGACATATTATAAAAGATTGCAGTGTTATATTCTCCCCTCCTTCAATAAATGTTGTTCGTGGAATTCAAACAAGGTATAAAAAATTAGGGGTTTGACATTTCAAAATATCATTGATCAAAAATTACATCAAAAAAATTATTAATGAATCCTAGGCTTTTAATTAAATTAAGGAAAGTTTAATGGTCACCATAGATAACACAAAAAGGGTTCCATGTAGTAAAACATGGACAAATAAGAAAAATCATACCATCGTCTTCTAATAAAGAGTGATTGAGAAATCAATCTGTAGAATGTGAACAATCCAAAAGCTATAAATATGCAATGACCTATCGGAAAATTTGATTCATAGAAGAATTAGGTACTATGATAACATTTTTGTTTCAACATCATTTCCAAAGAGTTCAAGGATTACCTTAAATAAGAATATACTGTATTTATTACTATGTTATAAGAATAATCTCATCCTTTGGTTGTTATTCGATCTTATTTATTACTTAATTCCATAAAATTGGAAATAATTGTTCAAAAATGAATTTGTCACGCCTGAAGAATTTAATGAATCGTAAGATATATGAGTATTTACTTCATGTTTTTTAAATTTTTACTGAAACAAGAATGGTTATCATAGTTTATCTAATATGATAAAATATACATTAACCTCAAACAATATTATCCAATGTTCATCTTAATCCATTCTAACCTTAAGACTGATAAAAAATAAATATATCTAAATTTACATTCAAGAAATTTATAAAGAAGGTTAATAAATTACCAATATCAAATTAACATCATAATTTCCCCAATAAACATAATCCAGATCTTTTTTTCATGATCCAAAATATATGAATACGTTGATCACCATAAAATTTTAATGTAAATAATAATTCTAACAATTCCATAAAGATGTAGTACAACACTACAATCCTTATATATAATATAATTCATAAAAACAATACATCACTAAAAAAATACTATAATGATGTAATTCTTGAATCCAAACATAGTCACGTTAAGCATTCCTCTTCATTTGTGTTAATAACATAATCTTAACCATGATCCATTAGAATATTTTGGTGTATATTCGTTTTATGGGTAAAAAATTGATTTTCTTGGTGTCTTGTATCTTTACATTTGAATCATTGTACATTAGAGACATTTTTCTTATCCTTTAAAACCCTTGAACAATGGAATTTCACTCCACATATATAAAAGAATCTACTTTCTTTTTTTCATGTATGATGGTGCTTCATTCCACAATTATAACATATGAGAACTTATGTCTTTCCCTTTTTCTCTATATCCTAATTTTTCCCATCTCTCCTTTTATTCTCATGTTTCCCTCTAAATCCATATTACCTAGAGTAATCATTACAAGTCTTGTTATTAGATGATATTAAGTCCTAATATGATGTGAATGAATGGGAGACTAGTTCTCTTCGACATATTGGTTTGATACCATGAATGATGTGATCTATCTTACTATTTGGATCATGCTCATCAGTGAAGTTTAAATCCCTTTTACTAGATTCAATTTCTAAATTATGGCATACACTATGTTAGATTATATCACAATTTATAATCCAATACTAGATAAAAACATAAACTAAATTGAAGATTAATGTATATCTAAAATTGTAATCATCAACATGGTTTCTTAGGTTCATATTTACTTTTAAATCCTTCAAAATGATTGTAATGTATAATATGAATTATTATATTCATATCATCCAAGAGTGCCAAACCTGGTGTGCAATAAATACCTTTGTTGTGTACGATGTTATGTTGATTCAGTCCTGATGCACCTTGTCAGTGCTTTTACTCCTTCATACAGTTGTTCCCGAACCATGTCCACATGTAGTATCCAAACAAGAATTTATTTATAAAAATTCCAACATAATTCTGCCCTTAATAAATTTATAGAAAGTTATTCTAAATTTATCCTCAATGCCTTTTTAGGTTTATATTCCCTAATCAATATTTTGTGAATCTAGTTTCTGCAGTTGTGGATAAACCTCCTTTGATAAAAACTATAATTCTCTGATCCTAGAAGCTCAGATTCAGAGAATTATTTTAATAATTAGAAAGGATATAAGTTTTTAATCCCAATAGACCATTTAGTTTAGCAGTTTTGGAAAATAGATCACATACATAAACCTTGTATTTTAATTATCAACATAAAATATGACAAATATAATTCTTTGAGAACACCATTATTTTTATAAATTAATCATGAATATCAGTCATAATATACATATTGGCATCCTAGGAAAATAAAATATAGGATATGGGTGAGCACAGACACTTAGTAGGGGTAAATAATATAGCAGAAGTTATCATGAATAAGCATAAACATAAAGACACAATGTACTACTAAAACACAATCCTTTTAAATATAATCATGAGTATAATATATAAACAATAAATAGTTCCATATAAAATAATAAAATGATATATAAAGAATAACCATTTATATTTTACTAGTCAAATAATCTCATGGAATATAAATAATTAATCTCACAATGAGGGAATAAATAATACCAGACATCTCAAATTTACCACTGAGGGCTTAACCAAGACATCTAAAAATAAATGGTTAAGGACATGACCAAATCCATATATGAAAATAATGGTCAAGACTACAACAATTTCCATATATTATTTGTCTCATGAGACCTACCAATGACTATAGGGGAAATAGAACACCTCACACTTCACTTACTAATTTCAATGAATTACTCACATGAAAAGATAAACAATATAACATTAATGTAGAAAAAACTAACATACAATATGAAAATAATTTAACATAAACCAATGATATTGTGAAAATAAAACATCCACATTAAAACATATCATAAAGCCTTCAATAAGATAAGGTAGATTGTATTATAAAAGATCAAACTTAATCAAACATAAACTTCAACATAGGATGTTGACAAAAATAAAAATTATATTAGTAAATAGGTTAAAATATATTTAGGAAAACACCTTTTTTTCTTTGAAAAGAATTATTTACATTTTTCACATTTATAAAATAATACATTTTAAAAAAATTGAAAAAATTATTCTAAATCCATTTTGAATCTTTTGTGAGAAATTATGAAATTGAAATTTTAAAATATTCATGACCTTATAAATTAATTCATAAAACCCATTTTGAAAATATAGACATGAATGAGAATGATTTAGAAGAATAAATTCTAGAAATATTTAACAAATTATTTAGTTAAAGATCCCCATATAGAATATATTAAATAGTATCCATTTGAAATAATTTTTATGAAACATGGACATAGATAGAAAACATTTCCCAATAAATACTTATGTCTAAACAATCTTAGATAATAATAAGATTTCAAAATTTACCCTTGTCGTAGGTTAGATTCCCTATGTGTGTGTTGGAAAATCCAATAGAGTGGTTTAAAACATATTATTAACTTATATATAAAATAATATTGATATTTATTATATCATATACGATTCAATTATGACTTTATATTACCTGTTTATTAAAAATTCCAAGTTAAAACAATGTTTTGGGTTATAACTACTTTGTGTATCGGGTGTTTTTTGACTTGTTATTCTTGATCATATTACTTATGTCATGATTTTATTACCTCCAGAATGTGAAACATTATTTATATAGAATATATATTCAGTATATTAACCAATATAATAGATAGATATATGAAATGAAATACACCATTCTTGGAGACGGTAGGTCTTACGTACGCATGAATGTAGTTTCCATTTTCTTTTCTTATTTAATAGAAGAATGTTAGTGAAATATATATATATATATATATATATATATATATATATATATATTATTTTAGAACTACTATGTAATATATTTTAGGATTATTCATTATATATATTTTTATATTCATTCTTGAATGGTTAATGTATAGGATGAATCTCATATCATCATGGAGATGGTAGGCCATATATACACATGAGTGATGATTTCATTCCATTAATGGTAAATGGGCAATGAAATGGATGGTATGTAAATTATAATGAATTAATATAATGTCATATTGATTATTTATATCCATTATATTCATGATTATACACATCCAAATAAGGTTATAAAGAAAAATAAATTACACCACAATGTGGAGACAATAAGCCGTACATGCATACGAATGTTGATATTGTTATTTTTATGATAGATAAAGGGAAGAACATGGTTGTCCCATAATCAAAATAACTTCTCAGAATAAATTTGATACTTTATTTATTACTTTATTATCTAAACAATCTAGGAATATTAATTATAATAAGAAAACAAAAAGAATTCAATTGGGAAAAACAAATTTCTCTTTGTTGAGTATCTCCTATTGATTGGCACAAAAGAACTCCGTAGATTAGATTTTTCCCCAATTTATGGCCTTTAGGATGAATTTAATGATTTATTAAGGAGAAATGGTTTGGGTTTTTATGATCCAAAGGGTTTATTGTTGTGAATATAATAGAAGGATATGTTCCCTTATATAAGAGATGGGAGGTGCACTTTAGGAAACTCTAAAATATTAAATTAATATAAAGTAATATTTCATTAAAAATGTATCCAGTGAGAATTAAATAGAATATATTATTATTATGGGTATAAATAATATCATCCAATTATTATTATATGTGTTTATATCACACAATTAAGCTTATTCATTTGATTTTACCATTAGTTAACCCTTTAACTCTTACCATGACAACATTGAAATTTACTCTTTAGGGTTAATATATTTACTATAAAATGCCAAAAAAACCCCAATTGGATATATTATGAAATATTTAACACTATAATAGTTATTTGGACAAAATATAAATTTTTACAAATTTTATATCAATTAATAAAATTTTATTTATTTTGAAAACCCATTTATTTCAATTTTGACAATATTTACTACTAGACTTTTAAAAAAAATTAAAAACTGGATTACTTTGAGAAATATACATTACATAATCCTTAACATGTCAAATTATTCTATAAATGTTTTTTATGGAAGTAAATATTTAAAATTATATTTATTTTAATATTATTAATATCATTTAATTGATTCTTCCTTTAAATAATCAATTGCTACATCAACATTATGTCACCATTTAATTAAATTAATTATTTTCTAAATTATAAATAAACTAAAATCTTTTTGATAATCATTTTATATTTATAAATACTATTTATAGTCAACAATATCACTTATATAACTTCATATTAAAAATATTTTACTTTTCAAAAACAAAATTATAATAAAATTGTCACGAACCGGATCTGGTCACTATCAAACTGGCACCAAACCTAGCCCGTTCCAAGGCCCGAAGGGCATTCCCGATCCCCATGGGCTGGTACAAGTGCCCGAGTGTTGTAAAATGATAATTGGGAACGATGTACCCGAGTTTATAAACATAAAACAACAAAAGAATACAATAAAACGAATCTGGTATTTCAAACCAAACAATATTTTACAAAAAGTCAGAACTGAATGACATAGCTTAAAACAACTCAAAAAAACTATACCAAAGGTAAAAAACCAAATAAGGACAGCCCACGAACCCTCATGGCAAGGGGAACCGCCCTCAAGCCACCTCTACAAGACTTCACCACCAAGGACATGATAGAAACCCGAACCACTGGAACAAAAAACAGTACCCAACATGCGACAACAAAAATAACCAAGTCTACTTACACCCAAGGGTGTAATTAGTGTGTGAGCCAATGCACATTAGGATACAACCACTAAGAGATTCCATGTGATAAACTTTTAAAGATGAAAAGCATGCAAGTTTTCAAAAACATGAAAAGCTAGTTACAATTTCTAAAAGATGCAACTTTGAATAAAAACAGTTTTCAAGTGGGCTATCATTAAGAATCAACACTTTTAAAAATAATTTCAACACTACTTAGTTTTCCAGCCAACTATACTGTATGCCAACAGTAAGTACAATGTAAATAATGAGCATAAGAAATGAGAAATAACACCTAGGCACTAGCTCATTCTGGGTTTCAGGGACCTCGTATCTCGGTCAGGGTAACCATCACAATATTCGTTCTTGTGCACGAGCCACTAGTAGGGAACGTACCCATAACCTAGTGGTCCCCAATCATCATCATCAGAGTTTAGTTAGAGTTTTAAGCATCAATCTTGCTAAGTGAAACTGAGGCCAAACCCCACGGATTCACTAGCATACTAGTACACGTCCACCCACCTAGATACACGGGTTGTACCTTTGTGCTCAAACATGTTTAAGAAGCCAAGAAATATAGTTTTCACATGTATATATCACTTCCAAATCAAAAATTAACCAAAAATACCCACGTACATAACATAAGTCACAATTTCCATTTTTCATTCAAATGAATTTAGAAATCAAACTCACACCAAAATAACCCACAACACTTTTTTCATAACATTCACAATCCAACACATCCTTTAACAATTTTATGAAGTCCCTAAAAATATGATAAAAATCACATAACAGAACTATTCACATTTAAAATGGCTCATTTTAAATTACAAACAGTCCAAAACATTTTTCCAATATGGTTTCACCTCTTACATAAATCATTAAACCACTCAAAACATTCATAAAACAATTCTAAATAGTGTACCAAATCTTTTCAAATAAAACCCATTTCAAAACCATATTTCAAGGACAAAATCACACCAATAAAAATTCAAAAAAGAATTGGAATCCCCAAAAACATTTATTAAACAACCCCCATGTGTTATAGAAACACCTCAAACAATAGTACAAAAGATCCACATGAAACAGACACGTTTTCAAAATCACGTTCAAGAAGTACAATAATGTTTTACACCTTAAACCCTTAAAAACTCATTATGACCTATTGGCACACCAATACCCCACCAAATAAGAATTTTCATCCCAAACAAGATTTATTAAACCAAATTCATATGTTATAAAACAATCCCAAACAATACCCAAAGGGTTACACATGAAAAACACCAAATTTTAAGGTAAAATTAAACTATAAAAATAAATGCTTAACCAAATCCAACATAAATTTTTTTTTGAACCACACACAATATATTATTAAAATTAATAATATGTAATTCAAGAAAACTAACTCATCTAGAAATTATTACACATGGAATCACCTACCGGGAGTGTCAAATCCCTCAAAACTTGGTTCGAAACGTCAACCGCACAACCGCCGCACCACAAAGAAGATAAATTCAGACCTAGATCACAATATTTGACCACCAATACACCAAATGAAATCCTAGGATCAAACCTTATCTTCTAGAAATTTTAGAACATAATGAAAGAGAGAGGAAACCCTAAGTGAAAGGGAAGAAACCAGGAAGTAATCACTTACCCAAAACAATCCTGAATAAAACGACCCAAAATAGACCAGAATATGAAATTTAAAACAGATAAAAATTTAATTTATATTCTAACAAGAATTAGAAGGTAATTTAGGAATTTTAATGGGGGGAAAAATAAGAATAGAAGGAGTTATGAAAGGATCAATTTAACTCTCCCAATCTGAACGATTTCTGAAATCCAGGGAATATTCGACCATTTTCGCGATTCTATCGAGGTCCAAATTGTGTGTGGAGGAAATGGGTATGCGCCTTAGGTGTGTGGGCTCGGGTGAGAGTTAGAATCACCTAATACACGCAAATAGTGAAGGAGATATTAAAGAATTAAAATTTATTTTTAATGCAGAAAATGGGCTTTCGGGCAAGCCCAATTCGTTAAATAAGAACTCATATCCACCATAATTATGGATTTATAAATGGTCCAAAAAAATATGGTGGTGTTAATATGTCAGGGTATGACAATTAGAAATTGTAATGGATGAAAATTTTTAAAAAATGAAGAAGTTATAAAGGAATCAATATTTATTTTTAAATATGGAATTGGGCTCACGGTTTGGCTCATTTCATAAAAACTCACCCATTCCTCCATAAATTATTGAGAAACCCTCAAAACAAAGCATGAATGGAAATTAAATGGAATTTAAATTTAAAATAATTCATTTATGTGACAATTCTCCCCACCTTGAAAAATTTATGCCCTGGAAAGTCACATCAAGGACAAATAAACAACCAAACCCAACTAAGAAACCAAGAGGTACTCTTTTGCCAGGTTTCACCCCCAAAGGCCAAAACACCTCCAGTGATCAATTAAGTATTACTCTCACAACCAAAACATATACCACTTTTATGAAATGATCAATCACATTCATACTTTATCCCAAAATAAAAACCCTCAAAAACTATCCGAATAAGACTCAAACAATTCACCCAAATGAACAATAACATTGAACAAGGCTACACTTACCTTACTTTAACTAACCAATTGGGCACTCTCCAGTCCCAATGTTTACCCAAGAAAGATATTGGTAGCTATATAGCTCCGAAAAATAATATCTACACCAAGCCAAGACCATGGATAAATGAAAGTTACTGGTACGGGGGGACACAAATACGCTCCCCACAATAAGAGAACCAATAATTTTTTTTTTCTGGGAAAACAAATAAGACACTAATAGGGGGAGACCTGAACGGACTCCCTGGTACATAGGGTAGACTTCAATTAAAAATTTATGAAGGAAGATACATGAGAATCATAGTGGTTTTCCCCACCATAAGAACCAACCATCTTAACCGACTAGCATGTGCCGGCACAAAAAAAACCCAAAAATTTCAAGATTTTGGAAGGTCGCACGGTTAGTCTGCATAGTTTGTGAAACTATGAACTAACTGTGTAGATCAATATTCCTGCATGACTTCTAGGAACACGATCTCTCTTAATCATTCACAAACCATGTGCTCATCCTCTCTAGCCAAATTTCCAACCATTCTCCAAATACTCAATGGAAACCAAAGGGGTAGGTAATGACATTGGGTGATGTCATGGGTATAAGACCATCCACATATTTCCACAAAATGTGAAAAACAGAAGACAGATAATGAAACCATAGGTTAAAAGACTTCATATCTTTCATATTTAGAATATTACTTTGTACAAGCGTTTAAATGACCCTATGATTTCCCTTGACTACGATCCAGCTTCTCTCTGAGACCTATGGCTGGAGCTCAAATGATTGAAGCATCTTCGGCCACGCAGTTAGTCTTTGGAATCCCACTGAATGATAATTATTCTATCAGTTCCACCAAAAACTATACCGCAATCCCATATATGTTTTCCAGACATTACACATTCCAAACTCACTTTACCATATCCCGATATTTCACTGAAATTAGGGCTAAGAAGATGCCCACACATCCCACCATATTTGTTCTGGTGAGAAACAATAGAAGTAAAGAACACCTACACTCACATTCCTCTAAAATCGACGATTTTGAAGTTTTTACAAGGTATAAATTCGCCCAAAATAACAGGGACTCTCAGAGGATTTCACTACTTTCACCTATATGGTCAATCGAGCAAATGAAATCATAAGGCATCACCGAACATGACCATTGCGACTGATATAAACAGTGCATGGAGAGGGACCTTATACAACATCACCAAACAACACATAATTATAGAAAGTGGCCACAATATCTTCTTGTGACCATATTTCCCACACTGGTAGTTTATTGTGAACTCTTTCTTCGTAGAGACTACGAAGGGCTCAGAGGCCCTCTTAGACACTATCCATACTGACTACCCCAGATGACTTCCACCTTCAACGAATCAGGTAGCTTAAGAAACTAAGGTCTCTTTTAACCATCCACGAGCACTCTTCCACAACAAGTGGATCCAAAAAATCAAAGGATGTAAATGGTGTAGACTCATTCTACAATGCTCAAGAAATTATTCCTTACATTGATCAAGTGGAGGATTTTCCAACAACGAAACAATCCGAGTTTCACTTCAGTTGTGCACTAGCCCTAAATGGGGGTGTACCTTATCCAACAGGAGAACCCAAGGACCCAACCAAGATGGTCCATTGGTCAAAAAAACATAAACTAGATCCAAAAACATGAAGGTAACCACCATAAAGGTTCCCCGAAACATATCTCAGAGGAGACTACTAACCGGTCCTTCTACCCAGCTTACCGACCAAACATAAACCCAAAACACGGTTCAAATAGGAGGGGTTATTGGACTAAAAAAACATCCCACAAAAACAAAATTTTCAAAAAACCATAATACAAACCATACCAAACTATTCATCATGACATCATGTTTTTCTTTAAAACCATTTCTTAAAAAAAAAAAGAGTTCATCGGTAAGAGTATCGACCAATGGTACCCCATTGGCCTCATACATGCATGTTTTTGTGCCACACCAGACACCATCCTCATATTCGTCCCGACACTCATCCAGTCGTGCCATCAACCATCCATCATCCCATATAACCCCATTCATGTGGTCTCTAATGGAAATACCAAAGGTTAAAACAAAAATTCATTCCACTTTTCAAAACCAAAACGGCCAACCAACATATCCTTTTTTCTCATAACTGCTAACCACGAGATCAAAAATCCCAACTCACATCTTACAAATAATTTCTGAAAGTCACAACCATTTAGAAAATAACTCACTTTCAAGATATTCACATCAATTTCAAAACATCTCATCCCATTAAAACACACTCTGATTGTTTAGAAAACTCTATTGGAAACACTTTTCAAAACTAACTTCAATATAGTTCCTGCTTTCAAAGAGGTGTAAGCAGACCATTTTACATTTCAAAACAATTCTAAAAATTCAGTTCCACCATTTCATAAACAAAACCATTCCCTCTTTATTTGAAAATCATTCTATAAAATCATTACTCTTCTTAAAACCAAGTCACCTTAAATCCAAAGTGCTAAGATTTCAAAACTAAAGCACAAAACAATGAAAAAGGAAACTAGTTTCAGTGGGTGAATTGCAAATATTCTTGGCAGCCATATTCTAATCACTTCACTGTCATAGAAATTGTTATAGAAAATATCCCCGGTTTCACATGGATTTCCAGGCCCTGTGAGCTCACTGATACCATTAACCCAACTCTCTTTTCATTTCCCCTAATCATCATGAAACGAAGAAAACCAAAGGAATCCTAAAGGTCTTGACTTCCACTAGAGACTTGAATCCTGACATGAGGTGTGGTGATCAGCCACACTACTCATAAAAATGATTCTAAGTCCCAAAAATCCTACCACCTGATTATCCTGACTGTTCCTCAAATAATATGTCCCAAAGGGAGAGAACCTCCTCTGATACCATTTTGTCACGAACCGGATATTGTCACCATCAAACCGGAACCCAACCCGGCCCGTGCCAAGGCCCGAAGGGAGTTCTCGATCCCCACGAGCAGGCACATGTGCCCGGGTATCATAAAATGATAATTGGGAATCATTTACCCGAGTTTATAAACTTAAAACAACAAAAGAATCCAATAAAACGAATCTGGATTTTTCAAACTAAACAATCTTTTAAAGAAATTCAGAACTGAATTACATAGCTTTAAACAACTAAAAATGACTATACCAAAGGTACAAAACCAAATATGGACAGCCCAAGAACCCTCATGGCAAGGGGAACCACCCTCAAGCCACCTCCACAAGACTTCACCACCAAGGACCTGCTAGAAACCTGAACCACTGGAACAAAAAGATGTACCCAACATGCGAAAACAAAAATAACCAAGTCTACTTACTCCCAAGGGTGTAAGTAGGGTGTGAGCCAATTTCCAGTAGGATACCACCACTAAGAGATTCCACATATAGACATTTAAAGACAAAAATCATGCAAGTTTTCAAAAACATGAAAAGCTATTTACAATTTCTAAAAGATGCAACTTTGAATAAAAATAGTTTTCAAGTGGGCTATCATTAAGAATCAACACTTTTAAAAATAATGTCAACACTACTGAATATTACAGCTAACTATACCATATGTAGATGGTAAGTACAAAGTAAATAATGAGCACAAGAAATAGGAAATAACCCCTAGACACTAGCTCATTCTGGGTCCCAGGTACCTCATATATTGGTGAGAGTAACCATCACAGTATCTGTTCTTGTGCACGAGCCACTAGTGGGGAACATACCCATAACCTAGTGGTCCCCAATCATCATCATCATAGTTTAGTTAGAGTTGGAAGTGTCAATCTTGCTAAGTGAAACTAAGGCCAAACCCCACGGATTCACTAGCATACTAGTACACGTCCACCCACCTAGATACCCAGGTTTTCCCTTTGTGCTCAAACATGTTCAACAAGACAAGAAATATTGTTTTCCGATGTAGATATCACTTCCAAATCACACATTAACAAAAAAGACCCATGTACATCACATAAGTCACAATTTCCACTTTTCATTCAAATGCATTTTGAAATGAAAATCACACCAAAATAGCCCAGAACACTTTTTTCATAACTTTCACAATCCAACACATCCTTAAACAATTTTATGAAGTCCCTAAAAATATGATAAACAAAACATAACAGAACTATTCACATTTAAAATGGCACATTTGAAAGTATAAACAATCCCAAAACAGTTTTCCAATATGGTTTCACCTCTTACATAAATCAGTAAACCACTCAAAACATTCATAAAACAATTCTAAATAGTGTACCAAAGCTTTTCAAATAAAACCCATCTCAAAACCATATTTAAAGGACAAAATCACACCAATACAAATTCAAAACATAATTTGAAGCCCCAAAAACATTTATTAAACAACCCCTATGTGTTATACAAACACCTCAAACAATAGCACAAAATATCCACATGAAACACACACATTTTCAAAACCACTTTCAAGAAGTACAATAAATTTTTACACCTTAAACCCTTAAAAAACTCTTTAAGACCTAGTGGCACACCAATACCCCACCAAATTAGAATTTTCATCCCAAAAAAGATTTATTAAACCAAATTCATATGTTATAAAACAATCCCAAACAATACCCAAAGGGTTACACATGAAAAACACCAAATTTTAAGCTAAAATGAAACTATAAAAATAAATGCTTAACCAAATCCAACATAAACAATTTTTGCACCATACACAGCATATTATGAAAATTCATAATAATTAATTCAATCAAATTAACTCATCTAGAAATGATTACACACAGAATCACCTATCGGAAGTGTCAAATCCCTCAAAACTTGGTTCGAAACGTCAACCGCACAACCGCCGCACCACAAGGAAGATAAATTCAGACTTGGATCACAATATTTGACCAAAAATACACCAAATTAAACTCTAGGATCAAATCCTAACTTCTGTAAATTTTATAACATAATGAAAGAGAGAGGAAACCCTAAGGGAAAAGGAAGAAACCAAGAAGTAATCACTTACCCAAAACAATCCTGAATAAAACGACCCAAAATCGACCAAAATATGAATTTTAGAACAGATAAAAATTTAATGGATACTCTAACAATAATGAGAATGTAATTTAGGAATTGTAACGGGTGAAAAAGAGTAAGAATAGAAGGAGTTATGAAAGGATCAATTTACCTCTCCAAATCTGGACGATTTCTGAAATCCAGAAATGATACGACCATTTTCGAAATTCTACCGAGATCCAAATTGTGTGAGGAGTGAATGGGGGTGCGCCTTATGTAACTGGGCTCGGGTGAGAGTTGGAATCACCAAAAAATGCAAATAGTGAATGATATATTAAAGAATTAAAATTTATTTTTAATGTAGAAAATGGGATTTCAGGCAGGCCGAATTCCTTAAATAAAAACACATATCCACCATAATTATGGATTTATAAATGGTCCAAATAAATATGGTGGGGTTACTATGTCAGGGGATGACAATAAGGAATTGGAATGGATAAAAAATTTTAAAAAATGAAGAATTTATAAAGGAATCCAAATTTATTTTTAAATCTGGAATTTGGCTCTCGGTTTGGCCCAATTCATAAAAACTCACCCATTCCTCCATAAATGTTTGGGAAACCCTCAAAACAAAGAATGAATTAAAATTAAATGGAATTTAACTTTAAAATAAGTAATGTATGTGACAAAAATTTCATTTTCTTTAAATATAATATCATAAATATTTTAAATTCATCCAAGTTGATCAAAGTGGTCCCATAATCAACCCATGTATTATTTTGGTGGAAATAAACTCTTTAAATTATATTATAATATGTTTTATTTTTTATTTTATTTTTATTATAATATTATTTTTACTTTCAATTGCAAGATTTACCCATACCCGTAGTAAATAATATAATGTTACTATTCACTAAAAATTATGTTCTTCCTATTAGACAAAAAATTTCATAATAATTACAACCATATATTTATTTTTTTGAATATTTAATTTATATAAATAGAAAAATTCATTTTGATGTTAATCATGTAAAAGTTGTAGTAAGTATGGTAAAAGAGACGTTCGGAAGTTCATTAAATTTTTATATCTAATATCAATATGAAAATTATTCCAATAACCAAAATTGTATTAATACATGTATTATTTTTCTATTCTAAAATTAAAATATATGTAATTTATAATAATTATTTATATGAAATGTCTGTTTTTTAAAATATAATGCAGTATTTTCAATATTCATCAAGAAA
The DNA here is from genome assembly GCA_963277665.1 of Viscum album. NCBI lineage: Eukaryota > Viridiplantae > Streptophyta > Magnoliopsida > Santalales > Viscaceae > Viscum > Viscum album. The sequence goes on from OY728145.1 coordinate 1,303,605,695, forward strand.
AGAAACTTCATATGAAAATACCAAAAAATATCCATAAACTAATTTTGATATTTTAAATTTAAAAAGGAATTCAATTTTCTAGATATTTTTTTCCAAAATTTCCAAAATTTTGTTTTAAAATATGTTCTCCATTAATAGGTGGTAATACCACCTTTAGAAAAATATTTCCCTTTAATGTGTACAATTTGATTAATTCTTATCTTATACATATAAACTCATTTGGATGAATGTCAAAAATAATTTATATAATATATAATATATAAATTTCATATTTTGGTTTGTATTATTTATTTTTACTAATGTAATGGCTAAGTTATAATGGATATATTAAAATAATGATATTTAATTTTATATTATTGTTCGTTTAATCTTAGTGTTGTGTGAATCAAAAGTTATTGAGGAGGATATATTTAAAATAGGATATATTTAAAAGAGGTATATTATAGAATCTTGTGGTGTTATATAACATTGGTGATATATATAAATATATTTAAATAAATAATATCATATTTAAGATATGATTACAAATATCCAATGATAAAATAACACTTACCTTTTTTATATAATGATCATTGAAAAAATGAAATCTTAATCATGCATATGTATGGACTACCAACTCTATGATAATAACATTATTTATTTCTTCTTATAACTAATTCATTATTGGATAACAATGTATAAATTATGTATCAAAATTATTATTATTTCATGATTGTTATTCTATTTTTTCTATCTAATTACTTATTTGACCGCTGTCAACCTACATATGTCATTTTGGTCATATGGGCAGAATATCATCAAAATGTCTAATATGAGTTTAATTAATTAATTAATTGAAAAAAAAGAAAATAAAAATAATACTATACCAAAAAATTGTTCTTAATAATGTAAATAATTAAAATAATTTTTTTATTCATGATGAAAAAAATGTATTTGATAACGCAGACTCATGGTAAGGGGATTTAATTTAAAAATCCCCTTTTAAAGTTTCACTTCCAAAATTTTTTCTTCCTTTATCATATTTTTTAAAATAGCATATTAGTGTAATCATATAGATGTAATATAATAATATTTTATATTTTATTTCTCTTTTTACATAATTTTAATGGATATTGAAAGTAACCTATTTATGCAATGTTTTGACTTTCCATACAAAAGACAAAAGGAATATTATTTTTTAATATATATTTTGATAATTACTTTTACCACTAGCATATGTGTTATTTGAATTTTTTATTCCATTATAAAATTTCATGTTTTCATCAAATAAAAAACCCATCATTATCTTCATTATCATTATATTATTTTGGAAACTAAATTTTAATATGAAAGTGTATTTCAATATCTGAATTTTTATTCAAATGGGTTAAAAAGAGTTTCTTAAGGGTGTTATGATGAAAAGGATAAATCATAGAATGATTTATTCATGATATGTTGCATTATAATTATATATGAAAAATGGTTGACCATGAAATATCTTATATAATGGGTTGTTCTCCATTATATCCCACGATAATGGGTAATCCCGACATAAAATATATGAAGGGTGATCCCCATTGTAGCTCTAAAATGTATTTAATAAATGTTGAATTTAATTAGCGTGGTTTCTCCAATTTAGTATTCTATGATAAATTTATTTTTGAAATGGGATTAAAAATGGTTGTGAATATGATACTCTAAGTGACATAAATGGGTCCTTATATTCATTCTATGAGTTTTAATGATTTGATTTTATCAATAGAGTGTACTATTCATGTGGAAATAATTAATTTCATATATATAAAGAATATTTTGATAATGGTTTGACTATTAGGGGTTTTCACCCATTTCACTTGACTAACATATTTCATTCTCTTTAGGTACCTTTTCTAAATTTTGGTTCTCATTGCATTTTTTATATTTTTTACAACATTTGATGCTGAGTAACTAAAAATAATAATTTAACTTGAAATTATTGATGATTATTCATAAAAAGAAAAGAATATTTATTTTAAGAGTATTAGTTTGTTGAAAATGGAAATGGTCTAGAAGGGTCCACTATTTAATATATGTTTTTTTATGTGTGAGTCAAGGCCTATTTATCTAATTCTATAATGATAAAAAATTACTCAAAATATATATAAGGGAATTATTCACAAAAAATATTGATTTTCAAATTATTAAATGTCATGAATTTATAAATTGAATAACCCTCCTCGTGATCAATATAGTTAGAACATGATTCTTTGAAACGATCATAGTCAACAATTTTTTTAAGGTATACTACCAAATTGATTTACAGTAAATATTAATGATTTTTATTTATCCTATGAAGTCCATATCAACTTCATAAAATATTTTTGCATCCCATTTCATAGTAATTTATTTAAAACACATATATTTATGTTAACAAGAACAGAAAATGATTCACCCATCTAAGGAACCTTGGGATCCTCTTTAAAATTTAACAACATATTTATCTAAAAAAATATACAAGGATATATAAATAGATTAAATAAAAGGTAAATTATATGAACTATAATATTTTTTTTATTTCCTAATGGAATATACATGATCACTAAGAGGGTGGAGAGGTGAATCAGTGTCAACATATTTTTCAAAATTTAGCTCGCTTTTGTAATTATCAGCTCTTAACATTAATAACATTTTCTTAGTCAATATTTTTGTATATATTAATGTTCTCTAAACAATGAACATGACATGAAATGGAAAATGTAAACACGAAATAGAGTCACAAAGAGTTTTTTCATGGTTAGGACAAAATATAGTTACCTAATACCAATTTTGATTTTTTAATATTAAAAGGAATAAATAATCACCATATAACACAATGCAAAAAACCATATGAGAGAATTTTTATTCATAAAATCATTGAATTATATGTGTGTAATTACAATATAAGGAAAAAAATAATCCTTATAATTTTATAATTAAAAGATAGTTATATGATAGAAACTCTTCATTGTATTAACTATTTAGTTTGAATGGGATTCTTATCCTCATATATTATGTGATCCTCTAAGAACTCTTGAAAGATATTTTATTTTCTTCCCATGATTGTTCTATATAAATGTGAAAAAAATATTCCTCTTCATTTAAATAGTTTTAAAATACGATGATAAATTCATCTGTACTGAAATAAAAAAATAATGCTTTCTTGAACTCAAAAAAAAAATGAATGATTTGTGCCAGTAAATAGTTAGATAAATTATAGTATATTCTCTAAAATTTCTAATTATTTTAGCTGAATCAAAAGTATATTTAACTCTAGAAGTAATTTCAAATATTCTCATTTATCCTCAAGAAAAAAAATATATTCTTTCAAGAAGGTCTTAACTCCTACTTATATTTTAATTACTTTATTTTTCTTCTTATTCATTCATTTCCTCAACATTCCAGATCAATGTAAAAAACTTCATTATAATATGTAGCATATATTATCTTGATGTTCTTCTAGATTTTAGTATTATTTTGCACTTATTTTTTTCAATTTATGGAATGATATTCAGTAAAATGAAAATTTCATATCACAAACACCAAATCATCTATTTTTATCACATATATATATTCATGGTACTTTATAAATATTTTGTTTATCATTAATTATTTGACTTTTTAGTCCTTCAATAACCATTTATAACTTATCCCATAAGATATATCTTAATGATTCAACATTGAAATTCAACATAATAACAGTAATTAAGGAATAAATTATTTCAGCACAAAATCCATGTCACTAAACTCTCCATATCCACATGAAATTGGGAAATGGATTCTGTTAAAGGTTGGTTATCATTTATTATAAGGAAAATAGTTTTTATGGAATATTCATCCATCAATAACTATGGATTTACTTATTCCATTTAGAATACAGATATCATAAATCACAAAACCATATTAAACTTATATTTAATTCTTATCTTTCTTCATAAAATAGTTATCATCTCATCATCATGAAAATATATTCTATAAATGAATCAAAATTATCTATAATGACTTTTTTAATGATTAATGAAAAAATCAATAATTATCTTGTATAATTCCTAGAATTATCTTCTGTAATTTTATATTCATTAATTATTCTACATAATGACTCTTAATATATCATTTTTGTTAGTTTTACATGAGAGTTTGTTTCTATTACATGAAACTATGATTCTATGGAACTTTACAGATTCCGAACTGAAGAATATCTCTTATCATAAATTTTTTTATTATTATGTTTACCCTATTTGACACAAATGTGTTCTTTTCATATCTATATTAAGGTTTTTCACACCATTAATGGATGTTATTAATTTTTAAATAACACTTTTATATATAAATAATTAGAAACATGATTCATCCTATAAACATTTCCATGTGTCTATATAGTGTGAATATTATTATTTAACTCCTTTGATACTATTATTAACATGATATTAAAAGTTACATATTGGTATGTTTATATGATCCATAATAATTACAATGATAGTTGGGATATTGTAAATTTTGGTAAAAAAACTGAAATTTCAAAAACATAAATTACGATTTATCAAATGATCTCCTGAATATATAAAAGGTTCTAAAACAAATTCAAAACATATTACATTCATTTTAGAAAAAATACAACCTCTTTTGGTTTATCCCTAAATCATTACACAACAGAAATACTCAATTTTTAGTGTTTAAATATATCACCCTACCTCAATAATATTTTTTCAGATCAGTATTCATAAACCTTTGTCCATATAATCATTACCATTTCACCTAGTATCCTTCATGTTCAATCTAATATGGATAGTTTCTCACTTTATTAGTAATAAATCACTTTTTATCAATTATTTATATTTTATTTGGTATAAAGTATAAAAAACTTAAAAAATTATTATATATAGTCTTTTGAAAATCATGGACACTTTATAGGGACATGGGTATCTTTTAAAAAATTGTATAATGTTAATTTTTCTATGAAGAAACATACCTTATAGTTATTACAAGAAATAATTAGTATCTATATAATCCTTTCAATACATTTATTTTTATACAAACACAGTTTCCTTTATTCATCTATAATAACAATGATTGCACCCTGATTCACCGTTTCATTTTCACCAATACACCATTGTGATAAACTTGTTTTATATTAAAAATTATAAAAAATAATAACAAATTTCATTCCTTTTTTGAATAATTTATTTTTTTATCACTATTAAAAAAATGTTACTTTTTTATGATTCATTTGCAGGAGGAGGTGATTTGGAGGCCCCAGAGATGATCGAGAAGGGAAATAGCCCCAAACTGCATGGGTTCCATGAACACATGTTCACTCATGGGTATAGTATGAAAACTACATGCATCCAAATGTGATAACATTTTTTTTTGATGCAAAAAATTCAAATTTTTAGATCTCGTATGAAGACACTCAAGCCCGATTCGTCCATTAAGGGGCCCAAAAAAACTGATCTGTCTAGGACACCGAATCTGTACAGAATCAAAAAAATTGTGTTGTGTGAGGTACATATCTCAATCTTTATGTGTCAAAATGAATCCAAAAATTATTTGGAGATATCAAAGATATGGAGAAACATCTTTCTAGTTTTTTGAAAATAAATTTAAGACATTATAAAGGACTAAAATAATGGAGAAATTGGTTTTACACAATCAATGTGCCCAAAACCAATTCCCAATTTTTTCTATAAAAGAGCACCATGGGTACCTTATTTGGGGAGTTCAAACTAGAATCCAAGATATGAAATTTTGTTGTATTATACGATTTTATTCATCATATTGGATGTTATAGAGTCTCCTATCCCCATTGGGGGATCAATGATGATGAAGGGGTTCCAACCGAGCCTTTTTCTCCTCTCGATGGAGAGCTAAACGGTGGACAATCATATCAAGGGAGCTATACAAACTTGGGAGGGAGTTATGGATCATGAACTTCTACAAGTTTTCTATAATTTATGTGATAAATATTTCACATATGTTGAAATATTATGTGCTTATTTTATGAATACATTTATTTTGTTACAATTAAGTGGGACAATTTTTATCTCAACACTGATTGGGTTGAGATTTCAAGTGGGAATCGTGTATAGTTATGATTGGAAAAGACAAGAGTCTTATTTTTTTCACACATACCTAATATTTCAGTATTATTTTCCAGCATTTATTTTATATGTTTGATACCCAAACCTTGATAACATGATTTTTGTGTAAAGGTGTTGTTCTTCAAGCATCGTTTTGAGAGGCAAGAGGAATGTTAAGATTGTAGAGACCTGAATCTTGACGTACATTGACATTACATTACTTTTGCGGAATACTTAGTACATAACAAAAACACACACACAAGGATCGTAATAGTTTAGTGTCTTTGGAAACTCGGAATAAAATCTTCTAATCGTGGGGAAAGATCTTCAACATCTCCCATAAATATCTTCCCTTTTTTTTACCCAAAAAACCTTTCTTTATATCCTGGGGAAAAGAAAACATAAAAGGGTGAGATCAAATGCTCAGTAAGGGTAAACAAAGGAAATATCAATCACATAATTTTCATAAGAACATAACATTTTTGGAAATCTTAACCTGCAAAAGAGAGCATAATTTCATAACATGGGATAAATCATAGTAGTGAAATGAAATCATAACTTAAAACATTACTCATTGTGGCATACACACATAATCATAGAGAATCATTTCTTGTTAGTCAAGACTCATTGCCAAGACTATCTTAGTGGACAAAGTCCCTTTCTGAATCGAGTAATCCTCGTTTCAGTCCTGTTTCACTGAACCGGTATAACCTACCATTCCAGCCATGTCTATCTCATGAGATATAAAATCTTTACCTAATGCATTGGAGGGAGATATAGGTCCCACCCATCTCTTAATGAATCCTTTCTTATGTGTGCCACAAAATCATAAATCATACATCATTGCATAACCCATGTAATAAAAATGGGATTCTTAAACAACATGACATCATAAAACCATTCATATAAGATAAAGGAATTCATAAACATAATTCCATCACAACATAGTCAAATCAATGTAAAAATATGGATAGAAACAGAACACTTTATTATCTTAGATGGAAAATAATTTTGATAAAACACTTGAATTGAATTCTTGAGGAAAATATCCTTTCTTCTTCAAAATCAATTTCTTTTCACAAAACATCATGAAACTTTAAAAGAAAGAGATTTTATTGAAAATAGTCATGAAATCTTTTAGAGGAAGCTTCATGAAAATAAGGCTTTATAAAACAGTAGAAATCCGTTCGTGCCGTATAAGTTAAAAAAAACATTCTTCGTACTTTTGTCGGAAAAGTCAAAAAGTACCTCGTACGACAAAAGATTCCTTTCATACATATTACTAAAAACTCACCGAAGGGTAAAAATGGATTTAAACAATTGTAGGTGGATGGAAATAATATTACATTTTGATGAAACATGGATGTGGATGATAAAATACACCCCAGTAAATACTTACGAATAAACAATCTCGGATAAAAATGAGATTGTGATATTTCCCTTACCTTAGGTCCGATTTTCTTCGTATGTGTCCGAACCTCCTGTATAATGATTTAAATAATGTCATTGAATTATTAAATAATCATATTCATTGTTATGATATCATATATGGTTCACTTATGACTTTATCTTACCCGTTCTTTTGTAAATTCCATGTTAAAGAAGCGTTTTGGGTAAAATCGTTTCATTTATCGTAGGTGTTTTGACTTGTTGTTCTTGACATCATTATTACTTATATCATGATTTACTTACTTCCAGAATATAAAATATGATTTATATATCATATATATTCAGTATATATATATATATATAATAGGTAGATAAATAAAATGAAAAACACCGTTCATGGAGACGGTAGTCCGTACGTACGCATGAACGCTGTTTTTCTTTCCTTATTGTCTTGAAATGGAAGTAAGTAGATGACATACATATGTATATATATATATACATAAATCCAGTAGCTTTATAATGTCATGTATTTCATTATTATTTCTTATATATACATTATAATCATTCTTAAATGGTTAACATGGAGAATGAATCTCATCGCGTCGTGGAGACGGTATTCCGTACGTACGCACGAGCGATGATATCATTTCTATAAATATTGAATTGAATCGGAGTGGATTATAAAATATATCAGAATCATTATGACATTGTAATAACTATGTATAGTTATTCTTTACACCATTATACCCATCCATGTAAGGTGGTGGTGGAAAATAGATTACACCACGGCGTGGAGACGGTATTCCGTACGTACGCACGCGCGGTGATTTCTTTTTCCGTAGGATGGATAAATGGTGAAATAGGGTTGTTTCGTACTTATAATAACATATCAGTATATGAGTGATACTGATGTTATTACTTCATAATGAAACAACCTAAGAAGAATAAGTGGAAGAAGAAATAAAGATGAAAGAATTGGTAACGGTAATTACCTCTTCTTTGAAGTGCCTCTTTGAGACCTCCTCTTAGGGCACTAGAATTGGTCTTTGAGGAAGACCAGAACCTCTAGGATGTTGCTAGGGAAGTGGAGAAGGGATTTTGGCAGGGGTTGGCCGAGCTTGAGTGCTCAAATTGGTGTGAGGAGGAGGGGGAGGAGGTGTCCTTTTATAAGGGAGGAGAGGGGCACCTTAGGAATTCTTAAAAATATTAATTTATAATAAATATAACCCCACTTAAAAACCTCCAAAAATGACTCATATTCGAAGCTTAGATTAGATAGGGTTGTAATCTCATCAACCAATCAAATTTATACATGTTTGGATCTTATTTTAAACCTTATCAATTAGATTTAACTCTAAGTTAAATAATTTAACTTTTACCGTGTCTTTTTGTTTTCTTTCACTATATGGTTAATACACTTACTATAACATGCCAAACGAACCCCAAATTGTATATTATTAATACATATATCCTTATCTAAGTCATTTGGCTGAACCTTAGATTTTTAGGAATAAAATAACAATTAATAATATAATATTTGATTTAAAAACTATTTTGTGTCAATTTTGACACTATTTGATATATGATTTTTTTGAAAGTCATAACAGAATTATATATTCGAACCAAGTTGATTAAATCAACACTAATATATCAGAGTAACCTATAAAATTAGTGGAATTCATAAAAAGTCTTAAATTACATTTATTTTGGTATTTATATTATCAATTATGTCAATATTTCATTAATAAGATAATTACTGCATCATCTTTGTGTCATAAATAAATTATATTATATGCTGTCTACAAATTACAAATAAAATACCCTCATGTGGGAAATCTTTTTAGCTTTCTAATGAATATTTATAGTCGAATTTAGCTTATGTATAACCCCATATTAAAAATGATTTACTTATTAAACTTTGATTTTAACTATTTTAACCCTTCTTTAAATAAATTAATAATAAATGTCCTAATCTAATCCAAGTGGGCCTAAATGGTCATATTTTATTCCTAAGTTTGTTTTTGGTCGAAATACACTTTTCCAATAGAATTAGGACATGTGTTAGGGTAATATTAATATCATATTTACCCTTAGTTACCCTATTTACTATTAACCGTGGTAAAAAAAGTAAAAAGTTACTATTCACCAAAAAATTATTTTCATCTCATTGAACCACATTTTAGTCCTTGATATTAACCGTGTCTCTCGGATTTTCGAAATTCCATTCACAGAAGCGGTAAAATTAAGTTTTATGCAAAATTCCGTTTTTAACCTACCACTTAGTGGTTTCACTATTCATCAAAAATTGAAAGTTTTCAGAAAAATGCCAAAATTTCATCCCAAGCTATATTTCATATTCCGAATTAAAAAATGAAGTCTATTTTACCAAATTCATAACATAAAAGTTGCATTAATTAATTTTATAATTAAATCCCGCGGTTAAAACAAATAGCGTGTTTTTAAGAAACAATATCTATCAAAAGATTGACACTTGTTTATGTCTAGTTTAAATGTGAAACTACATCCAATGACCAACATTGTATTAAATTGTAAAAATATATTCTAAATATACTTTAAAACCACTAAAATTAATGATTTATCACTATTAATTATTTCGATTAAAAAAGTTGTTTTTAATTATAATTTAGTAATTTTCACTATTCATCAGAATATGAAAGTTATCCGAAAAGTACCAAAATTTCACCTTAGGCTAAATTCGATACTCCGAATCCAAAAATAAAGTTCATTTTGAAAAATAAGATTTACTGGATTTCAAAAAGTGGTTATTACTATTCATAACGGCTAGTTTTAATAATATTTTTATAGCATATCGTTGTTTAGTGAAACTCGGTATTGCGTACTACACACGCTATCGAGGAAGGTCGCGATTGCGTGTATTGCAAGTCAAGTCAAGGATGTGTGTTGTGCAAGCTCCTTTTGGTGTAGCGTACAACACAAGACATTAATAAAATTAAAAAGAATATTTTTTTATAAAATCTTGGGCTGTTACATTCTACCCCCCTTAAAATGAATTTCGCCCTCGAAATTCGTCGGGGTTATAAATGGTTTACTATTTGAAAGTTTCTTTAATAGAAACCCACATCGTAAAAGGGAATACCAAAACTTGGCTTTAAAAAACTAAAGTATGAAATGTAACGATTACCCAAATAAACTAATCACTGGGTTTCCACATAGGTGAAAATATGGATATGGAAGAGAAATCTAACCATCATGTTCTGATGGAGAGTGGTAGAGAACATGGCTATGGAAAATCCAGTAATCACAAATCCATAAATTTGTGACGATCTAAGGTACCATCTGATTCATCAGGTATAAGATCACTAGGACAACATTTTTGGTTTTCAAGATCATTTCCCTAAAGTTGAAAATTTGAATTAGAATAAATACTTACTTTATTTTGATACAATATCACTGTTGTTCGTGCCTTGAACAATTTCCACTTCATCTCTTAAATAAATGAAGTTGAATTTGTTATTCGTGAAGTGTTAGCAGATCATGTGATAGAATGACGGGTCATTCCATCTGTCTCAAACAAAAGGTAAGCAAAAGTTATTAAATATACATAAGTCATTCTATAGTGAGATTAATCATATATAGTTCCTAAAATGGACTTATAGTTCATATATCATACTGCTTAATATAATAAAACTAGTTTCTACTAAACAGGGACTTCCTGTAGGTCAGTGGTAGGCGATAAAGGCCAGTCGCACTTTGGTTGTGGGTTCGATTCCTACAGCCTTGTCTGAAGTGATGGGCTGTCGCCCGTCCTGCAGGTTGTCCCTTTTTCTAAAACTACATTACTATAACATCCCATCAATAATATCGAAAATCTTCTATCCTTAAACAATACTAACTTATGTCCAACATAATCCAGTCTAATCTTTAGGCTTATAATACTGCAGTCCACTCTCATAATATAGTGACAACGATTACCAGAGATTTAATACTGTCGTTGATCCCCACATATCATAAGATATGTCTTGTTGGTCACATTCCAAACATTCAAAGTCCTTAATCGTGTATTCTCTTGAATACCTTAGTGAAAACATGAGTGCAGTTAAAAGTTAACACTTTCCACATACCAAAATCCTCAAAATTCTATATACTCAAACCATGATATCACTTAGTCCTTATATCAATCATGAGCTCATGAATACTATTAAACATTTCAATTTCTCATCTTCATTATGCGCATATCATCTTATTTCCAAAAAAATATCTCAATCACTTTGAATACCACATCAATAAATATTGCAATACTCAATGATACAACATTATTTTGGAATCCCATTACATAAACACTTAATCATTCCACCACATCGTTGTCATATTCAACATTGCCAATAGTGATCGCATGTGATTTCCCTTTGTCCTTTGCCTTCAGTGGTTGCTCATGTTGATCATCACTAACCCTTGGATTAGGGCAATTATTAGTATAATGCCCCATTTCCTTGCACTCGAAGCATTGAAGTGTTGGCGGTGCGTTCTCTGCAGTGTTTGCTTTATTCACATCATTAGAAACCCTTTTTCCATTACTTCGACACTCAGCTGCTCGATGACCTTCTTTTCCACACTTAAAACATTTTCTAGTCCCTTTTAGACAATCTCCACCATGCTTCTTTCCACACTTTGTGCATAAGGAAACATTCATCTTCTTTTCACCATTATTCTGAGATTTCTCCTTGAACTCCATCTTTCGTTTCTTGTCAAAACCATGAGATGGATATGTAACACCAACTTCCATTTCTACCTTGATAGCACAACGCACAATTTCTTCATAGCTACTGAAGTCTCTTATAGCTAATGCCCTTCGAAGACTTGGTTTTAAGCCACTGAAAAATCGATCAACTTTACTTTCAGGTTGGATGATAATTCCAGAAGCATACCTTGCAAGTCTTGTAAAATTTGCTTCATAGGTACCAACAGATTCATCGTCCCTTTGCTTCAGTTCAAGAAACTCTTTCTCCATCTTTGTTCGAATAATACGAGGGAAGTACTTATTGAAAAATAAGTTCTTGAACTCGTCCCATTCCATAGACTCAATTTCATCCCTTTGCCTTGTATTCTTAATAAGATTCCACCATTGATCAGCATCTCCTTCCAAACGATACACTGCTAGGATGACTTTATCATGTTCAGAACATTGAAGAACTGAAAATATCTTTTCAGTAGTACTAATCCATTGTTCAGCAACTAATGGATCAGTAGACCCACTGAAAGAAGGTGGACGATGCCTCATGAAGGATTCAACAGAATGTTGCTCCTTCCTTTGCTCGTTTGGAAGTCCTGCATGATTCATAGCTTGAGAAAGTTGTGTGAGCATGGCTACAAGATTTTGCATTCCAGCTCCTATATCGTTTGGTTGCTCAGGGGTACAATCATTGCATTGCCCATCACATTCCGCATTAACACGGTTCCTTCGGGTTCCAGCCATCGTCTAAAACCCCAAAAGAATTGTGTGAGAGGAAAAAATCATGCTAGGGAAAACAACATAATAAAGGGTTAGTACCCTCAATATCTAACATCTTAGGTTAAATTCAAAGATCGTTAGCGTAATTCTAGGACTATAACCTATACGTATACTTAACCTTAGAGACATCCCTAGACATACCTTAGAAATATCTCTAGGGATCTCACTAAAGTTCTCGCATCCTAGTTTCCAAAGGTTGACTAAACCTTTCCTCTGATACCAACTGTAGAGACCTGAATCTTGACGTACATTGACATTACATTACTTTTGCGGAATACTTAGTACATAACAAAAACACACACACAAGGATCGTAATAGTTTAGTGTCTTTGGAAACTCGGAATAAAATCTTCTAATCGTGGGGAAAGATCTTCAACATCACCCATAAATATCTTCCCTTTTTTTTACCCAAAAAACCTTTCTTTATATCCTGGGGAAAAGAAAACATAAAAGGGTGAGCTCAAATGCTCAGTAAGGGTAAACAAAGGAAATATCAATCACATAATTTTCATAAGAACATAACATTTTTGGAAATCTTAACCTGCAAAAGAGAGCATAATTTCATAACATGGGATAAATCATAGTAGTGAAATGAAATCATAACATAAAACATTACTCATTGTGGCATACACACATAATCATAGAGAATCATTTCTTGTTAGTCAAGACTCATTGCCAAGACTATCTTAGTGGACAAAGTCCCTTTCTGAATCGAGTAATCCTCGTTTCAGTCCTGTTTCACTGAACCGGTATAACCTACCATTCCAGCCATGTCTATCTCATGAGATATAAAATCTTTACCCAATGCATTGGAGGGAGATATAGGTCCCACCCATCTCTTAATGAATCCTTTCTTATGTGTGCCACAAAATCATAAATCATACATCATTGCATAACCCATGTAATAAAAATGGGATTCTTAAACAACATGACATCATAAAACCATTCATATAAGATAAAGGAATTCATAAACATAATTCCATCACAACATAGTCAAATCAATGTAAAAATATGGATAGAAACAGAACACTTTATTATCTTAGATGGAAAATAATTTTGATAAAACACTTGAATTGAATTCTTGAGGAAAATATCCTTTCTTCTTCAAAATCAATTTCTTTTCACAAAACATCATGAAACTTTAAAAGAAAGAGATTTTATTGAAAATAGTCATGAAATCTTTTAGAGTAAGCTTCATGAAAATAAGGCTTTATAAAACAGTAGAAATCCGTTCGTGCCGTATAAGTTAAAAAAAACATTCTTCATACTTTTGTCGGAAAAGTCAAAAAGTACCCCGTACGACAAAAGATTCCTTTCATACATATTACTAAAAACTCACCGAAGGGTAAAAATGGATTTAAACAATTGTAGGTGGATGGAAATAATATTACATTTTGATGAAACATGGATGTGGATGATAAAATACACCCCAGTAAATACTTACGAATAAACAATCTCGGATAAAAATGAGATTGTGATATTTCCCTTACCTTAGGTCCGATTTGCTTCGTATGTGTCCGAACCTCCTGTATAATGATTTAAATAATGTCATTGAATTATTAAAGAATCATATTCATTGTTATGATATCATATATGGTTCACTTATGACTTTATCTTACCCGTTCTTTTGTAAATTCCATGTTAAAGAAGCGTTTTGGGTAAAATCGTTTCATTTATCGTAGGTGTTTTGACTTGTTGTTCTTGACATCATTATTACTTATATCATGATTTACTTACTTCCAGAATATAAAATATGATTTATATATCATATATATTCAGTATATATATATATATATAATAGGTAGATAAATAAAATGAAAAACACCGTTCATGGAGACGGTAGTCCGTACGTACGCATGAACGCTGTTTTTCTTTCCTTATTGTCTTGAAATGGAAGTAAGTAGATGACATACATATGTATATATATATACATAAATCCAGTAGCTTTATAATGTCATGTATTTCATTATTATTTCTTATATATACATTATAATCATTCTTAAATGGTTAACATGGAGAATGAATCTCATCGCGTCGTGGAGACGGTATTCCGTACGTACGCACGAGCGATGATATCATTTCTATAAATATTGAATTGAATTGGAGTGGATTATAAAATATATCAGAATCATTATGACGTTGTAATAACTATGTATAGTTATTCTTTACACCATTATACCCATCCATGTAAGGTGGTGGTGGAAAATAGATTACACCACGGCGTGGAGACGGTATTCCGTACGTACGCACGCGCGGTGATTTCTTTTTCCGTAGGATGGATAGATGGTGAAATAGGGTTGTTTCGTACTTATAATAACATATCAGTATATGAGTGATACTGATGTTATTACTTCATAATGAAACAACCTAAGAAGAAGAAGTGGAAGAAAAATAAAGATGAAAGAATTGGTAACGGTAATTACCTCTTCTTTGAAGTGCCTCTTTGAGACCTCCTCTTAGGGCACTAGAATTGGTCTTTGAGGAAGACCAGAACCTCTAGGATGTTGCTAGGGAAGTGGAGAAGGGATTTTGGCAGGGGTTGGCCGAGCTTGAGTGCTCAAATTGGTGTGAGGAGGAGGGGGAGGAGGTGTCCTTTTATAAGGGAGGAGAGGGGCACCTTAGGAATTCTTAAAAATATTAATTTATAATAAATATAACCCCACTTAAAAACCTCCAAAAATGACTCATATTCGAAGCTTAGATGATATAGGGTTGTAATCTCATCAACCAATCAAATTTATACATGTTTGGATCTTATTTTAAACCTTATCAATTAGATTTAACTCTAAGTTAAATAATTTAACTTTTACCGTGTCTTTTTGTTTTCTTTCACTATATGGTTAATACACTTACTATAACATGCCAAACGAACCCCAAATTGTATATTATTAATAAATATATCCTTATCTAAGTCATTTGGCCGAACCTTAGATTTTTAGGAATAAAATAACAATTAATAATATAATATTTGATTTAAAAACTATTTTGTGTCAATTTTGACACTATTTGATATATGATTTTTTTGAAAGTCATAACAGAATTATATATTCGAACCAAGTTGATTAAATCAACACTAATATATCATAGTAACCTATAAAATTAGTGTAATTCATAAAAAGTCTTAAATTACATTTATTTGGGTATTTATATTATCAATTATGTCAATATTTCATTAATAAGATAATTACTGCATCATCTTTGTGTCATAAATAAATTATATTATATGCTGTCTAAAAATTACAAATAAAATACCATCATGTAGGAAATCTTTTTAACTTTCTAATGAATATTTATAGTCGAATTTAGCTTATGTATAACCCCATATTAAAAATGATTTACTTATTAAACTTTGATTTTAACTATTTTAACCCTTCTTTAAATAAATTAATAATAAATGTCCTAATCTAATCCAAGTGGGCCTAAATGGTCATATTTTATTCCTAAGTTTGTTTTTGGTCGAAATACACTTTTCCAATAGAATTAGGACATGTGTTAGGGTAATATTAATATCATATTTACCCTTAGTTACCCTATTTACTATTAACCGTGGTAAAAAAAGTAAAAAGTTACTATTCACCAAAAAATTATTTTCATCTCATTGAACCACATTTTAGTCCTTGATATTAACCGTGTCTCTCGGATTTTCGAAATTCCATTCACAGAAGCGGTAAAATTAAGTTTTATGCAAAATTCCGTTTTTAACCTACCACTTAGTGGTTTCACTATTCATCAAAAATTGAAAGTTTTCAGAAAAATGCCAAAATTTCATCCCAAGCTATATTTCATATTCCGAATTCAAAAATGAAGTCTATTTTACCAAATTCATAACATAAAAGTTGCATTAATTAATTTTATAATTAAATCCCGCGGTTAAAACAAATAGCGTGTTTTTAAGAAACAATATCTATCAAAAGATTGACACTTGTTTATGTCTAGTTTAAATGTGAAACTACATCCAATGACCAACATTGTATTAAATTGTAAAAATATATTCTAAATATACTTTAAAACCACTAAAATTAATGATTTATCACTATTAATTATTTCGATTAAAAAAGTTGTTTTTAATTATAATTTAGTAATTTTCACTATTCATCAGAATATGAAAGTTATCCGAAAAGTACCAAAATTTCACCTTAGGCTAAATTCGATACTCCGAATCCAAAAATAAAGTTCATTTTGAAAAATAAGATTTACTGGATTTCAAAAAGTGGTTATTACTATTCATAACGGCTAGTTTTAATAATATTTTTATAGCATATCGTTGTTTAGTGAAACTCGGTATTGCATACTACACACGCTATCGAGGAAGGTCGCGATTGCGTGTAATGCAAGTCAAGTCAAGGATGTGTGTTGTGCAAGCTCCTTTTGGTGTAGCGTACAACACAAGACATTAATAAAATTAAAAAGAATATTTTTTTATAAAATCTTGGGCTGTTACAAAGATCTTGACAACCCTCTACCAAAGGATTCCATTAAAGCCTGTGTATTTTCCAGAATGTTGAATTCAATAAGATTTGTAGAGAACATGATATTATTTCATTAACTCATAATTATAAAACCCCACTTTTATTTATCAACGATTAAAATATTTAATCATGTCATCTTATTTTTAAAAACTATTTTCAAAATCACCCCCTCTTTTAGCAATTTTTAATAAAAATACACACTCCAAACCTATCAACACTCTTTGAGAGACAACCTAGGGTATTACTTAGACTATATATTCAATATTAAAATGGTAATAAATTTTTTGTGTCCCGACAATGAAGTCAAGAAAAACCTTCTATAAACTCTTTGGTATCTTCAACCACCACACATATTTAATATATACTAAAATTATTTTTATTTTTCACATTTAAAAAAAATATAACAAGGGAATAATTCATCACAATCCAATTAGGATCTTAATAAATCATATCATAAATTTATAAATTTTTTATAAATTTTTAAACAGGATAAATAAAATTTTCCATATTTAAGAATACAAATTTATCGTAATACTTAATCACATTTTTTCAAATTAATGGCCATATTGGGATTTTCATTTAATTAAATTCAAAATAGTTTTTTGATTGATTTGATTGAGTTTTAAATACTATTATGTATTTATAATTTAGATTATTTAAATTTTCTATATAACAGAAATTGTAAAATAATTTTTTTATACTTATTTTAAATTCATATATTTAAAGTGAAATTCCATATAATAATAAATATTAATACGTTAATATAATTTAATGAATATATTGTATTTATAATTCAGATGATTAAATTATTATAATTAATAGATATTATTATAAAAAATTTATGATTATCTTCGATTTAGTTTTTGATTTTGAATTTTAATATCATGTTAAAATATGCAAATTTATTATTTATTTAATATTTCTTCCATTATTTAATATTCATAAATATAAAATTATATGATATGAATGTGTATATAAAACATTTTAAAGTTTTTATACTACTTATATAGATTATTATACATGCATATAAGGATTTAAATATGATGAATGATAATGTATTTCGTTTCCATCAACCTTAACATTGATTTGTATTCATTGTCAATAACTTGAATTTGTTTTGGAATTATCTATATATATTGTTCATTATAGTTATAATGAATTTGAATCTATCCTGAGTAAATTATCTTCAAGGATAAGGACTTTGGGTCACAAATCCCATAAGCTGAGAAGTTTATGCCTTGTTCTATAAAGGTGGGGTTGGCTATCTATCACTCCATAATTACTCTTGATGGAGATTATAATTTTATATAATTCTAATCATTTACATAAATATTATATATAACATATAGATATAAAAATTTGGATATGTGTGAATATATTTGGTTTTTAGTTTTCGAGTGTTAAAAAATGTGGGTTGTGAAAATATTAACATATCCCAATCAATTGAACATATTAGTATGCCCATTGGTATATGATTTTAAACTAATTCCTTTGATGAAGTCATATGTAAATGGAAGAACATTAGAAAATAACGTGGAATTAAATCCTATTTAAAGGATAATGCTTTATATTCCCTATAAAGATTCTCATTTTAATAAGATAATCCTTCAAATGAGAAGGTTATACCAAAGCAGAGTACTCAATGAATACCTTATGTAATGTAGGGGTGAAATGGATAACCCTTTGATGTAGGTTTCTAAATCCCATTATTTTCAACAAATGAAAGAAAGAATGACTTCCATAAGAGTTATAATACTTGAGAAATATAGTTGAGTTCAACCATATGTTGAGTTGGATAATGAGTGTCTTGATCAACAATCCAACATTCATTTATGATATTATTGGAATATTTCAATTTATAAACTATAAAATGGAGGTAATAATTCCAATGAAGACTCATTGAATTGTGAAATATTTATCTTTGTCCACTAATGGATTGGATTATTTGAAAAGGATTCATCATTTTAGTGGGATCTCATTAAATAAATTTCCCTAATAAAAGCTAGAAACCATGATACTAATCTAATAAACAATTTCTTATATATAAATAACATCATTATATTTACACTAAGATTTATCAAATATGTCAAATTTAAAAGTCTTCAATGATAATTAAATTTCGATGACTTCTTAAGTATTTAAAACAACTATATTTTAGAGAAACGCCTTCTAGAGTAAATATGTGTTGATGATTTTCTACTACTGAATCTAAATGATTATTGGAAGAAAAGAATGAGTCAAATGAGGTTTCAATGGAATTATTTGAAAAATTAAATCTATAACTTTATTCTATTCTCATATGTTCCATATGATAGGATATGTTGATAAATTGTTGAGATTAAATTTTCCTTAAGCCCATTTCAGTATAGTAATTCTTTTTATCCCCATAACTGTAAATGTTTTTGATAAGATGAATGAGTTAAATAAATTTTTACCTCATATTATCATGTGTTTAGAATAGATGATCTAGGAATGTTATTGACATGTTACCATGATATACCGATTGTATTTATGGATAAATGTTCAATATTGGTGAAGAAATTTCAGTTAGATAGTATGAAACTATTTATGTCATGTACCCAGTCAAAGTACTCAAAACCATAAGATAATATTAGGAAGAAATGAAAAATAATTCCCTGACATGGGATATTTAAAATACAATGACGGTGTGTCATAAACTCCATGGAATATCTACATAACTTACAGGTGTTAAAAACTTGTTATTTATTATTGAAGGGTATATGATACTAAATATATATTACAAATGATGTCTATAGACATCAATTCAAAATCATTTGGGTAATATATTGTGTCTCAACCCCATCACCTATAACCTAGAGCCAATTATTATTTTATTAGATAGTGAAAATATAAAAGGGATCACACTATGAATGATCGATAAGTTTAGAAGTATTGGAAAACTAGAAGCGTAAATGACTTCAACGTTATATAAGAAGATTAAAAAAATTTATTTTCATAAAAATCATGCATCCCAAAAAATAACTCAAATAATACCATCGCATATCCTATGGAAAACAAAATAAATAATGTGTGATGTCAAATGCTCAGTAAGGGAAACTGTAAAATAGAATTTGTCATCAATACAGAAGGTATATACAATATCTAATGAAAATAATTAAAGCATATGTTATTTAATCAATAATATGATCCTTGAAATATATCAATGTAAAATTAAATAATTAAATGGATAATAATAACTAAAATTTTTAAAATGAAATTTCTTAATATCAGATACTTTGATATATTCATCAATACCTCATGCCAAGACATCGTAGAATTTATTATCAGGGCCCTACGTCTTTAAATTTGTCATACTATCAAGGGCGTTTTATTGAAAATTTCATTTTACTGGATGATATACACTAAGACACACTAATTATGAATGTATCATTAGACCAACTGATGCATCAGGGGTAATCTATCATCAAGACCCACCCATCACTTATATATTCATAATGAATTACTCATATATTTAATCATTTTATTTTATTTTTAAAAACTATTTTCAAAATCACCCCCACTTTTAGCAATTTTTATTAAAAATACACACTCAAAACCTATCAACACTCTTTGAGAGATGACCTAGTGTATTCCTTAGACTATAAAGTCAATATTACAATCAAAATACATTTGATGTGTCCCGACAACGAAGTCAAACAAAAACTTCTATAAACTCTTTGGTATCTTCAACCACCACACATATATAATGTATACTGAAATTATTTTTATTTTTCACATTTAAAAAAATATAATAAGGGAATAATTCATCACAATCCAATTAGGATATTAATAAATCATATCATAAATTTATAAATTTTTTATAAATTTTTAAAAAGGATAAATAAAATTTTCCATATTTTAGAATACAATTTATTCGTAATACTTAATCACATTTCTTCAAATTAATGGCCACATTGGGATTTTCATTTAATTAAATTCAAAATTGTTTTTTGATTGATTTGATTGAGTTTTAAATACTATTATGTATTTATAATTTAGACTATTTAAATTTTCTATATAACAGAAATTGAAAAACAATTTTTTTATGCTTAGTTTAAATTCATATATTTAAAGTGAAATTCCATATAATAATAAATATTAATACGTTAATATAATTTAATGAATATATTGAATTTATAATTTAAATGATTAAATTATTAAAATTAATAGATATTATTATAAAATTTTATGATTATCTTCGATTTAGTTTTTGATTTTGAAGTTTAATCTCATGTTAAAATATGAAAATTTATTATTTATTTAATATTTCTTCCATTATTTAATATTCATAAATATAAACTTTTATGATATGAGTGTGTATATAAAACATTTTAAAGTTTTTAAACTACTTATATAGATTATTATACATGCATATAAGGATTTAAATATGATGAATGATAATGTATTTCGTTTCCATCAACCTTAACATTGATTTGTATTCATTTTTAATAACTTGAATTTGTTTTGGAATAGTCTATATATATTGTTCCTTATAGTTATAATGAATTTGAATCAATCTTGAGTAAATTATCTTCAAGGATAAGGACTTTGGGTCAGAAATCCCATAAGTAGAGAAGTTTATGCCTTGTTCTATAAAGGTAGGGTTGGCTATCTATCACTCCAAAATTACTCTTGATGGAGATTATAATTTTATATAATTCTAATCATTTACATAAATATTTTATATAACATATAGATATATAATTTTTGATATGTGTGAATATATTTGGTTTTTAGTTTTCGAGTGTTAAAAAATTTGGGTTGGGTAATGATTTACATATCCAAATCAATTGAACATATAGGTATGCCCATTGGTATATGATTTTAAACTAATTCCTTTGATGAAGTCATATTTAAATGGAAGAACATTAGAGAATAACGTGGAATTAAATCCTATATAAAGGATAATGCTTTATATTCCCTATAAAGATTCTCATTTTAATAAGATAATCCTTCAAATGAGAAGGTTATACCAAAGCAGAGTACTCAATGAAAACCTTATGTAATGTAGGGGTGAAACGGATAACCCTTTGATGTAGGTTTCTAAATCCCATTATTTTCCACAAATGAAAGAAAGCATGACTTCCATAAGAGTTATAATACTTGAGAAATATAGTTGAGTTCAACCATATGTTGAGTTGGATAATGAGTGTCTTGATCAACAATCCAAGATTCATTTATGATATTATTGGAATATTTAAATTTATAAACTATAAAATGTAGGTAATAATGCCAATGAAAACTCATTGAATTATGAAATATTTATCTTTGTCCACTAATGAATTGGATGATTTGAAAAGGAGTCATCATTTTATTGGGATCTCATTAAATAAATTTCCCTAATAAAATCTCGAAACCATGATACTAATCTAATTAACAATTTCTTATATATAAATAACATCATTATATTTACACTAAGATTTATCAAATATTTAAAATTTAAAATTCTTCAATGATAATTAAATTTAGATGACTTATTAAGTACTGAGAACAAATATATTTTAGAGAAATGGTTTCTAGAGTAAATATGTGTTGATGCTTTTCTACTACTGAATCTAAATGATTATTGGAAGAAAATAATGAGTCAAATAAGGTTTCAATGGAGTTATTTGAAAGATGAAATCTATAACATTATTCTATTCTCATATGTTCCATATGATAGGATATGTTGAAAAATTGTTGAGATTAAATTTTCCTTAAGCCCATTTCAGTAAACTAATTCTTTTTATCCCCATAACTGTAAATGTTTTTGATAAGATGAATGAGTTAAATAAATTTTTACCTCATATTATCAATTGTTTAGAATAGATGATCTAGGAATGTTATTGACATGTTACCAAGATATATCGATTGTATTTATGGATAAATGTTCAAAATTGGTGAATAAATTTCTGTTAGATAGTATGAAACAATTTATGTCATATAGCCAGTCAAAGTCCTCAAAACCATAAGATAATATTAGGATGAAATGAAAAATAATTCCCTGACATGGGATATTTAAAATATAATGACGGTGTGTCTTAAACTCCATGGAATATCTATAAAACTTTCAGGTGTTAAAAACTTGTTATTTAGTATTTAAGGGTATATGATACTAAATATATAAATTACAAATGATGTTCATACACATCAATTCAAAATCATTTGGGTAATATATTATGTTTCAACCCCATCACCTATAACCTAGAGCCAATTATTATTTTATTAGATAGTGAAAAGATATAAGGGATCACACTATCAATGATTGATAAGTTTAGAAGTATTGGAAAACTAGAATCGTACATGACTTAAATGTTATATAAGAAGATTAAAAAAAATTTATTTTCTTAAAAATCGTGCATCCCAAAAAAATAACTCAAATAATACCATCGCATATCCTATGGAAAACAAAATAAATAATGGGTGATGTCAAATGCTCAGTAAGGGGAACTGTAAAATAGAATTTTTCATCAATGTAGAAGGTATATACAATATCTAATGAAAATAATTAATACATATGTTATTTAATCAATAATATGATCCTTGAAATATATCAATGTAAAATTAAATAATTAAATGGATAATAATAACTAAAATTTTAAAAATGAAATTTCATAATATCAGATACTTGGATATTTTCATCAATACCTCATGCCAAGACATCGTAGAATTTATTATCAGGGCCCTATGTCATTAAATTTGACATACTATCATTGGCATTTTATTGAAAATTTCATTGTACTGGATGATATACACTGAGAGACACTAATTAGGAATGTATCATTAGACCAACTGATGCATTGGGGGTAATCTATCATCAAGACCCACCCATCACTTATATATTCATAATGAATTACTCATATATTTAATCAATAATATAATATATTATGAATATTATATATAAAAAAATATAGGTATTTAATCATGAATATGAAATAGAAATACTTACCTAGTAAAGGAAATAACTTTCATAATAATCTTACTTATACTAACAGTGTATTTTGAAATTGAATAAATTTAAGAAAATTTCATTATTTTAAAAATGATACATAATACATCAATGATACCTAAAATTTGAACATGAATGAGAAAAATAATTTCCAATGAATAATTATGAGTGATTGAGATCACGATCAAAAAAATTTGTATAATCACAAAATATGGTCTTTTCCCCGAATCAATAATAGATAATTATAGACCATCAATTCTACAAAAATTATTTTTTAAAATAATGAATTATATTAATGAATTATAAAATAAAATGGATGTTAAACATTAAAAATATCATCCGATAAAACCATTCTAATTTTTTCAGAAAAAATTAGAAATATTTTCCCTAGAATATTTTAACTATTTACAAAATACTGCCATATCATTTTAATATACATACAAAAAATGGCAGAAAATTGAAAAAAAATAATTTGTTTGAAAAAAATAAAAACTTGGAAAGGAATGTAAATTGGGAATAATGTATGTGTAGGTCAAAAAATTTATTCCTACCAAAAATAATAAAGTGAAAATTCCTCTCACATTATTATTAAAAGTTAAAAACAAATTTATCCAAAAAAATAAATATAATCCTTTAAAACATTGTAAATAATATGAAAAGTTGTATAAAAAATCATTTTATGTTCATTTAAATGTATGTAAAAACATTCATAACACAATCTAAAAAATATGGATATGAAAGTGAACGATTCATGACCAAAAAATTAGAAATATATTTAGTTTTGTTAAAAAAAATACTATCATTAATTGAGATGTAATGAGTGGATATTTTGGAAGAGATAAATTAGAACCCAAGGAATAACCATATGAAAGGAACATTTATGGGGTTAATGAGGTTAAGGGTAATACAATTAATCAAGCATAAATTTAAACCTTAATATTTATAATAGTATTGATATTATAAAATAAACCATTATGGATTCAACAAAATTTGAATAAAAACAATTTTAATTTCATACATTAATAGAATCCTTAATTGCTATGAATATTTATAAATTAATTATAAAATATATGAAGGAGGGTTATATAAACCATATAAATTAATCATAGTGAGTAATCTAAGATATACCCTAGTATAGTTCATTTGGGATAAAAAACGTACCTTAAATTAATTCTTGATTATAGGCATTATATCCTCCTAAATAATAGAGTTTTTACTAAATACATTAATAAGAACCTTTTTCATCTATATTTCATATTAGTTTACTTTTATAATCATTTTATATAAATTCATGCAATTTTTTATTACATATATAAACCAGTTAATGATGTTCGAGTCATTTCTACAACATTGAGTTGATATATTGACTATGGTTAAGGGATTTCAAAAATTATTACATTTTTCAAAGAATTTAAAAAATATCATGAATAATTTTGTTTAATTATATTCAATTATATAATGAAATGTCGATTTTAATAATGGGAATACACTATTAATGGATATAAAATTTCGCAAGTATGCAAGAAGGAATTTTTATTTAATGAATGTTTGTGAAGGAAATAAAGTATATAATGATTAAAATTTCTTGAATAATATTTATATAATAAATAACATATCTATTAATTATATATAAACTTAGGATAATCCAAGTATATTTTAAATGAATAAAAATCACATCACTTCATGGAGGTGGTCATCTACATGTACAAACAAGTGAAATTATCATCAGACAAAAAATAAGAGGGTATAGGTATATTATATATATAAAATATATTATTTTATAAATATAATATATATTTAATCAATTATTATTTATATTCAAACATTTCATTCACTAATGAAACGTTATACATATCTCTTAAGGGAGGCAACAGTCTGTATGTAAGCATGAGCGCTGCTTTCATCTTCCAAACAAGGGAAATATGATAGACAATTAATGTACCACTAATATAAAACCATATTAATTTGTAAAATATATTGATTTATTTATTTTAAGATTTTTATTCAGCATTAGTATGAGTTTTAATAAAAATGGATTATAGATAATCTTACTTTGAATATATACATAATTATTTTGAAATTTATTTTTATCATATTCATTAAGTCTTCATGAAGAGATATTTTGGTGTAATAAGGACCGCTAAAGGATAAAAGATAAATATTGGATGCTATTTTGAAATATCATGGTTTAGATATGTGGCTCATGATTTTTGGAGAATATATGATTGGAGGTACCCCTATATGAAAGATATGGGTTGAAAACATGTAAATTCAAGAGGCATTATTATATAATATATTACTATGTCAATTGTTGTGGCTAAAAATAAACATATAATTAATATAATGGATTTTAATGTATATTTAAAAGTAATTATTGATATTTATTCATGTTTGTTGTAATATATTTAAGTTTAATACCTTTATTTTTAACCCTTTTAACTCATTTACCCTTAACCAAGATGATAAGTATTTATCCTTGTAAATATTCCTTAGGAAAACAATTAATTAAAAATCACTAAAAAATATTAATTAAAAAAATTATTAATATTAAATCAATTTTAGGTCATTTAATTCCTAAAACTTGTATAAATTACTTTAAAAATATATTTTTAAAACACATTGAATAAGGTTTTCAGAAAAATCCCCGCTTTAAGTGAAAATTTTATTTTATAGTAAAATCATGTTAAATTATAAATCCCATGGAATTATTATGATAATTTTAAAAAAATAGATAATGAATTTTATTAAAAAAAACCAAAATAATACTCATCAATAATCTATTGAAAGAGAGGATCTAGGAAGCATTTCATTTGAATAAAATAATTAATTTAATTTAAAAAATATTAAAGTTATATTTAAATGATCATAATTATTTTTAAATCATTTATATTAATTAAAAAACATTTATTTGTTATATATTTTTTTTTATAAAAATTCATGTAATTCTTATATCATGCTGACTTCAAGAAAGTGATATTATTTGTAAAATCATAATTTTTTCGCTATTCAACATTCAATAAACTATTTCTAAAAAATACAAAAAATCACCAAAAGAATATTTTCAAGAATTGACACCCAATATTATAATAATTTTATCTAAAAATAATAATAATTTTAGAATAAAATAGTTTTTATATCCATTCAGAAACACATGAGAACTGATTTTAGTATAAAATTTATTTCTTGAAAATATAATTAATTTATTATCATTCCTTATTGAGTAAAAAACATTAAATGACTTATAATTTATTTTATTGAATATATTTCAATCAAAATATCAAAATTATTTATAAATAGATATTAACTTAATTTTATATCATAATAATACATTAAAGACATTAAAATACTTTTCTAAAAAATATCTCTTTTAACCATGAAGTGATTTTATCTTCACTTATAATATAATTGATAATAAATTTATTAATAAATATTAATTACTATAAATGATGAAGAATTTTTTTTTAAAAAAAATTACACTCAAAATAAATTAAATTTTGATTTAAAATGAAAAATATTTTTTTTAAAAAACCCTCTTTTTTATAATAATATCCTATTTAAACATTAGGAATTCAGTAGTTAATTAGATTTGATTTTTATCATGAAAAATTTAACACTTAACTCTTATGAATTAATCAATATATTTGTATTAGGTAAAAGGTTCAATATATATTTTAAAATACCAATACTATAAATCATGCATGCTAATTAAATAGCTATGTTGTAAAGATTATTTAATAATAATAAAAAAATTATATTGTAACATAGTTCATTTAAAATCAATATTTTGTACATCAAAAAACTGCCCTATAGTATATTCACAAACTAAAGTGTTGTCTTGTAACATTATACCGCCTATAGTAATTTTATCCCCTCAATTTTAATTATATATTACTCAAATGATCTTATCATGACATAAATATTGTCTCATGAATTTAAATTTTTAGGTTAATAATAAGAATCATATTATTTCATACTTATTTTTTTTAAAATAATAATTTTATCATTATAAGAATTATACTAGTGAAATTCTTTTCAGAAGAGTACCTTTATCCTTAAGTGATAATTTTCACACACAATATGAAAAATTTATCATCTATTTATCATGTTTTGGGAATTATAAGAACATATACACACTTGATTTCTTTTCCCAGTTTTGTTTTGTTAATTAACCAAACTATGTTTCATTTGATATTAAAATTTACTTCTAAAAATGTCTAATTAATCTTATTTGAATCAGTAATATAATCTATGAAGGGATCATGAGATCCATTAATGATTGTTGTTCTTTATTTTACGAAATATGTTTTGATGGTGATTCCTCCAATTTATAGACATTTACTGAATTAAAAAATAGTTACCATATGTAAAAAAATAATCAATAATTTATTCCTTGAAATGAAGGTTTAATGTATGAAAAACTAAAATAATTACACTCATGGTTCAAATATTAATAATTGAAACAAGAAAAATAATCAAAAACTCATGTCCAAATTTGAATACATAATCTTTATACATTCATGAAAATTGACTACAATTACCCATATTTCCTCAAAATTATAAAGGTAAAAGTTATATAGGTTTATGAGATTCAACTTTATTTTAAAAAAATCAAAAAATATTCTATCTTTAGAGACAATATTTGCATGTAATGATATAATTTGAATCCAAATTTTTCACTTAATAAATTTCTCATTTAACACATTTCCATTGAGTGTCTATAAAAGGATTTTTAATTTATTTCAATGATCTTAGAATGTTCTTATATAACAAGATTCCCATAAAAAATTATCAATGAAATCCTTACCTCTTGGGTAATTTGTTTGAATAATTCCTCATCTGCTTATAGTTGAGTCAATGAATATCCACAATTTAATTCTTTCTATTTCATTCATGGTCAATATATTCCTTATCTATTTTGTTTTAACAAAATATTATTCTCATTAATCATTTTCTTGGATGTTTCTTTGCACAATTATCATATGTTTTATGTTTCTTCCATCCCTTTATCAATATTATATTATTTATTATTCCTTGGTTATCAAGATTAAGTTTATTTTATTCATTTATTTTAAATATATATGACAAGAATAGTTCTTTCTTTGTCTTGACGAATCATAAAGTTTCATCACATTATAATTTTTTATAGACTAGTTCTTATTTAAGGTTGGGCTTAATAACATTAAATAAACATCCAGTAATATTATTTATATTATGTATTTAATTTTTATCATTCCTTTATTATCATGTAATTTTCTCCATATACTCAAAAAATATTCTTTTCTCTATTATAAATTACATAATTCTTTTAATTTATTAGGTTGTTATTTCCGATGAACAAACATCTCATTAAAAATGTCATTAATGTTTTTCCATTCCATTCCCTTTTTCACCACCTTTTCCATGATATTTTTATTCCATTATCATATTTTATAGAAGTCTTTTTTAATATATTGCTTTAATTACCTTCTCCTTTTCATTATATTTCACAGTTTTTAAATATATTTTGAATATAATTAATTTAATGATCAAATACAAATGATCTAGTATTCACATTAATGTATATAGTGATTTATTGTATAAGTATGTCCAGCTAACATAAAATGTGTAGTGAAACAATATTTTCTTCCAAATGGGAAACGTTATTTATCATAACATTGTACATTTTCCACAAAATAGATTTGATGTCAATATCTATAATAAAGGAAACATTTACATTAAATATGGGTATCGATATGATTTACATTTATTTTTCTAGGATCATAATTTAAATAATGAAACACATATAATTAGTTTATAACATCAAGACTATTGGTCTATAACATATAAGTTCTTAAATTATTTTAAACATTATTGGAATTTATGTTACTCCTCATATAGGATATGTTCTACTAAAATCAACTTTTTAAGGAACTAACTAAATATCATTTGATAACAGCTATAGAAATCACAACTACATTACCTTAGAGTTAATATTTATATTGTTACATTAGAATAATATACATCAGATTAGATCATAAATAATTGATCAATTTATTAATATTAGTAAATAAGATAAAATGATGAATTATATTTTACATAAAATGATAATAACAAAGAATTAACATCATTTTTTCATCATTTAAATTAATTTAAGGATTACTTCATCCTATCTAGGGGAAGGGACAATATTGAAAGGATGATATCAGATAAACAAAATATATCATCAGTACATAATTCATAAAAAACATGTAAGAGTAAATAATAAATACATATAAAATTTAATAAATTACTTGAAAATCATTATATATTCATGGAAAATAAAACCATCAAATGAAAAAAATGAATAATATTTTAATTATGTTGATGAATAATTTTAGAAGTCATGATCTTATTTTCATTACCTCATGCTATGGAATCATGAACCATACAATTCGGGACTTGTTTAATGACACCTTGTATATTGTACAAGGATTTTTTAAAGACATTGTCATTGGGTAGGATTGCATTAATCAAGCAATACCCATTCTATTTATGTGACGATCCATACATAGGAATTGAGGGGATTTCTAAATACTATCCCCATGCTTCAATTATATAATTTTGATGAAATATTCATCTATTAATTAAAAAATATAATACATAATCAATCTTTATTATCACTAGGAAAATTTTCCACATTTAATAAATAAAATGAAACCTCGATATTTCATAACAATATAAAATAAATTATATAATAATATGTATTCAAATAACACACTATATAGAGACGTAATATAGTTAAGATAATATCAAAGTAGTATAAGTGAATTTGAAAACTTTAATGATATTCAACATATGGACATTAAGAATAAGAAAAATTCTATTAGATAATGAAAAGTAAAAGAGAACCTGGTATTAATAAATTGAATGATTACATAATAAATACTAATTGATAAATTAGTTAAGGATGATATAATACTATCATGTAATCCAAAATATAGTACTAAAACAGAGGAATTAATTATGATCATTTTATTGGAAAATGTATGAAGAACGTAAAAAATATACATGAAGACTTTTGTAATAGTTTTGTAAAAAAGATGTAATAAATAATTTATTGAAATTATTTTCATCATTTTATAAAACAATGCCTCTTTTTTTTACAGAAAAACTAAAATTTCATAAGGTAGTCTAAAAATTATATTCATTAATAAATAAATGGAACTATATAGAGAATATAAAAATATTATAACCATAAAGGATAAGGGAAAAAAATTCATGTCATAGAGGTAAAAAAGAACATTCCATTCACACTTTTGTAAAAAGAAAAAATTGTAGTACCCAAGCTTCCATGGTACGTTTCTCTTTGAATAATATAATAGATTGTATTGTACGCAACCTTGACTTATAACATCCCACGACCAATCAAAATACCAGGTTAAAAAAAAGATATGAATAGTAATACCCACTTTTCAAAATTTTATAAATTTTATTTTTCAAAATAGACTTCATTTGTGGATTTGGAATATTAAAATTTGCTTAGGTTGAATTTTTGGTATTTTTCTAAAAACATTCAATTTTTTATGAACAGTAAAAAACACTACATTCTTGTTTAAAACCGAATTTTTATTTAATTAATTTTTATTTTTATTTATATTTATTTTAATGTAAAAATATATACATAATACCTATATTAATCAAATATAATTCACTGGAGTCATTTTATATTATGATTAAATATATAAAATTTTATTGAATATTTTAACGTATTTACCCACCTTCTATGGACATCTCCAAATATTCATAAAACCTAATTTTACCACATCTGTGAACTGAACATCAAAAATATGAGAGAAAAATTCGACATTAATAAGTAAAATGTGGTTCAATAGGATGAAAATAATTTTCATTGAATAGTAACTTTTGAATTTTATTTAAAATTATTTAAAGTAAATAGAGTGATTAAAGGTAAATATGATATTATAATTACCCCAAAACATGTCCAAATTCTATTAAATAAGTGTATTTCGACCAAAATCAATGTTACGGAAAAAATACAATCATTTTTTATCCACTTCGATTAGATTAGTACATTTATTATATTTTATTTAAAGAAGAGTTAAAAGTATTAAATTCAAATTCTAATAACTAATTTTTTTTTAATATATGGTTATACATAAGATAAATCATACTATAAATACTCATTATAAATATAAAAATATTTACTATATCATCGTATTTTATATATAGTTTTTAGACATTAAATAATTAAATATTTATATTACCCAATGATGATGCAGTAATTGCCTTATTAATTGAAGATTAAAATAATTGATATTATAAATATTAAAATAAATATAAATTTATACTTTTGAAGCATTAAAAAAATCATAAGTTATTATGACTTTTTAGAGTTGATTCATTAAATTTCTTTGGATTTAATAATATTTTTATGACTTCAACAAAAATCAATTATTAAATAGTGACAAAAATGTTATAAATGTATTTTTAAAACAAATACTATTTTATTAATTGATATAATGTTCATATAAATATAAAATTAATCCAAAGGACATAGATAAGGATATATATATCATTAATGAACCACTTTAGGTTTGTGTGGCTTTTTATAGTATGTTTAATAACCATGTAATAAAAAATACAAGAATGTGTGGTAACAGTTAAACTATTTAACTATGATTTAATCTTAAGAATTATGTTAATATGGTGACCTAAACAATACTAAAACATATTTTTTGAGAGTATTTTGACCAATACCCACCTTATCTTTGAAATAAATCTATTTTGAGCTATTATAAACCGAAATTGATTTTTGAATAAATTAATATTTCAAGCCTTTCCTAAAGGTCCCCTCACCTCTCTTATAAAAGGGTAAATTCCCTTCTCACAATTTCACACCTCCAAAGAAATTTGGATCAGCCAAACCCTACTCAAATATCCTCCCATATACCCTCTCATAAACCTATATTCGTTACTTTGATCAGAAATCCAACTTAAGGAGACCTTTTGATCAAATGAAAAGGGAGAACACGAAGAAGCGGTAATTATTTAATCACATTTTTCAAAGTTTTTTTCTTCTGCCACTTCCACATTCATTGTTTTTTCCATACCAAAATAATAACTCTAGTACCTTGTACATAATTTGAGGTAATTATAATTATTTTTCAACCATATTAAGTATCTTATCCATCCAATTACTGAAAATGTCATAACACGTGTGTACGTACGGCTTACCGTCTCCACGTCGTTGTGTAGTTTTTTATTCAACATTTCATTTTTAGGATGGGTATCATAATGAGTATAAATGTTAAAAAAATATAAAATTTTAATGATTCTATATATATATAATATACCATCCATCTACATATGATTACACCATCAAAATAATGATATTGTCGCTTGTGCATACGTACGGCTTACTATCTCCATGATGCGATGAGATTTCATTCCCCATCATAACCATTCAGGTATAATTTTCATTTATTTAATTAAAAATATTTTTTAAGAACTTAATATCATTATGGATATGAATCAAATAAATTATTTCCATAAAAAACATGACTTACATAACAAAACATATAAAGGAAATCGAATCAGTTGACATCTGAAACAATGATAATACTTTAATATTATTAACAAATAAATATTAAAGGGTAATATATAATATGATATTTATCTATTTTGTTCTTGTATAATTTAATAAAAGTGATTAAACCATTATATAAGATGTTAACATACCATTTACTAAGGAAAATTACAAAGTAATAGTAAATTTTACAATCTCTTCATTTTCCGTGGTTGTTTATAGGTAAGTATCTACTGGGACTTTCATATCATCCACATCCGTGTTTCCTAAAAATTTATTTAAAATCATTTGCACTATTTTGTAGATTTTGTGTTAAAGTCAATTATACCCTTGTTTGAATTTTTATAAAACGTTTTTAAATGACACATTCCATCCTTTTCCAATTAAGGTACTTTATATCATTTTCAAAAAAAAATTGAAAGAATGTTTTTTTAACTTATATGGATAGTGCGGCTATTTTCTGCCATTATAACAACATCAAAGCTTCCCTTACAAGCTTATAATAAAATTTTCAAAATATGTTTTTTATATTATAATTACATTAATTTTAAATGATTTCAAAATAGAATGATATATTTCTCTAAAGTAGTTTTGATTTCATGTATGTCAACATATATTTGTTGGATTTTACGCTTGTTTGAAGTTGATTTTTTTATACAATCTTCCATATTATATTGAATGTTTTGTGATATGTTTGAATGTGTATGAGCTATTTTTATACCATTCACAGTTTATGGATAAATTAGTGACATTTTTTATGTTATTTTTAATATGAATATTTATATTATTTTTCAAACTTTTCATATGAGGAATGAATTGGACATAGTAAGTGATGGGTGGGGCCCACTATAGCCCCTTGATGTATCTGTAGGTATCATGAGACATATTAGTTTATTTTGAAAAGGACTTTAAGAAACACTATTTTTAGTCTTGGAAGGAGGCCCTGACTATGTAGTTATGATGTCTGGTATTATGTATTTCATCATTATGAAATTAGTTATTGATATTACATGTGATTATCTGACAAATAGAATATCCATGTGAATAAGTAAATGAAATTATTTTATTTATCATTTCCATAATATACTGATGTTTAATTTCAAAAGGCTACTGTTTGTCATCTTATACATTTCCTTAATTTTTTTTCCTTATTTATGATATATTCTACTATATTTTTATCCTACCCGAGCATCTAAGAACACCCCTTTTATATGTTTTATTTTTTCTAGGATGTGAATAATTATATTATAGTTAACCTACAAGAATAAGCTCAGGTATATGAGTGTGTTCAAATGGGACACAATGTTTTTTTTTCATTTCATATTGTAATATAAAACATATATATGTTTCTATTACATTCAAGGCTACTAAACAAGTTGGTCTTTTAGGGATTAATCTATTATCATAATGCCAATGTTAGGAAATAATGCACTGAATCTTGGTAACTATGGTCAAGGTGTTAGAGTTGGTATCAGAGGAAGTTTAGTGCCCACCATGGAAACTATATTTATAAAAACAATGCTTAGAGAACACTACCCTAAGATAGACATTGAGTATTAGAATATACGAAAATATAAATATATTGGTAATATAGATATTATGTCGGTTTTCTATGAAATGCATCCCTATCAGGATACGAGTAAGTAGAGGCAGATCTGGCACAGATGTACCTAGGGGTAAAACTCAAAAACACCACTTTGATCTAGACTCGAACGGGAATTGGTGCATGATAATGGGAAATACTGCACTCTTGGATACAACACTCAAGGGGGATATGATTATGATAATTCAAATTTTCATGACAAACCATTATAAAGGATTTATGAGTAAATAATTATTGTGACCCATCGTTTTCTTATATTACTATTACATACTTATAAATACAAACAACATAATTGTATTACACTATGAGGATCCAGAGGTTTACTTTCTTGAGGAAATTAGGACCAAACATTACATTTACAACCTCAAGCATAAAAATTTATTTAATTCCTTCTTCTCTAGATTTTTACTGTAACTTGACCTCTCTTTATTATATGTAGTCACTTGAGGATATATATATCAAATAGGGGTTATATAAACGCCCAATAAGAGTGTATATAAGAACAATATGTAAAGTGGTGTTGATAATCATAAAATAATCATCAAAATCATAACAGGAAACTTAAATAAAATACTTGAAATGTGGCAATGCATAAAAATGAAACATCATGTCTTAGTGGTTAACTACCACAAATAGTGGTGAACAATGCTAGAATCAGGTTCATGCTTCATTTTCCTTTTACCCATGATATTCATCACATTACCCATGAGTTGGAGTGCTGTATAATTCTTGGCACACCCGTCACATTAAAACATTCATATTTGCGCTATATAATTCCAGGAACACCTATCATATCATAATATTTACTTTATCATGCATGCCACATTAAAAATATATAAAACATTAACATAACATAAACCATGGAAAGAAAGAGGTTTCACATAATATATCACATTTTAATAAACATTTAGTCCCCAAAATAAATATTTAATATCATTCAGGACAGACAACCATTATCCATGAGTGAAGAGTAAAATAATAATCATGAAGTAAAAAGGGTACGTTTATTTGAAAGAATGGTTACATTGGAAAACATTAGGATTTTTATAAAATCATAAAAATAACATGTATAACCTATAAAAGTTACGATAATATGAAAAAATTATTTTTATGGAGTATCCATTCCATGTATGGAGTAATGGATGGAGAACCCGTAGAATGAAGTTTGGGTTCGAGAATATCCCCTTAACAAGAATCGGAATGCTTCCGTCTCTTTAATGTCATGTATAACCACATTAGATTCATTAGTGAACAATTCCAGAACCTTTCCTAAATTAATATTTTTCATTATGGTTTCATTATGTTATTTAATTATACTTTGGACGAGTTATAGATTTTAAAACATTGTTCAGGAATGTTCATTTTAATGGTTTTCTTGAGCGGTTCACTAGTATTCACAAATAGAAGTTCGTGTTGAACATGAATAAACATCCAGAATATATCATTCGAGTTATTAATGATATTAAAGAACCTTTAATGATATTATAATGACTTTTATTATATACCCTATGGATGAATATTTTGATAATAATTAAATGATGATTCTTTTGGTTAATTTGGGCAGTTTTTCGACCACAACAAACTTGTTTTGTTTAATCATTTAGTAATATGTACATAAGTTAGATCTAAAACATTAAATAAGATATATTACAAATAAAATATTCTGGTTCAACCATTAAAATGGTTTCATGAGCATATATGAAATTATAAATGTAAAAAAGAAAACATGTCATTCGTGAAGGTAATAAATTAACACCTCAAGAACAACGTTTTCTTTTACAAAATAAAAAGAGTAGGAGAATGGGGTTGGATGAAAGATTATCCCATTACTATCATAACATTACATTATATGTGAGATTTTGAGTTACCATACCATTTGTATGAGAATAAGTGGTGAGATATTAAAAAATGAACCTATAATTGAAAGGAATTTAAAGGAAAAAGAGAGGGGGGGAATTATCTCTTGATTCCTCCTCTTGAGATCCTCCTTAGAGAGGATAAGATTGGTCTTTTGATGAGAAAATAAGATCTTGGACGTGGGGGAGGGGCTAAAAAATATTCTTGGGTAGAGTTTAGATATGAATTGAATCTTGAGAGGTGTGTGGAAATCAGTGTGTAAAGGGTTGTATTTATAGTGGAGGGGAGAGGGGATTTGTCAATATAATATTAATTAATTTATTATCTCCACAAGACAAGTAATAGTGATCATTAAAAGACTAATAATATTTATTAGATCATGTGAATTAGATATTTAGAATCTTACATCACTTGTGATGTCAGGAATAGTGGGTTTGAATTATAATATCATTATACGGTAAATTAGTGTATTTTATTATTCACCAAAATCCATGTATTTCAGAATAATCCCAAAAATTCACCCTAAACATTTTTTGATGTGTAGAATAAAAAAATTAAGTTAATTTTTTAGAAATAATTTTCTAAATATTAATAATTTAATTTTTAATTGAAATCATAATTTACTTGAAAAATATCGTTTTTAAAACATTTCATTACTTATTCGAAAACATAACTACATCATGATTTCAATTAAATCCCACATATATACTATCATTGGTTAGGTTACTATTCATAAGAGTATATTAATATTCATAAAGATAACATTGCTATTAATAAGGGTATGTTACTATTCACCCAAAGTTAAAAATTTTCTATTAGACTGCAAACATCTTATTGATCAAAACTGTGTCTATCGGATTTTCGAATTTCTAAACATACAAGTGGAAAAATTATGTTCAATTGTCACATATTATTTAGTATCATGATATATCATTGTGATTTCCAAGGTTATTATACTATGAGGAATTAATTAGGGAATTTTATTGATAAAACTTTTGGTCATTACATTGTTCCACCCTTATGAAATTTCTTCCCCAATCTTTTGTTTTACATAAATAGGTGAGGGTACTTATCCATCTTCTCCTATTCCAGTTACCAAGTAGATTCATCAATCATATGGTTCCTCCAAAATACCTGGACTATGTGGGTTGTGATATTGAATATAACATTTCTCTCTGTTCTAGAATCTCTACTGGTTGCACCTCTTAGGAGAGATCATCTTCAAGGTGCACCACCTCTGAGTTCAGTACATGTGAGGGATCAGGTATGTCCTTTCTCAAGTGTGATATGTGAAACATCTCATGAACATGAGCCATATTCAATGCAAGTTCATGCTGATAGGCCATGACTCCTATGCATTCATGGATCTCAATGGGGCCAATGTACCTTGGGATTAACTTCTCTTTCATTCCTAATCGTATGAATATCTTCCTTAGTGATACTCAGAAGAAAGAATTTATCTCTAATATTGAACTTCGAGTCCTTTCAACGGTTGCCATCATAGCTCTTTTTCCAAATCAGAGCATCTTTGATGTGTTTCTAGATGACATGACCCTTATCTGTCATCTCTTTCAAAAGATCAAGTCCATGTTTTTTTGTTTCTCCATCTTCACCCCAATAGAATGGATTCATTCATCTCTTTCCATACATATCTTCATACAAAGCCATATGAATACTCAAGTGGAAGATATTGTTGTTTAAGAACTCATCTAATGGGAGATGCTGATCCCATACACATTTTATTTCTAGAGATCATGCTCTTAGAATTTCTTCAAGAATATGAATATTCCTTTTAGATTGGCCATCAGTTTGGGGGTGATAGGCTGTGCTGAAATTTAATTCAGTACTCAAAGAATGTCGTTGGTTCATATATAATTTTTATGTGTACCTTGGATCACTGTCAGAGAGAATTGAGAGTGGAACACCATGCAGTCTCACCACTTCCTTCACATATATCATTGAAAGTTGTTCAAGATAGGTATTCCCGAATAGTGATAAAATGGGTAGTCTTGGGGAGTTGGTCAACCGAATCCCATATCGTATTGTTTCCCATTGACATCTTCAAGAGACCCATGAAAAATTACATAGTGGGATTATCTCATTTCCACATGGTAATTCGTAATTGTTGCATCATCCCTTTAGAATTTGTTCACTCTAGTTTTACTTGCTGACATACCTAGAACCTTGAGATATACTCTGAAATATCCTTCATGTTATCCCTCCAGAAGTGTTCTCAGAGATCAAGATACATCTTGGTACTCCCAATATAGAGAGATAATGTTGAGATATGTGAATTTTCCAATAGATCCTTCTATTATCATGGGTGATGAGGGCACAAAAAATTGTGTTCTAAACTAAATCACACCTTCATCGCCGATATAGAACTTGTTCAGATTTGCTTCCTTTAATGCATTCACCTTCTTTTATAACACCAGATCTTCCATTTGTGCCTCCTTAATCTTCTCTTAGATACATGGTGGCACAAAAATTTAGTGAAGGTAGGATGTTTCCCTTACCATTATGATTTCAAAATCTATCCTTTTCATATCCATGAATATGGGGTCTTTCTCAATCTATAGCATGGATAGAGTAGCAGGTTCTTTTCAACTTAGAGCATCAGCTACCTAGTTCTGCTTTCCATGATGATAATGTATAGAGAAATATAAATCATTGATTAGCTATAACCATCTCCTTTGACACATGTTGAGCTCATTTTGTGTTAATATATATATTAGAAACTTGTGGTTGGTGTATATATCACACTTCTCACCATAATGGTCACCACATTTTCAAGGAAAAAATCACAGCATCTAACTCTAGATAATGCATCAGGTATTTTTTCTCAAGGATCATCAACTATCGTGAGGCATTTATATCACATTGTCATTTTTCCTAAGTACGCAACAATGGATTTTATTTGAAGCATCACTATATATCACTAAACATTATCCTCTCTTGGGTAAAGTGGAGTACAGGTGTAGTGATCAGACTTCTTTTTAGCTCCTTAAATCTTACATCACATTCTTTTGTCTAGAAATATTTTACACCTTTCTTTGTTAACATAGTTAGAAAGCTTAAAAATCATGAATAATTTCTCACAAAACATCGGTAGTACCTAGCTAAACCACAAAAACTACATATTTTAATGACACTAGAGGGCTTGGGCCATTCTTCAATCACATTTGTTTTTAAATGACTTATAGAAATTCCCTCACTTGCAATCACATGTCCCAAGAACGAGACATGATTCATATAGAACTCAATCTTGCTGAACTCAGCATAAAACTTATACTTTCTCAATTTCTATAACAAAATTATTAGATTTTTTTTCATGTCCCACCTTTCTCTTGGAGTATACGAGAATATCATCAACAAACACTACCAAATGTTTATCAAGGTAATGTGTAATGACTCTATTCATCAAATTCATGAAGATTTCAGGGGCATTTGTATGTCTGAAGGGCATCACCAGTAACTCATAGTGCCCATAACTTGTACAGAAGATAGTCTTCTAAATATATTCTTTTTTCAACATTAGTTTATTATATCCAGAATGAAGATCCAGCTTTGAGATTTATTGATCTCATGTTATCTGATTGAACAAGTCTTTGATACGTGGAAGAGAATACTTGTTCTTTATTGTGATCTTGTTGAGTTCCTGATAATCGATAAAAAACCTCATTTTTTAATCCTTTTTCATCACAAGAGCATCGGTGCACCATGGCATATTAACCCTTTTTCCAGATACCCTTGTTACTGCTTCATTAACTCCTCTATTTTGATAGGAGCCACCCTATAATGACACTTTGAGATAGGAGTAGCTCATGGTATGAGTCCTATTGAGAACACTAACTCACGATCTAGTGGAGGAGTTCGGGTAACTCATCAGGAAATACATCACTACATTCAATAACGATGTGAATTTCTGCAGGTTGGCACCTTCCATTGAATCAACCATTTGTTCGAGGTATGATTTTTCATAGGGAATCAGCAACCACATAGTTGAAGGGTTTTTCAAAGAATATTCCTGAACATCCATGAATTTTTAGTGAAGAATGGGATGGTTCAGAATATAGAAAGATGTTTCCTTTTCCCGACAGTTGATACACACTATATATAATGAGTGTCAATCCATTCCAATTATAGCATCGAATTCCACCAAGGAAAGTATTATGAGATTCGCTTGAAGAATATTTCCACTTATGCTAATAAGAGAAGAGTCAAACACTTGGGAATCAATGA
The DNA here is from genome assembly GCA_963277665.1 of Viscum album. Classification (NCBI taxonomy): domain Eukaryota; kingdom Viridiplantae; phylum Streptophyta; class Magnoliopsida; order Santalales; family Viscaceae; genus Viscum; species Viscum album. The sequence goes on from OY728145.1 coordinate 1,303,647,330, forward strand.
TTTCACCACTTAGTGTTTTTATAAATATCTCTACCTCAAGGTTTTGGGGCATTGATTCTAAAGTTCTAGAAAACATATAAGATATAAAGAAATGTGTAGAACCAAAATCAAATAAGACTTTTTCAATTCTTGAGTGAATAGGAAGTGTACCTTATACGACTTCATTATCGTTCTACACTTCCATAGTAGTGATGTTATAGACCATCCATTATTCCTTTATCTTTGGTGGCTATTGATGCTGATTACTCTCAAGAACTCGACGTTTAGTGTACTTTCTTGCATAGTGCCCTTGCATTCTTCTATTGTAGTAATGAAACATGGGTGGTTCTCTCCATTATTCCACTACATTTGCTTCATTTTCAAGTCTTCTTGACACCCTTGAGCTTGGTGTCCTTCTTTACTGCACTTGAATTATTTTTCCATCCCATTATGTTAGTTACCAAGATGTAATTTCCCACGTTTTTTTTCATGTGGGTCATTGAGTTTTCTTCCCACCTTTAACATAAGATCCTCTATCTTGAAACTCCAACATTTGTTTCTTATCAACAATGTCATGGGACCATTCTCAAAACTCCATCTCCATTTTGAGATCACATTGAACAACTTCTTCATAACACCCAATGTCTCGAATATAAATATCCTTTCGAAGGTGTGGTTTTAATCCACTAAATAATATATCAATTTTCTATCATTTTTTCTAACAAACCCCGAAGAATACCCTCAATGCCTTGTATAATTCACTTCATCGGTTGTGAAAGATTCTCCTTCTTTTTTTTGAGCTCTATTAATTTTATCACTATCTTCATACGAAGAGTTTGTGGGAAGTACTTATAAATAAACATGGTATTAATTTATTACCATTCTATCTCTTTAATTTCCTCCCTTGGATTTTTTGTTATCAAAACCCACCATTGACTGGCCTCTCCATCTAGATGATAAATGTCTAGAGTCACCTTCTTTGTCTTAGAACATTGTAGCATAGAAAATATCATCTCAATATATTTGACCCATTATTCTATAACTAGTGGATTAGAAGATCCACAAAACATCGGTGGTTGATGCCGCATAAAATACATGATAACTAGTTGTTCCCTCTTTGGTGAAGGAGGAAATTTCCCATTATTCGTGTTATTGTTCATAACCAAGGATAGTTGGGTATGCATCCCCATGATATTGGGAACTCCACCTCTAAAATCATTGGGGATGTCATTACACCAATCGTTGCATTATCCCTCACATGATTCATTGGCCTTGTTTCTCCTGGTAAACACCATTTTATAAAATTGAAAAGGATTGAAAAAAACAGAAGTAAAAAATTCATGAATAACTCATTTATATTAAATATTTACATTAAAATAATAAATTATGGGATTCCTATGTAAAGCTTCTTGTGTGAATATTTTTACTCAGTCTCGTACTAGAGGTTTTCTCTAGGGTTCACTAATCCTAACTCACCAAATTAACTAAACCTTGCCTCTGATTCCAACTATAGAGATCCATCCTTTCTTAAATTGATATTAAATCAATATAAATACAAACAACTTTATAGTATTACACCATGAGGATCCATATGTTTAGTGTCTTGGAAAAACTAGAACCAAACATTACATTTACAACATCAAGAATAAAACATTTATTTAATTCCCTCTTCTCTATCTTATTATTGGCACCTGACCTCTCCTTAGTAAATGTTGTCACCTAAGGAGATATATAAAACAGGGTGACCTAAAAGCCTAGAAAATGGTAGAGAATAACAATATGGAATGGGGTGATCATATTCATAACATCATCATCAAAATCGTGAGAGGAATATTTAATAAGATATAGGAAATGTGTCAATGGATAATATTGAAACATCAGGTCTTGGTGGTCAAATGCCACACATAGTCGTGAACACCACTAGCATCATGTTCATGCATCATTTACTTTTAATAAAGAGATTAATCACTTTACCCAATTAATTGGAGCAATGTATAATTCCATGAACACCCATCACATTCAAACATTCGTATTTGCGTAATATAATTCCAATCTCACCCATCTCATCATAGTATTTACATTATCATGCATTCCACATTAAAAATATGAAAAACATGAATGTAACATAACCCATTGAAATAAATGGGTTTCATAAAATAAATCATATGTTAATAAACATTTTTCCCCAAAATAAAGGGTGAATATCATTCATGACATACAACCATTAACCATGAGTGAAGTGTACAACAATAATCAAGAAGTAAAAGAATGATGTGTTTATTTGAAAGAAGAGTTCTTTTTGGAAAACATTGGGTTTTCATAAGATAATTTACATTGAATTTATATTCCATAAAATGTAATATAATGACGAATAAATTCTTTTTATTGAGTAAACATACAAATGATGTAGTGAAAGAGGGTGAACACGGTGAATGAATGTTGGGTTCGAGAATTTCCCCTTACCTTGTATCTAAATGCTTCCTTCTATTTAATGTCTTGTATAACCACAATAGATTCAATAATAAAGAATTAAAGAACCTTTTGTACAAGAATATGGCTCTATAGGTATTTATTAAGTTATTTTATGTTTTGTTGTATGAGTTATAGAGTTCAAAAACATTGTTCAGGAATGTTTATTTTTATGGTTTTCTTGAGCAGTTCACTTGTATTCGTTATTGGAAGTTCATATAGAACATGGATAAACAACCAACACTGATATTTCATGATATTAATGATATTAACGAATTTTAAAATATCTTATAAGGAGTTTTATTATATACAATATGGATTAATCATTAGATAAGAATTAAATGATGATTTTTTGTTTTAATTTGGGATGTTTTTCGGCCACAATGAACTTGTTTTTTTTAAAATTTAGAAATATGTACATAAGTTATATCCAGAACATTAAATAGGATACAATACATATAAACTATTTTGGTTCAACCATAGAAATGGTTTTATGTCGAGATCTGAAATTATAAATGGAAAATATAAAACATGTCGTTTTGAAGGTGATAAATTAACACCTCACAAACAATGATATCTTTTATCAAATAAAAAGAAGAGGAACAAGTGGTTGGATGATATATTACCCCATTAGTATCACAAAATTAAATTATATGTGAGATATTGGAGTTACCATACCATGTGGATGGGGATAGGTGGGGATATATTAATAAATGAACTTAAAATTGAAAGGAATTTAATGGAAAGAGAGAGAGAGGAATTTCCTCTTGAATCCTCCTCTTGAGATCCTCCTTAAAGAGGCTAGTCTTGGTATTTTGATGATACCAAAAGCTCTTGGACGTAGTGAAGGGGCTAGGTAAGATTATTGGGTATTGTTTAGACATGTATTGAAGCATGAGATGTGTGAGGAATGAGGGTGTGAAGGGTGGTATTTATAATGGAGGGGAGAACGGATTTCTCAATATAATATTCATTAATTTATTATTTCTCCACATGAAAAGTAATAGTGATGATTCAATGACCAAGAATAGTTAATAGGGAATGTGAGTTTGAGATTTGGGTTCTTAAATCACTTGTGAGATTAGGAATTATGGGTTTATATTATAATGTATTTATACGGTAAATTAATGAAGTTTACTATTCACCAAAAAATCATGTATTTCAGAAAAATCCCAAAAATTCACCCTAACCATTTTTGACATGTGGAATCCAAAAATAATTCCATTTTTTAAAAATAATTATTTAAATATGATTAATTTAATTTTAAATTAAAATAATAATTTACTTGAAAAATATATTCTTTTTAAAACATTAGTTTACTTATTCAAAGACATAGGAACATCATGCTTTCACATAAATCCCACACATATACTATCATAGGTGAGATTACAATTCCTAAGGTTATATTACTATTCATATGGGTAGAATTACATTTCATATAGCTATGTTACTATTTAGAAAATATTTAATTTTTCTTATTAGACTCCAAACATCTTACGGATCGCAACCGTGTATGTCAGGTTATCGAAATTCAAAACATAAAAGTGGAAACATTATGTACAAAGGCCACATAGTATTTCGTATCATGATATTTCATTGTGATTACCTAGTTGATTATACTATAAGTCATTAAGAAGGTAATTCCATTGAAAAAACATTGGGTCGTAACAATAATTCTCCAAAGAATACTTTTTTTTATGATTATAGATTATATGCATAAAATATTCATTTTATGTTAGATATTTTACATGTTTTGAATTATGCAATATGATTCATAAACTAATCTATTGTATTTTATTGTTTATAAATATCTTATAGAGGAAGGAATGGAAACTGTATCAATGCATGTAATCCATGTAGGTATTTCAATCCTATTAGAGATAATTATAGTGGAGGTGGTGATACAACTGGGGCTGAACAGCTTATAACCATATTAGGACAACTCACTCAGGTTAGGAATAATAGAATTACCTGTACAGATCACCCTAATCCCCAATGTGGAAGATCAATGTTAGACTGCTTCATGAGGCAACAACCACCAACATTTAATGGGACTACAAATCCATTTTTAGCAGAGCTATGGTTAAGTTCCATAGATAAAACATTTCTTTCGTTGGAGAGTAGCAAAAGTGAAAAAATTTTCAGGGTAGCGTAGCACCTCATGGGAGATATAGATCAATGGAGGTCATTCATTAAAAATATAAAGGAGGATTAAAAAATATGAAATATATAATTTAGGGTGTTTAAAGAGATTTTAATAGAAAAATATATTCCTCGTGAACTTTGAGAAGATATGGAAAGAAAATTTCTTGAGTCTGAGGAAAAAGGTGGATGAGAATGTACCAATGTATGAGGATATCATTACTAGGATAGGAAGGCATGTTGTAGATTGTATACATAATCCATGAAGTAAGATTGATTGATTCTTTGATGGGTTAAAACCATTTATCTGTGGAGCATTAGTCTCACAATCCTTTTCATCATACTAAGATATAGTCTCATGTGCTATCATGATAGAAAACAAATTATCTAATTCTTATGACTTTAAACTGAAGCAAGAGAAGAAGATATTTGTTTAACACTCTAAAAAATGGAATAAGAGGAAAATGTGAAGCATTGAATTTCCACCATGCTATATATGTGGGAATAAACACCTCAGTACTTGCTTTAAGGGGGTGGGATTTTTTTACATGTGTGCAAAAAGAAAGCCACCAAACTCGTGATTGCAAGGGAAAGAAAGAGGATGTCAGTGTTGAATGCTACAATTGTAGATAAAGGGGGGATTATGAAAATTAATGTCCTATGTTCCAAGGAAACATACCTCGAAAAAGGAAAAGGGAGTAAGGCCAAGCTTATCTAATCACTATTACTGCGGTTGAAGTTCATAATGACATGGTGGTAGGTACATTAATAATTTCCTCAAAATTAGGCAATGCTTTATTTGATTCTGGATCATCACATTCTTTCATATCTTCATAGTTTTCCTAACAAATTAGATATTTCCAATTTGAATTATCATGGGAGTTGTTAGCCAAAACACCTAAGAGGAGTATCATTGTGTCAATGTTTTGTCAAACAGTTATCATTATGGCATATAAATGTGCATTATATTCTTATCTTATAGTCATACCCATGATTTAATTTGATACAATACTCGGTATGGATATGATTTCAGAACATGATGTGAAAATTTATTGTAATAAGGAGGTTATAATTTTTGATGATGATAAGGAATAGATTTTCTTTAGAGTAGAAATGTCAGCATCTGATTTTCATCTAGTTCCACCCCCAATAGGTCTACTAAATTCAATTATTGGGGAGGTAGGGAGTGAAATAACTATGGGTTAGGGAATGAATGTTCAAATATTGTATTTACCTATTGTTCATGAATATTTTGGTGTGTTTCTGTAAGATTTACTAATACATCCTCTATAATGAGAAATTGAGTTTTCCATTGAATTAATTCCTGGTTCGAGGCCCAAATCGAAGACCCCTTATAGAACGGTAACTATGGAATTAGTGTATCCAAAGAAACAACTAGAAAATTTGAGTAATGAATGATTTATTATCCCTAGTGTTTCCCCATGGGGAGCCCCTATTCTTTTTGTTATGAAGAAAGATGGATGTGTGAGGTTGTGCATTGAGTACAGGGAGATCAATTCTATAACAATAAAGAACAAGTATCCCCTACCTCACATTGATGATTTATTTGATCAACATCATGGACGTCAATATTTTTCAATGATTGACCTTCGATATCGATACCCTCAGTTGTTTATGAAAAAAGGAAGACATTTTAAAGACAAAATTTAGAACCATCTATGGGCATTACGAGCTTAAAGTAATGACTTTTGGACTAACTAGTGCACCATCTATTTTCATGGATTAAATGAAAAGTGTTTTAAATGAATATCATGATAAATGTGTCGTGGTATTTATTGATGATATCTTGGTATACTCCAAAATCTTCAAAGATCATGAAAATATCTTGTGCACCATTCTAATGACAATTATAATAAATGAATTATATGTGATGTTTGAAAAGTGTGAATTCTGAATTTATGAGATTTTTTTTCTTGGTCATAATGTCTCTAATGATGGAATGTATGTTGATCTTTAAAAGACAAGGGCGATCCAATAAAGGACATCACTGATGAGTATAATTGAGGTACACAGTTTTATTAGTTTAATAGGTTATTATTGGCATTTCTTCCAGAATATTTCCTTATTGAATAACCTATTAACCAATATCACACATAAAGGGTTTGAATTTGATTTTACAAAAGAGTGTAAATAGTGTTTTAATGAATTGATAAGAATATTAGTCAATGATCCTATCTGGAATCTACCATCTTGTAATGATGGGGTTGTTATTTATAGTGATTCTTGAAGGAAATGGCTTGGTTGTATCCATATGCATAATGATAGAGTTATTTCCTATGAATCATGGTAGCTAAAAATTCATGAAAAAAACTATCCTACTCATGATCTTAAGTTAGCATCTCTAATCACTGCTATGATGATATGGAGACACTATCTGTATGGTAAACATTGTGAGATTTATTCTGATCAAAACTGTTTGAATTATATTTTCTCATAGAAAGAAGTCAACGTGTGGAAATATAGATGGCTTGAACTACTCAAGTATTATGATTGTACTATACACTACCACCTGGGGAAGGAAAATATGGTGGAAGATGCTTTGAGTAGAAAGGATCATGGAGTTCTGAACATGATGAGTGTTTAAAGAAATCATATGTTCGTGGATCTAGTAAAGATTGGTATAGGGATAATCATCGACGATGAAACATTAGTACTTTTTCAAATGGTTTCCAAACCTTCATCATTATTAAGGATAAAAAGTTTTCAGACTGATGTTGATGAGTTTCAAAAGAAAATTAAAGTTGTGAATGATGGAGATTGATTGACTTCGTATATGAAAATGAAAATATGAAATTTGGGAAGAGACTTTGTGTTCCCGACATACCTGGTCTAAAAAGGGAATTGTTAGATAATGCTCATAGCTTCAATTTACCTATACACTCTAGTACCACTAAGATGTATATAGATTTGAAGGAATTTTTTTGGTGGGATAACACGAAGAGGGAGATTGATGATTACCTTTCAAGATGTATGGTTTGTCAATGGGTGAAGGATGGAAGACAAAATCATAGAGTTTTCATGAAACCTATTTCCATAACTGAGTGGAAATGGTGTGATATTTCGATTTACATTATTATGGGGATACCAAATACTCCTAGTAGGAATAATGAAATATGTTTCATTGTTGATTGTCTTACAAAGTCAGCACAATTTCTTGTTATAAGATAAGATTTACAACTTCAAAATTTAGCAAGACAAATATTAATGAAGTAGAAAGACTTCCTTGTGTACCCTTATCGATTGATTCTGATCGTGACCCATGTTTTACATCAATATTCTGGAAAAATCTTCTAAATGACCTGGATGCTAAACATTATTTGGTCACTTCTAACCACCCTCAAAATGATGGACAATCAGAATGGAAAATTAAAACCATAGAAGACATGTTGGGATATTTCTCAATTGACTTTCATGGAATATGGGATAAATATTTACCTCTGGTAGAATTTTTCAGTAAAAATAGCTTCCATTAATGTATTCAGATGGGACTATATGAAGAGTTATATGGAAAGATATGTCACACACCAAATTCTTGGGATGATGTTGGTGAATGAAAACTCATAGGCCCAGAACTTGTTGAGGAAACAATAGAAAAGGTGAAGAGTATCCAAACCCACATCAATGCAGCTCAATGTATACAAAAGATATATATCAATAACTAATTGAAGGATTTGGAATTCCAAGTAGGATATCATGTTTTCTCGTAGGTATCCCCAAGGAAGGATGTTATATAATTCAGTAAGAATGGTAAATTAAGTCCCATGTACGTTGGACCTTCCAATTTTCTAGAACAAATTGGAGTTGTAGCTTATCATTTAAAAATTCCTCCAAGTCTCTCCGAAGTTCATGATGTGTTTCACGTATCACTGTTGAGAAAATACATGCCTATCCTAACACATGTACTCACATAAGTAGAAATAAAACTGGAAACTGATCTATCTTATTGTGAAGAGCCTATCGGAATTCTTTATACCAAAAAAAACGTGTTGAGAAACTGCATGACTCATCGGGTAAAAGTTCTTTAGAGACCCCATATAATGAAAGAGGAAATGTGGGAACCTGGGGAACATATGATGAAAAACCACCTGAATCATTCTTTGCTATAATATTCTAGAAATTTTCAGGATGAAGTTATTTGATGGAGGGAAGAATGTAGCACCCCCATGCTTCCAGAGTACGTTTCTCTTTGAATAATATGATTGTTTGCGTTGTACACAACCGTGAGTTCTAGCACAACACGACCACTCAAACTAGCCGTCTAAAAAAAGTAATGAATAGTAATACCAACATTTTAAAATTTTATAAATTTTTTTTTTCAAAATAAAATTATGTTTTTTTATTCAGAATATCAAAATTATCTTAGGGTGAGTTTTTGGAACTTTTCTGAAAACTTTAAATTTTTGATAAATAGTGAAAACAATTCGTTATTGTTTAAAATAAACTTTTTATTTAAATAATTATTATTCTTATTTAAATTTATTTTAAAATAAAAATAGATATATAATACCTATATTAGACCAATTTAAATCATTTGAATCATTTTATAATAAGATTAGATATGTAAAATTTTATTGAACTTTTTAACATCTTTTACCCACCTTCTACGCAGATTTGAAAATTTGCAAAAAAATTAATTTCACAGCTTCTGTGATTTTAATTTCAAAAATAAAATAAATGTAGTTGGCATGAGTATGTATTATGTGGTTTAATAGGTTGAAAATAATATTTGGTGAATATTAATTTTTGAATATTATTTACCATGGTTAAAAGTAAATAGGTTGATCAAAGGTAAAAATGATATAATAATTACCCCACCACATGTACTAATTCTATAGAATAAGTTTATTTAGCCCAAATTCAATCTTAAGAAAAATATATTATCCTTTTTGATCCATGTAGATTAGAGTATGACATTTATTATATTATATTTAAAGAAGAGTTAAAAGTATTAAATTCAATTTCTAATAACTAAAAGATTGTTAATATGGGGTTATACATAAGATAAATTCAACTATAAATATTCATTTGGAATATAAATATATTTACTACATCATGGTATTTTATTTATAATTTATTGAGGCTAAATAATTATATTTATTTATGACACAATGATGATGCAGTAATTATATTATTAATGTAGGATTAAAATATTTGATATTATAAATATAAAAATAAATGTAAATTGAGACTTTTGATGCATTTCACGTTTTTTAGGTGAATATGACATTTTAGGTTTGATTCAATGATTTTTTTTCGAAGTAATAAATTTATTATGACTTAAAAAATAATAATTATTATACAGTGTCAAAATTGATATAAATTAATTTTTTTAATACTATTTTATTAAATGATATAGTATTCCTAAAAGGATATTATTTGTCCCAAGGAATTATATAAGGCCAGAGAAATCATTATTGAACCACTTTAGGTTCGTTTGGAATTATATAGTATGTTAATTTACCATGTAATATAAAATACAAGAAGACGTGATAAAAGTTAAACTATTTACCTAAGAGTTCAATATAAAATATAAGGTTAATATGGTGTCCTAAACATGTCTAAAACCTATTGGTTACGAGGATTTCGACCCATAACCACCTTATCCTTGAAATAAATACATTTTGAGATATTAGAAACCGAAAATGTTTTTAGAAAAAAGTAATATTTCAACTATTTCTTAAAGTGCCCCTCACCTCTCTTATAATGCCTTCTCTCAAATTCAAACCTCCGTAGCCATTTGTCTCTGCCAAAGACAGATAAAATATCCTCTAAACTACCCTCACTTCATCCAGAATGCCTTAATTTTATCATAAATCTATCTTAATGATCCCTTTTGTTCAAATCAAAAGGATCAACATGAAAAAGAGGTGCTTATTTCATCACCTCTATCAAAGTTCCTTTCTTCTTGCACTTCCACTTTCTTTATTTTTTCTAAAAAAAATAATAACTCTAGTAACTTCTATATACGATGATGTTATTATAAATATGGTAAAACCATATTCATTATCATATCCATCTTATTAATGACAAATTCACCATACATGTGTACGCACGGCTTACCGTCTCCACATCGTGGTGTAGTTTGTTGTTCAACACTTCATTATTTTTGGGTATAATAATGATTTTAATTAAGTTAAATATTAAATATAACATGTTAATGAATCTGTATATATAATATACCATCCAACTACATACGATTACACCATTAAAAGAATTATATTGTCGCACGTGGGTACGTATGTCTTACCATCTCCACGACACGATGAGATTTCATTCCCTATCGTAACCATTGATGAATAATTTTTATTTTTTTAAATTAAAATAATGTTTAAGAACATAATATAAATTTGGATATGAAAGAAATACATCCTATCCATAACAAACATGACATAAATAATTAAAAATATAAAGGAAAACAAATATTTTAACTCCTGAAACACTAATAATAATGTAACATTATTAACCAAAAAATATTAAAGGATCATATATGATATCATATTTATGTATGTGGTTATTTTAATATTTAATAAAAATGATTTTGTGATTATACAAGAGGTTAATGTACCCTCAACTATGGAAAAGTGCATGATAAGGGTTAATTTTGCAAGCTATTTATTTTATGAGGTTGTTTATTGGTATGTATCTACTAGGAATTCGTTATCGTCAACATATTTGTTTCTTAAAAAGGTATTTCAATACATTTTTACTACTTCCTAGACTATATTTTAAATTAAATTAAACTTATTTTTAATTTTTATAAATTTTTTTATTGGAATAATTCTGTCGTTTTCCTAACAATGTACTTTATGACCTTTTTGACAAATTATGGAAATAATGTTTCTTATCTTATATGGCTAGTGCAGTAATCTTCACCATTATAACAAATTTTAAGATTTTCTTACAAGTTTATAAGAATATTTTTAAAATAAATATATTCTATTATAATTAAATGACTTTTAAAATATTTCATAATAGAAAGAGATATTTCTCTCAAATAGTTTTGATTACATATATGTCAATATCCTTTGTTGGATTTTACGTGTGTTTGAAGTTGATTTATTATAATACAATATTCCATATTGTATTGAAGGTTCTGTGATATGTTTTACTTCAGATGTTTTATTTTTAGACCATTCATGGTTTATAGTCAATTAATTCACATTTCTTATTCTAGTTTAAATATGAATGTTTATGTTATTTTTCAACCTATTCATATAAAGAATGCATTTTACTTAGTAAGTGATGGGAGGGGCCTGCTATGAACCCTCAATGCATTGGTATATCTGATGAGACAAATTAGTTTCTTGTTAGAAGGTATTTAAAAAAACATTATTTTTAGTCTTGGCACAAGGCCTTGACTATGTGGTTATGATATACGACATTATTCATTCTGTCATTATGAAATTAGTTATTGATATTACATGTGACTATTCGACTAGTTGAATATAAATGTGAATAATTAAATTTAATTATTTGATTTATATTTTACATATTATGGATAAGTTAAATTTTAAAATTCTTAAGTTTTTTATCTTATAGATTTCCTTAAATGTTTTTGATTATTTATGACAGTTTCTACTATATTGTTATCCTTACTGTGCAACTGATCTCACTCCTTTAGTATGATTTATATTTATGGGGATTCAAAGAAGTATATTATGAGTAACCTATAGGAATTTGGTAAGGGATAAAAGGGTTTTCAAAGGGGACACAATGTTGTTTTTTTATTTCATAATGTAAGGTAAAACTTATGTATGTATCTAGTACTTCCAATACTACTAAACTATTCAGTCTTTTGGGGCTTGATATCTTGTGATCAAGACAATGTTATGTAATAATTCACAAACTCTAGGTTACTGGGGACGGGGTGTTACGAAAATAACTTAACGGGGAAACATTTAAAATATTATATAATACATTTGTTAATAAATTAAAACGTATAATAAAAATTATATTTCTATTATTTTAGAAATATATCAACAATTCTATATACTAAAGTGATGAATATGAATATTTAATTGAAATATTACTAAAAAAAATATAAATATGTTCTAATTTTGTTTAGTTTTCCTACCATCAATTTCCAATGTGATGAAATAAGGAAGAAAAACATTGGAAAATAAAAAAAATAAATATATAAGAAGAAAATTTATGGGGTCAATGAAGATAAATAAAATATAAATTTTCCAAGTAAATTTGATGATGAGAAATTCTTAATAATATTGAAATTATAAAATAAACCTTTATTACTTTAAGAACATTTGTATAAAATCCCCATAAGTGATAAATTCTCAATTAATTAATATAATATCATTAATAAAGAATTATTCCCTATATAATCTCTCTAAGGGATATTATTTCCCCTATATAAGATAATGTAGGTTCTTAATACAAAATATGTCTCAATAGAGTTGAATTTAAATGAAACGGACTTAACATTGATTCCCACTTGATTATATTTTTATACTAGAGTAAATAATAAATTTAAATTTAGTAATGATTTTCTGATAATCAATATCTATAAATATTAAATTTTATAGTCTAATTGTAATACATTGATCTGAATTCATTGAATTTATCAAGCTTACAAAAACCACATTATGTTATTTGTTCAATTTCTCCAAAATCACATCAGAATGTTATTACCCGATAAATTTTTTATGAAATGGGTGGATAATATTTTTATAATTATTTTTATGAAAACAATTTTTCTATTTTTTATACTTTTAAAATAATCCTTTTAATGTGAAATTATATAATGAAATACCTTACTTTTTGGATCCATAGTCCACACGAACAAAGGATTATGTCTAAATTATTCTAATGGTTATAAAGAAATGGAAGTATATAATTATTGATATTTATAAAATAATTTTTTTTAAATATATCATAAATATTCGTTTAGAATATCTTTATGATCTAAAATATTAATTTATAATGAAAAATGAATCACATGGATTAATGTATATGGTAGTCCCCACACATGGATGAATAGTTTTATCATTTCCCAATAAATTGGAGTGTAATATGGTAGATGATATATTATATTTCTAGAATAACTGTTATTTCATATATATGATAAATAGAATTTTTTAATTAAATTTTTTTAACCATATAAGAGATCTTATGATGAAATATGATACATATCATGTAACATCCCATGTAATTAATGAATAATAGAAATTCTTATCTATGTCTATTTATGAATTAGATAGTATTTTAGAGTCTTAAAATGAGAATAAATCCAATCATAAGCATGGAATACACTAATATATTTAAAAGATTGTTTTACTGCCTTTTGATGGCAAACAATTTTTTAAATCAAACTTTTGACAATTTTATAATCTATATTTGTTATAATAAACTTATTATTTATGATTGGGAAATTGAAATTTACATTGGATTATTTTTTTTATTTTTCTCACAACATTCATTTTTAATGAATAGTGAAAAATACCGCATTTTACATCAAAACACCTTTTTCATATAATTTATTTATATGTTTAGATTATCGTTTTAATTGGTTTTAAAGTGTAAATATAATATCTATTTACCATTTAATCCAATGGTGGTCATTAGGATTAATTTCACCTTGGAATTGGGTATAAACTAATGCCAAACTATTTATAGATATTGTTTAAAAAAAACCCGCTATTTGTTTTAACAATGGGAATTATTTTTAAATAAATTATTGCAATTTCTGTGTTTGGAATTTGGTAAAATGGATTACATATTTGGAATCAGCGGGTCCAAATTATGTAATCAAGAATCTTTTGTTTTTGGACATTATGAATAGTAACGACGGTAATTATCTTTAATTATCCTGATTAATGAGTAATCAGGTAGTTAAGGATAATAAAATAATATCATAATAATAACAAATGACACCAACATGTGTCCTAATTCTACTGGTTGTCTCATGTCCGACCATGAGATTCCTTGTTCCAATCTTGGGGACCCCATGGAGTCACTTTTGTGAGAATGTGATTTTTATCTTTTTATATTTTAAAGAATGTAAATATAACAAAGAAAGTATCACCTGTGTAAAACATTTATAATTTTGTCTAAATAGATTATATTTTGGACAACAATTATTAATTGGAAAGATAAAACTATTTACTACATCATAGTATTTTTTTCATAATTTTTAGAGACTAATAAATTAAATTATTTATGACATCCTGATGATGCAGCGATTACCTCATTAATAAAGGATTTAAATAAAATAAAAAGACAATGTAAAATCTAAGACCTACACATGTCAAATACCTATTGGATGAGTATATTTCGAACCCTTATCACCTTAACCTAAAAATACATCAATGTGGGACCTTTAAAATTAGAAACCCATTTGAAAATAAAGTAACATTTTGTAACTTTCCAAGAGTGCCCCTCCTCTCCTCTTATAAAAGGCCCCCAACTCTACCTCCTTTACCACACCTCTAAAGCCTTCGGATCGGCCAAACCCTGCCCATTTTGTCTCTACACATCCCTCTCTTACTCCTAGAAGCCTCACATTGGGCATAAGTCTTCCCAAAGAAGCCTTTGATCTCAAATCAAAAAGAGTTACCCGTTTTAAAGGTTGTGTTTTCTCTTGTGTTGTTATGTTTTATTTTACTTCTCCAACACCCTAAACTTTTTTTATTCATTTCTTTTGTAACAACACCATTATCCTAAATATACTAGGATGTTTTTATAAGATTTATTCTAGCTACACTTACACAATCCTACATCTAATGGTAAAAGAACATACTGTTTCTGTGGATGGTGAATTTTTGCCTCACGAAACGATGATTGTTCAACACTCATATAACACCTTCAATGGTGGCCATTAGGATGTCACAATATTTATATATGATATATAATATGTTTATGTTTTACTTAATCTTCTGTATTTTTCATTTATTACATACATTTATGGTTTCCATTATGGGTAAACACGATATCTTCATTTTAGGAAGTGTGGACTACCGCCCCCTCAAAGTGATTTGATTCGTTAACACCATATGTTGTACGTATAAAGAATATATTTAATGATATTATACATGATATTATACTGTAATTATAATATACCTTTATATAATTATTATTTCTTTCAATTAAAGTATGAGATATGAAATGAAAGTAGCGTTCATGCGTACGTACGACTTACTGTCTCCATGAACGGTGCATTTCCTTTCTTATCCCCAAATGTAATGTACTATTATAAGTACATATATATAATTGATATATATTATTTATGTTATATATAAATGATGAATATACTTCTGGAATTAAAATATACATATCTCTCATTTAGTTTTAATTCCATTAACATGACATAGAAATGAAAGTAGCGTTCATGTGTACGTACGGCTTACTGTCTCCATGAATAGTGCATTTCATTTCTTACCTCTAAATTATTATGTAATATTATAAATTCATGTATATACTAGATATATATGATATATATATGAAATCTATATCATGAATATAATTTTTGACATAATGGATATTAGACTACGTGAACAACTTGTAAATATAAGAAGTTCACTTTTGACTCAAGTACCAAATATCGATAAAACCACTGTTATTAACTTAAATGAATACATAATGTTAATAACATGGTAATAAGTGATATAAAAGGAATAATCAACTTGAAAAATATCCTTAAGAAAGTATAAATTAACTCAAGTTTATTATTCAAGACATTAAAGAATGATTGAGTCAAGTCGGACCTGAGGTAAGGGAACATCTTAACCCAATTTCTATTCTTTGTGTTAATATCCTACATTCAAATTATGTCATGATATTATTATTTCATATCTTGTATTTATACATTATTTATGTGTAAATATAGTGAATACACATAATAGATATATTTTATTAAAAAAATGATCTTTGTATATGACTTCGTCTCAATCTCCATTCATTGAGGCATATTTTGTTTTTTTTACACAACCTTGTTTTATATGGTGTATAAACCCCTTTGCCATTTATGTTTATGAAAAAGGAATCTTTTTTATATGAAGTGACAAAAGGGAATGTTTTTGTCGTACGTATGCGGCAACAACGACTTATCTTCCACCATGACCATTATTTGAGTTTCGTCTTCCTCTACAAGCCATACCTTTTTTTAAAAGAAAAATAAATACCATGTTTTACATTTCTTTTATTTTGGTACTGAAAATGGTTTTCATAATGTTTTTACGTCAATGTGTTTTATTCATATTTTTTGATTGAAAGGTGGAAATGCTATGTTTCCTTTATGCATGTTCTATGTGATATGATTATGTTGTGGTTCTTGGGCATTATAATGAAGAGGGGTGGTTCCGTGATAAACTAAGGGTGGGTGAGCCCGATATAGCTCTCCAATGCATTAAGTAATGCAAAGGAGTTAAACGTTATGGTTTCTATGAAGAGATTTAGGGAATTTACTGTGATGGGTATTCCAAACGTAACCAAGAGGGTTACTCCCTACGTAATAATGTTATGAATGCCTCAAGTTACCTTTATTTCTTATGATTTTTATAATTTATTCATTATTTGATGAGGTATGTTAAAGTGTTTATGTTTTATGAGTAGAGTATGATTTCATTGATTATTATGTATACATGTACTATTATTTCATTTCCATATTTTTATATCCCTTACTAGGATTTGTATGCCCATCCCGTGTTTTTGAAATTTTTTTCATAGGTCAAGAGAAGGGTACATGATATGATGATAGTGTTAAGGAAGTGTCAGGAAAGAATCCATTTTTTATTTATATCTGTTTCCATTGATGGGAAAAAATGAATACTATGTTTTATTATAACCACTTTGATTAAATGTGGTATTTAATGCATGTTTTATGATCTAATTATCTAAAACACTAAACCTAAAAAGATCCTCAAGGTTTATTCTTGAAATATCTCAATATTAAGTAAGGATTACGGATGGGGCCTTATAGATGGTATCATAGGTCGGTTTAGATAACTTTAGGAGTTAGAATTATATTAAATTACTATCCAAAAATATTTTTTTATGGTCAAATTGAAATGATATAGAATTTATAGATTACCATATTGCTTCACCAAAGGTATTTCAGTGTTAAGAATCATTTTTCATAGAAGAAACATAGAATATTTTTTGGGAAGGCATACTCAGGGAAATGACCGTCCAAATCCGCATACTGAGATGGTCATAATCATAATTGAACAATTTACGGTAGTGATGGCTCAGTTGAATTAGGTGAAAAATTTTGGTTGTTTTATTGATGATATTTTGGTGTTTTATAAAAGTAATGAGGAGCATGGAAGACATTTAAGGGTTATTTTGTAAACCTTAAAAGAAAATAAATTTTATGGGAAATTCAGTAAGTGTGAATTTTGGTTGAAAAAAATTTCTTTCCTTGGTCACATTGTTTCTAAAGAGGGGATAACTATTGATCCTACAAAAACAATGGTTGTTGAAGAATGGCCAAGACCCACAAATGTAACTGAGATTCGTATTTTCCTTGGTTATGCAGGCTATTACCGAAGTTTTGTTAGAAAATTTTCACCGTTTTCTAGTCCAATGACTAAGCTAACTCGGAAGGGTGTTATGTTTAGCTGGACAAAATAATGCGATGATTTTTTTCAGGAATTGAAAAGAAGATTGTTGAATGCTCCATTTTTGGCACTAACTTCTAGGAATGGTGAGTTTGTTATCCACAGTAATGCTTCATTGAAAGGACATGGTTGTGTCCTAATACAGAATGATCAGGTAATTGCTTATGCTTCACATCAGTTGAAAACTCATGAGATAAATTACCCTACACATGATTTGGAATTATCTGATGGTGTTTTCACTTTAAAAATTTGGAGGCATCATTTGTATGGAGTAAAGTGTGAAATATATACCGATCACAAAAGTTTAAAGTATATATTCACTTAGAAAGAATTGAACATGAGACAGAGGAGATGGCTAGAATTAATCAAGGATTATGATTGAACAATTCATTACCATCCGGGAAAAGAAAATAAAGTGGTTTATGCTTTGAGTCGAAAAAGTAATGTTTCATTAACAATGTTGTGTTTGGAACGTGATCCTTTGGTTAAGGATTTGATGAAATTTGGCATAGAATTATTTGGTGCAGGATGTTCTTCTGTTTTGTTTCAGGTATCATTGAAATATTCTCTATCAGACAGAATCAAGCAAGCACAGAAGCAAGACAACGAGTTTCAGAAAAAGGTAGAGCTGGTTCAGAAGGGTAAGTTTCCTGAATTCAACATTGATAATGATTTTGTTTTGAGATTTGGGAGGAGATTGTTTGTGCCATATGATTCACAGTTGAAGAGAGATTTGTTATGTGAAGCTCATAGTTCTCCATTTTCAGTTCATCCTGGCAGTACTAAGATAAATAGAGATCTACGGGAGTATTACTGGTGGGATGGAATGAAAAGAGATATTACTGATTTTACTGTGAAGTGTTTGACTTGTCAATAGGTTATAGAAGAGCAGCAATTACCGAATGGGATGCTTCAGCCTTTACCAATTCCAGAGTGGAAATGGGAGAATATATCCATGGACTTCATTGTGGGATTGCCGAAGACACCTCATGGTAATAATCCAATATGGGTTATTGTTGATCTCTTGACTAAATATGCTCATTTCCTTGCTATAAGAGATAATTTTTCTCTAGATCAACTTTCTCATTTGTATCTTAATGATATAGTCAGGTTACATGGAGTACCCCTCTCCATTGTATCTGATCGTGATCCCAGGTTTACTTCTAACTTTTGGAAAGGCCTTTAGAAGTCATTGGGTATTGAATTAAAATTTAGTACAGATTTTCATTCTCAATCAGATGGGAAGTCAGAACCAAACATTCAGACATTGGAAGATATGCTACATGCTTGTTCGATGGATTATCAGGGAAGTTGGGACCAACATCTTTCTTTGGTTGAATTTTCATATAATAACATTTTTCATTCCAGTATATAGATGGCACCATTTGAGGTGTTATATGGTAAGAGGTGTCGAACTCTATATTTCTAGGATGAAGTGGGTGAAAGGAAGCTGATGGGACTAGAATTGGTAGAAGTGTTGGCATAAAAAGTTCAGCTGATATAGAAACACATGAGAACAGCTCAGAGCAGGCAGAAGAGTTAGGTAGACAATAGGAGGAAGGATCTCTATTTTGAGGTAGGTGATCATGTTTTTCTCAAAGTCTCACCATGGAAAAGTGTGATGCGATTTGGTAAGAAAGGAAAGCTGAGTCCAAGGTTCATTGGACCATATGAAATTCTGGAGAGAGTTGGATCAGTTGCTTACCGAGTGGCATTACCTCCGAGTTTATCTCAGGTACATAAAATTTTTCATGTTTCGATGTTGAGAAAGTATATGTCAGATCCATCTCATGTTTTGAGTCCAGAGGTAGTTTAGCTAGAAAAGAACCTATCTTATGAGGAACAACTGGTCCATATTCTTGACCACAGGGAGCAAGTGTTGCGAAATAAGGTGATTCATCAGGTAAAGGTTTTGTGTAAAAACCACATTATTTAAAGGGCAACATGGGAATCTGAAAATGCAATGAGGGATAAATACCACCTCTTACTCTATAAGCAAATAAATTGCGGGGATGCAATTTTCTAAATGGGGGAAGGATGTAACATCCAAATTAAGTAATGAGTAATAGATATTATTATCTATGTCTATTTATGAATTAGATATTGTTTTAGAGGCTTAAAATTATAATAAATTCAATCTTAAGCATGGAATACACGAATATTTTAAAAAGATTGTTTTACTGCCTTTTGATGGCAAACAATTTTTTAAATAAAACATTTGACAATTTTATAAGCTCTATTTGTTAAAATAAACTTATTATTTGTTATTGGGACATTGAAATTTACATTGGATAATTTTTTGGTATTTTTCTGACAATGTTCATTTTTTAATGAATAGTGAAAAATATTGCATTTTACATCCAAACTTCTTTTTCATCTAATTTAATTATATGGTTAGATTATCTTTTTAATTGGTTTTAAAGTGTAATAAGAATATATTTTTACCATTTAATCCAATGGTGGTCATTAGGATTAATTTCACCTTGGAATTGGGCATAAACTAATGCCAAACTTTTCATAGATATTGTTTCAAAAAAACCCACTATTTGGTTTGACAATGAGAATTATTTTTAAATAAATTCTTGCAATTTCTGTGTTTTTAATTTGGTAAAATGTATTACATATTTGGAATCAGAAGTTCCAAATTATGTAATCAAGAATCTTTTGTTTTTGGACATTATGAATAGTAACAACGGTAATTATCTTTAATTATCTTGATTAATGAGTATTCGGGTAGTTAAGGATAATAAAATAATATCATAATAATAAAAAATGACACCAACATCTGTCCTAATGCTACTGGTTGTCTCATGTCCGACCATGATATTCTTTGTTCCAATCTTGGGGACCCCATGGAATAAATTTTGTAGGAAAGTGACTTTTTATCTTTTTATATTTTAAAGAAAGTAAATATAACAAAGAATGTATCACCTGAGTAAAACATTTTTAATTTTGTCTACATAGATGATATTTTGGACTATAATTATTCATTGGAAATCTAAAAATATTTCCTACATCATAGTATTTTTTTCATAATTTTTAGAAATTATATAAATTAAATTTTTTATGACATCATGATGTTACAGTGATTACCTCATTAGTAAAGGATTTAAATAAAATAAAATGATAATGTAAAATCTAAGACCTAACCTTGTCAAAGACCTATTGGATGAGTATATTCTGAACCCCTATCACCTTATCCTAAAAATACATCAATATGGTACCTTTAAAATCCAAAACCCATTTGAAAATAAAGTAACATTTTGTAACATTCCAAGAGTGCCCCTCCTCTACTCTTATAAAGGGCCACCACCTCTACCTCCTTTCCCACACCTCTCAAGCCTTTGGCACGGACAACCCCTACCCATTTTGTCTCTACACATCCCTCTCTTACTCCTAGAAGCCTCACATTTGGCATATGTCTTCCCAAGGATGCCTTTGAGCTCAAATTAAAAAGAGTTACCTGTTTTAAAGGTAGTGTTTTCTCTTGTGTTGTTATGTTTTATTTTACTTTTCCAACCCAATAAACTCTTTTTATTCATTTCTTTTGTAACAACACCAGTATCCTAAATATACTATGATGTTGTTATAAGATGGATTCGAGCTACACTTACACTCACCAACATCCAATGGTTAAAGAACATACTGTTTCTGTGGATGGTGAATTTTTGCCTCACGAAACGATGATTGTTCAACACTCATATAACACCTTCAAAGGTGGACATTAAGATGTCACTATATTTATATATGATATATAATATGCTTATTTTTTACTTAATCTTCTGTATTTTTAATTTATGGAAATCCTTTATGGTTTCAATTATGGTTAAACGTGATATCTTCATTTTAGGAAGTGCGAACTACCGCCCCCTCAAAGTGATTTGATTCGTTAACACCATATGTGGTACGTATAAAGGATAGATTTAATGATATTATATATGATATTATACTGGAATTATAATATACCTTTATATAATTATTATTTTTTTCCATTAAATTATGAGATAGAAATAAACGTAGCATTCATGTGTACGTACGGCTTACCGTCTCTATGAACGATGCATTTCATTTATTATCCCCAAATGTAATTTACTATTATAAGTACATATATATAATGGATATATATGATGTATGTTACATATAAATGATGAATATAATTCTGGAATTAAAATATACATATCTCTCATTTAGTTTTAATTCCATTAATATGACATAGAAATGAAAGTAGTGTTCATGTGTACGGACGGCTTACAGTCTCCATGAACGGTGCATTTCATTTCTTACCTCTAAATGATTATGTAATATTATAAATTCATGTATATACTGGATATATATGATATATATGACATCTATATCATGAATATAATTCTTTATATAATGGATATTTGACTACGTGAACAACTTGTAAATATAAGAAGTTCACTTTTGTCTCAAGTACCAAATATCGACAAAATGAACGTTATTAACTTAAATGACTACATAATGATAATAACAGGGTAATAAGTGATATAAAAGGAATAATAAACTTTAAAAAGGTTCTTAAGCAAGTAGAAATTAACTCAAGTTTATTATTCAGGACATTAAAGAACGATCGAGTCAAGTCGGACCCGAGGTAAGGGAACTTCATAACCCAAATTCTATTATTTGGGTTAATCTCCTACTTTCAAATTATGTCATGATATTATTATGTCCTATCTTGTATTTATACCTTCTTTATGTGTACATATATTGAATACAAATAATATATATATATTTTATTTAAAAATGATCTTTGTATGTGACTTCGTCTCAGTCTCCATTCATTGATGCATATTTTGTTTTATACACAACGTTCTTTTATACGGTGTATAAACCCCTTTGATATTTACGTTTATCTAAAAGAAATCTTTTTTATACAAAGTAACAAAAGGGAATGTTTTTGTCGTACGTATGCGGCGACAATGACTTCTCTACCGCCGTGACCATTATTTGAGTTTCGGCTTCATCTACAAGCCATACATTTTTTTAAAGAAAAATAAATACCATGTTTTACATTTCTTTTATTTTGGTACTGAAAATGGTTTTCAAAATGTTTTTACATAAATGTGTTGTATTGATATTTTGTGATTTAATGGTGTAAATTTTATGTTTTCTTTATGCATGTTTTATGTGATACAATTATGTTGTTGTTTTTGGGCATTATTTTGAAGACGGGTGGTTCCGTGATAAACTAACGGCGGGTGAGCCCGATATAGCTCTCCAATGCATTGGGTAACATGAAGGAGTTAAACGTTAATATTTCTCTAAAGCGATTTATGGAATATACTGTGATGGGTATTCCAAATGTAACCAAAAGGGTTACTCCCTACGTAATAATGTTATAAATGCCTCAAGTTACCTTTATGTCTTATGATTTCTATAATTTATTCATGATTTTATGAGGTATGTTAAAGTGATTATGTTTTATGAGTAGAGTATGATTTCATTGATACTTATGTATACATGTACTCATATTTCCTTTCTATATTTTTATATCCCTTACTGGGTTTTTTATGCTCATCCCATGTTTTTGAAATGTTTTTCACATGTCAAGGGAAGGGTAAATGATATGATGATAGTGTCAAAGAAGTTTCAAGAAAGAATCCATGTTTTATTTAAAATATGTTTCTGTTGATGGAAAAAACTGAATATTATCTTTTATTTTAACCACTTTGTTTAAATTTGGGATGTAATGCATGTTTTATGATCTAATTCTCTAAAACTCTAAACCTGAAAAGATCCTCAACGTGTATTCTTGAAATATCTCAAGATTAAGTAAGGTTTAAGGCTGGGGCCTTATACATCACTTCATAGAGAAAACAGTTTGTACACACATGTGAATGATTTTTTTCATGTTCAACATTATAGAAATATGATAGTAAATAAATGTAATGTTAAAAAATTATGTGTTGAAAATAAAATTATTTCAAAATTTTAATATATTTATTAATGAATTGGAGATGTTCAAAAATTAATTCATTATAGAATTATCGGTAAGAGTATATACCTCTTCCATTGGTAATCTCCTTTAGCTTATATCGGATGCCTTATTGAAGTTGTATTTTTATGTGTAATAGAGGTAGATGTTGAGAAAAATAAATTTTGGAAGGTATTTTGGTATATAATTATTGAGATATTTGGCACATTAAGAGTAGAGAATATATGAGAGGAGGTTTCCTTTTTTGTGTGTGGTTGGGTGTATATATTTAAATAGATGAAACATTATTATAAAATAAACATATTACTAAATTTATATGGACTCAAGTTAACATAGATTCATAGATCGCAATGTTAATGATTAATTAATACAAACCAATGAGATTTAAGAATGTTTTTTTAATACAAAATCATTATTCCTTCAAATTTAACCCTTTAGAGTAATTTAATCTTTAAATAACATGTAAATATTTATAACGGTTACTGTAAATTATAAAAAAATTATGAATATATAATTTTATAATATAAATTATTCTTATTAATAACAGGGAATATATTTTAAATAATGTTTTATTATAATTTCTATAAATTAAAATTAATATATGTTCGAAAAACCTCATTAAAATTTCTTTTTGAAACAAGCATGTTTTATGTATAAAAAAGATTATAGAAATAAGAATTAAAAAATTATTAAAATGATATTAATTGAATTTTATTAATAAAAGTGGACTTATTATTCACTATAACCAAACTTAATCTTAAATAAACATTATAAATAATTAATTAAGAGAGAATAAAAAAATAAATTTTTTTTTTGAAAATAAAACATTATATATATTTTTAAAATGATAAACATAGATTATTATTTTAAAAATTGTATTTTTAATTGTATTATATTACTTATTATATAAAATATTTTCTATAATGAATTTTTCATAAACATTATTGTTGTTCATATGTCCTAGTAATTATATAATATTGATAATATATGTAAAAAACAGTATTTCTCATTATTCAGAAAAAAATCAATTATTTTTTTAAAAAAATCAACAAAAATAACACTAAAATAGATTTTATATGATGAAATATTAAATTATATTCAATTAATAAAATAATATGTGTAAATATTTTTAGAAACCAATTTAAATTTTAGTGCACAAATGTGTAAAAACAATTCTGATAAAAAATCTATTTTTGAACCATAAAAGAAATTTATTTTCCTTCTTTTTCTATTATCTATAATTAGATAATGGTTAATTTTAATTATTAAATAAATTATAAATTAATATTAAACAAATAAAATATTGGTTATTGATAAATTAATATATTAGGAAAATTGTGTTATATACATAAAAAGATTTTTTTGGAAAATATATTATTTTTTCAATCAAATGATTTTATCTTCATTTTTAATAAATTTATAATTAATATATGATTTTTTTTCATAAGATTATATGTATAATAAATAAATTCTTATTAAAATAAATAATAAATATAATATGATTTTACGATTTAAATGAATCATATATAATATAATGAAAACTTTCTCTTATATAAGAATTACCTATTTAACCATTAATTATATAAGATGGTATTTTATTTATTTATTATCAATAAAAATTGAATACTTATTTCTTATAATTTAAGTAATATTTTTCTTATTCAAAAAAATTCCTACTTATATTTCATAATTTTATTACTCATATTAATACCCGGCTATCAAATAATAAAGTTATAACTATTATATTGATATAATAATATTTATCTTGAATATAATAGTTCATTTAATCTTGGTGTTGTGTTCATCACATGATAAATATGTTTTTGTTCAATATATAAAATGTTGTGGTGTTATATATAGTTATTTTCTTTCATTATAGTGATAGAACCATTGGTTTTTATATAAAATATTAGAATGGAAAAGAGTATATAGATTATAAATAGATCTTGGTAAATGATATGTATATTATTCTGATTCATCATATAGGATAAATGATTTTATACTAAGAAATATTTGTTATCAACAATTTTTGGTGATGGATTCAATACACATAGTATAGGATTCATCATTTTTAATTTTTTTTTGAAATGTGTATAAAGATAAAAATGATTTTTTATTATAAAAATTATACCTGTATTTTTATAAAAATATGGGGAATAGTATTTCTACCTCCCATTATTTGTATATTTTAAATAATAGTGTCTTATTTTTTATATAAAAATTTTCAAGCCCATCATAATAAAAATAAATTTTTTGTGTATGCCTAGAAGATATTTTGAAGAGAATATATTTCTTAAAGTGTAGCTAGAAGTATCTTTGGATGTAGTGAAGCCCTAGGTTAAAAAATGAATTATAATACATGAACAATGTTGAATTAATTTCCAATTAATATCTTATAGGGTTTAGTATATTTGAAAATAAATTGAAATATATAGAGTTAAATTTATTTAGTGTGTGAATAAAAATATTATTAATTCCTAACAATTTATGCTTGTCAAAATATAAAGTGAATGAAACATCATCGTAATGGATGTCATGGTGTTCTAATAAGAAAATATTTAAATTATGATTAGATACAAGAAAATTTGAAGGAATATTTTGATGGAATGGGTTCATGGAATGTTGATTTGGAACATAGACATATTTCTATGTATATAATACAGTTTCCCGTATTTTGTTTTATTTTTAAGAGTTATTAATGATTAATATGCTGAAAGAGTTAAGAATTAAAAATATGCTTCTTAAATCTCACCATTATATAAAAAATTCATATTTCATCGATGCTACTCACTAATGTTTTTAGTGGAGGATTTTTATTATTTTGTCACAAAGTGATTTTTTAGGAATTATAAATAGTTAAAATGAGTAAAAAAACCTAAAATTGATACAAACATAAGGGTAATCTTAAATTCAACCATATATTATTTATTAAAAATGATCTAATGTAGTTTTTTGTAAACTATTAGAAAATGAGATTATGAATATAAAATGTATAACAAAAATAGTTAATATCTACTTTATCACAATTTTTTATTTTTTTATATATGCATATATTCATATATATTTCATAAATAGTATTGTTTATTTTATTATAAAAGTAATAATTTCCATCTTGCCTAACTGATGGTAGTCCTGAAGTTTGGCTGGTTATGATTAATTGTTAAAGTTAGATTAAATATGTTTTTATATAGAGAAAAAAATATATCAAAAAGAAACAAAGGGGGTTTTGTGTGATGGATGGTCATTGAATTATTTTTTATATTGAATTATTATTCATGTTAAATAATGACATAGTTGTTCTTATGTAGATTATGTCTTCTTAGATACTATTAAAGGAGTGTTTAGTTATTTTATGGGGTTATTTTGATTAATTTTTTAATTATGATAAGATGAAATTTGATATGTACAACAAGATAAATCAATGGGATAATGTTATTTATGGGATAACAACCAAAAAATTTGGAACAATAGATATTTTTTCATTCTCCTAGTTATAACATCCTTGTATAGATACTGGAAGTTGATGAATGATATGGAATATACGTATATATGGGTTGTAACCCAGAAATATGGATATTGGGAAATTACTCAGTTGCCATCAAGTTCATGATAAAGTTTCATAACATGACAAAATATTTAACACTCACATGGAATATTCATTTGATTATTTTCATTCCATTTATCAATAATTATGATGGATTTGAATACAGAACTAGTTCAAATATAGAAAAATCCTTTCATAGAATATATTTAGACCTAAACAATCATATTAATACTTATTCATATCATTTATAAGAGACTCTGTAAAATTGTATTATTTCATTTTATATATATACAATAACATAAATATACTCATTCGTAATTCTCCTTTAATTACGTTAATGGTTTGAACATAAACTAACAAAATTAAAAATGTGGGAGATTGAATATTTGTAAATTATACCAACATGAAATCTAATGATATTGATGTTGAGATGAAAACCCACATTTAAATTCGCATCTATCTATCTTGATTCTTGTGCAGTCTACTCCTTTGTACTTTGAATTTTGGCTGAGAACATAAAATCATCACTGAGATGTTTTTATTATCATTTAAAATGAATTTTATAATGTTGTACAAGTTTATATATTTGGGAACATTCTTTATGAAAATATTATCATCCATCCTTTAAGTGAATTTAATGTGATGGGATGGTTCTATCTGCTTAATAGAACAATTATTCAGAAAAAGGAAGTTATTTTTCATATCAATGTATTTTATATCAGTTTAAAGATGACATTGAACACCATTTGAATGGAAATCATATAATTTGGGTCTTTATACTATATAATGGTAGACTATGGGGTCAAATTGTCAAAGAAAAACTATATATTGGGGATTATACTATTTGGTTTAAAATTTATATTTAATAAGATTATGAGGATGATTCTTCTATATAAATAATATTATAATTTTTGTTTACATTTTATAGACAAGTAAATATTATTACCTGTTTTTTATAATTAAAATATGAAGGATTGAATTTATTTAAACAGGGAGATTATAAATGTAGAAATTTTAGAATATTTGATTAAAATTGTTACAATGTTCAATAGACATGAAAAAACAAAACATTAAAAAAATGAGTTTTAACATATTATAAGAACATTATTAATAAATTAAAATTGAATAAATCTATTAATAATCAAAATTATAGTAATTGATTTCAATTTCACACATGTAAATGATAAATAATTAATATGATTTAATTATCCTTTCTAAGATAAATGTTTAAGTCATTCATAAATTTAATCACCATCTTTTAAATGATTTTGATGATAATATGTAATATATCAATATATTAACTTATATATATATATATAAATTGATTAAATTAGAAATTTATATGGCATTATATTTTGAACAACTATTGTTTAAAAGAATAAATTTTAAATAAATTTAGTTTTGTAGTATTTTATTAATTCTAAAATTGAAGATAACATTAAAAATATTATTATTTTTATTATAAAAAATTAAAATAATTTTTTATTTCCAAATATTAATATTAAACCAACTTTTAATTTTTATATATTTTTAAAGATAAATACATTTTAAATAAATAGTTAAAAATATAATTTTTAATTAAAACACGACATATATGACTATATCAAGTTCTATGTATAACTTAAAAACATATTATAAATATAAATGGAAAAGGTTATATTCATGATTAAATCTGTTATTTTATAAATATAATTATGATATAATAAACACTATGGTTATCACCTTAGTAAATATTTTCTAATAAAATAAATTTCTTATAGCGTTCTCTTTTAATTAAGTATTATTTCAGTAAAATTAGTTTTTATATTTCATTGATGACCCAATAAAATTTATTTTTTTCTAATGAATCAATTTATATAATGCAAAAAACATTCACTTATACTTTTATCAATAATATGATTTTTAGAATAAATATAATCTTTTTAAAAAAATTATTTTTACAGGTTATATGTACTAATATAGAATTTTATTTTAATTTAAAAAATAAATATCATCTAATAAATTAGATATTATATTTTGAATAAATACACAAAAATATATAATATGGATAATTTTATTATTATTAATTGAAATTAAATTTCGTAGGTAAAAATTAGTTACAATGGTAAACTTATTGATTTTAGAAGTAAAAATTCAATATATATATATCATAATAAAATGTTTATAAAATGTTTAAAAATTCATGGTTATGGTATGATCGACTATATATTATCCACTACTACATTATTTTCCATGGTTCTTGATTTTTTAAAAATGAAACATGAGGTATCTTTATATTTAGAAGAAATATTTAAAAAAAATCATTCTCACCACTTATTAAAGGGGCCTCGAACCACTCCTTTGTGAATAATCAAAGAATTTGGATTACTTCCAAAAATCCTCCCACTTCCTTCCATATATAATCATATTCATTCTACTTGACTGAAATTTTAGAATACATTTTCTTAAGACCTCCATTTCGTATGAGTCTTTTAAAGGAAATCCCACATCCTCAACGTGATTTCATCTTTCAAAACATCAGTTCTTTAAATTCATAAATTTATATATGTATGTAATTTTAATTACAATATAAGAACATTATTATTATTTAATAATGATTTTTTAAGTAATTATAATAACTAAAAACCACTCCCATTTTTCATTATGAATAATAAACACATCATTCATTCATTGTGAACACTACCCCCTCCCCCATGACATAACGACATCCATTTTTAAACCAACACTAATAATCAATGATTAAAAGGGAGAAATTTAAATATAAATGTGATATATATAATATAATTATTATTATTAAAATAAAATTTATAATTTATCTTCATTCCATCTCTATTGAGAAATGAAAATGTTGACTTTTCATGGGCGATGAATCATCTCCATGAAGTAACATATCTCTCTATACATGAAGTTCCTATATTATTTATGAAAAAAATATTAAAATATTATTAAAAACAATAAAATAATACAAATAATATATTTATTATTATATATAAATGATATTATTTCAAAATAGTCCACTTTCATAATAATAATCATTCATAATTATTGTATATTCATGTTAGGTTTGGTAAAACAAATAAAATGAAAAATTCAATAATATATTATTATGGATGACTTTGATAACTTATGAACAGATAGTATATGATATAAATAAGGTAATTTTGATTTTAGTTTTCCAGAAAATGATATCATGAATATTAAACTCATTAATTAATATATCATTGTTTTTTTAATGATCACTGATATATTTGTCACCAATATCATTTATAAGAAAAGTGTCTAAATCAATCATTGAATGAAATAATAAAATTATAAACTATCATGAAATATTATTTATTATTTCTTTTAGGATCTTTGAATTATTAAAATTTAAATAATGATGAATAATAGCTCCACTATTATGAAACGAGTTTATAATGATAATGAATACTCACACACAATATTTAAAAGACAATAACTAACTCATATAAATGTAAAGGATAATTATTAGTAATGTTTATTAATGATTATATATTTTAATAATATTCTTAAATAGGTTATTTTGACAGTCATTTTTTGTTATAAAGGAGATTTGGAAACTTTAATTAAAGTTATAAATTAATGTCATAGGTTATTTGTTCTAAATTTATTTAATTGAGATATATTTCTTACTATGGACAATGAAAAATTTGATATTATTTTATTTCATCATAAGGAATTTATTTTACCATATTCATTTAATTAATGAGGTATAAACAACCATTTTATGATATTCTATTAAATTTTTTTAATACATTCATTTCAAATGTCATAGTGTTCTTTCATATAATAACTCCCTCTATTGAGTTAGAATGATTCTTATTCTAAAATTTTCATCCAAATTCTATTTTTTCCACACTAAGAATTTATTTAATCCTACGTTACATTCCTTTCAAGGTAAAATTCAAATTTTATTTGTTTCTTCCTTGATGATTAATTTATTCCCCATAAAAATTATATCATTATTGAGAATGATTTCTATACTATTTAAATCTGGTTTCTCCACCATATCCATAATTTACCTTCTTTCCAATTTTTCCTTCACATATATATATATACTTTATATTTTACCTCAATATCCTTCATATTTCCATATATTGTTTTCCAAAGGATGATTTTATACTCTTTTATTATGTGGTTCTTCATAAAATATATTTGAAAAATCTTTTAAATCATTTTTAAAAGAAATTTTTTTATCTTGAACTCGATAATTATTATGTCAAGATTTATATTATTTTAAGGATCTATTATTGATGTTTCATTTTCAAAATTAATTCTTTTATAAATCATTCAATTCAAATTTTCAATACATTATATATTTTTCAGGTATTATATATTAATGATTATTTTTACAAGTAAATGTTTTATATTGTTTTTTACCTCACATTTGGGAATCGATTATTTATTTCAAAGGAACATCCTTGACATTTCCTTCCATATATTTATTTATTAAATTAAATACTTTCAATTTATCAAAATAGATCTTCTCAAAATTGATTTTCAAGTTGATTGTTGCATCATCATTTACACCAAATTTAAATTCATATTTTATAATTTTCCTAGAATTTTTTATATCTCTATTGTATTTATTTCCATAGAATTTAGTTTTTCATATATCAAACTATAAATTTATTTAGAAAATAGAATTTAGGAGAAATTTTTTTCTTGATATAATCCTTTTTCATTAATTCTCTCATTTTTGTTGATACCTTCTTGAAATATTCTAAACCCCATTTTTTATTCCAGGGGTTTTTTATTATATGATGAATGAAATATATTTTTCCCTTTAGGATATGAGTATATGTTGAATGATTGGTATATTATGGAAAATTTATGTGGTGTTTTCCATTAAGTGACATTTAGGATATATATATCCAACCAATGTATTGGATATATATTTATATTACATTGGAGAATTGTAACATGTTGTGATGAGGAATCCACTGAGGGAGATGGGTGACTGAAGATAGATCTATTGGGGGAAGCATGTTGTGATGTCTGGTCAATTATATTATGATTCCTATGTTATCGTTGATTTGAAATTATTTTTTTCAAGGTTATTATATTTTTCATTACCATTAATTATTACCAAATTTTTATCTAGGTATGTTTTCCTACAATAATTCTAATGGATCTATATTATTCTGTCATACTCACATACATATCATCTTATCATTTTTATTATTGTTTGTTATCTTTAATTTTTACCTATATGGTCATCTATTCTCACCCATTTTTATGATTTAATTCATCAGTTTGTTATGATGGTCATTACAAGTGATATATTTAGAAGGGGGATGAGAGTGGAGCGGTTTGGATGATATACTAATGAGTGTTGTAAAATAATTAGTTGATGTATCTAATTTTCAGTGACACTAAACTTTTAGTTCACCGTTTAGTGTGACTATTTGTGGGAATAAACTTTTTTCATATAAAACAGTTAAATATGTTAGATTATTTATCTAGGTTCGATATAGGTTCTTTTAGGGCATGTACAATAAACAGGATGTAGGCCATTGGAGTTTAGTTTCATTATTATAGGGATATTCATTTCGACATGAAGGTGTATATCAATCTTAATCAAGGGACACAATTTGTTTTTTAAAGATAATGATTCTTTGGATTTAATCAACCACTCTTTGGGTTACAGTATCCAACATCATGTATAGCAAAAATATTTTAGAAATATGGAGAGTTTGTATGATAGTTTTAAAATGTGTTCACCAATGTGGTGTATGGAACAAGATGTTGATTCAATCATTACCTAGGAAAGTGATCAATAGTGATCATAGGATGGTGTATGTTATGGTCGCATAACATTGAAAAATAAATGCACGATTCTAATTATTTTTTAAATTAGACTGATGGTATTTCTTTTAAGTTAGTTCTACCTCATTCAAGAAGATAGATATCCTATAGGGAAATAATAGAAAATAAAACATGGAATGATTTTATAGCTTGAGTCACATTATGACCTCCTTGTCAGTGGGTGTGTAATGAACCAACCTAGGATGGACATACACATCACCTAACCCAAACCCTTATTGTATCCTAATGTAAATCTTGACCTCCCTAGGGTGGAAGTTATTGGAATAGTCTCATAAATGATCACCTGGTAACTATTTCACCCCTGATATATGTTTTGTACCAGTAGTGGAAACTTCTGAAAATCTAAAATGACCCAAACTTATATCAAACACTCATTCAAATAAAAAATAGGATTCAATATAAAATTAATTAAATAAAATAGTGATACAAAAACATATATTAATAATAGGTGTCTGATAAATTAAATCAATGAACTAATTTGACCATGGTAATATCACATAGATAAAATACCAAGGAAATAACTATTATTTTAAGATATATACAAAACCTTCCATAATTAGAAAACCTAAATTAAAAACAAAAAAGAGACTACAGGGTAGGCACTGGAAAAAAATGGGATATTTATACACCTAATTGTGTATGAACTTCGTGAAAAAAACATACCCATTAGGATTTAACCAAATATTTTATTAAAAAAATTTCATATGGTCATTTCATTCATATTAATTATAAATATAAATAAAAAATAGGATTTATCATTCATATGACATCAAAACAAGTATATTTCGTCTAGGACTTTTGGAAACACCCCCCCATAAGGTGGGATAAAGATAATTTTATAAAAAAAATTATAACTATGAAGATAAAATCCTTTAATAAATTTACATGAATATTTTTTAATTCAATTCCTCCTTATAAAAAATTATTTCAAACCATTTTCATAAAATACACAACTCCTTTATATTAAAAAAAATACCTTTCAAAATAATATATACAATTAATTTGAAATAAAATAGGAATCTTAAATTGTATTTAATGAAATAATAAATATGAACGAATATATTAATATATTATGACCAAAATGAAAAACTAAAGCGATGAGGTCATACAGTCAATTATGGGATACAATTTATAAACATGGTATAACACAAACCACTAAATAATTCTTCAATGTAATCAAAATGTCATTGGCATCACTGTATGTCCAAACATAAATAATACATTGGATAGATTATTAAGATTAGTAAATATAGGGATAAACTATTTGAAATCATAACATACATCTTAAAAATCCTCTTATTTTTGGAGTGTACAAAACAAACCCCTATAACGGAACAATTTTCCAAGGTAACTCACTAGTTGTCGGACCTTGATAATGTTTAATAAGAATCCAAAACCATTTTAAAAAAAAAGGGTTCCATGATAAAATGAAAAATTTGTCAGTAATCAGAAAAATGAAATGACTACTATATATGTTAAAATGAAACAATAACATTTATTCTATCTGATCCCTTATTCCTCACAAGAAACAACACTTTCCATTAGATATTTAGTCATACCATTATATGATAATGTAAGTATCCACTTAATATGGTTAATCATAGAGCACAAAAGTTATTAAACTATAACGCCCTGACCCTAGTTACCCAGAGTCGGTGCATTATTACATAACATTGGCATGATCACAAGAAAGATCAAATCTCAAAAGACCGATTGGTTTAGTAGCCTTGGAAACACTAGATATATTCATATGTTTTACATTACATCATAAAATGAAAAACTACTACAACAAAATAATGTATCCACAGTCAACACTATTATCCCCTCATAATATCCCTGTAGGTCATTCATAACTTACTTCTTCACCTCCTGGGAAAAAATAAAACATAGAAAAGGGGTGAGCTCAAATGCCCAGTAAGGATAACAATATAGCGGAACATTCAAAAATAATCATAAACATTTAAGGCAATGAATTACTAAAAAAAGCCTTTTAAACTTGAACTTATACATAGTATAGGAAAAGTAAAATGAAATAATTCCATTTACTTGTTCATATGGATATTCTACTAATCGAATAATCACATGCAATATCAATAACCACTTTCATAATGTTGGAATGCATAATTCCATACTATCATAACCACATAGCCAAGGCCTCGTGCCCAGACTACAAATAAGATTTTGCCAAGGCCTTGTGCCAAGACACTAGTTTGTCTCATGAGACCTACCGATGCATCATGGAGCTATAGTGGGCTCCACCCGTCACATATTAAGTCCAATGCATTCCCATATGAAAAGGTTTAAACATAACATAAACATTCGTATTAAAACTAGCATACGAAATGTCAATAATTTCCCCATAAACTATGAATTGTATAAAAATAGCACATCCACAGTCAAACATATCACAAAACCTTCAATAAAATATAGAATTTTTGTATCATAATATATCAACTTCAAATAAGCGTAAAATTCATCAAAGGATGTTGACATAGATGAAATCAAAACTCTTTTTAGAGAAATATCCCTTTCTATTTTTGAAATAATTTAAGAGACAACTAAAATAAAACATTTTCTTTGAAAATATTCTTATAAGCTTGTAAATAAAGCTTTGAATATTTTATAACGGCGGAAAATAGCCGCACCTGCCGTATAAGTTAAAAACAACATTCTTACATTAATTCTGTCGAAAAGGTTAAAAATGACCTTGTTTTGAAAACGACGGAAATATTCCTCTAATAAAAAGTCAAACAAGGGTATAAATGACTTTAACCCATATTCCTGTAAATAATAAAAATGTTTTGAAATAAATTTTCAAGAAAACATGGATGTGGATGATAAAGAGATCTCAGTAGATTATTACATATAAACAACCTCAGATAATGAAGAGATTGTGAAATAACCCTTACCTTGTACATTTCCTTGGTTGGGGTAGGTTAACCTCCTGTATAATGGTGAAATAATTGTTATTAAATTATACAAGAATCATATACATTAATATGATATCATATATGATCTTTTAATATTGATTTGATAATAATATCTTAGTATTATCGTTGTTTCGGGTGTTAACTTACTTGTTTTATTTTATATGTTTTGTTACGTAAGACATGTTTATAACGGATAGGATGTATATTATTCATATCCATAATGATATCAAGTCCTTAAAAATCATTTTTAAATCATCAAATGATAATTATACTTGAATGGATACGATGGAGAATGAATCTTATCGCGTTCGTGGAGACGGTAGTCCGTACGTACGCACGAGCGACAATATCATTCTTTTGATATTAAAATAATATATAAATGGTTGTTATATCATATATACAGAATCATTAACATGTTATATTTATTATTTACATGAGTTACATATCATTATTACACCCATCCAAATAATAATATATTGAATAACAATTACACCACGACGTGGAGACGGTAAGCCGTACGTACGCACGTATGGTGACATGTTATTCAAAGGGTGGATAGAATACTGAATATGGTTGTACCATATTTATAATAACATCACAGTATATATATGATACTGGAGTAATTATTTTATAATGGTAAAAACAACGGAATAAGAAGTGGAAGAAGAAAGGAACTTGGAAAAAGGGTGGTGAAATCATTACCTCTTCTCCGTGTTCTTCCTTTTGATTTGATCAAAAGGGCTCCATAGGTTGGATTTCTGATCAAACTAAGGCGTCTAGGTTGTAGTGAGGGAATTTGGGAGAGTATTTGGTTAGAGTTTGGCCGAACCAAAAGGCTTTTAAGGTGTGAAGAAATGAGAAAAATGAGTGCCCTTTTATAAGAGGGGTGAGGGGCACCTTTGGAAAATCTTGAGATATTAGTTTATAATAAATTCATATTCAGTTTCCAATGGCTCCAAAGTTGATTATTCAAAGGTTAAGGTGGGTATGGGTCAAAAAAAACTCAACCAATAGAATTTAGACAGGTTTGGGTACTTATATTAACCTTATCTTTATGTATTAACTCTAAGTTAATTAGTTTCACTTTTACAATGTCTCTTTGTATTTTTATATAATATGGTTAATAAACATACTATATACATCCAAGAGACCCCCAAGTGGTCCATTAATGATGAAACTATCATGATATAAGTCTCTTGGCCGAACCTTATATTTTTAAGAATTTAATATCAATTAATAATATAATATTTTTTTAAGAACTCTTTTATGTCAATTTTGACACTATTCAATAGTTGATTTTTTTGAAACTCATAACAGATTGATTACTTCGAAAAAAGTCAATTAAATCAATAATAATATATCTTATTATCCTATAAAATTAGTTTAATTCATTAAAAGTTTCATATTATATTTATTTGGGTATTTATAATATCAATTATGTTAATTTTTCACTATTATAGTAATTAATTCATCATCATTGTTTCATAAATAAATTAAATTATATAATGTCTAAAAATTATAAATAAAATATCATTATGTATTAAATCTTTTTATCTTTATAATTAATATTTATAATCTAAAATAAAACATATATAACCCTATGTAAAAATTGTTTTTCTAAACGATATATGCTTGTGTCATTTTTGTATTCATTTTAACTAATTAAACAAAAAGTGTCCCTATCACCTACAAGTGGCACCATGGGGTCCCAAAATCAACCCAAAGATGCCTATGGTCGAACATGTGTCAACCAATATGGATAGGACACGTTTTAGGGTAATTTAGTATTATTATAATATTATTTTTTAACCCTTATTTACCGAATTTACCCTTAACCATGGTAAATAAAATATTTACCGCAGTAATTATTCAAAATGTCTAAAAATAAAAGTTACCTATTTACACAATTTGGACATCCTGATTCCAAATATGGAATCCATTTTTCTAAATTCAAAACACAGAAGTGAAAGAAACTAATTTAAAATTAATTCCCGCTGTCAAAACAAAAAGCGTGTTTTTATGAGATAATAAATATCAAAAGATTGACACTTGTTTATGTTTGGTTTAATTGTAAATTTATGTCCAATGACCCACATTATATTAAATGGTAAAAATATATTCTAAATATACTTTAAATACACTCAAATTCATAATTTATTACTATTAATTATTTTTATTAAAAATGTTTTTTAATTAAAATTTAGTAATTTTCACTATTCATCAAAATATGAAAGTTATCCAAAAAGTACCAAAATTTCACCTTAGGCTAAATTCGATATTCCGAATCCAATAATGAAGTCTATTTTAAAATATAAAATATATATAATTTCAAAAAGTAGGAATTACTCTTCATAACGGCTAGTTTAGTTGGTTATGGTGTGTTAGAACTCGGTGTTGCGTACAACACACGCTATCACATTATTAAAAGAGAAGTGTACCATAGAAGCTTGGGGTGTTACATTCTCCCCACCATCAAATAATTTCATCCTCGAAATTTCTAGAATACTACCGCATGAAAAGACTCAGGTGGTTCTTCATCATAAGTTCCTCGGGTTCCCACGTTGCCTCTTCCATCTTATGGTTTCTCCACAAAACTTTTACCAGACGCGTCGTCCGGTTTCTCAGCACTTGTTCTCTCGTATCAAGAATCTTGACGGGATCTTCACAATAAGACAGATCGGGTTCCAGTTCTAACTCATCGTAGGTGAGTACATGCGTTGGGTCAGGCATGTATTTCCTCAATAGAGATACGTGGAACACATCGTGAACTTTGGAGAGACTTGGCGGCATTGCCAATCGGTAAGCTACAACCCCAATTCGTTCTAGAATTTCGAAAGGTCCGATGTACCTGGGACTCAATTTACCTTTATTACCAAAACGTATAACTCCCTTCCATGGAGATACCTTCAGGAAAACATGATCACCGACTTGAAATTCCAAATCCTTCATTCGATTATCGGCATAGCTCTTCTGCCTACATTGAGCTGCTTCTATGTGATTTTGGATTACCTTCACCTTTTCCATCATTTCCTCCACCAGTTCTGGGCCTACAAGTTTTCTTTCACCGACGTCATCCCAACAGGTTGGTGTATGACATCTCTTTCCGTATAACGCTTCATATGGTGCCACCTGAATACTCGAATGGAATCTATTTTATAGGAAAATTCTACGAGAGGTAAGTATTGATCCCACATACCCAGAAAGTAAAGTGAGAAAGATCTCAACATGTATTCTAGGGTTTGAATTGTTCGTTCTAATTGTCCATCTGTCTGAGGGTGGTAAGCAGTGCTCAAAAGAAGTTCGGTATCTAGGGATTTCTGAAGACTTTTCCAAAATCTTGAAGTAAAACGGGGATTATGATCAGAAACAATCGATAGGGGTACTCTATGAAGACTCACAACTTCATTAATATATATTCTTACTAAACGTTCCAGGGGTAGATCTTCTCTTATAGCAAGAAAATGTGCTGACTTGGTAAGATGATCAACAATAACCCATATTCCATCGTTCCTTCTAGGTGTCTTTGGTAGCCCCATGACAAATTCCATCGTAATATTGTCCCATTTCCACTCCGGTATGGGAAGAGGTTGCAAGACTCCTCCAGGCTGTTGCCTTCCAGCTTTAACTTGCTGACAAACCATACATCTTGACACAAAATCAGCAATCTCCCTCTTCATATTGTCCCACCAAAAATGTTCCTTCAAATCTCTATACATTTTGGTGCTCCCAGGGTGTATAGAGAAATTGGAACTATGAGCATCATCCAGCAATTCCCTTTTTAGATCATGTATATCAGGAACACAAAATCTCTTCCCAAATTTCAAAATTCCATCTTCATACACAAAGTCTCTCAATCTCCCATCATTCTCAACTTTAATCTTCTTTTGGAATTCTTCATCATCGTTCTGAGAACTCTTAATCCTTTCTAGTAATGATGGTTTGGCAACCATTTGAAAAAGCATTGATGTTTCACCTTCCCTGGTTATACCCATGTCCATCTTTACTAGATCCATGAAAATTGGATCCCTTTCAATTCTCATCATGTTCAAAATTCCATGGTCTTTTCTGCTCAAAGCATCTGCCACCTTGTTTGATTTCCCCGGGTTGTAGTGTATCGTACAATCATAATCCTTGAGTAATTCAAGACATCTCCTTTGCCTCATGTTGAGTTCTTTTTGTGAGAAAATATACTTCAAACTCTTGTGATCAGTATAAATCTCACATTTTTCACCATAGAGGTAGTGCCTCCATATCTTCAAAGCAGAGATCACAGCTGCTAACTCAAGATCATGAGTAGGATAGTTTGGTTCATGAATTTTCAACTCTCGTGAAGCATAGGCAATAACTCTATCATTCTACATAAGGATACAACGAAGTCCTTTCTTTGATGAATCACTATAAATTAAAAACCCATCATTCCCCGATGGTAGAGTCAATATAGGAGCATTGACTAATCTTCTCTTTAGTTCTTCGAAACATTCTTCGCACTCTTTTGTCCAAACAAATTTAACCCCTATACGTGTGAGATTCATTAATGGGTTAGCCAATCGGGAAAAATTCTGGACGAAACGTCAATAATAACCTGCCAAACCAATAAAACTACGTACCTCAGTTATACTCGTAGGTGCTGGCCATTCTTGGATTGCCTTGGTCTTAGAAGGATCAACAAGGATTCCATCTTTAGAGACAATATGGCCAAGAAAAGAAATCTCATGAAGCCAGAATTCACATTTGCTAAACTTTCCATATAATTCCTGTCTTCTCAGAGTCTTCAGGATAACGCGCAAGTGATTTTCATGATCTTCATAGCTTTTGGAGTATAACAAGATATCATCAATAAATACCACCACAAATTCATCGAGATACTCCTTGAAAACTCTATTTATCAGATCCATGAATACAGAGGGTGCATTAGTCAATCCAAACAGCATTACAGTAAACTCGTAATGCCCGTACCAGGTTCGAAATGTTTTCTTCAGAATGTCTTCCTTCTTCACACACAACTAATGGTATCCAGATCGAAGGTCAATCTTTGAAAAGTATTGAGCTCCATGCAGTTGGTCAAATAAATCATCAATGCGAGGTTGGAGATACTTGTTCTTTATCGTTATAGCATTGATCTCCCTGTAGTCGATACATAACCTCATAGATCCATCTTTCTTTTTAACAAAAATAACAGGGGCTCCCCATGGAGAAACACTAGGGCGAATAAATCCTTTATTACTCAATTCCTCTAGTTGTTTCTTTAGTTCGACTAATTCTATAATAGCCATTCTATAAGGGGTCTTCGATCTAGGCCTTGATCCCGGAATCAAATCAATGGAAAACTCAACTTCTCGTTCCAGAGGATGTCCAGGTAAATATTCCGGAAATACATCTACAAATTCTTTCACAATAGGTACGTCCTCTATTTGAACATTCCTTTCCTCACCGACATTTATTTCATTCTCTTCCTCCCCAATAATTGAATTTAGTTGAGCTACTGGGGGTGGATCTAAATAAGAATTAGGTGATGATGATTCTGCTCTAAAGATAAGGTGTTCCTTATCATTATCATCAAGAATTGTAACCTCTTTCTTCCGACAATAAATCTTCGCATCATAGTCCGAAAGCCAGTCCATACCGAGGATTATATCAAACTCATTCATAAGTATGACGATGAGATCAGCAGATAACGAACATTTATGTGCTCTAATGGGGACTAATTCACAAAACATTGTTGCAATGATACTTCCCTTAGGAGTTTTAACTGACAACTCCCTTGTTAAATAAAATTGGAAATATCTAATTTTCTTAGCAAACAGGGAAGATATGAAACAATGCGATGATCCAGAATCAAATAATGCATTTACTAAACTTGAGGAAACCATTAAATTACCTGCCACCATGTTTTTCAGAGATTCTACCTCAGCAGTAGTGATAGCATATGCCTGGCCTTGATCCCTTGGCCTTTCTTGAGGTAAGTTCTCCTGACGCTTAGGACATTCATTTGCATAATGCCCCATCTCCCTGCAATTGTAGCACTGAACGTTGGTAGCTTCCATCTTCCCCTTGCAATCACGAGATTGGTGGCCTTTTTCACCACACTTGTAAGAGACTCCCATTCCCTTCAAGCAAGTACCAGGATGTTTCTTCCCGCATTTACCACAGGATGGATATTCAACCTTTCCCTTCTTCCCCTTATTTCCATTCCCAGATTGATCATCAGGTATCTTCTTCTCTTTCTTTTCTCTAAAGTCATAAGACTTAGAGAATTCCTTTTCGGTCTTGATAGCACATGAGACAATGTCTTCGTACGACGAAATGGATTGTGAGACTAATGCTCGACGGAGAGATGGTTTTAACCCATCAAAGAAATGATCAATCTTACTTCTTGGGTTACGTATATAATCACCAGCATACATTGCTAACCTTGTAGTGTTAACCTCATACATTGTGATGTTCTCATACTCCTTTTGTCTCAGACTCAGAAATTGCCTTTCCATATCTGCTCGATGGTCGCGAGGAATGTATTTTTCTAAAAATAGATCTTTGAACTCCCTCCATTCCATATTTGATACTTTATTATCTTCCTTCGTGTTTTGAATCAATGACCACCATTTATCAGCATCTCCAGTGAGACGGTAAACTGCCATGATAACTTTTTCCCTTTCATTGCTCCCCAAACCCTGAAATATTTTCTCTAGGAAATTTATCCATTACTCAGCTACTAAGGGATTTGTACTCCCATTGAACGTTGGTGGTTGTTTCCTCATGAATCGATCTAACATTGATCCTCCACGCTGTGGATCAGGGTGCTCCATACGGGTAAGGTTATTATTCATAACCTGAGTAAGTTGTCCCAGTATGGTGATTAGCTGATTGGCACCAGTTGCATCACCAGCTCCACTATAATTATCTTGAGTAGGAGGGAAATCCCTACATGGAGTGTGTGCATTGATACAGTTTCCATTTCTTCCACTAGGCGCCATTTCTAAACAATGGAATAAACTAGATCAGTTTATGAATGAAAATACATAATCCCATATTTATAAAACACTTAACATAAATTGAACTATTTATGGATATAATCCATAATCATAAAAATGTTTTCTTTGAGGAAGTATATACTCATAAACCATTCATAATGATTTGTAAAGAAAATGTGAGTTATCCTAAGCATATCCCCCGGGAGTGTCGTAACCAAGAGTGCAGCAAGGCCCGTTGTCGTTCACCAGTTCCCATTTGAGTCTAGCTCAAAGTGGTGTTTTCGGGTTTTGCCCCTAGGTAAATCTGTGCCAGAGCCGCCACTACCTGCTCGTATCCATACAGGGATGTATTGCTCGGAAAACTCAAAAAATCTCTACAATACCAAAATTCTAGGAAGTTCTTCTATACTAATCCTCAAAGTTCATCTTAGGTCTACGTGCTCTAATCAGAGTTTATCTAAATCTAGCTTCCAAGGTTTGTACTAAACTTCCTTTGATACCAACTGTAACACCCCGACCCTAGTTACCCAGAGTCGGTGCATTATTACATAACATTGGCATGATCACAAGAAAGATCAAATCTCGAAAGACTGATTGGTTTATTAGCCTTGGAAACACTAGATATATTCATAAGTTTTACATTACATCATAAAATGAAAAACTACTACAAAAACAAAATGTATCCACAGTCCAAACTATTATCCCCTCATAATATCCCTACAGGTTATTCATAACTAACTTCTTCACCTCCTGGGAAAAAATAAAACATAGAAAAGGGGTGATCTCAAATGCCCAGTAAGGATAACAATATAGCGGAACATTCAAAAATAAGCATAAACATTTAAGGCAATGAATTACTAAAACAAATGCCTTTTAAACTTGAACTTCTACATAGTATGGAAAAAGTAAAATGAAATAATTCCATTTACTTTTTCACATGGATATTCTACTAATAGAATAATCACATGCAATATCAATAACAACTTTCATAATGTTGGAATGCATAATGCCAGACTATCATAACCACATAGCCAAGGCCTCGTGCCCAGACTACAAATAAGATTTTTCCAAGGCCTTGTGCCAAGACAATAGTTTGTCTCATGCGACCTACAGATGCATTGAGGAGCTATAGCGGGTCCACCTGTCACATATTAAGTCCAATGCATTCCCATATGAAAAGGTTTAAACATAACATAAACATTCGTATTAAAACTAGCATACGAAATGTCAATAATTTCACCATAAACTATGACTGGTATAAAAATAGCACATC
Source organism: Viscum album (assembly GCA_963277665.1). NCBI lineage: Eukaryota > Viridiplantae > Streptophyta > Magnoliopsida > Santalales > Viscaceae > Viscum > Viscum album. The sequence continues at coordinate 1,303,692,030 of OY728145.1, forward strand.
CACAGTCAAACATATCACAAAACCTTCAATACAATATAGAATGTTTGTATCATAATATATCAACTTCAAATAAGCGTAAAATCCATCAAAGGATGTTGACATAGATGAAATCAAAACTCTTTTTAGAGAAATATCTCTTTCTATTTTTGAAATCATTTAAGAGCCATATAAAATAAAAAAAATTCTTTGAAAATATTCTTATAATCTTGTAAGGAAAGATTTGAAGATTTTATTACAGCGGAAAATAGCTGCACCCGCCGTATAAGTTAAAAACAACATTCTTACCTTAATTCCGTCGAAAAGGTTAAAAATGACCTTGTTTTGAAAACGACGGAAAAATTCCTCTTATAAAAAGTCAAACAAGGGTATAAATGAATTCAACCCATATTCTTGTAAATAATAAAAAAAAATTGAAATAAATTTTTAAGAAAACATGGATGTGGATGATAAAGAGATCCCACTAGATTATTACATATAAACAACCTCGGATAATGAAGAGATTGTGAAATAACCCTTACCTTGTACTTTTCCTTGGTTGGGGTAGGTTAACCTCCTGTATAATGGTGAAATAATTGTTATTAAATTATTCAAGAATCAAATACATTAATATGATATCATATATGATCTTTTAATATTGATTTGATAATAATATATTAGTATTATCGTTGTTTCGGGTGTTAACTTACTTGTTTTTTTTATATGTTTTGTTACGTAAGACATGTTTATAATGGATATGTTGTATATTATTCATATCCAGAATGATATCAAGTCCTTAAAAATCATTTTTACATCATCAAATGATAATTATACAAGAATGGATACGGTGGAGAATGAATCTTATCGCGTTTGTGGAGACGGTAGTCCGTACGTACGCACGAGCGACAATATCATTCTTCTGATATTAAAATAATATATAAATTGTTGTTATATCATATATAAAGAATCATTAACTTGTTATATTTATTATTTACATGAGTTACATATCATTATTATACCCATCCAAATAATAATATATTGAATAACAATTCCACCACGACATGGAGACGGTAAGCCATACGTACACACATATGGTGACATGTTATTCAAAGGGTGGATAGAATACTGAATATGTTTGTACCATATTTATAATAACATAACAATATATATATGATACTGGAGTTATTATTTTAGAATTGTAAAAACAACGGAAGAAAAGTGGAAGAAGAAAGGAACTTGGAAAAAGTGTGGTGAAATCATTACCTCTTCTTCAGGTTCTTCCTTTTGATTTGATCAAAAGGGATCCTTAGGTTAGATTTATGATCAATCTAAGGCCTCTAGGTTGTAGTGAGGGAAGTTGGGAGATTATTTGGGAAGATTTTTTCCAAACCTAAAGGCTTTGAAGGTGTGAATAAATGAGAAGGAGGAGTGCCCTTTTATAAGAGGGGTGAGGGGCACCTTTGGAAAAGCTAGAGATATTAGTTTATAATAAATTCATATTCGGTTTCCAATGGCTCCAAAGTTTAATATTCAAAGTTTAAGGTGGGGATGGGTCAAAAACAACTCAACCAATAGAATTTAGACAGGTTTGGGTACTTATATTAACCTTATCTTTAAGTATTAACTCTAAGTTAATTAGTTTCACTTTTACAATGTCTCTTTGTATTTTTATATAATATGGTTAATAAACATACTATATACATCCAATATACCCCCCAAGTGGTCCATTAATGATTAGCCTATCATGATATAAGTCTCTTGTCCGAACATTATACTTTTAGGAATTTAATATCAATTAATAATATAATAATATTTTGAAACTCTTTTATGTCAATTTTGATACTATTCAATAGTTGATTTTTGTGAAACTCATAACAGATTGATTACTTCGAAAAAAGTCAACTAAATCAATCCTAATATATCATATTATCCTATAAAATTAGTTTAATTCATTAAAAGTTTCATATTATATTTATTTGAGTATTTATAATATCAATTACTTAAATTTTTCACTATTATAGTAATTAATTAATCATCATTGTGTCATAAATAAATTAAATTATTTAATGTATAAAAATTATAAATAAAATATAATTATGTAGTAAATCGTTTTATATTTCTAATTAATATTTATAATCTAAAATCCAACATATATAACCCTATGTAAAAATTGTTTTGCTAAAAGATATATGCTTGTGTCATTTTTGTATTCATTTTAACTTAATTAAAAAAAAGTGTCCCTATCACCTACAAGTGGCACCATGGGGTCCCTAAATCGACCCAAAGATTCCTATGGTCGAACATGTGTCAACCAATAATTCTAGGACACGTTTTAGGGTAATTTTGTATTATTATAATATTATTTTTTAACCCTTATTTACCGGATTTACCCTTAACCATGGTAAATAAAATATTTACCGCAGTAATTATTCAAAATGTCTAAAAATAAAGGTTAACTATTTACACAATTTGGAAATCCTGATTCCAAATATGGAATCTATTTTTCTAAATTCAAAACATAGAAGTGGCAGAAATTAATTTAAAATTAATTCCTGCTGTCAAAACAAAAAGCGTGTTTTTAAGAGATAATAACTATCAAAAGATTGACACTTGTTTATGTTCGGTTTAATTGTAAAATTATGTCCAATGACCAAAATTATATTAAATGGTAAAAATATATTATAAATATACTTTAAAACCACTCATATTCATAATTTATTACTATTAATTATTTTGATTAAAAAAGTTGTTTTTAATTAAAATGTAGTTATTTTCACTATTCATCAAAATATGAAAGTTATCCGAAAAGTACCAAAATTTCACCTTAGGCTAAATTCGATATTCCGAATCCAAAAATGAATTCCATTTTAAAATATAAAATATATATAATTTCAAAAAGTAGGTATTACTCTTCATAACGGCTAGTTTAATTGGTTATGGTGTGTTTGAACTCGGTGTTGCGTACAACACACGCTATCACATTATTCCAAGAGAAGCGTACCGTAGAAGCTTGGGGTGTTACATAAACACCTTGGTAATGAAGTGTTTTATGAAGAAAAAACATTGATTTTTTTGTACTAGACTTAATCAAAAATGAACTTATGATGCCATATAATATTTTATTTTGTGATATCATATTATATATATCTTTTGAAATAGTTACTTGAAATAATAAAATTCATAGAAACAAAGAACCCTTTCGTTTTGAAAATTTTAAATTCACCAAAAATATTCCTTAATATTCTAACATACATTTGTAAAAAAACAAAATAATCTCTTTCAATGAACCAAAACATGGTTAAATACTATTTATTGATAATTCATTTTAGAAAAAATAACATATAAATCCCCAAAATGATTTTATTTCTAAAAAACAAATTTAAATGTATTAAATCATTAAAATTTATTATTCCTAGAAAGGAAAACACCTAAAATATCATTATAATTCCAATGATTATAATATATAAATATAAATTCGTCATAACAAATTGTTAATATCCAAGAATTAAATTAAAATTATATTTTAACAAATAACTCAAAACAAATGTGAATACAATAAATAAACTATCAAAACAAGACATTGTATCTAAAATTCAACATATAATACATATCCATGTAGGAGGATACCTCTTCAATATTTGACAACTAGAAACCCTATATTTGAAACAAAAAGAACACACGTTTCATCATCCAATTCACTTGGGGATGACGGTTGAGGTCCAAACCAAGATGAAATGGGGAATGGAGGAAGAAGAAAAGAATAATAATAAGATATAAGGGGTTTAACTAAAATATAACCATATTAAATATTGGTGGAATCCACAAAAATATAGAGAAATGAAATATAGAAGTTCCCTTCATGCACCCTAGTTCTAACATAAATTTGGTGGGGATGAAAGGGGGATAACCACAAATATTAATGAAAGGAAAAATGGTAATTTAACTTTTCAATTAAATTTGGTAATATTATGTTGTTAGGCCACATGGATTGGAAAAAATATTCTAACCATACATGAAAACTATATAATTATAACACATATGGATTATTACCCTTTACCATGTTCTAACTGTGGGAGTCACTACTACAAACCAACTGAACCACACAGTTAGCACGAAGATCCCACATGAATTATATGTTCTTAATATGAAAATATCTCTATATAAATGTTCTAAAAAACATCACAAAGATTTATATTGGTTACTTCTACCCATGCACCAAATTTGAGATTAATGGAAAACGAAGATAAAATTAAATTTAAATTTTAAAACTAATAAAAAAACTAAATTAAATAAGATAATATAAAATAACATTAAATAACACACTAGAGTGTCATAGAGGTATCACAATTCTCCTCACAATTCAACATTATACAACTAAAATCCCTCAATAATTAAAAAATGGTAACACAAAACATATAGTCTTACACTTTAATGAATACTGATGGAGGATTTCTGGAGGAACTCTGGAAGGACCATATGATAATGAAAACAATTTACACACCAAATTACTAAAATAGTGGAAGCATTTCCCAATATATAAAAATGACATCATATATAATTTCATCCATGAAAATTTATCAAGAGCTTTGTAATATACTTAATTTTTGAGGACAATAAAAACACATTATGATAATAATTTATGAGTAATTTTATATGAAAATTTTAATTTTTCAAAAAACAATAAATTTATAAATTCTTTTAAAGGCATTATTCATGGGATAAAAATTGGTTCCCATAGAAAAATATTCGACGAAATATTTATATAGTAAGGTGATATGTCACTATGAAATTTTTAGGCCCTTATAGTTTTGATTTTGATAAAATAAAAATTTTATATATTTATATAGACCCACAGTTTCAATTTTAAAAATGGAATGTTATATCTCTTGATAGGTGTATCACATGAGAATTACATGATCACTATTAAGTCTTAGATGTAGGATTTTCCCTAGGTGTGATATAACATGTGTTTGTGTTGGGTGTTTGGTAATATTTCTCATGAGGATAATTTATTTTATATTTTTATAGTATATTTTTTCAAATTATCTCTCAAATGATATATTATAAGAGATATTTAATTCAACCATTAGGTCTGGAATACAATTTTTACACCCAGTGCGACCTAACATTTGTGTGCATTGACAACTTGGTTACGATACATGTAATAGTAATAATAATTATATTATTTTTATTATTTATGTTAAAAATTAAAAGTTGTTGGTAATTAAATAATTCCAAATTCACATTATTTATCAATGATTTTTCCCAATGTATGAATTTTTATTATAACGTTAGGTATCCATAGAGATATTATTACTTCTATCATGAAAATGAAATTATCAGACTATTTGAAAAACATATATTATATTATCACCATTTAAAGTTTGATTTAAATTGTTAATAGTGGAAATGATGAGATATTTTTAATTGTTATTATTATCATTTTTTTCATTGTTATTATTCAATTGTGAATATAATGATTATATGTGATAAAATTATATATATATATATCTACATATGTAAGGGTGATAAATACATATGTATATATATATAAGGATGTAAATGTATATAATGGGTGTATGTATATATATATTACTTATATATATATATATATATTAAGGAATATAAATATATATATATATGTGATTATGTCTATATATATAATTTGTATATATAGGGGATATATATATGGAATACGATTAATAGATAAAATGAATGATTTAAATGTGTTTTATAATTTGTAAAAAAGGGAAAATGGTTATGAGGGGGTCCATGGGGCTTTGTAATGAAATTATAGAGATCATTTTATACGGTTAGGAATAGAAATGTTCCAATAATAATTATTTAATTGACGATTTTAATTGAAATACCGTGGGATTGGTAAGTCTAGGGGGAGAAAGTTGGATTGGTACTATTCATCACAACACACACTCTCTCACCCATCCCTCACTCATTTCTATTTTAATGTAATTTTTTATTATTCTTTATTATCTCCATAATATCTCCACTATTGATGATAGGCTTGACATTACTTTGATTTCATTTGGTTCACCTAAAAAAGAAGAATCAATAAACTGTTTTTGGTTTTAAAGGCCCTAAAGTATTTATTTGAATTAATGTAATCTGGTTCTTCAATATTTTAGTTATCATAAAATAATTATTAAAATTGTAATTGGAAAATATTATAATATCATTATTTATCTAACAAAAATTATCAATGGATAAATTCATGGATTTTTTAAAGTGTAATTAAGGGGAAAATTTGAAGATATAATTATAAATTTATAATTTATATGAAATTATGAAAAGAATATTATTCATAAAGATAAAATGGATAACACATAAATTTTCCGAAAATAAAAATATGAAAATTATATATCAGAGATTAGATTTCATTGCAAGATATACTTTAATGATAATTTGAAAATTATATTTCAGAGGTAAAGTATCATCACATGGGTTTATTTAATTTCTTTTTGAAATAAAATAACTATTTTTTTTAGGAAACTTTGATGAACCATGATGATTTTTATAGTAGAAACTATGATAATACAGCCAGTGAAGAGGTTTTTATGATTTCTATGATTTTTTATCCATCATTCTAACCATAAAATATGATTTCTACTTTAAAATTTAAATTGATGAATTTTTAGGTTGAAAGATCCATTCTTTCATGGCCTCCTATTATGAATTATTATCACGATATAATGATTTTCTTGTAAAATTGATATTCATGCTCGACTTGTGATCGCATGTGGGTTTGTTAGTATCCTACGAATTGGAATGATTGGATTTTATTAGATTTATGTAACATTATGATTCGATGATGCTGTTTCATTCAATTATTATTTTATATGATGATTCTATATTTATAATGATGTGTTCTATGTTTTTTGTTAGGCTATGACATGTAATGTATCCCTTTGGATGATTGGTGTGTGAATCCATGATAGGTCACCATAGAGGTATGATTTTTCCTTGTGGTGTACACACATAAATGTTTGGAAATGATGACGTTGTTGCGTGATATCCGTGAAACCTTTCCTCTACTAGATGCCTTGTGGAATTCTATGTTGACGTAAAAACTCAATGAAATATAGATTTCTGAGAGTTACCTGATGCCTCATGGATTCTTGGTAGGTTATATATACTTGATTCCTTATCGATTTCTATGTATTACCAGATGAATTGAATATTACAAGTATGATAGTCACTCAATGCCTTTTGGATTTCTGACTGACACACTAAAATCATTATCAATGGTTATGTTCTCTTATCAAAACACTATACACATTCCAACATGGAGACGATGTAAGTATGATTGGGGGTTTTTAGTGGGATGGTTAGCTCATAATCACAAGATTTTTTTGTTTTATGTCTATGAATTTACCATTTTATATCATTATTATTGTACAGTTTTTTACTTATGTACACTTTGTAAGGATGCATTGGTGCCATCCTACTAAGTCTTAAGACCACAACCTACTCTGTAATTTTGGTAAACTTTTAGATTTTACAAGAGATCTTGAAAATGGAAAGGGAACCATGGTGGATAGTAGAGTAGATTAGTATATATATGGTAGATGGTGATAGATTCCCCATGTGTCCCACAACTTATTTGTTGGTTTATTTATTATCTTTATTACTCTAGAAGATCTTTCCACATTAAGAGATTTTTTATTTGTATGATATGTATGCACTTTATTTACTTTATGATGATTAATATGAATTTTTATGATATTTATTATTATTATTATTTATCAAATGAAAATATACAAAATTAATAGTCTCACCATTGGAAGACATAGACCCTCACTTCTAGTCGGAAGCCTATTGCATATATAGAGGAATGTATGACGTCATGTGACCATTTGGCTCAGACTTGATGGTTCAGGATGGGTGGTTGCAAAAAGGTAACAGATCTGTAGTATTCACTATCATGTTCTTTTATTTTCATTAGGATTAGACATGATAAACATGAGGTAGGATGAGTGGGATTCGGGATGGATAACTATGACAATGTGGCTAACACTGAATAGAGGACCATTGAGTTTCCATAAATTAGTGGAAATTTGTTTTCATTCATATTTAAATAAATTCACATTAGGTGATGAACATGATGTTTAAATATAAATTATCAGACATTGTATACATTAAAGAATTATTACTAGGCACATATGTTAACATTCCATATATATATACACTTCTATTTACTTTATAATTTTTAAATAAATAAATGACTAAATTTGTGATATAACAAAAATATAGCATCTCCTCTAGTGATATTAATGTGTTTTTTTGTGATATTTCTTTACTGGAATTTATTACACAAATAGTGCATATTGTTGTTTCAGTAAATATATGATGAATACTACTACCAATTTATGATATAAGCCATGTTTTGTTCTCTGAGGGTTATAACATTGGTTTAGGGTAGAAACCTTGGATAAACCTACTGATATCATATATATTTATTATGTATTATCTTAATTAAACTGTTGTTAAGTGTTTCTTTCTTGTTACAGAAAATTCTTCAATGACATAAGATTATCAAACTAAATTTGTTGGGAGATTAAATCCTCCCACATTGGGGGTGACATTTATGATTTTCCACTGAACATGTAGGAATATTCTATTGATAAATCCTGAAATCCTTCTTTTTTGTTTCTGTATTAGGTTTGGTTCAATCAAGATTTAATATCTTAGTGAATTTCCTAGGCATATGAGTTTATGACTATAGTGAAATATGAACTAGATTCATATCTAACATTCTTTATCCTCCCTAAGAACCGAAACCCTCATGATGCTGATGAATGGGTTAAAATTATTGTGGGAATCATTGACCTAAAAATTACTCTAGAAGATTGTCATCCTAATTTGAGATTGAGAACATTCTTGGTGTAATGAACATTTAAATACTCCCTAATCATATGGTGATAACAAATATGATGTTTATCAAAATGAATCATGATGACATGGAGTGGAAGATATTTATCAGATGTATAATTTCACCATGGGGTTCACCTATACTCCTCTCTATGAGGGAAAATTGAAGTGTTTTACTCTAAATTTAATACTGAATTTTGAACCCTGTTACAGTGAAGAATAGTAGTATATTTCCCAAGATAGATAATCTTTTTGTTCATTTAATGGATGAATAGTGGTTCTATTAGTTTTTCCTTCATTCGGGATACCATTAGTTATGATTTTGGGCGGAGAAAACTTCAAAAATGGAATTTTAGAACAAGTATGGGATGTATGGGTATATGGGGATGTCGTTCGAACAGAAAAATACACTGGCAGTGTTAAGGAACCCATGAATAATAACTTTCCTCGATACCTAGAATCATTCTTCATGGTTTTCATTGATGAAATCCTCATTTTATCACTGATACCTAAAAATAATTCCAAGAACATCGAGATTGTTTTGGGTATGCTTTGAGCATAGTGTCCATACTCTATATTGTGGAAGTGCATCTTCTAGGTTTTTGTGGTTAAATTCCTAAGATCTGTGTTGTCTGATATGGTTATATACTTGGAAACTATTATTGTATAGGTATTTATATCCTACACACTTCCCAGAAGTGTGTTTGAGATCTTGTGATTTCTTGGTTTATCTAGATATTACTGGGAGTTTATCTAGGTCTTCTCCGAACTATTAGTATTCTAGAAAACATTGAAAAAGAAGGGATTGAACATTAGTGGTCATGCCAGTGTGAAGTCTTTTCTGATTGTTCTAAATATAGGGTTGTCAAACACTCCAGTACTGACACTCTAAGAGCCTAGTATTGGTTATACAATGTACTATGACACATATAACATTGATCAAGGATTAGTACTAATGTAGATAGAGAATGTTGTATCATATGGGTCTTTATAGATACCATCCCACTATGAAACCTACCCTACATATGATATAGCGATAATATCATGGTCCATGCATTGGTGTTCTAGAAACACAGTCTATTTGGTGGTAGAGTTTTTTGACAATGACTATAATAGACTTCCTTATTAATTCTTTCAGTATGCTATAATCATGAGACAGATGTTCTAGGTTTAGTATCTATAGATGTTTGAATGTGAGATGTATTATGCATCATGTAAAGGTAATACCATTTTGAATAATCTAATACTTAATTACTAGGTGGAGGATGAGCTTAGTGAGAGGCCTTTATAAGAGTATTGATTCTTGGAGCACCAGTTTTCTTACTAGAGGATGGATGATTCATTATATTATGGATCAGTGATTTGTTCTTCTGGATGAACCACATACTCAATATTAGACCAGGTGAAGGCTGGGTATGAGTTCTATATAGAGGGTGTTGTTATATTGGAAAAAATTGCTGGAGGTAACCTAATAGACATGTGGTCGATGGATGATGATGATGTGATAATGTTACATGGGAGAGTAGTAGTCCTAGATTCCATCAAAGAGGAATCAATTATAGTGTTTCACATACCCCTATATTTATAGTACACCCTAGAATGACCAAAATGTATCATAACATGAGACACAGAACATAGTGTCCATATATGAAAAGGGATAATATATGTTTTCTATCATGATGCCTTACTTATCCTATGGTTATCTTCTGGCCTGAATGACCAATTGGTTTTCTCTAGACACTTCTTATGACCATGTGGATAGGGAGGATGTTAATATGTACACTGTGATTAGGTTACCTAGGAAACTGATGTGTATTTCTCTAGTATGGGTAATTGTTGATTAGATAATAATTATTACTCAATTTTTACTGATTAGAGAGACACACTACATGGAGGAGCTGAGAAAGCTCTATTACTGTGTGATAATACACTTACACAAATATCCATTGGGAATTTTTTGGAAAGAGATACATTTTATAAATAAAAATTATTTGTAGGACATGACAAAAATCAGAGGGACTCTTTTGAGATTGATCACATCATACTATCCTTAGATAGAAGGATGGTCAAAGTTTTAGAAATTCCTATTGGTTGATTTTATATAGGAATATTTTTCTAGAATTCAGTGGATCACAGGATGATCATTTAGAATTAATTGATTTTTTACAAGAAACAATACCTGATGTTGATCTATACATAACCTTATAGAGTTAAATAAGAGAATATGTCCATCACTACTTTGTTGATATAATATTGGTGAGGAAGTAGTTCTGAGGCCCAGTTTTGTTTAGGAGGCCTCATAGAGAGAGAAAGAGAGATAGAGAGAGAATCTAATACAAATGAGGTTGATTCCTACTCAGACTAAGAAGAGATCTTATTCAGTCCTTATGAAGATACCTTTGTAGTTCATTATTAGTGAATTGGTATTCTTGAGTGAGACTCCTTAGTTAGACAATAAATATATGATGCATCAAGGGAAGAAATTATATAGGTTTCTCAACCCATTTTTGATATACAAATGGATTGTGATAGTGGCATATTATTTGGACCATTATCTACATCATCGAGGTATCCACGGCATGTTTTATGTGTCTCAACTCTGGAAGCACAAAAATGATCCTATCAATTTCAATTACTATGGGTAAGTTGAGATGGTTCATGGAGTATCTATAAGAGTTTCTAATTGAAATTATAGACTACAAAGAGAAAGTAATATCAGGGAAGATGGAACCACCTTTCAAAACTCAGTTGTAATATGTACAGGTCTTGGAGGAGATGTGAGAGTGCATGTTTGATGTTCAAACACAGTTGTTTGAGTTTTTTTGAGAAATTCCAATAGAGTTATTTCTTAGTGATGATATGTCAATGCTGGATAAGAAATTTAATATCATTAATTTGTAAGGATAATAGAAACCCTATATGATAATATTTTATGAATATTTATATGTGTAAATTTAATTTATCAATATAATAATTAATAAATGATTTAAAGGCACTATTTATTGATAAAAAATCTGTTTACACTTTAGAATATTCTTTTGAATATTTTTAGTGATGGGTGTTATGTTTCTATGAGAATATGAGGCCCGAAGAGCCTTTGTTTTTATATAATAAATATTCTAAAAATATATATTGACACATTCATTCAATTTTACCAATGAAATGGAATATCTCAAGAATGGTGTGTCATATGAGAAACATGAGATGACCATTAGGTCTTGGATGCAAGATTTACCTTTGGAGATATATATTATGTGTGTGTGTCAGATGTTCAGTAACATTTCATGTGAGGAAAATTTATCGGATATTTATTATTACATATTTTTACCGATCTAATAGAAAATCTCCCAATAGTTTAATTTTATGGGAAATCCAAGAACACCATTATATCCAAAAAACTGGTTAAAATTTCTTTATCCCTTAGGTGGTTTAGGCACTTGGTTACATCACACATGTGGGTAATAATAATATTATTATTATTATATATGCTCAAAATGGAAATTACATAAGTAATTAAATAATCATGAATTCACATAATTTATGAGAGTTGTTTCAAAACTTTTGAAGTTTTATAAAGTGTTTAGGTAATAATAGTGATATTGTTATATGATTCACAAAAATGAAATTATGTGACTAAAAAAATATACTTAATATTATCTCAATTTAAGGGAATTTTTATGAAAAATTTTTTATGATGGAAATGAAGATATATATTTAATTATAATAATAATAATAATTATTATTATTATTATTATTATTTAACTACAAATATAATGATTATATGTGATGAAATTAATATTCCAATATATAAGGGGGTTAAATATATATATGTGTATGTGTGTGTGTTTGTGTGTGTGTGTGCATTTAAATATATATATGACTTATATAACTAAATATATTAATATATAATTTTTTTAGAGTGTTTATGTTTAGGTCTTTCAATTTTTGTGTGTGTGTAATGTTTATATATAAGGGATACATATATATAGGTAATTAATTAAATATAAACAGTTAGTTGGATCAATATGATTTATAATTGTGTTAGGAAAATGCATAAATGGTTATAAGGGGGGTCATTGGGTGTTCCATATGAATTAAGGATAGTTTTCAATAACCCATAAAATAGGTAAATTTCAATAATAATGTTTTACTTATTGAATAAAATTGAAAAAAATGAAAGGGGATTAGTAAGTGCTCCACGAAAAATTATGGATTAAACCTTTCCCCCATGTGACTCCCTCCCCCTCCCATACCACTCTCTACTATATTATAGTATTAATATTTTTAATTATTCGATATTCTATCCAAAATATATCCTCTAAAATAGGTAAGATTGTTGTATTTTCATTGTCATTGGTTTCATCCCAACATAAAGAATATAGAGCATGTTTTTGTTTTATAAGTTAATGGGGTATTTGTGTTCTGATTCATTACATCGCTAATTATTTAAATATAATTTAAAAAATTATAATTGCAGAAGTTAAATAAAGAATAATTTATAAAATTAAAGTTATCAAAGGATTAACACACATGTTTTTATAAAAGGTTAATTTTAGAAAAATTATCAAGAGTTGATTATAAGTGTATAATTTATAATAAATAATCATAATTATTACTATTATAAATAATGATAATATTGAAAATGGATTCATAAACATAAAATGATAATTTCAAAATAAACAAGTATAGATAAAATATCTTCTCATTTTATATTTTAATGTTAATCCAAAAATTATCAAGGAAAGATAAAGTATTATTATATGTGATTTGGTATTTATTTTTGAAATAAAATATCTATTTTTGATCTAGGTCCCCTAATTAAACTGTGACTATTGACTTGTTAGAACCTACAATAATAATTCCTTCTATGAGGTGTCTATGACTGTTGTGGTTTCCACTCCAACTTTTGAACCACACATGGTGGTTTATTCTTAATGGTTACATTTAAAACATTTGAGGTATGGAGTTCATTGTCTTCTTGGGATATCATTACAAATTTTTTCCATGGTATGATCATTGTATTTAACTATTAAAATTCATTATTTACTTGTGATCACATATGGGTGTGTGTGTATCCCCTGACATAGTATGATTTGATTCCAAGAGAATGATGTGATATCCAGATTCCATGATGATATCTGATTCACACATTTCTGTATATGATGATGCTAAATTTCTCATGATGTGTATAATGGTTATTATAAATCTATCACTTTTCATATTTCCCATTGGAGGATTGGTATATGTTCACATGATATGTGACTATTGTGGTATGATTGCACTTTATTGGGTACATGCACGTAGTTGGGAAAAATGATTATGGTGGGGCATGATAGCCACGTAACCCATCTTATACATGATGCCTTGTTGATTATTGAGTAGATAATAAAACTCATTACTTTTAGGATTTCATAGTGTTACCCAATTCATTATGGATTCCAGGTATGTTTCAGAGACATGATACGATGTGGATTAATGGGTATTATTTGATGTCATGTAGAATCCATGTAGTTTAATAACTTGATACCTTTTGGATTTCTGAATGAAATAGCTACAACCTTGTAGATGGAATCTTACGGTTATTTATGGTATCACATAGATATACTACACATATTCTAATATAGAGCCAAGTATGTTAACATTGGGGGATTTGGTGGCTTAGTGAACATATGAAAACTCATTTTTGTATTGTGTGTTTATCCCTTTACACATTTATTATCATTATTGGCATACAATTGTTATACTTGAAAACATTTGGTAAGGATCCATCAGTGTTTTCCTTCTGAGTCTTGAATGTATTTTTTGTGCTGATAAATATCATGAGATATCTAGAAAATGTGGAGGGTCCTATAGTGATCTTTTGAGTAGATAAGGGTAGAGAAGACGGTGGTTGAGATATGACACCAGCAGCCTATAGTTTACTTATTGGTTTATGTTTCTTCTTTATTACTCTAGATAGTCTTTCTATATTGGGAGATTTTTTATTTGTATCACAAGAATGAAATTTATTAACTTATAAATGATTACTCTATGGTTTTATTATATTATTTACATTTTTTATTAATTATATAACATGATACCTAGGTTATAGTCTCCACATTGGTATAAATAGACCCTTTCTACTAGTCATAAGCCTCTTTCTTGTAGGGAAATTCTGATGAATACATATGAATTTATATATAAAACATGGTGGTTTGGGTTGGGATGATACAAGCTCCATAGAGAACAAAGAACTGGCATGGTTCTCTCTACGATTTTCAATTCTAATAAAATATTCGAAATAATGGGAAACCTCTTCTATGAGAGAGATCTAGAGAAACAACCCTGATTCCACAATAATCCAAGGAAACTAAAAAAATAAAAAAAACTATTACCAATCTATAATAAACCATTCAATTCCCTAAGATAATCATTAATATATGGGTCACCCCATAATCAATTGATCTATTCTGTAAATTTATTATCTTTACAAAAAATCATAGGTCAATCCAATCAGAAACATACCTTGATAAGAAATGAACGATGATCTAACATAGGGTAAAAAATTTAATAGTAGATGTGATATGGTAACTTATACCCATATATCCATTACATAGTGAATCTAATAAGATCCTAGATGACAAGATCTCATGAATTATCTGAACTAGTTTTATAATCATTATAGAAAACATAACCACATACATAAGGTTTTATAAAGTCCAGACTAACAAAATCATCATTCCTAACTATCACTACAAGTTATAATCACTAGTTTATCCACACTTTGCATGAAAAATTAGTTACATTCATCCTTTAATAGAAAACACTTATAAAAGAATTTAAATATTGGGAACAAAAATGGTTATACAAAAAAAAGCATCTAAAATCATCAAGTAATAATGGACCCTATATGAAGAATAAACAAATTCATAACTCTATAAATGGATTTACACAAAACAATTCCACAAGGATTGATCCTCACTGATACAACTGTCTCACCACGGAAACCAGGTCTTGAACGCTCAACCTAATATACACAGTGACCTAATAGACCCACTAGGAGTACACCTTCTATGGAAATTCCATGACGCACCATTGTACTACCAAATGTAGTAAAATACCATTTTCTACTCCATTCATAGTCTATGGATATCCATGAAAAATAATTTAAAAAATCATAGGTATAAATTTCCATCCATTACCCAAGACCATTCTGTGAGGAATCAAATTTCGCCACACATGAACCCAATGTATTTATAAGAACCCAAAAAATCTAAAACATATCATGGAAACAAACGGAAAAATCCAAATACACGCATCCAAAACCCATAAAAATAAACACTTCCAAAATTAATCACTCTTTTATAATGAATTGTAAATTCCAAATTTTAATATCATTCATATTTTTTTCCATCATAAGGAATATAACCATGATAATTATCTTCAAAATCAAATACAACATTTAACCTCCCATCAACATTCAAGAACCTAACATGTCATAAAATCTAGATTTATATAACTCTAATGTCAATTTAATATAAAATTTTCATTTAAAATAAATAAATTTTTTCTTTTATAGAAAAACACATCACCTAAAATGTTAACCTCTTTTAAAACCAAATTGTTTTATTGATTTTCATAGATAAATAAACATCATCAAAAATTTGTAATCACAAAACCAAATAAATTTTATAATGTTTAACTAAGGCCTCCTTTTAGACGAAAGAAAATTTCTATTAGGATTTCATGTGGCCTAAAATTGAATTTTATTAATAATCAAATAAAATGAGGAATTTAAAATTTTAAAAAATTATTCTACCAATATTAACATATAATGGGACTCATCGTGATAATGATTCCATCAGGGAATGTTTTATGATAATATACCATGAATGGAGGGTTCTAAATACTATAATAAACTGGGATGTATATGTATTATTAAATTGTCTTCACGTATTGATGAAATACATAATTTTCAAGAAATATTTACTAAAACATTTCTATGATCAATTGATTTGTTCTTTTAGTGGGTTTCACGATAATAAATAAAACAA
Source organism: Viscum album (assembly GCA_963277665.1). NCBI lineage: Eukaryota > Viridiplantae > Streptophyta > Magnoliopsida > Santalales > Viscaceae > Viscum > Viscum album. The sequence goes on from OY728145.1 coordinate 1,303,708,925, forward strand.
CAAGCCTCAGATACTATATTAATTATCATACCAAAAATCAAACCATCTCAAACCATAAAAAAATAACACTAAAATCAAAGACTAAATCCTAACCAACCATGGTAAATCAAGGAAATTGGGACAAAATGGATAACTAGACTTTCTTTGTATAAAACTCTATAGTTTAAATGGGCTATGCTATAGTCTACCAAAACAAGCCCCAAAACCAAGAGGCTGCTTCCGAAATTAATTCCTTATATGGATCTGAAGCTATAATACAATTCTAAATAAACAACATTAGATCCACCTAACACATCCCCCAATATGATGCATTATTGGGACAAAATGGCCATATCGATCTACGTTTTAAGGAATATAGTTCTCATATCTCAATAATAAACCCCTCTTAACGATATTTCTAATTATATCATCTATTAACCAACAGAAGAAACTAATGATAATCCTCTATGAATATTTAAATATTTGATGCTCATTCATATTTGAAAAAAAAATTAGTAGAAAAATAAAAATCCAACAATAAAGATATATTTCAACAATAACGATAATAATAATATCAAAATTTTAAAAAATGAAATAAAATCCATATTATATGTCACATTCATTAATAACCTAAGTAATGATACTAGTTGAAATGCATGATACATTAGATTCCTAATAGAAAATAAAAAATATATATTCAAATACTACCAAAAAACTCTATCTGAACCATATTTAACCACTTCATCAGAACACCTTCCATCATTGGTAATTCCAAAACTAAAACCTGAAAGGGACTTTAACCTTAAAAACATAAATAAAAATTCAATGACTCATACACCCAATGGTGTGTTCATGGTGTAATCTAAACACACAATACATGAATTCATTATAGAGTTTATTAATTTCATTTAAAAAGTTAATTTGTTTGATGATACATTAAAATATATCCAGAAAAACATATTTTCACATTCCATGTTATGGAAGTAAATATCATGTTATTACAGAAAATAATAGAAAATTTTCTTTTATTATAGGAATACATAAATTTTACCAAAAAATTTGATAAACCATAAAAACATAAAACATTAATAAATTTATTAAAAAAATCACCTTACTATTCATAAAAAATTATAAAAATACTTTTTAAAGAATACATATGACTTTCAATTTTTAAATCAACATTTGAAAATATTTTTACAAATAAATTTGAATATAAAATAGAAACATAATTAATAGGTAATGAATTTATTAAAAGGGACCAGGATATTAATATAGTATAACAAAATTGAACAATAAAAGAAGTTGTCATATGTAATAACTCATATGATAGGGGATACCAACAAGGTAAAGAAGATACCCTTGAAAAATTTTCTCAATGAAATAAAAATATTGGGGTAGTAACACTATGATCTAAAATAAATTATACTAGACCATGTTCCAAAAATTCAATAAATATTGATGAGCCATATATGATACCATAACATAAATCACAACACCCCCCCCCCTCCATGAATTCCTCTATGTTTAACAATTCCAAATATAGGAACTAATCTCCTTGGAATCTAGTAGGTGGAAGCACCTTAGGATATAGTAGAACACATACAGAACATTCTAAATAGACACCTAAAGTCTCATTATATAATCTAATAGAGACACATAATCAACAAAACTAAATCATAATAAAATTTATAATAATTAAATTATAATTGTAAATATCATCTGATATAATAAACCCTCAAAATAAATAAAAAAAATTAAAACATGTCTTCTTATACCATTATGGGATGAAAAAATTGTCACCTTGTTGGGTTAAATGGTGAACACAAGAGGGATTATATACTATGGGAATGATTTTCTTTATGAAATAAACATTTATGGTTCTAAATTACCCTTCATCGAAAAAAAGTTATTTCATTATATTTTCCACTCATTGAAACCCTATTCTAAATAATATTTGAAATTTTTATATCACTACATGATATTAATATAACCATGAAACCCTTTAATTTAAAACTATTTAAATGCACATAACCAATTCATTAATTTAAAAGAACCTTTGAAAAATCAAACTCTTCTATTTCCACAAACCCAAATGGGGTCAAATACATTTGATCAATAATTTCATTTAAAACACACCACATAAGCATTTTCATAAAATTTAGAATTCATAAAATGTATTTGAAAATAGTAAATCAATTGATATTAATTTACTATAACAAAATAAATAACATGAATCATCATTATAATTAATAATTATTTTATCATATATATATATATATATATCATTAATAACATTCGAAAATATTATGAATTCAATAAAATTACATTTATTGAAATTTAACAAGAAAATATACCTTGAAATAAGAATAATTCCTTTACAATAAACATAAATTTATTACCATTGATGGAAAATTCACAAAAAAATTAAGATCATCTCCCAAACGTCCATGAAAAACTAAAACCTATAAGTTAAAGCCTCCTTCAAAACAAATACTTTTCAAAAAAATTTCCAATAGATAATTAGAGAGGTCCCCATAAAGACAAAATAGGGTATGTATGAGGGAAAGGGTAAAATGGTATGGAAAGAGGGATTAACATTAGGAAAAAACAAAATTAATCAAGAACATATTCCATAAACATTAGTGGAATGGGTGGTCTGACCGAATAGGGGGAATATATAAATTATAAGGAAGGAAACATGTTGATTTTTCTTCTATATGATATATCAATAGTTCACAAGGTTTCACAATATGTTTGGGATGAAAATACCTGGATATTACTGGATTCATAAGACAAACAGAACACATCCACTTGTTATGGCCTCACAATCTCTCTTAAAAATAAGGAAACCATTCACATCACCCCAAAACAAAAAACTAAGGTGCATAGTTATTCTAGAGACCTTATATATTTCTTATAACTATACACCAAATTTTCAGAATCCCACTATTAATGTTCATGTACACATAACAAAGATTCAACATTTTTACCTCAAATTTTGTACCAATCGTAGAATAGAAGAGAAACCATGAAAACTAAAAAAATTAATTCCAATACATAAAAAAATACTATAAAATAATATAAAATAAATCAAAATAGACCACCATATAATGATAGGGTTCTCACATAGTGCATAAATTATATAATCATGGTGATTGGACTAATGTCATACTAGAGTTTATTGTAATACAACTTTGTCCATGTGGGGATATAATTTTATTGTCATAGTTGTCATACCATCATCGTTTTTGTAAGGAATCATCATAGTGTTAGGAAGTAAAATAGGGAATGTAATCAAGAAAAAGATAACCAAAAATAAGTGAGGAAGAAATGGAGGACTAACTCAAATCCAATGATATAAGAACCATTTGTTAAGATATATTCCATGGAATGGGATTCATGCAATAGATATTCTTAAAGGGGAAGAATCCATCTCTAATGAATAGATTATGTATAGGATAGGTGATTTGAAGGGAATGGGTTCACTATTTGTAAATTGAACTTGATCTATCATGAATTTTATAATGGAATTATTGATAGGTAAAACCCAGAAATAAAACTGTCATGAAGATGTATCCAATATGTCGAGGAATTGGAATCGTTCTAGAATTTAATGGAGAATAAGAGATCCCATTATGAGTTGAAGGATTTGATTGAATTTTATATAGATATTAAAATGGAAATCAGATCTTATTCCTTGAAATAACATTTATAATCCACTACAAATCATATAGATCATGAATCTAGAAACACTTAGTTATACCCAGGTGATTGATAAATAAATAGAACTGATGTTGGATCTGATTTTATACAAGGGAATAACATAGAGTATTCTCTCTATAATGAACAAAGATATCATGAAATTTTAATTCAAGAAATATTGATGATACCATGTAGACTAACATTAAATAAAAATTACATTAAACCAAATATTTAACATCAAATAATGTAGATAACGGGGTCTCAATCTTGTTATTAAAGGAGAAAATATAATCTTATAATCTCACATGAGTCATTATCGGTGTGATAAATAATGGAAAATGGATGATCATTTTATTATTATGAGATTTGTATTAGTTATGGATAGTTTGAGGTGATGATGATTTTTTTAACACTAAATGATAACATTATAATGGGGATAATTTTTGTGTGGGATTCTATAAAGATGTTATAATCCACCAACATACCTAATTTTATTAGAGGGTAACACTAATAAAGGTAATAGTCCACATTTCCAAGTGAAGTGGATGATGGTATATTACCCATTTGAGAATCCAACTCATAAGAGAGGTGATAGATTGGTTGTGGGTGACATTGAACAAAATCAAAACATATATTCCAATACCATGTCATCAATAATTGTGTCAAACTAACAAGATATGACTTCTGGATTGTTGTCCAAAAATATATTGGTTATCATGTCACTGTTAAGAATCTATGGAGACATGTGACCTTAATTAGATAAGGGCCTTTATAGAGTTGATAAATAACCATAGGGGGTATTTTTTCTAATAAATAGATGATATGATAATTCAAATAATGTGGTCAATATGTATGGAGATTAAGGAAATGGATTTCTGGTGGATCCAAGCAACTTGATTATATGATATCATGCATTAGGAATATCAACAGGGTGCGTGAGTATAAATGGAGTAACAAAACCGTAAATACAATAATATGTGATTTAATAATATTTTATATTTAAATAAATGATATATCAAATAGAGTCTTTCAGAAATTATTCAAATTTTAAATGAATGAAAAGCAATTATATATTTGGAAGTTTAAATTTTCTTTTAAAAACAACTTGTAAATTATCTTCTATAAGTAGAAGATACTAGACCATGTTCCATAAATTCAATAAATTTTTATGAGACATATATGAGACTATAACATAAATCTCAACCCCCCCATTCATGAATTCATCTATATTAAAAAATCCCTAATGTGGGAAATACGCTCCTTGGAATCTAGTAGGTGGACGCACAATAGGATATAATAGAACACATACAGAACACTCAAAATAGACAACTAATGTCCCATTATATAATATAATAGAGACATGTAATATAAAAACCTAAATAATGATCAAATTTATCATAATTAAATAGTAATGGTAAATATCATCTGATATAATAAACCCCTATAATAAATAAAAACAATTATATATTTGAAATAAAATAGCTAGTTTAGACCTAGGACCCCTAATTGAACTATGACTATTGACTTGTTAGAATCTATAATAATAATTCCTTTTATGAGGTTTTCATGACTGTTTTGGTTTCCACTGCAACTTTTGAACCCACAGGGTGGTTTATTCTGAACGGTTACATTTAAAACATTTGAGGTATAGAGTTCATTATCTTCTTGGGATATCATTACAATTTTTTCCACGGTAAGATCGTTGTATTTAAATATTAATATTCATTATTGACTTTTGATAACATGTCGGTGTGTGTGTGTGTGGCCCACAACATAGTATTATTTGATTCCTAGAGAATGATGTGATATCTAGATTCCAAGATGTTATCCGATTCACACATTTTTTAAATGATGATGCTAAATTTATCATGATGTATTTAATGGTTATTATAATTCTATCACATTTCATGTATCCCATTGGAGGATTGGTATGTGTTCATGTGATATGTGACTATTGTGGTACGATTACTCTTTATAGGGTACAGGCATGTAGTTGTTCTATATGATTTTGGTGGTGTATGATATCCTTGTAACCCATCCTATACACGATTCCTTGTCGATTTATGAGTAAATACTAACACTCAATCCATTTTGGATTTTATAGTGTTACCCGATTCCTTGTGGATTCCAGGTTGGTTTTAGATACTTGAAACCATGTGGATTAATGGGTATTATTTGATGTCATGTTGATTCTAGGTAGTTTAATAACATAATACCTTTTTGATTTATGAATTACATAGTTACAACCTTGTAGATGAAATCTTATGGTTATTTATGATATCACGTAGATATACTACACATATTCTAATAAAGAGGAAAAGATGTTAACAATGGGGGTTTTGGTGGCTTAGTGAACATATTACAACTCATTTTTTTGTTGTGTGTTTATCCCTTTACAAATTTATTATCATTATTAGCATATAGTTGTTATACTTTACATCATTAGGTAAGGATCCATCAGTGTTTTCCCATTGAGTCTTGTACTCACAAACTACTAATTTATTTTTTTGTCTCTTATAAATATCAGGATATATATATAAAATTTGAAGGTTCATATAGTGAAATATTTAGTATATGAGTATGGAGAAGGCAGTGGTTGAGATATGAAACCGGTAGCCCATAGATTATTTATTGTTTTATGATTCTTCTTTATTAATCAAGATAGTCTTTCCAAATTGGGTGATTTTTTATTTTTATCACAAGAATAAAATTTATTAACTTATGAATGACCACTATAAGGTTTTATAATATTTTTTACATTTTTTATTAATTCTATTGCAAGATACATAGGGTATAGTCTCCACATTGGCGTAAGTAAACACTTTCTATTATTAAGAAGCATATTTCTGGTAGGGAAATGCCGATGAGTACACATGAATTTTTATCTGAAACATGGTGGTTTGGGTTGGGATTATACAAGCTCCTTTGAGAACGAATAACTGGCATGGTTCTCCCAACCATTTACAATTCTTGTAAAATATTCGAAATAATGGGAAACATCTTCTATGAGAGAGCTCCGGAGAAATAACCATGATTCCACAAAAATCCACAGAAAAAAATTAACTATAACAATCCTATAATGAAACATTCATTTTCCTATAGGAATCACTAATATAGGGGGCACCACATAATCAAATGATCTAGTCCGTAAATTCATTATCTTCAAAGAAAAATCATAGATCAATCCAATGAGAAATATGCCTTGATAAGAAAGGACAGATGATCTAACAGAGGCTATACAAATTAATAGTAGATGTGATCTGGAAACTTATACCCATATCTCGATCCCATAGTGAATCTAATAAGATCCAAGATGACAAGATCTCAAGCATAATATGAACTAGTTTCATGATCATTTTAGAAAACATAACCACATTCAAAAGGTTTTATTAAGTCCAGACAAAAAAAATCATCATTCTTAACTAGCACATCAAGTTAGAATCACATATTTATCCACACAATGCATAAAAAATTAGTTACATTCATCCATTAATAGAAAACACTTATAAACGAATTTAAATAATGGAAAAAACGGTCATAAAAAATAAAGTCATCTAAAATCATTAACTTATAATGGACCCTATAAGAAGAATAAAAAAATCATCACTCTATATATGGATTTATACAAAAAATTTCCACAAGGATTGATCCTCACTGATATATCTGTCCAACCAAGGAAACCAGGTCTTGAAAGCTCAACCCAATATACATAGTGATCAAATAGACCCACTAAGAAAACACTTTCTAGCAAAAATCAATGATGCAACATTGTACAACCAAATGGTGTAAAGTATCATCTTCCAATCTATTCTTAGTCTATTAATAGCCATGAAAAATAATGTAAAAAATCATAGGTATAAATTTTTTCGCATTACCCAAGAAATTCCTGGGAGGCATCAAATTTCTCAACACATAAACCCAATGTATTTATAAGAACACAAACTAATCAAAAAATCTAATGAAAACCAAGGAAAATAAATCTAAATACACAAATCCAAACCCCATAAAAAGACCACTTACAAAATTTATCACTCTTTTATAATGAATTAGAAATTCCCAATTTAAATTTCTTTTATATTTTTTCCATCATAAGGAATATAACCCTAATAAGTAACTTCAAAAGCACAGAAAACATTTAACCTCCCTTCAACATTAAAGATCCTAACATCTCATAAAATCTAAATTCATATAAAACCAATATCATCTAATATAGAATTTTCATTTAAAATAAATATATTTTGACTTTTATAGAAAAATATAGCACCTAAAATGTTATCCTCTTTTATAACCAAATTTGTTTCTTTATTTTCATAAATAAATAAACATCATAAAAAAATTTATCACAAAACCAAATACATTTTATAATGTTTAACCAAGGCCTCATTTTAGTCAAAAAAATTCTATTAGGAATTCATGTTCCCTAAAACACAATTTTATAAACAATGAAATAAAATGAGGAATTTAAAATTTTAAAAAAATTATTCTACCAATATTAACATTTTATGGCACTCATTATGATTATTTTCCCATAAGGGGAGGTTTTTAAGATACTATTCCATAAATTAAGGGTTCTGAATACTATAATCAAATGGGATGTATATATATTATTGAATTGTCTTCAAGTATTAATGAAAAACATAATTTTCAAGAAACATTTACTAAAACATTTCTAAGATAAATTGATTTGTTGTTTTAGGGGGTTTCATGATAATAAATAAAATAGTAATCCTTTGATCATATATTAATTATCATACCGAAACTCAAACCATCTCAAACCATAATAAAAAAATAACACTAAAATCCAAGACTACATCCCAACCAAACTTGGTAAATCAAGGAAATGTGGATAAAATGGATAAATATACTCTCCTTGTACAAACCACTATAGTTCTAATGGGGCAGGCTATAATTTAACAAAACAAGCCCAAAAAGCAAGAGGGTTCTTCCAAAACTAATTCCTCATATGGATCTGAAGCTATAATACAATTCTAAATAAACCACATTAGATCCACCTAACACATCCCCCAATATGATGCATTATTTGGACAAAAGGGCCTTATCGATCTATGTTTTAAGTAAACTAGTTCTGATATCTCAATAATATACCCATCTTAACGCTTTTACTAATTATATAATATATTAACCAATAAAAGAAACTAATGATAATCCCCTATGAATATTTAAATATTTGATGCTCATTAATATTTGGTAAATGTTTTAGTAGAAAAACAAAAACCCAACAATAAATATATATTTCAATAATAATGATGATAATAATCTCAAAAAAATTAAAAATGAAATAAAATCCATATTATGTGTCACTTTAATTAATAACCTATGGAATGATACTAGTTGGAATGCATGATACATTATATTCCCAACATAAAATATAAAATATATTCAAATCCAACCAAATAACTCTATTTGACCCATATTCACCCACTTCATCAAAAAACCTTCCATCATTGGTAGGGCCAAAAATAAACCTTGAAAGATACTTTAACCTTATAAACAGAAATAAAAAATCAATGATTCATACATCCAATGGTGTGTTCATGTTGTAATCTAAATAGACCATGCATGACTTCATTATAGAGTTTATGAATTTCATTTTAAAAGTTAATTTCATTGATGATACATTAAAATATATCCAGAAAAACATATTTTCACATTCATGCTATGGAACTAAATATCATGTTATTACATACAATATTACAAAATATCATTTCAAGTAATAATACATAAATTTTACCAAAACTTTTGATAAACAATAAAAAATAAAACATTAATAAATTCATAAAGAATAAAATAACCTTACTACTCATAAAAACTTTTAAAATGCCTTTTAAAGAATACATATTACTTTCCTTTTTAAAATAGACATTTGAAAAATATTTTTACAAATAAATTTGAATGTAAAATGGAAACATAATTATTTGTTAATGAAATTATTAAAAGGAACAAGGATATTAATATATTGTAACCAAAATGAACAATAAAAGAAGGGGTCATATGTAATGCCTCAAATGCTATGGGATACCAACAAGGTAAAGAAGATATCCATCGAAAAATTTCTCAATGAAAAAAAATATTATGGTTGTCACACTAGGATCTAAAATAAATTATATGAGATCATATTCCATAAATTCAATAAATTTTGATGAGCCATATATGATACAATAAAATAAATAACAAGACCCCCCCTCATGAATTCCTCTATATTAAACAATCCCATATATTGGAACTACTATCTTTAGAAACTAGTAGGTGGAAGAACATTGGGATATAATAGTACACATACAGAACATTCTAAATAGACACCTAATGTCCCATTATATAATCTAATAGATACATGTAATAAAAAAACTAAATAATAATAAAATTTATCATAATTAAATATTAATTGTAAATATCATCTGATATAATAAAACCTCACAGTAAATTAAAAAAATTATAATATATCTTCTCATACCATTATAGGATGAATCAATTGACCCTTTGTGGGGTTAAATGATGAAAACAAAAGGTTTTAAATACCATTGGATTAATTTTCATTATTAAATCTACATTTATGGTTCTAAATCATCCTTCAACAGAAAAAATTTATTCCATTACATTTTCCATTCATTGAAACCCTATTCTAAATAATATTTAAAATTGTTATGGAAGAACATAATATTAATATAACCATAAAACCCTTTAATTTAAAACTAGTGAACTTCACATAACCAATTAATTAATTTAAAAGAGCCTTTGAAAAAACAAACTCTTTTATTTCCACAAAACCAAATGAGGTCAAATATATTTGATCAATAATTTCATTTAAAACAAACCAGTTAAGCATTTTCATAAATTTTAGAATTCATAAAATGTATTTGAAAACTAGTAAACCATTGATATTAATTTATTATAACAAAATAAATAACATGAATCATCATTATAATTCATAATTATTATAGCATATATATATATATATATATATAAATTTATCATTAATAACATTCGAAAATATTAATCGTTCAAAAAAATTACATTTATTGAAATTTAAAAAAAAATATACATTAAAATAAGAAAAAATCACTCAAATAAATCCTCAATTTATTACCATTAAAGGAAAATTCAATAAAAAGTAATATAATCTCCCAAATATCCATGAAAAACTAAAACCGATAAGTTAAAGCCATCTTCAACACAATTACATTCAATAACAGCCCCAATAGATCATAAGATAGGTCCCCATAATGACAAAATATGGTAAGTATGAATAAAAAGGGGGGAAATGGTATGGTAAGAGAGATTTTAATTTTGAAAAACATTAGTAATCAAGAAAATATTTCATAAACATTAGTGGAATGGGTGGTCTAACCGAATAGGGGAATATATAAATTATAAGGAGGGAAACATGTTAATATATATTTTTAATGAAATATCAGTAGATCACATGATTTCACAATTTTTTGGGGAAGAAAATACATGAATATTACTGGATTCAGAATACAAATGCAACACATCCACTTGGTATGGTTTCATAATCTCTCTTAAAAATAAGAAAACCATTCGCGTCACCCAGAAACAAAAAACTAAGGCACATAATTATTCTAGAGACCATATATATTTTTTATAACTATCCACAAAATTTTCAGAAGCCCATTATTAATGTTCATCTATACATAACAACGTTTCAACATTGTTACTCTTATTTTTGTACCAATCGTAGAATATAAGAGAAACCATGAAAACTAAAAAATTTAAATCCATAACATAAAATGAATACAACAAAATAATATAAAATAAATCAAAATAGAACACCATACAATAATAGGGTTCTCACATAGTGAATAAATTATATAATCATGGTGATTGGAATAAGGGCCTACAAGAGTTTATTTTAATACAAATTTGGTCATGTGGGGATAAATATTTACTATCATATTTCTCATACCTTCATCATCTTAGTAAGGAATCATCATATTGTTAGGAAGGAAAATAGTGAACGTAATCAAGAAACAGATAACCAGAAATATGTGAGGAAGAAATGGAGGACTATCTCAAATCCAAATATATAAGAACCATTTGTTACGATATATACCATGGAATGGGAGTCATGCAATATATTTTCATAAAGGTGTGGAATCCCTTTATATTGATTATATTATGAATAAGATAAGTGAGGTGAAGGTAATCGGTTCACTAGTTGTGAAGTGAATTCTATCTATCATAAATTTTATAATGTAATAATTGATAGGGAAAACCCTAAAAAAAACTATCATAAAGATGTATCAATTATGTCGAGGAATTGGAACCATTCTAGAATTGAGTTGAGAAGAAGAGATACCATTATGAGTTGAAGGATTTGATTTAATTTTATATTTGGATTAAAATGGAAATCTAGTCTTATTCCCAGATATAACATCTTGAATTCACTACAAATCATATGGGTTACCAATCTGGAAACACTTAGTTATACCAAGGGGATTGATGAATAAATAAAACTGATGTTAGATCTGATTATATACAAGGGAATAACTTGGAGTATTCTCTCTAGAATGAACAAAGAGATCACACAATTTTAATTCAAAAAATATGGATGATACCACGTATCCTAATATAAAATAAAAATAACATTAAACATAAACATTAACGTCAAATAGTTTGGATAAGGGGGTCGAAATATTGTTATTAAAGGAGAAAATATAATCTCTTAATCTCACATGAGTCCTGATCAGTGTGATAAATAATGGTAAATTGATGATCATTTTATTATTATGAGAGTTTTACTAGTTATGGATGGTTTGAAGTGATGATGATTTTTTCAACACTAAATGATAAAATTATAATGTGGAGACCAGTTGTGTGGGATTCCATAAAGATGTTCTACCCCACCAATATACCAAATTGTATTAGAGTGTTATACTAAGGAAGTAAATAGTCCATATTTCCAAGGGCAGTGGATGATAGGAAATTATCCACTTGAGAATCCAACTTATAATAGAGGTGAAAGATAGGTTGTGGGTGATATTGAACATAATAAAAACATAGATTCCAATCCCTTGTCATCATTAATGGTGTCTAACTAACAAGATATCAATTCTAGATAGTTCACCCAAAATATATTGCTCATAATGTCGCTGCACAGAATCCATAGAGAAATGTGACCTTAATTTGATAAGGGCCTTTATATAGTTGATCAGTCACCATAGGGGGGTATTTTTTCAAATTAATGGATGATATGATAATTCAAATTATGTGGTCAATATGTGTGGTGATTAAGTAAATGGATTTATGGTGGATCTATGCACCATGATGATTGATTTCATGCATTAGAAATATTGATAGGGAGTGCGAGTATAAATGGAGTAACAAAACCTCAAATACAATAATATGCGATTTAAAGATATTTTATATTTAAATAAATGATAAATCAAATAGATCCTTTAACAAATTATTCAAATTTTAAATGAATGAAAAATATTTATATGTTGGGAAATTTAATTTTTCTATTAAAACCTACTTATTAAATTATCTTGAATAAGTAGAAGATAATAGACCATGTTCCATAAATGAAATATGTTTTTATGAGCCATATATGAGACCATAACATAAATCACAACACCCCCCCCCCCCATTAATTCCTTTATATTAAACAATCCCAAATGTGGAAACTACTCTCCCTGGAGACTAGTAGGTGGATGCACCTTGGGAAACAATGGTACACATAAAGAACATTCTAAATAGATACCTAAAGTCCCATTATATAATCTAACAGAGACATATAATCAATAAAACTAAATAATAATAAAATTTATCATAATTAAATAGTTATTGAAAATATTATCTAATATAATAAACCCTCAAAATAAAAAAAAATTATATATTTGAAATAAAATAGCTATTTTTGATCTAGGACCCCTAATTGAACTATGACTATTGATTTGTTAGAATCTAAAATAATAATTCCTACTATGAGGTGTTCATTACTGTTGTGGTTTCCACTCCAACTTTTACACCACACATGGTGGTTTATTCTTAACAGTTACATTTAAAACATTTGATGTATGGATTTCATTATCTTCTTGGGATATCGTTTCAAATTTTTTCCACAGTAAGATCATTGTATTTAAATATTAAAATTCATCATTGACTTGTGATCACATGTTGGTGTGTGTGTAGTCCACAACATAGTATTATTTGATTCTAAGAGAATGATGTGATATCTTGATTCTGAGATAATATCCGATTCACACATTCTTGTATATGATTAGGCGAAATTTATTATGATGTGTGTAGTGGTTATAATAATTCAATCACTTTTCATGTTTCCCATTGTAGGATTGGTATGTGTTCACATGATATGTGACTGTTGGGGTACGATTACTCTTTATAGGGTACATGGATTTAGTTGTACTAAATGATTATGGTGGAACGTGATAGCATTTTATCCCATCCTATAAACGATACCTTGTTGATTTATGAGTAGATACTAACACCCATTCCCTTTAGGATTTCATAGTGTTACCTGATTCCTTGTGGATTCTAGGTAGGTTTTAGATACATGATACCATGTGGATTAATGGGTATTATTTGATGTCATGTAGATTTCAGGTAGGTGAATAACTTGATAACTTTCGGATTTCTGAATTACATAGATACAACCTTGTAGATGGAATCTTATGGTTATTTATGGTATCACATAGATATACTACAAATAATCTAATATAGAGCCAAAGAAGTTAACACTGGGGTTTTAGTGGCTTAGTGAACATATGATAACTCATTTTTGTATTTTGTGTTTATCCCTTTACACATTTATTATCATTATAGGCATACAGTTGTTATATATGAAAACATTAGGTAAGGATCGATCAGTGTTATCCTACTGAGTCATGTACTCACAAACTTCTACTGTATTTTTGTGCACTTATAAATATCATGAGATATCTAGAAAATGTGAAGGGTCCTATAGTTAACTTTTGAGTAGATGAGGATGGAGATGGCAGTGGTTGTGATATGACATCGGTGGCACATTGTTTATTTATTATCTTATGTTTCTTCTTTATTACTGAAGATAATATTTCCATATTGGGAGATTTTTTATTTGTATCACATGAATGAAATTTATTAACTTTTGAATGATTACTCTAAGGTTTTATTATATTATTTACATTTTTTATTAATTCTATTACATGATACATAGGGTATAGTCTCCACAATTTTTTAAATATACCCTTTCTACTAGTTGGAAGACTCTTTATTGTAGGGAAATTGTAGAGACCCATATCTTGACGTACATTGACATTACATTACTTTTGCGGAATACTTAGTACATAACAAAAACACACACACAAGGATCGTAATAGTTATGTGTCTTTGGAAACTCGGAATAAAATCTTCTAATCGTGGTGAAAGATCTTCAACATCTCCCATAAAGATCTTCCTTTTTTTTACCTAAAACCTTTATTTATATCCTGGGGAAATGAAAACATAAAAGGGTGAGCTCAAATGCTCAGTAAGGGTAAACAAAATAAATATCAATCACATCATTTTCATAAGAACATAACATTTTGGAAATCATAACCTGCAAAAGAGAGCATAATTTCATAATCATGGGATAAATCATGGCAGTGAAAAAGTAATCCCAATAATCATAACTTAAAACATGAAAATTTGTGGCATACACACATAATCATAGATAATCATTTCTTGTTAGTCAAGACTAATTGCCAAGACTATCTTAGTGGACAAAGTCCCTTTCTGAATCGAGTAACCCTCGTTTCAGTCCTGTTTCACTGAACCGGTATAACCTACCGTTCCAGCCCTGTCTATCTCATGAGATATAAAATCATTACCCAATGCATTGGAGGGAGATATAGGTCCCACCCATCTTATAATGAATCCTTTATTATGTGTTCCACATAATCATAAATCATACATCATCGCATAACACATGTAACAAAAATGGGATTCTTGAAACATCATGACATCATAAATCAATTTATATAAGATAAAGGAATTCATAAAAATAATTTCATCATAACATGAAAAAAATCAATTTAATAATAGGGATAAAAACAGAACCCTTTATTATCTTAGATGGAAAATCATTTTGATAAAACACTTGAACTCCATTCTTGAGGAAAATATCCTTTCTTCTTAAAAAACATTTTTCCTTTCATAACATGTCATACAACTTTAAAATAAAATAGATTGATTAAAAATAAACTTGAAAACTTATAAAGGAAGCTTCTTGGAAATAATGTTTTAAAAATCCATTCATGCCGTATAAGTTAAAAAAACATTCTTCGTACTTTTGTCGGAAAAGTCAAAAAGTACCTCGTATGAAAAACGATAAAAGATTCCTTTCATATCTTTTACTAAAAACTCACCAAAGGGTAAAATAGGATTTAAACAATTGTAGGTGGATGAAAATAATATTACATGTTGAGGAAACATGGATGTGGATGATAAAATACACCCCAGTAAATTTCAAAGTATAAACAATCTCGAATAAAAATGAGATTGTGATATTTCCCTTACCTTAGGTCCAATTTGCTTTGTACGTGTCCGAAGCTCCTCTTCTTTGGAACGCTTCTTTGAATCCTTCACTTAGGGAACTAAGATTGGTCTTTGAAGAAGACCAGGACCTCTAGGATTATTATAGGGAAGTGGAGAAGGGATTTTGGCAGGGGTTGGCCGAGCTTGAGTGCTCAATTTGGTGTGAGGAGGAGGGGGAGGAGGTTCCCTTTTATAAGGGAGGAGAGGGGCACCTTAGGAATTCTTAAAAATATTAATTTATAATAAATCTAACCCCACATAAAAACCTCCAAAAATGACTCATATTCAAAGATTAGATGATATAGGGTTGTAATCTCATCAACCAATCAAATTTAGACATGTTTGGATCTTATTTTAAACCTTATCATTTTGATTTATCCTTATTTAATCTATTTAAGTTTATTTGTGGTAATAAAATTCTAAATTTTAAATTATAACAAATAATTACTTATTTGTTGTGAATTTTCCATAATTGTTTACTTTATAACATTATAGACCATATAAATATAAATTTATAATTTTTAAATATTTTTGTGATTTTTAAACAATTTTATAATATGTTATTTTTGTAAAATAACAATAGTGTCAATTTTGACACTATTCATTTATTTGAATTTAAATAAAATATATACAGAAGATATGTTTGAACTAAAAGATTTAATATATTAATAAAAGGTCATATGTATCTATAAAATTAGTGTATCACATTAAATAGTTCATATAATATTTATTTTATTATTTTTAAAACCATTTATTTGGTTTATCTCTTAATAAAATAATTACTACATCATTTTTGTATAATTATTTAATATACTTATTTGTTGTATAAAATTTAAAATAAAATTCTATAATGAAGATAAATATATTAACTTTCACAATAATACTTTTACTCGAATTTATCATCTTAAAATCACAATAGTTAAATTGTTATATTTATTAAATTATGAAGGTGACAACTTTGGCATCATTTAAAATAAAATAATATAAGTGTCATAATCGCTTTTATAAGGCTCCAAATGGTCAACTATTCGACCATTGGATGCTTATGGTTTACATTTACATGTCCAATAAGTTTTGGTTAGGTATTTGTGCATTTTATGGTCACTATTAGTTTAAAAAAACATTATTCTTGATTTTTCACTAGATAAACAATTTCTGCATCACTATTGTGTCATAATTAATGATAATTATTTAATCCCTAAAAATTATAAATAAATTTATATGATGTATATAATTTCTTTAGCTTTCTGTAGACTATTCATGTTCGAAGTTTCATTAAGTTTATCACTAAATTAAAATTAATATACTTATAAACATTAAGAGAGTGACATGTTGTCACTTTCTTTGGTTTTAATAATAATTAAGTTATTTTCATTGACAAATGTTCATTAAATGATTCTAATCTGACCCTTAGGTGATATGGGTCGACTTTTAGTCATCCAATAGGAATTTGACATTTGTTAGGGTAATTTGAAAATATTATATTTACCCTTAATTACCCGATTTACCTTTAACTATGGTAAATAAAATTTACCGTAGTTACTATTCATAATTCCCAAAAATAAAAAGTATCTTATTAACATAATTTGGACCCACTGATTCCAAATATGGAATCCATTTTTTAAAATTCCATACACAGAAGTTGCAGAAATTACATTAAAATTAATCCCGTTGTCGAATAAAAACGGGTTTTTGTTTAAAACATTGCAAAAGATTGAATTGATTTAACCTACGAATGCAAGGTAAAATCAATGCTAATGACATACATTATATTAAATGGTAAAAATATATTCTTTTTATACTTTAAAACCATTCAATATTATAATTTAACCACATAAGATATTACAATGAAAAAAGTTGTTTTTAATTAAAATATAGCGTGTTTTTATTATTCATTAAAATGTGAAAGTTACAAGAATAATATGAAAAATTTATCCAAAGTAAATTTTTATTTCTTGATTCCAAAGAAGAATTTTATTTTGTCAAATTGAACTTATAAACATGTCAAAAGATAGATTTAAAGTGGGTGCGCCATCAAAAGGTGGTAAAACTGCATTTTTTGAAAAATACTTATTTTACCCGAAAAATTTATTTTGTTCTTATACCATGTTCTAGAAATGTGTAAGATGAATAATAATGTTATAAAATTCAAATTTTAGTTAATACTATTCATAACGGCTAGTTCATGACAATATTATAATAATATAACATTGTTTATTAAAACCCGGTATTGCGTACAACACACGCTATCGAGGAAGGTCGCGATTGCGTGTAATGCAAGCCAAGTAAGGGTTGCGTGTTGTGAAAGAATTATTCGTTGTTTCGTATAACAGAATCCAAACATATTTCATTTATACATTTAATATATATATATATATACTCAATGTTGCGTAGAATAACTATTATCAAAATTGTGTGTAACACGGTCCAAGAATAGTGTTGCGTATACTGCAAGCTAATACGGTGTTGCGTATAGCGCAAGGTAATCTTGGTGTAGAATACAACACAAGACATTCATGAAATTAAAATAATATTTTTCATTAAATCTCGGGGTGTTACATTCTACCCCCCTTAAAATGAATTTCGCCCTCGAAATTCATCGGGGTTATAAATGGTTTACTATTTGAAAGTTTCTTTGATAGAAACCCACATCGTAAAAAGGAATACCAAAACTTATCTTTAAAATACAAAAGTATGAAACGTAACAGTTACCCAAATAAACTAATCACTGGGTTTACACATAGGTGAAAATATGGATATGGAAGAGAAATCTAACCATCATGTTCTGATGGAGAGTGGTAGAGAACATGGCTATGGAAAAGCTAGCAATCACAAAGCCATAAATTTGTGATGATCTGGGGTATCATCTGATTCATCGGATATAAGGGCACTAGGACAACATTTTTGGTTTTCAAGATCATTTCCATAAAGTTGAAAATTTGAATTACAATAAATACTTACTTTATTTTGGTACAATCTCACTGTTGTTCGTGCCTTGAACAATTTCCACTTCATCTCATAAATAAATGAAGTTGAATTTGTTATTCGTGAAGTGTTAGCAGATCATGTGATAGAATGACGGGTCATTCCATCTGTCTCAAACAAAAGGTTAGCATAAGTCGATCTATAGTGAGATTAATCATATATGGTTCCTAAAATGAACTTATACTTCACATATCATACTGCTTAATATAATAAAACTAGTTTTCTACTAAACAGGGACTTCCTGTAGGTCAGTGGTAGGCGATAAAGGCCAGTCGCACTTCGGCTGTGGGTTCGATTCCCACAGCCTTGTCCGAAGCGATGGGCTGTCCCCCGTCCTGCAGGTTGTCCTTCTTCTAAAACTACATTACTATAACATCACATAAATAATATCAAAAAAAAGTTCTATACTTAAACAATACTAACTTATGGGTAACATAATCCATTACAATCTTTAGGCTTATCTAAAATACTTCGGTCCAAGCTCATAGTATAAAGAAAATGATTACTTGAAATGTCGCCAACCAAGCATGTGAATACCATCATTTATCCCCCATATATCTTGTTGGTCACATTCCAATCATGTGAATACTTTAATGTTGTATTCTCTTGAAAAATATGAATACCCATTAAACCTTAGTGAAAACATAAATGCTGTCAAAAGTTAACTCTATCCACATACCAAAATCCAAAAATTCAATATACTCAAACCATGATATAACCTTCTCCTTATATCAGTCATGAGCTCATGAATACTATCAAACATTTTATTTTCTCCTTATCCCTTCATTATGCGCATATCATCTACATTCCAAAAATATCTGAATAACCTTTCATGGATACTGGTAACATTAATCAGACAACAATGTAACAATCCTTACATGTCTCTTTATTCCATAGTGCCATGAGATTACTTATACAACATTACACATGATAAACATGTAATCATTCCACTACATTCTTAAACCATTGACCGAGCTTCAACAATTCTTTCATCTCACATATCATTTGTAGTCTCTTCATCATCATCCACGTAAATACTTCCCATACGACCATACTGATTATCTTCATGAGACTTTCCCTTAGGGCATTGGTTTGCATAATGCCCGTACATTTCACATTTAAAACATTTAACCATTGTTGATGTCGTAGCAATACCATTATCCTCATCCATGTTATTAACTGAACCTTTTCCTTTGCATTTACTTGCTTTGTGTCCTTCTTTTCCACACCCAAAGCATCTTCCAGTTCCTTTGAAACATTCTCCTTGATGCCTCTTTCCACATGATTTACATAGGGGAAATTGAACTTTCTTTCCTCTATGATCATCATGAAACTCCATCTTTCTCTTATTAGCCGAGTCAGGAAACTTACCAAATTTTACTTTATTGATCATATTATGAGATTGCTGATTCTTCATAATAATGATGTTTGGACTTCCAAATCCCATTTCATTATGAAGAATATCATTCCATTGTCCATCATATCCTCCATTATCGTGAATCATCTTGTTTCCAGCCATTTTCTAAAACCCAAAAGAATAGTATGAGAGGCAAAAATCATGCTAGGGAAAACAACATAATAAAGGGGTAGTACCCTCAATATCTAACATCTTAGGTTAAATTCGAAGATCGTTAGCGCAATTCTAGGACTATAACCTATACGTATACTTAACCTTAGAGACATCCCTAGACATACCTTAGAAATATCTCTAGGGATCTCACTAACGTTTTCGCATCCTAGTTTCCAAAGGTTGACTAAACGTTTCCTCTGATACCAACTGTAGAGACCCGTATCTTGACGTACATTGACATTACATTACTTTTGCGGAATACTTAATACATAACAAAAACACACACACAAGGATCGTAATAGTTTAGTGTCTTTGGAAACTCGGAATAAAATCTTCTAATCGTGGTGAAATATCTTCAACATCTCCCATAAAGATCTTCCTTTTTTTTACCTAAAACCTTTCTTTATATCCTGGGGAAAAGAAAACATAAAAGGGTGAGCTCAAATGCTCAGTAAGGGTAAACAAAATAAATATCAATCACATCATTTTCATAAGAACATAACATTTTGGAAATCATAACCTGCAAAAGAGAGCATAATTTCATAATCATGGGATAAATCATGGCAGTGAAAAAGTAATCCCAATAATCATAACTTAAAACATGAAACTTTGTGGCATACACACATAATCATAGATAATCATTTCTTGTTAGTCAAGACTAATTTCCAAGACTATCTTACTGGACAAAGTCCCTTTCTGAATCGAGTAACCCTCGTTTCAGTCCTGTTTCACTGAACCGGTATAACCTACCATTCCAGCCCTATCTATCTCATGAGATATAAAATCATTACCCAATGCATTGGAGGGAGATATAGGTCCCACCCATCTTATAATGAATCCTTTCTTATGTGTGCCACATAATCATAAAACATACATCATCGCATAACACATGTAACAAAAATGGGATTCTTGAAACATCATGACATCATAAATCAATTCATATAAGATAAAGGAATTCATAAAAATAATTTCATCACAACATGAAAAAAATCAATTTAATAATAGGGATAAAAACAGAACCCTTTATTATCTTAGATGGAAAATCATTTTGATAAAACACTTGAACTCCATTCTTGAGGAAAATATCCTTTCTTCTTAAAAAACATTTTCCCTTTCATAACATGTCATACAACTTTAAAATAAAATAAGTTGATTAAAAATAAACTTGAAAACTTATAAAGGAAGCTACTTGGAAATAATGTTTTAAAAATCCATTCATGCCGTATAAGTTAAAAAATCATTCTTTGTACTTTTGTCGGAAAAGTCAAAAAGTACCTCGTATGAAAAACGATAAAAGATTCCTTTCATATCTTTTACTAAAAACTCACCAAAGGGTAAAATAGGTTTTAAACAATTGTAGGTGGATGAAAATAATATAACATGTTGAGGAAACATGGATGTGGATGATAAAATACACCCCAGTAAATTTCAAAGTATAAACAATCTCGAATAAAAATGAGATTGTGATATTTCCCTTACCTTAGGTCCAATTTGCTTTGTACGTGTCTGAAGCTCCTCTTCTTTGGAACGCTTCTTTGAATCCTTAACATAGGGAACTAAGATTGGTCTTTGAAGAAGACCAGGACCTCTAGGATTATTATATGGAAGTGGAGAAGGGATTTTGGCAGGGGTTGGCCGAGCTTGAGTGCTCAATTTGGTGTGAGGAGGAGGGGGAGGAGGTGCCCTTTTATAAGGGAGGAGAGGGGCACCTTAGGAATTCTTAAAAATATTAATTTATAATAAATCTAACCCCACATAAAAACCTCCAAAAATGACTCATATTCGAAGATTAGATGAGATAGGGTTGTAATCTCATCAACCAATCAAATTTAGACATGTTTGGATCTTATTTTAAACCTTATCATTTTGATTTATCCTTATTTAATCTATTTAAGTTTATTTGTGGTAATAAAATTCTAAATTTTAAATTATAACAAATAATTACTTATTTGTTGTAAATTTTCCATAATTGTTTAGTTTATAACATTATAGACCATATAAATATAAATTTATAATTTTTAAATATTTTTGTGATTTTTAAACAATTTTATAATATGTTATTTTTGTAAAATAACAATAGTTTCAATTTTGACACTATTCATTTATTTGAATTTAAATAAAATATATACAGAAGATATGTTTGAACTAAAAGCTTTAATATATTAATAAAAGGTCATATGTATCTATAAAATTAGTGTATCACATTAAATAGTTCATATACTATTTATTTTATTATTTTTAAAACCATTTATTTGGTTTATCTCTTAATAAAATAATTACTACATCATTTTTGTATAATTATTTAATATACTTATTTGTTGAATAAAATTTAAAATAAAATTCTATGATGAAGATAAATATATTACCTTTCACAATAATACTTTTACTCGAATTTATCATCTTAAAATCACAATATTTAAATTGTTATATTTATTAAATTATGAAGGTGACAACTTTGGCATCATTTAAAATAAAATAATATAAGTGTCATAATCGCTTTTATAAGGCTCCAAATGGTCAAATATTAGACCATTGGATGCTTATGGTTTACATTTACTTGTCCAATAAGTTTTGGTTAGGTATTTGTGCATTTTATGGTCACTATTAGTTTAAAACAAACATTATTCTTGATTTTTCACTAGATAAACAATTTCTGCATCACTATTGTGTCATAATTAATGATAATTATTTAATCCCTAAAATTATAAATAAATTTATATGATGTAGATAATTTCATTAGCTTTCTGTAGACTATTCATGTTCGAAGTTTCATAAAGTTTATCACTAAATTAAAATTAATATACTTATAAAATTTAAGAGAGTGACATGTTGTCACTTTCTTTGGTTTTAATAATAATTAGGTTATTTTCATGGAAAATGTTCATTAAATGATTCTAATCTGACCCTTAGGTGATATGGGTCGACTTTTAGTCATCCAATAGGATTTTGACATTTTTTAGGGTAATTTGAAAATATTATATTTACCCTTAATTACCCGATTTACCTTTAACTATGGTAAATAAAATTTACCGTAGTTACTATTCATAATTCCCAAAAATAAAAAGTAGCTTATTAACATAATTTGGAACCACTGATTCCAAATATGGAATCCATTTTTTAAAATTCCATACACAGAAGTTGCAGAAATTAAATTAAAATTAATCCCGTTGTCGAATAAAAACGGGTTTTTGTTTAAAACATTGCAAAAGATTGAATTGATTTAACCTACGAATTCAAGGTAAAATCAATGCTAATGACATACATTATATTAAATGGTAAAAATATATTCTATTTATACTTTAAAACCATTCAATATTATAATTTAACCACATAAGATATTACGATGAAAAAAGTTGTTTTTAATTAAAATATAGTGTGTTTTTACTATTCATTAAAATGTGAAAGTTACCAGAATAATATGAAAAATTTATCCAAAGTAAATTTTTATTTCTTGATTCCAAAGAAGAATTTTATTTTGTCAAATTGAACTTATAAACATGTCAAAAAATAGATTTAAAGTGGGTGCGCCATCAAAAGGCGGTAAAACAGCATTTTTTTAAAAATACTTATTTTACCCGAAAAAATTATTTTGTTCTTATACCATGTTCTAGAAATGTGTAAGATGAATAATAATGTTATAAAATTCAAATTTTAGTTAATACTATTCATAACGGCTAGTTCATGACAATATTATAATAATATAACATTGTTTATTAAAACCCGGTATTGCGTACACCACACGCTATCGAGGAAGGTCGCGATTGCGTGTAATGCAAGCCAAGTAAGGGTTGCGTGTTGTGAAAGAATTCTTCGTTGTTTCGTATAACAGAATCCAAACATATTTCATTTATACATTTAATATATATATATATATACTCAATGTTGCGTAGAATAACTATTATCAAAATTGTGTGTAACACGGTCCAAGAATAGTGTTGCGTATACTGCAAGCTAATACGGTGTTGCGTATAGCGCAAGGTAATCTTGGTGTAGAATACAACACAAGACATTAATGAAATTAAAATAATATTTTTCATTAAATCTCGGGGTGTTACATTCTACCCCCCTTAAAATGAATTTCGCCCTCGAAATTCATCGGGGTTATAAATGGTTTACTATTTGAAAGTTTCTTTGATAGAAACCCACATCGTAAAAAGGAATACCCAAACTTATCTTTAAAAAACAAAAGTATGAAACGTAACAGTTACCCAAATAAACTAATCACTGGGTTTCCACATAGGTGAAAATATGGATATGGAAGAGAAATCTAACCATCATGTTCTGATGGAGAGTGGTAGAGAACATGGCTATGGAAAAGCTAGCAATCACAAAGCCATAAATTTGTGATGATCTGGGGTATCATCTGATTCATCGGATATAAGGGCACTAGGACAACATTTTTGGTTTTCAAGATCATTTCCCTAAAGTTGAAAATTTGAATTACAATAAATACTTACTTTATTTTGGTACAATCTCACTGTTGTTCGTGCCTTGAACAATTTCCACTTCATCTCTTAAATAAATGAAGTTGAATTTGTTATTCGTGAAGTGTTAGCAGATCATGTGATAGAATGACGGGTCATTCCATCTGTCTCAAACAAAAGGTTAGCATAAGTCGATCTATAGTGAGATTAATCATATATGGTTCCTAAAATGAACTTATACTTCACATATCATACTGCTTAATATAATAAAACTTGTTTTCTACTAAACAGGGACTTCCTGTAGGTCAGTGGTAGGCGATAAAGGCCAGTCGCACTTCGGTTGTGGGTTCGATTCCCACAGCCTTGTCCGAAGCGATGGGCTGTCCCCCGTCCTGCAGGTTGTCCTTTTTCTAAAACTACAATACTATAACATCACATAAATAATATCAAAAAAAAATTCTATACTTAAACAATACTAACTTATGGTTCACATAATCCATTACAATCTTTAGGCTTATCTAAAATACTTCAGTCCAAGCTCATAGTATAAAGAAAATGATTTCTTGAAATGTCGCCAACCAAGCATGTGAATACCATCATTTATCCCCCATATATCTTGTTGGTCACATTCCAATCATGTGAATACTTTAATGATGTATTCTCTTGAAAAATATGAATACCCATTAAACCTTAGTGAAAACATAAATGCTGTCAAAAGTTAACTCTATCCACATACCAAAATCCAAAAATTCAATATACTCAAACCATGATATAACCTTCTCCTTATATCAGTCATGAGCTCATGAATACTATCAAACATTTTATTTTCTCCTTATCCCTTCATTATGCGCATATCATCTACATTCCAAAAATATCTGAATAACCTTTCATGGATATTGGTAACATTAATCAGACAACAATGTAACAATCCTTACATGTCTCTTTGTTCCATAGTGCCATGAGATTACTTATACAACATTACACATGATAAACATGTAATCATTCCACTACATTCTTAAACCATTGACCGAGCTTCAACAATTCTTTCATCTCACATATCATTGGTAGTCTCTTCATCATCATCCACATAAATACTTCCCATACGACCATACTGATTATCTTCATGAGACTTTCCCTTAGGGCATTGGTTTGCATAATGCCCGTACATTCCACATTTAAAACATTTAACCATTGTTGATGTCATAGCAATACCATTATCCTCATCCATGTTGTTAACTGAACCTTTTCCTTTGCATTTACATGCTTTGTGTCCTTCTTTTCCACACCCAAAGCATCTTCCAGTTCCTTTGAAACATTCTCCTTGATGCCTCTTCCCACATGATTTACATAGGGGAAATTGAACTTTCTTTCCTCTATGATCATCATGAAACTCCATCTTTCTCTTATTAGCCGAGTCAGGAAACTTACCAAATTTTACTTTATTGATCATATTATGAGATTGCTGATTCGGCATAATAATGATGTTTGGACTTCCAAATCCCATTTCATTATGAAGAATATCATTCCATTGTCCACCATATCCTCCATTATCGTGAATCATCTTGTTTCCATCCATTTTCTAAAACCCAAAAGAATAGTATGAGAGGCAAAAATCATGCTAGGGAAAACAACATAATAAAGGGGTAGTACCCTCAATATCTAACATCTTAGGTTAAATTCAAAGATCGTTAACGCAATTCTAGGACTATAACCTATACGTATACTTAACCTTAGAGACATCCCTAGACATACCTTAGAAATATCTCTAGGGATCTCACTAACGTTTTCGCATCCTAGTTTCCAAAGGTTGACTAAACCTTTCCTCTGATACCAACTGTAGAGACCCGTATCTTGATGTACATTGACATTACATTACTTTTGCGGAATACTTAGTACATAACAAAAACACACACACAAGGATCGTAATAGTTTAGTGTCTTTGGAAACTCGGAATAAAATCTTCTAATCGTGGTGAAAGATCTTCAACATCTCCCATAAAGATCTTCCTTTTTTTTACCTAAAACCTTTCTTTATATCCTGGGGAAAAGAAAACATAAAAGGGTGAGCTCAAATGCTCAGTAAGGGTAAACAAAATAAATTACAATCACATCAGTTTCATAAGAACATAACATTTTGGAAATCATAACCTGCAAAAGAGAGCATAATTTCATAATCATGGGATAAATCATGGCAGTGAAAAAGTAATCCCAATAATCATAACTTAAAACATGAAACTTTGTGGCATACACACATAATCATAGATAATCATTTCTTGTTAGTCAAGACTAATTGCCAAGACTATCTTAGTGGACAAAGTCCCTTTCTGAATCGAGTAACCCTCGTTTCAGTCATGTTTCACTGAACCGGTATAACCTACCGTTCCAGCCCTGTCTATCTCATGAGATATAAAATCATTACCCAATTCATTGGATGGAGATATAGGTCCCACCCATCTTATAAGGAATCCTTTCTTATGTGTGCCACATAATCATAAAACATACATCATCGCATAACACATGTAACAAAAATGGGATTCTTGAAACATCATGACATCATAAATCAATTCATATAAGATAAAGGAATTCATAAAAATAATTTCATCACAACATGAAAAAAATCAATTTAATAATAGGGATAAAAACAGAACCCATTATTATCTTAGATGGAAAATCATTTTGATAAAACACTTGAACTCCATTCTTGAGGAAAATATCCTTTCTTCTTAAAAAACATTTTTCCTTTCATAACATGTCATACAACTTTAAAATAAAATAAGTTGATTAAAAATAAACTTGAAAACTTATAAAGGAAGATTCTTGGAAATAATGTTTTAAAAATCCATTCATGCCGTATAAGTTAAAAAAAACATTCTTCGTACTTTTGTCGGAAAAGTCAAAAAGTACCTCGTATGAAAAACGATAAAATATTCCTTTCATATCTTTTACTAAAAACTCACCAAAGGGTAAAATGGGTTTTAAACAATTGTAGGTGGATGAAAATAATATTACATGTTGAGGAAACATGGATGTGGATGATAAAATACACCCCAGTAAATTTCAAAGTATAATCAATCTCGAATAAAAATGAGATTGTGATATTTCCCTTACCTTAGGTCCAATTTGCTTTGTACGTGTCCGAAGCTCCTCTTCTTTGGAACGCTTCTTTGAATCCTTCACTTAGGGAACTAAGATTGGTCTTTAAAGAAGACCAGGACCTCTAGGATTATTATAGGGAAGTGGAGAAGGGATTTTGGTAGGGGTTGGCCGAGCTTGAGTGCTCAATTTGGTGTGAGGAGGAGGGGAAGGAGGTGCCCTTTTATAAGGGAGGAGAGGGGCACCTTAGGAATTCTTAAAAATATTAATTTATAATAAATCTAACCCCACATAAAAACCTCCAAAAATGACTCATATTCGAAGATTAGATGATATAGGGTTGTAATCTCATCAACCAATCAAATTTAGACATGTTTGGATCTTATTTTAAACCTTATCATTTTGATTTATCCTTATTTAATCTATTTAAGTTTATTTGTGGTAATAAAATTCTAAATTTTAAATTATAACAAATAATTACTTATTTGTTGTGAATTTTCCATAATTGTTTACTTTATAACATTATAGACCATATAAATATAAATTTATAATTTTTAAATATTTTTGTGATTTTTAAACAATTTTATAATATGTTATTTTTGTAAAATAACAATAGTGTCAATTTTGACACTATTCATTTATTTGAATTTAAATAAAATATATACAGAAGATATGTTTGAACTAAAAGCTTTAATATATTAATAAAAGGTCATATGTATCTATAAAATTAGTGTATCACATTAAATAGTTCATATAATATTTATTTTATTATTTTTAAAACCATTTATTTGGTTTATCTCTTAATATAATAATTACTACATCATTTTTGTATAATTATTTAATATACTTATTTGTTGTATAAAATTTAAAATAAAATTCTATGATGAAGATAAATATATTACCTTTCACAATAATACTTTTACTCGAATTTATCATCTTAAAATCACAATAGTTAAATTGTTATATTTATTAAATTATGAAGGTGACAACTTTGGCATCATTTAAAATAAAATAATATAGGTGTCATAATCGCTTTTATAAGGCTCCAAATGGTCAAATATTCGACCATTGGATGCTTATGGTTTACATTTACATGTCCAATAAGTTGTGGTTAGGTATTTGTGCATTTTATGGTCACTATTAGTTTAAATAAAACCTTATTCTTGATTTTTCACTAGATAAACAATTTCTGCATCACTATTGTGTCATAATTAATGATAATTATTTAATCCCTAAAAATTATAAATAAATTTATATGATGTAGATAATTTCATTATCTTTCTGTAGACTATTCATGTTCGAAGTTTCATGAAGTTTATCACTAAATTAAAATTAATATACTTATAAAATTTAAGAGAGTGACATGTTGTCACTTTCTTTGGTTTTAATAATAATTAAGTTATTTTCATGGACAAATGTTCATTAAATGATTCTAATCTGACCCTTATGTGATATGGG
The DNA here is from genome assembly GCA_963277665.1 of Viscum album. NCBI lineage: Eukaryota > Viridiplantae > Streptophyta > Magnoliopsida > Santalales > Viscaceae > Viscum > Viscum album. The sequence continues at coordinate 1,303,738,687 of OY728145.1, forward strand.
TCGACTTTTAGTCATCCAATAGGATTTTGACATTTGTTAGGGTAATTTGAAAATATTATATTTACCCTTAATTACCCGATTTACCTTTAACTATGGTAAATAAAATTTTCCGTAGTTACTATTCATAATTCCCAAAAATAAAAAGTAGCTTATTAGCATAATTTGGACCCACTGATTCCAAATATGGAATCCATTTTTTAAAATTCCATACACAGAAGTTTCAGAAATTAAATTAAAATTAATCCCGTTGTCGAATAAAAACGGGTTTTTGTTTAAAACATTGCAAAAGATTGAATTGATTTAACCTACGAATTCAAGGTAAAATCAATGTTAATGACATACATTATATTAAATGGTAAAAATATATTCTATTTATACTTTAAAACCATTCAATATTATAATTTAACCACATAAGATATTACGATGAAAAAAGTTTTTTTTAATTAAAATATAGCGTGTTTTTACTATTCATTAAAATGTGAAAGTTACCAGAATAATATGAAAAATTTATCCAAAGTAAATTTTTATTTCTTGATTCCAAAGAAGAATTTTATTTTGTCAAATTGAACTTATAAACATGTCAAAAAATAGATTTAAAGTGGGTGCGCCATCAAAAGGCGGTAAAACTGCATTTTTTGAAAAATACTTATTTTACCCGATAAATTTATTTTGTTCTTATACCATGTTCTAGAAATTTGTAAGATGAATAATAATGTTATAAAATTCAAATTTTAGTTAATACTATTCATAACGGCTAGTTCATGAAAATATTATAATAATATAACATTGTTTATTAAAACCCGGTATTGCGTACGACACACGCTATCGAGGAAGGTCGCGATTGCGTGTAATGCAAGCCAAGTAAGGGTTGCGTGTTGTGAAAGAATTCTTCGTTGTTTCGTATAACAAAATCCAAACATATTTCATTTATACATTTAATATATATATATATACTCAATGTTGCGTAGAATAACTATTATCAAAATTGTGTGTAACACGGTCCAAGAATAGTGTTGCGTATACTGCAAGCTAATAAGGTGTTGCGTATAGCGCAAGGTAATCTTGGTGTAGAATACAACACAAGACATTAATGAAATTAAAATAATATTTTTCATTAAATCTCGGGGTGTTACAGAAATGCCCATGAGTACATATGAATTTTCATCTCAAACATGGTGATTTGGGTTGTGATGATTCAAGCCCCTTAGAGAACAAAGAACTGGCATGGTTCTCCCTATCATTTTTGATTCTATTAAAATATTCGAAATAATGGGAAACCTCTTCTATGAGAGAGCTCTAAAGAAACAACCATGATTCCACAACAATCCAATGAATCCGAAAACTAAAAAAATTATAAGCAACCTATAATAAACCATTCAGTTCCCTAAGAGAATAACTAATCTATGGGTCACACCATAATCAAAAGATATAGTCTGTTAATTCATTATCTTCAAATAAAAATCATTGATCAATCCAATCAAAAACATGCCTTGCTAAGAAATGACAGATGATCTAACATAGGGTAAAAAAATTAATAGTATATGTGATCTGGAAACTTATACCCATATCTCCATCCCATAGTGAATCAAATAAGATCATAGATAACACGATCTGATGCATAATCTGAACTAGTTTCATGCTCATTTTAGACAACTTAACAACATACATAAGGTTTTATCAAGTATAGACCAAAACAATCATCATTCACAACTATCACCACAAGTTATAATTACTAGTTTATCCACACAATGCATAAGAAATCAGTTACATTCATCCTTTAATATAAAACATTTATAAAAGTATTTAAATAGTGGGAACAAAATTGTTATACAATGTAAAATCATCTAAAATGTTCAACTAATAATGGACCCTATAAAAAGAAAAAAAAATTCATCACTCTCTATATATATTCACACAAAAAAATTCCACAAGGATTGATCCTCACTAATATATCTGTCCAACCAAGGAAACCAGGTCTTAAACTCTAAACCCAACATACACAGTGACCAAATAGACCGACTAGGAAAACACCTTCTAGGGAAATTCCATGATTCACCATTGAACTACCAAAAGGGGTAAAATAACATCTTCTACTCTATTCATAGTCTATGAATAACCATTAAAAATAATGTAAAAAATCATAGGTATAAATTTCCTTCCATTACCCAAGACCTTTCTGGGAAGCATCAAGTTTCTCAACACATGAACCCAATGTATTTATATGAACAGAAACAAATCAATAAAATCTAATGAAAACAAAGGGAAAAATAAAAATACACACATCCAAAACCCATAAAATCAGCACTTCCAAAATTAATCACTCTTTTATAATGAATTAGAAATTCCCAATTTAAATTTCTTTCATATTTGTTTCCATCATATGGAATATAACCCTGATATGTAACTTCAAAAGCACAGACAACCTTTAACCTCCCATCAACATTCAAGAACCAAACATACCATAAAATCAAAATTTATATAACACCAATATAATTTAATATAAAATTTTCATTTAAAATTAATAAATTTTTCTTTTATAGAAAAACAAGGGACCTAAAGTATTAAACTCTTTAATAAGTAATTTTTTTTTCATGATTTTCATAATTAAATAAACATCCTCCAAAATTTGATAGCACAAAACCAAATAAATTTTATAATGTTTAACTAAGGCCACGTTTTAGAACTAATAAAATTTTTATTTGGAATTTATGTTTCCTAAAACACAATTTAATTAATAGTCAAATAAAATGTGGAATTTAAAATTTTAAAAAAATAATCTACCAATATTAACATATAATAGGACTCATCGTGATTATTTTTCCATCAGGGAATGTTTTATGATAATATTCCATGAATGAAGGGTACTAAATACTATAATAAAATGGGATGTATATGTATTATTGAATTGTCATAAGGTATTAATGAAATAAATAATATTCACGAAACCTTTACTAAAACATTTTCAAGATCAATTGATTTGTTGTTTTAGAGGGTTTCATGAAAATAAATAAAACATCAAACATATGATCCTATATTAATTATCAAACAAAAACTCAAACCATCTCAAACCATAATAAAAAAATTAACACAAAAATAAATGTCTAAATCCTAACCAACCACGGTAAATCAAGGAAATGGGGATAAAATGGATAACTACACTCTCCTAGTATAAACCGCTATAGTTCCAATGGGCCAGACTATAATCTACCAAATAATCCCAAAAATCAAGAGGGTGCTTCCAAAACTAATTCCTCATATGGATCTGAAGATATAATAAAATTATAAATAAACCAAATTAGATCCACCGAACACATCCCCCAATATAATGCATTATTGGGACAAAAGGGCCTTATCGATCTATGTTTCAAGGAAACTAGTTCTGATATCTCAATAATACATCCCTCTTAATGATTTTACCAATTATATCATCTATTAACCAACATAAGAAACTAATGAAAATCCTCTATTAATTTATAAATATTTGTGCCCATTCATATGTGGTAAATGTTTTAGTAGAAAAATAAAAAGCCAACAATAAAGATATATTCAAACAACAATGATAATAATAATATCAAAATTTTAAAAAATAAAATAAAATCTATATTATGTGTTACATGCATTAATAACCTAAGGAATTATACTATTTGTAATGCATGATATATTAGATTCCCAATAGAAAATAATTTTTTTTTCAAATCCTAAAAAACAACTCTATGTGACCCATATTCACCCACTTCATCAGGACACCTTCCATCATTGGTTAGGCCAAAAATAAAACGTAAAAGATACATTAATAATATAAATAAAAATAAAAATTCAGAGATTCATATACTCAATGGTTGGTTCATGGTGTAATCTAAACACACCATGCATGACTTCATTACAGAGTTTATGAATTTGATTTTAAAAGTTATTTTCATTTATTATACATTAAAATATATCAAAAAAATATATTTTCAATTTCTATTTTACAGAACTAAATATCATGTTATTATAGACAATATTATAAAATTTCCTTTCAAGTAAGAAATCATTATTTTAACCAAAACATTTGATAAACAATAATGAATAAAACATTAATAAATTCATAAAAAAATCAAAATAACCTTACTATTCTTAAAAAAATTTAAAAATCCTTTTTTAAGATTACATATGACTTTCCTTTTTAAAATCAACATTTGAAAATATTTTTACAAATAAATTTGAATTTAAAATAGAAATATAATTAATAGTTAATAAAATTATTAAAAGGAACAAGGATATTAATATAGTATAACCAAAATGAATAATAAAAGAAGTGGTCATATGTAATAACTCAAATTCTAGGGGATACCAACAAGGTAAAGAAGATATCCCTCGAAAAAGTTCTCAATGAAATAAAAATATTATGGTTGTCACACTATGATGTGAAATAAATTATACTAGACCATGTTCCATTAAATAAATAAATTTTGAGGATCCATATATGAGACCATAACATAAATCACAAAAACCCCCCTCATGAATTACTCTATATTAAATAATCCAAATTATTGGAATTACTCTCCTTGGAAACTAGTAGGTGGATGGACATTGGTATATAATAGAACACATACAGAACATTATAAATTGACACCTAAAGTCCCATTATATAATCTAATAGAGACATGTAATCAATAAAACAGAAAATTAATCAAATTTATAATAAATAAATAGTAATTGCAAATATCATCTCATATAATAAATCCTCACAATATGTAAAAAAATTATAACATGTCTTCTCATACCATTATAGAATGAAATAATTGACACCCTGTGGGTTTAAATGATGAACACAAAAGGTCTTAAATACCATGAGAATAATTTTCATTAATAATTCTACATTTATGGTTCTAAATCTTCCTTCTTTGAAAAAAAATTATTCCATTACATTTTCCATTTATTGAAACCGTATTCTAAAAAATATTTAAAATTTTTATGTAACAACATGATATTAATATAACTATGAAACAATTTAATTTAAAACTATTGATCTTCAGATAACCAATTCATTAATTTAAAAGAAACTTTGGAAAAACAAACTCTTCTATGTCTGCAAACCCAAATGGTGTCAAATACATTGGATCAATAATTTCATTTAAAAGAAACCACATAAGCATTTTCATAAAATCTTGAATTCTAAAAATGTATTTGAAAACTATTAAATCCATTGATATTAATTTCTTATAACTATATTAATACCATGAATCATCATTATAATTCATAATTATTATATCATATATATATAAAAATTTATCATTAATAACATTATAAAATATTAATCATTCAATAAAATTACAATTTTTTAAATTTAACAATAAAATATACCTTAAAATAAGAATAATTCTCTCACAAAAAAACCACAATTTATTACCATGGAAGGATAATTAACAAAAAAAAGTAAGATAATCTCCTAAATATAAATGAAAGACAAAAATAGATATGTTAATGCCACCTTCAACACAAATACATTCCAAAACATCCCCAATAGATCATAAGAGAGGTCCCCATAAAGACAAAATAGGGTAAGTATGAGGGAAAAGGGGGAAATGGTATGGTAAGAGGGATTTACATTGGGAAAAAACAATAGTAATCCAGAACAGATTCCATAAACATTAGTGGAATTGGTGGTCTGACCGAATTAAGGGAATATAAAAATTATAGAAGGAAACATGTTAATTTCCTTTTTTAATGAAATATCAGTAGCTCACATGGTTTCACAATATGTTTGGGAAGAAAATACATGAATATTACCAGATTTAGAAGACAAACACAACACATCCACTTGGTATGGCCTCACAATCTCTATTAAAAATAGGAAAACCATTCACATCACCCCAAAACAAAAACTGAGGCACATAATTATTCTGCAGATCATATATATTTTTTATAACTATCCAAAAAAATTTCAGATTCCCACTAATAATGTTCTTCTATACATGAAAAAGTTTCAGCATTGTTACATTTATTTTTTTACCAATCATACAATATAAGGGAAACCATGAAAACTAAAAAATTTAAATCCTAAATATAAAAAATTACTACCAAAGAATATAAAATAAATCAAAATAGAACACCAACAAGGATAGGGTTCCCACATAGAGAATAAATTATATAATCATGGAGATTAGACTAATGTCCTACTAGAGATTATTATAATAAAAATTTATCCATTTGGGGAAGAAATTTTATTGTCATAGTTCTCATATCATCATCATTTTTGAAAGGAATCATCACAGTGTTAGGAAGGAAAATAGGGAACGTATTCAAGAAACAGATAACCAAAAATATATGAGAAAGAAATGGAGGAAAATCTAAAATCCAAAGATATAAGAACCATTTGTAATGATATATACCATGGAATGGGATTCATGAAACCTATTTTCTTAAAGGGGGAGAATCACTTTCTATTTATTTGATTATGAATAGGATAAGTGAGTAGAAGGGAATGGGTTAACTAGTTGTAAAGTGAACTCGATCAATTATGAATTTTATTAGGGAATAATTGATAGGGAAAACCCAAAAAATAAAACTATCATGAAGATGTATCCAATATATGAAGGAATTGGAACCGTTATAGAATTTAGTGTAGAAGAATAGATCCAATTATAATTTGAATGATTTTATTGAATTTTATATTGAGATTAAAATGTAAATTGTAACACCCTGATATTTTATGAAAAATATTCTTTTAATTTCATTGATATATTCTATTATACACTACACCAAGTTTAGCTTGTACTATACGCAACACCGTATTATCATGCAGTATATGCAACACTATTCTCAGTTCGTGTTACACATAATTTCAAGTTTGTTTTGTGGAAATTATTCTACGCAACATTAAGTATAGATTTTGTTTAATGTATAAATGAAATATGTTTTGATTATGTTATATGCAATACCAAAGAGAGATTTCAATACATGTATCCCTGACTTGGCTTGTTTTACACGCAATTGTGACCTTCAATGATAGCGTGTGTTGTACGCAAAACTGAGTTTCACTAAACAACTATATGTTATTAAAATATTATATAAACTAGCTGTTATGAATAGTAATAACCACTTTTTTAAATTTTATCTTTTAAAATGGACTTCATTTTTGGATTTGGAATATCAAAACTAGCCTAGGGTGAATATTTTGTATTTTTCTGAAAACCTTCAATTTTTGATGAATAGTGAATACATTAGGTTACTATTTAAAAATAGAATTTTTATTTAAATAATTATTTATTTTATTTAAATTTATTTTAGGTAAAAATTGATACATAATACATATATAATCTCAATGTAATCCATTGGAGTCATTTTATAATAATTTTCGATATATAGAAATTTAATTGAACATTTCACCGTCTTTTACCTACCTCCTAGGAGCTTTTTGAAAACTTACATAAAACACAATTTTACCACTTCTGTGAGTGGAATTTCAAAAATAAGAGAGACACGATTAATATCATGGACTAAAATGTGGTTTAATGAGATGAAAATAATTTTTGGTGCATAGTAACATTATACTTTTATTTACCACGGTTAAAAGTAAATACGGTAATTAAGGGTAAATATGATATTATTATGACCTTAACACGTGTCCTAATTCTATTGGATAAGTTTAATTAGACAAAAAACAACCTTAGGAATAAAATATGACCATTTAGGTCCACATGAATTAGATGAGGACATTTATTATTAATTTACTTAAAGAAGGGTTAAAATAGTTAAAATCAATGTTTAATAACTAAATCATTTTTAATATAGGGTTATACATAAGATAAATTCTACTATAAATATTAATTAGAAATATAATAATATTCCCTAAATAATGGTATTTTATTTATAATTTTTAGGAATTAAAAAATTTAATTTATTTATGACATAATGATGATGCAGTAATTACCTTATTAATTAAATATTAACATAATTGATGCTATAAATACACAAATAAATGTAATTTGAGACTTTTTATGAATAAAACTATTTTTATAGGTTAATATGACATGTTATTATTGATTTAATTAACTTTTTTCGAACTAATCATGCTGTTATTATTTTCACAAAAATCAATTACCAAATAGAGTCAAAATTGATATAAAATAGTTTTTAAAACAAATATTATATTAATAATTGTTATTATATTCCTAAAAATCTAAGGTTTGGCCAAGATACTTATATCATGATATTTGTAGCATTAATGGACCACTTGGGGGCCGCATGGATGTATATGGTATGTTTATTAAATATATAATATAAAAATACAATGTGACATGGTTAATGTCAATCAAATTAACTAACAGATAAAACTAAACGATAAGTTTAATATAAGGACCCAAACCTATCTAAAACCTATTGGTTCAGAGTATGTAGACCCATACCCACTTAAGCTTCTAAATAAATCAATTTGGAGCTATTATAAACAGAATATGACTTTATTATAAAATAATATTTTATGTTTTTCCAAAGGTACCCCTCTCCTCCCTTATAAAAAGGGCACCCCTTACCTCTTCTCTTCAAACCATTTTGAGCCTTGAAGATCGACCAAATCTTGACCATTTCCCTTATAATCTTCCTTATACACGTTATAGATGTTCTATTCTCCTCAGAAGACCAACCCTAGTGCCTTAAGAGGAGGTTAAGAAGAGGCGCGTCAAAGAAGAGGTAATATCTTTTACCGATTCTTTCCAATTTATTTCTTCTTCTACTACTTCTTCCTTATTTGTTTTATCATAAAGTAATAATATCAGTATTAATTATATACTGATACGTTATTATAAATATTAAACAACCCCATTTCAGTTTCTATCCATCCTAAGGAAAACAAAATCATCACGCGTGCGTACGTACAGAATACCGTCTCCACGTCGTTGTGTAATCTATTTTAAACCACCACCTTACTTGGATGGGTATAATGGTATAAATAAATAACTATATATGATTATGTTAAAGTGATATTGATTCTGAAATATTATACACACACTTAAATACAATTCCACAATCATGGGAATGATATCATCGCTAATGTGTACGTACGGACAACCATTTCCACGACGCGATGAAATTATTTTTCCATGTCAACCATTCATGAATTATTATAAAGTTTATATAATGAATAATAATGAGATATATTAAATAATATTGATACTGTATTTATGTATATATATATATGTATTTCATCTTCATAATTCCATTTAATTCAATAAGGAAACGAAAATAGCGTTCATCCGTACGTACAACCTACCGTCTCTATGAACGGTTTATTTTATTCCATTTATCGATCTATCATATATATATGTATATGATGAATATATATTATATATAAATCATTTTTTACATTATTTTATTGATTAAATCATGATATAAGTAATAATATCAAGAACAACAAGTCATAACATGTACAATAAATGAAATAGTTTTACCCAAATCGCTGCTTTTACATCGAATTTACAAAAGAATGTGTAATATAATGTCACAAGTAAACTATATATGATATCATAACAAAGAATATGATTATGAAATATGTCAATGAAATTATTTAAATCATTATACAGGAGGTTCAGATACATAGAAAGCATATCAGACATAAGGTAAGGGATAATGTTGCCATCTCAATTATTTTCTATCCGAGATTGCTTATATGTAAGTATTATTAGGGTTATATATATCATCCATGTAAAAGTTTTATAAAAATGTATTCTTGTATGTTTAATTTCCTTTTTACCCATTTTTGACTATTACTACATGGTATGTAAGGAATCTTTTTTTTGTTTACCATACGAGGTACTTTTTGACTTTTCCAACAAAAGTACAAGAAGAATGTTTTTTTAACTTATAATGAATGAATGGATTTTTACGGTTTCGTAAAGCCATATTTTAATGATGTCTAAGCTACAATATATCATAAATATTTTCAAAAAAATCCTTTTCTTTTAGAATTGAATGGCATTTTGTGAAAAGAAAATGATTTTCAAGAAGAAAGTATATTTTCCTCAAGAATTCATTTCAAGTGCTTTATCAAAACCATTTTCCATCTAAGATGAAATTATTTAATTTGTCTATGTTTCAAGTATAATGTCTCAATGATTTATAGGGTATCACTTTTCTTATGATGAAATTATATCCATTTGTTTTATGTGGATTATGTTATGATGTTATGATGTTTATGAAACCCATTTTATTCTTTGGGTTATGATTAATGATTTATGGTTATGTTGTGGCACACGTAATAATGATTTCAATATGAGATGGGTGGGACCTATATCTCCCTCAAATGCATTGAGTAAAGATTTATATATCATGAGATAGACATGGATTAAACGACAAGTAAATCCAGTTCAGTAATACAGGGCAAGAACGACAATTAAACCCGGTTCAGTAAGGGACATTGTCCACTAAGATGGTCTTGGAAGCAATGCCTTAGCTACTATGGAAATAATATCATGTTCTTAATGATTTTACACAATCACATGTTTTATTCCCATGCTATTTTATCATGATTGATGTTCATTTATGATATATACCTTACGTAATTGCAAGATTTATGTCTTTTTTCAAGATTTTGATGTTTAGATTTTATGTTCAAGATTTTGCATTCAAATGTTTATGGATTGTTTTATGTTTTCTATGTTTACCCTTGCTGAGCTTTTGAGCTCACCCTTTTTATGTTTTCTTTTCCCCAGGATATAAAGAAGGGTTTTAGGTAAGAACACCAAAAAGGAAAGATCTTTATGGGAGATGTTGAAGATATTTTACCATGATTAGAAGATTACGTTCTGAGTTTCCAAAGACACTAAAATATTACATCCCTTTGGTGTCTATTTTTGTTATGTATTAAGTATTCCTCAAAAGTAATGTAATGTATATGTACGTCAAGTATTGGGTCTCTACAGTTTGTATCAGAGGAAAGGTTTAGTCAACCTTTGGAATCTAGGATGCGAGAACTTTAGTGAGATCGCATGAGATATTTCTACGGTACGTCTAGGGATGTCCCTAAGGTTATGTATATGTATAGGTTATAGTGCTATAATTATGGTTACAATAATGGAATTTAACCTAAGATGTTAGATATTTAAGTTACTCCCCCTTGATTATGATTTTTTCCTCTCACACTATTCTTTTTGGTTTTTAAAAAATGGTTGGAAACAGGAAGATTCATGATAATGGAGGATATGATGGACAATGGAATGATATTCTTCATGAGAAACCAAATGAAATGGGATTTGGAAGTCAAAAAATCCTTATTATTCCTAATCAGCAATCTCACAATATGATCAATACTCTCAACTTTGGTAAGTATCCCGACTCATCTAATAAGAGAAAGATGGAGTTTCATAATGATCATAGAGGAAAGAAAGTTCAATTTCCCTCAGGTAAATCATGTTGGAAGAGGCATCAAGGAGAATGTTTCAAAGGAACCGGTTGATGCTTTGGGTGTGGAAAGGAAGGACACAAAGCCAGTAAGTGCAAAGGAAAAGGTTCAATTAACACCATGGACAAGGATAATGGTATTTCTACAACATCAACAGTGATTAAATGTTTTAAATGTGGAATGTACGGGTATTATGCAAACCAATGCCCTAAGGGAAAGTCTCATGAAGGGAATCAGTATGGTCGTATGGGTAGTAATTATGTTGATGAAGATGAAGAGACTATAAATAATATGTGAGATGAAATAATTTTTCAAGATCAGTCAATGGTTTAAGAAGGTAGTGGAATGATTACATGTTTATCAAGAGTAATGTTGTATAAGTAATCTCATGGTACTATAGAATAATGAGATATCTAAGGATTGTTACACTATTATTTTTCCTTATGTTTTGGAAAGTATATTATGAATGGTACTGGTAACCATGAAAGTTAATTCAAATATTTTTGGAAGGTAGATTATATGTGCATAATGAATGGATAAAAAGATAATGAGTTGTTTGATAATATTAATGAGCTCATGACTAGTATAAGGACAAAGTTATATCATGGATTGTGTATATAGAAATTTTGGGATTTTGGTATGTGGAAAGTGTTAAATTTTGACAGCATTCATGTTTTCACTAACGGTCATTGGATATTCATTTTTCAAGAGAATACATGATTATGGTATTCACATGTTTGGAATGTGACCGCCATATTTTATCTTATGATATTTGGGTGATACATGATGGTATTCACATGCTCGACAAATGACATTTCTAGTAATTGTTTTCTTTATACTATGAGCATGGACATAAGAATTTTTGATAAGCCTAAATATTGGAATGGATTATGTTGTACATAAGTCAGAATTGTTTAGGGCGAGCACTTTTTCTCGATATTATTTATGGGTTGTTATAATAATGTAGTTTTAGAAAAAGAACAACCTGCTGGATGGGAGAAAACCCCTCGCGTCGGACAAGGTTGTGGGAATCAAATCCCCAACCGAAGTGCAACATGCCTTTATCACCTACCACTGGCATACAGGAAGTCCCTTGTTAGTAGAAACTAGTTTTATTTTTATTAAGAGGTATGATAGATAAAGTATAAGTCCATTTTTTGGAATCATATACGATTAACCACACCATAGATGGACTTATGTATATTTGATAACTTTTTCTAACCTTTTGTTTGAAACAGATGGAATGACTCATCATTCTATCACATGATCTGCTAACACTCCATGAATGAAAAATTCAACTTCATTTCTTTATGAGATGAAGTGCAAATTGTTCATGGCATGAACAATAGTGAGATTGTACCAAAATCAAGTAAGTATTTCTTTTGATTCGAAAATTCTTCAATATTAGAGAAATGATCTTGAAAACAAAAAATGTTGTCCTAGTGCCCTCATATCTGATGAATCAGATGGTACCTTATAACATCACAAATTTATGGATTTTTTATTGTTGGATTTTTCATAGTCATGTCCTCTTCCACTATTCATCAGAAGTTGATGGTTATATTTCTCTTCCATATCCATATTTTTCACCTATGTTCTCCTAGGTGGAAACCTAGTGATTAGTTAATTTGGGTAACAGTTACATTTCATAAATTAGTTTTTTAATGTATAGTTTTGGTATTCCTTTTTAAGAAGTGGGTTTCTATTAAAGAAACTTTCATGTAGTATATCATTTATAACCCCGATGAATTTCGAGGGAGAAATTCATTTTAAGGGGGTAGAATGTAACACCCAGAGTTTTTATGAAAAGAATTCATTTTATTTAATTGATGTATTCTATCATACACTACACCAAGATTAGCTTGTACTATATGCAACACTGTATTAGCTTGCAGTATATGCAACACTATTCTTGGATCGTGTTACACATAATTTCAAGTTCATTTTGTTGATATTATTCTACGTAACATTAAGTATAGATTTTGTTTAATGTATAAATGAAATAAGTTTTGATTATGTTATACGCAACTCCAAACAGAGCTTTAACTACACGTATCCCAGACTTTTCTTTCTTTACACGCAATCGTGACCTTCCATGATAGCGTGTGCTGTATGCAAAACCGAGTTTCACTAAACAACGATATGTTATTAAAATATTATATAAACTAGCTGTTATGAATAGTAATACCTACTTTTTAAAATTTTATCATTCAAAATGGAATTCGTTTTTGGATTTGGAATATCCAAATTAGCCTAGGGTGAATTTTTGGTATTTTTCTAAAAACTTTCAATTTTTGATGAATAGTGAAAACATCGGGTTACTATTTAAAAACCGACTTTTTATTTAAATAATTATTTATATTATTTAATTTTTTAGGTCAAAATTGATACATAATACCTATATAAGTTCAACGTAATCCATTGGAGTCATTTTATAATAATTTTCGATATATAAATATTTTATTGAACTTTTCATCGTCTTTTACCAACCTCCTAGGAGCTTTTTGCAAACACACATAAAACATAATTTTACCGCTTCTGTGAGTGGAATTTAGAAAATCCGAGTGACATGGTAAATATCAAGGACTAAAATGTGGTTCAATGAGATGAAAATAATTTTTGGTTCATAGTAACTTTTTTACTTTTATTTACCACGGTTAAAAATAAATAGGGTAATGAAGGGTAAAAATGATATTATTGTTACCCTAAAACATGTCCTAATTATATTAGATAAGTTTAATTCGAACAAAAACAATCTTAAGAATAATATATGACCATTTATGTCCACATGGATTAGATTAGGATATTTATTATTAATTTATTTAAAGAGGGGTTAAAATAGTTAAAATCAATGTGTAATAACTAAATATTTTTTAATATAGGGTTATACATAAGATAAATTCGACTATAAATATTCATTAGAAATATAAAAATATTTCCTACATAATCGTATTTTATTTATAATTTTTAGACATTAAATAATTTAGTTTATTTATGACACAATGATGATGCAGTAATTACCTTTTTAATGAAATATTAACATAATTGATGTTATAAATACACAAATAAATGTAATTTGATACTTTTTATGACATAAAATAATTTTATAGGTTACTATGAAATGTTAGTGTTGATTTAATTAACTTTTTTTGTACTAATCACGCTTTTATGATTTTCATAAAAATCAATTACCAAAGAGTGTCAAAATTTACATAAAATATTTTTTAAAACAAATATTATATTAATACTTGTTATTATATTCCTAAAAATATATGGCTCGGCCAATATACTTATATCAATATAGGTGTCGCATTAATAGACCACTTGGGGGTCTCTTGGATGTATATGGTTTGTTTATTAACTATATAATATAAAAATACAAAGTGACATGGTAAATGTCAATCTAATTAACTAAGAGTTAAAACCAAACAATAGGGTTAATATAATGACCCAAACCTGTCTAAAACCTATTGGTTGAAAGGATTTCGACCCATACCCACTTCATCTTCAAAATAAATCAATTTTGAGCTATTATAAACCAAATATGACTACATTATAAAATAATATTTTATGTTTTTTCAAAGGTGCCCCTCTCCTCCCTTATAAAAAGGGCACACCTTACCTCTTCTATTCACACCCTTTTGAGCCTTGAAGCTTGGAAAAATCCTACCCATTTCCTTTCTCATCTTCCCTAGACATATTATAGATGTTCTTGTCTCCTCAAAATACCAACCCTAGTGCCTTAAGAGGAGGTTAAGAAGAGGCGCGTCAAAGAAGAGGTAATATCTTTTACCGATTCATTCCAGTTTATTTCTTCTTCTAATTCTTATTCTTTATTTGATTCTTCATAAAGTTATAACATGAGTATTAATTATATACTGATATTTTATTATAAATATAAAAAACCCTATTTCACCTTCTATCCATCCTACGGAAAACGAAATCACCGCGCGTGTGTACGTACGAAATATCGTCTCTACGCCCTGGTGTAATCTGTTTTCAACCACCACCGTACTTGGATGGGAATAATGGTGTAAATAAATAACTACATATAATTATTTTAAAGTTATATTGATTCTGAAATATTATACATACACTTCAATACAATTCCACGATAATGGGAATAATATCATCGTGCGTGCGTACGTAGGGACTACCGTCTCCACGACGTGATGAGATTCATTCTCCATGTTAACCATTAATGAATGATTATAAAGTATATATAAGGAATAATAATGAGATATATGACATAATAATGATACTGGATTTATGTATATATATATATTTATGTATGTCATATACATAATTCCATTCAATTCAATAAGGAAATCAATACAGCGTTCATGCATACGTACAGCCTACCGTCTCCATGAACGGTGTATTTCATTCCATTTATCGATCTATCATAAATATATGTATATGATGAATACATGTTATATATAAATAATTTTTTACATTATTTAATTAATTAAATCAGTATATAAGTAATAATATCAAGAACAATAAGTCAAAACACGTACAATAAATGAAACAATTTTACCCAAATCACTTCTTTTACATCGAATTTACAAAAGAACAGGTAATATAACGTCATAAGTAAACTATATATGATATCATAACAATGAATATGATTCTTTAATAAGTCAATGACAGTATTTAAATAATTATACATGAGGTTCGGATACATACGAAGCATATCAGACATAAGGTAATGGATAATGTTGCAATCTCAATTGTTTTTTATCTAAGATTGATTATACGTATGTATTTACTGGGTTTATATTTATCATCCATGTCCAAGTTTTATAAAAAAAATTCAAGTATGTTTAAAGTTATTTTTACCCATTTTTTATTACGACTACATGGTATGTAAGTAATCTTTTTTTTTTGTGTTTATCATATGAGGCACTTTTTGACTTTTCCGACAAAAGTACAAGAAGAATGTTTTTTAACTTACATGGAATGAAAGGATTTTTACGGTTTCATAAAACCTTATTTTCGTTATGATTAATCTACAATATTTCATGACTATTTTCAAAAAAGTCGTTTTATTTTAAAATTGAATGGCATTTTGTGAAAAAAATGATTTTCAAGAAGAAAGGACATTTTTTTCAATAATTCATTGCAAGTGATTTATCAAAACCATTTTCCATCTAAGATGACATTATTTAATTTGTGTATGATTCAAGTATAATGTCTCTATGATTTATATGATTTCACTTTTCTTATGATGAAATGATATCCATTTGTTTTATATGGATTATGTTATGATTGAATGATGTTTATGAAACCCATTTTATTCATTAGGTTATGATGAATTATTTATGTTTATGATGTGGCACACAGAAGAATGATTTCAATATGAGATGGGTGGGACCTATATCTCCCTCCAATTCATTGGGTAAAGATTTATATCTCATGAGATAGACATGGTTGAAATGGCAAGTAAATCCAGTTCAGAAATACATGGCTGAAATGGAAAGTAAACCCGGCTCAGTAAGAGACTTTGTCCACTAAGGTGGTCTTTGAAGAAATACCTTGGCTACTATGGAAATCATATCATGTGCTTAATGTTTTTCCACAATCACATGTTTTATTCCCATGTTATTTTATCATGATTGATGTTCCTTTATGATATATGCCTCACGTACTTCCAATATTTATTTCTTTGATCAAGATTTTGATGTTTAGATTTTATGTTCACGCTTTTCCATTCAATTGTTTGTGGATTATTTTATGTTTTCTATATTTACCCTTACTGAGAATTTGAGATCACCCTTTTTATGTTTTCTTTTCCCCATGATATAAAGAATGGTTTAAGGTAAGAAACCCAAAAGGGGAAGATCTTTATGGGAGATGTTGAAGATATTTCACCATGATTAGAAGATTACATTCTAAGTTTCCAAAGACACTAAACTATTATGGCCCTTTGTTTTCTATTTTTGTTATGTATTAAGTATTATATAAAAGTAATGTGATGTATATTTACGTCAAGCTTTGGGTATTTACAGAAATCAAGTCATATACTAAGAAATAACATCTGGAATCCACTATAAATCATATAGGTCACGAATCTAGAAACAATTAGTTGTACCAAGGGGATTGATAAATAAATAGAGCTGATGTTGGATCTGATTTTATACAAGGGAATAACATGAATTATTCTCTCCATAATAAACAAAGATATCACACAATTTTAATTAATGAAATATGGATGATACCATGTTGTCTAATATAAAATAAAAATAACATTAAACCAAAAATTTATCATCAAATAGTGTGGATAAGGGGGTCTCAATCTTGTTATTAAAGGAGAAAATATAATCTCCTAATATCAAATGAGTCATGATCAGTGTGATAAATAATGGTAAATAGATGATTATTTTATTATTATGAGAGTTTTATTAGTTATGGATAGTTTCAGGTGATGATGATTTTTTCAACACTAAATAGTAACATGATAATGGGGAGACTGGTTTTGTGGGATTCCATGAAGATGTTTTACCCCACCAATATACCAAATTGTATTAGAGGGTAACATTAAAAAAGGTAATAGTCCACATTACCAAGGGAAGCGGAGGATGTCAAAATAACCACTTGAGAATCCATCTCATAATAGATGTGATAGATATGTTGTGGGTGTCATTGAACATAATCAAAACATAACTTCCAATCCAATGTCATCAATAATGGTTTAAAACTAACAAGAGATGACTTCTGAATAGTTCTCCCAAAATATATTGCTCATAATGTCACTAAAAAAAATCCATAGAGGCATGTGACCTTAATTAGGGAAGGGCCTTTATAGTGTTGATCAATCACCATAGGAGGGTCTTGTTTCAAATTAATGGATGATATGATAATTAAAATTTTGTGTTCAATATGTGTGGAGATTAAGGAAATGGATGGATGTTGGATCCTGAAACCATGATGATATGAGGTCATACATTAGAAATACCGATAGGGTGTGCGAGTATAAATGGAGTAACAAAACCACAAATAAAATAATATGTGATTTAAAAATATTTTATATTTAAATATATGATATATCAAATAGAGTCTTTCACAAATTATTAAAATTTTAAATGAATGAAAAAAATTTATATATTTGTAAATTTAAATTTTCTATTTAAACCTACTTGTTAAATTATCTTGTATAAATTGGAGATACTAGACGATGTTCCATAAATTCTATAAATTTTGATGTTCCATATATGAGACAATAACAGTAATCACAACACCCCCCCCTCATGAATTCCTCTAAATTAAACAATCCCAAATGTGGGAACTACTCTCCTTGGAAGCTAGTATATGGAATCACATTGGGATATAATATAATACATAAATATCATTCTAAATAGATGCATAAAGTCCCATAATATAATCTAATAGAGACATGTAATCAGCAAAACTAAATAATTATCAAATTTATCATAATTAAATATTAATTGTAAATATTCTCTTATATAATAAACCCTCATAATAAATAAAAACAATTATATATTTGAAATAAAATTAATATTTTTGATCTTGGACCTCTAATTGAACTGTGACTATTGACTTGTTAGAATCTACAATAACAATTCCTTCTATGAGGTCTTAATGAATGTTGTGTTTTCCACTCCAAATTTTGAACCACATAGGGTGGTTTATTCTTAACAGTTACATTTAAAACATTTGAGGTATGGAGATCATTATATGGTTTGGATATCATTAAAAAAAATTCCATGGTAAGATCATTGTATTTAAATATTAAAGTTCATTATTGACTTGTGATCACATGTGGGTGTGTGTGTATCCCACATCATAGTATGATTTGATTCCAAGAGAATGATGTGATAGAAAAATTCCAAGATGATATCGGATTCACACCTTTTTGTATATGATGATGCTAAATTTATCGTGATTTTTGTAAAGGTTATTATAATTCTATCACTTTTCATGTTCCCCATTGGAGGATTGGTATGTGTTCACATGATATGTGACTATTGTGGTACGATTACTCTTTATAGGGTACGTGCATGTAGCTGTGCTAAATGATTATGGTGGTGTATGATAGACTTGTAACCAATCCTATACAGGATGCCTTGTTGACTTATGAGTTGATACTAACAGTCATTCCCTTTAGGTTTTCATAGTATTACCCAATTCCTTGTGGATTCCTGGTTGGTTTTAGATACTTGATACCATGTGGATTAATGGGTATTATTTATTGTCATGAAGATTCTAGGTAGGTTAATTACTTGATTAATTTTGGACTTTCAAATGGCATACATACAACCTTGTAGATGGAATATTATGGTTATTTATGATATCACATAGATATACTACACATATTCTAATACAATTACAAATAAGTTAACATTGGGGGTTTTGGTGGCTTAGTGAACTTATGAAACTCATTTTTGTATTGTGTGTTTATCCCTTTACACAGTTATTATCATTATTGGCATACCGTTTTTATACATGAAAACATTATGTAAGGATCTATCAGTGTTTTCCTGCTGAGTCTTGTACTCACAAACTACTAATGTATTTTTTTGAGCTTATAAATATCATGAGATACAAAGAAAATGTGAAGGGTCCTATAGTGAAATTTTGAGTTGATGAGGATGGAGATGGAAATGGTTGAGATATGTCATCGGTAGCCCATAGTTTATTTATTGGTTTGTGTTTCTTCTTTATTACTCAAGATAGTCTTTCTATATTGGGTGATTTTTTATTTGTATCACATGAATGCAATTCTTATCTTATGAATGATTACTCTAAGGTTTTATTATATTAATTACATTTTTTATTAATTCTATTACATGATACATAGAGTATAGTCTCCACATTGGTGTAAATAGACCCTTTATACTAGTAGGAAGCCTCTTTCTTGTAGGGAAATACCCAGGAGTACATATGAATTTTTATCTCAAACATGGTGGTTCGGGTTGGGATAATACAAGCTCCTTAGAGAACAAAGAACTGGTATAGTTCTCCCTACGATTTTCAATTCTTTTAAAATATTCGAAATAATGGGAATCTTCTTCTATGAGAGAGATCCATAGAAATAACCAGGATTGCACAAAAATCCATGGAAACCATAAAAAAAATTATAACCAACCTATAATAAACCATTCTATTCCCTAAAAGAATCACTAATCTATGGGTCACCCCATAATCGAATAATCTAGTCCATAAATTCATTATCTTCAATGAAAAACCACAGATCAATCCGATCAGAAACATGCCTTGATAAGAAATGATAGATGATATAACATAAGGTAAAAAAATATTAATAGTAAACGCGATCTGGAAACATATACCCATATCTCCATCCCAGAGTAAATCTAATAAGATCCCAGATGTCAAGATCTCGTGTATAATCCGAACTAGTTTCATGCTCATTCCAGACAACTTAACCACATACATAAAGTTTTATCAAGTCCAAACCAACAATGTCATCATTCCTAACTATCACCACATGTTAGAATCACGAGTTTATCCACACAATGCATAAAAAATTAGTTACACTCATCCTTTAAAAGAAAACACTTATTAAAGAATTTAAATAATTAGAAGAAACTGGTTAAACAAACTAAAATCATCTAAAATATTCAACTAATAATCGACCCAATATGAAGAATAAAAAAAATTCATCACTCTATATATGGATTTACAAAAAAAAATCCACAAGGATTGATCATCACTGATACATCAGTCCAACCAAGGAAACAAGGTCTTGAACGCTCAACCCAACATACACAGTGACCAAATAGACCCACTAGGAAAACACCTTCTAGGGAAATTCCATGATGCGTCATTGTACTAACAAAAGGGGTAAAATAACATCTTCTAATCTATTCATAGTCTACGAATAGCCATGAAAAATAATGTAAAAAATCCTTGGTATAAATTTTATTTCATTACCAAAGTCCTTTTCGGGAGGCATCAAATTTCTCAACACTTCAACCCAATGTATTTATAAGAACCCAAAAAAATCAAAAAAATCTAATGAAAACGAAAGTAAAAATCCAAATAAATATATCTAAAACCCATAAAAATCACCACTTCAAAAATTAATCACTCTTTTATAATGAATTGAAAATTCACAATTTAAATTTCTTTCATATTTTTTTTCATCATAAGGAATATAACACAGATATGTAACTTTAAAAGAATAGACAACCTTTAACCACCCATTAAAATTCAGGAACCTAACATGTCATAAAATCTAAATTCATATGACACCAAAACAATTTAATATAAAATATTCATTTAAAATAAATAAATTATTACTTTTATAGAAAAACAAAGAATTTAAAATGTTAACCTCTTTTATAACCAATTTTTTTTCTTGATTTTCATAAATAAATAAACGTCTTCAAAAATTAGTGAGCACAAAAGTAAATAAATTATATAATTTTTAACTAAGGCCTCATTTTAGAAAAAAAATATCTATTAGGAATTCATGTGTCCTAAAACACAATTTTATTAATAGTCAAAAAAATGAGGAATTTAAAATTTCAGAAAAAAATATTCTACCAATATTAACATATAACAGGACTCGTCGTGATTATTTTCCCATTAGGGAATGTTTTATGATAATATTCCATGAATGAAAGGTTATAAATACTATAATAAAATGGGATGTATATGTATTATTGAATTTTCTTTAGGTATTGATGAAGTACATAATTTTCAAGAAAAATTTAATAAAACATTTCTAATATCAATTGATTAGTTGTTTTAGGGAGTTTCATGATAATAATTAAAACAGATAGTCTCTGATCCTTTATTAATTATCATACCAAAACTCAAACCATCTAAAAACATAATAAACAATTAACACTAAAATCAATGACTAAATCCTAACCAACCATGGTAAATCAAGGAAATGGGGATAAAATAGATAACTAGACTCTCCTTGTAGTAACCTATATAGTTTTAATGGGTCAGACTATAATATTCCAAAACAAGCCCAAAAAGAAATAGGATGCTTCCAAAACTAATTCCTCATGTGGATATGAAGCTATAATACAATTCTAAAAAGCTACATTAGATCCATCGAACATATCCCCCAATATGATGCATTATTAGGACAAAATGGCCTTATTGATCTACGTTTTAAGGAAACTAGTTCTGATATATCAATAATAAACCCCTTTTAACATTTTTACCAATTATATCATCTATTAACCAATATAAGAAATTAATGATAATCCTCTATGAATTTATAAATATTTGATTCTCATTCATATGTGATAAATGTTTTAGTAGAAAAATAAAAATCCAACATTAATGATTTATTTCAACTATAATGATAATAATAATCTCAAAATTTTACAAAATGAAATAAAATCCATATTATGTGTCACTTGCATTAATATCCTAAGGAATGACACTAATGGAATCCATGATACATTATATTCCCAATAGAAAATAAAAAATATATTCAAAACCAACCAAACAACTCTATGTGACCCATATTCACCCACTTCATCAGAACACCTTTCATCATTGGTAAGGCGTAAAATAAAACCTGAAAGATACTTTAACCTTATAAATTGAAATAAAAATTAAATGACTCATACACCCAATGGTGTGTTCATGGTGTAATATAAACACACCATGCAAGACTTTATTATAGAGTTTATAAATTTTATTTTAAAAGTTAATTTCATTGACGATACATTAATATATATTCAGAAAAACATATTTTCATATTCCATGTAACGAAACAAAATAACATTTTATTAAAGAAAATATTAGGAAATTTCCTTTCATGTATGAATACATAAATTTTACCAAAAAATTTGATAAACAATAAAAAATAAAATATTAATAAATTCATAAAAAAAATAAAATGACCTTATTATTTTTAAAATAATTTATAGATCATTTTTAATGAAAAAAATATGATTTTCCTTTTTAAAATAAACATTTGAAAATATTTTTAAAAGTAAATTTGAATGTAAAATAGAAACATAATTATAAGGTAATGGAATTATTAAATGAAACCAGGATATTAATATAGTATAACCAAAATGAACAGTAAAAGAAGTGGTCATATATAATAACTCAAATGTTTGGGGATACCAACTTGGTAAAGAATATTTCCCTAGAAAAATTTGTCAATGAAATAAAAATATGATGGTTGTGACACTATGATCTAAAATAAAATATACTATACCATGTTCCATACATTCAATAAATTTTGATGAGCCATGTATGAGACCATAACATAAATTGCAACCCCCCCCCCCCATGAATTCCTCTATATTAAATAATCCCAAATGTGGGAACTACTCTCTATGGAAACTAGTAGGTGGACGTACATTGGGATATAATAGAACACATACAGAACATTCTAAATAGACACCTAAAGACCAATTATATAATCTAATTGAGACATGTAATCAACAAAACTAAATAGTAATCAAATTTACCATAATTAAATAGTAATTGTAAATATCATCTGATATAATAAACCCTCACAATAAATTTAAAAATTATAACATGTCTTATCATACCATTACAAGATGAAAACATTGACCCATTTTGGGGTTAAATGATGAATAGAAAAGGTCTCAAATACCATGGGAATAATTTTCCATAAGAAATCCACATTTATGGTTCTAAATTATCCTTCATCAAAAAAAATTATTCTATTACGTTTTTCATTCATTGAAACCCTTTCCTAAATAATATTTAAAATTGTTATGTAACAACATGATATTATTATAACCATCAAACCTTTTAATTTATAACTATTGAACTTCGCATAGCCAATTCATTAATTTAAATGAACATTAAAAAACAAACTCTTCTATTTTAAAAAACTCAAATGGGGTCAAATACATTGGATCAAAAATTTCATTTAAAACAAACCAGATAAGCATTTTCATAAAATTTAGAATTCATAAAATGTATTTGAAAACTATTAAATCCATTGATATTAATTTATTATAACAATATAAATAACATGAATAGTCAATATAATTCATAATTATTATATCATATATATATATATATCAATAATAACATTCAAAAATAGTAAGCGTTCAATAAAATAACATTCATTCAAATTTAACAAGAAAATATACCTTAAAATAAGAATAATTCGCTTACAAAAAAACACAATTTATTACCATTGAAGGAAAATTCACAAAATAAAGTAAGATAATCTCCCAAACATTCATAAAATACTAAAACTGTTATGTTAAATCCACCTTCAACACAAATACATTCCAAAACAGCCCAAATAGATCAAAATAGAGGTCCCCATAAAGAAAAAATAGGTTAAGTATGAGGGAAAAGGGGGAAATGATATGGTAAGAGGGATTTACATGGGAAAACCCAATAGAAGTCAAGAACAGATTCCATAAAAATCAGTGGAATGGGTGGTCTGACCGAATAGGGTTAATATATAAATTATAAGGAGGGAAACATGTTAATTTTTATTTTTAAAGAAATATCAGTATCTCACATAGTTTCCCATTATGTTTGGGAAGAAAATACATGAATATTACTAGATTCTGAAGACAAACACAACACATCCACTTGGTATGGCCTCACAATCTCTCTTAAAAATAAAAAAAACCTTTCCCATCACCCCAAAACAAAATATGAGGCATATAATTATTCTAGAGATCATATATATTTTTAATAACTATCCACCGAATTTTCAGAATTCCTAAATTAATTTTCATCTACACATAACAATGTTTTTGCACTATTACTCTTATTTTTGTACCAATTTAAGAATAGAAGAAAAACCATGAAAACTAAAAAATTAAATCCAAAACATAAAAAAATACATCAAAATAATATAAAATAAATACAAATAGAACAGCCTACAATGATAGGGTTCTAACATAGTGCATAAATTATATAATCATAGTGATTGGAATAATTACCTACTAGAGTTTATTGTAATATATCTTTTTCCATGTGGGGATAAACAAGTATTGTCATGGTTCTTATACCATCATCATTTTTGTAAGGAATCACCATAGCGTTAGGAAGGAAAATAAGGAATGTAATCATGAAACATATAACTAGAAATTTGTGAGGAATAAATGGAGGACTATCTCAAATCCAATGTTATAAGAACCATTTGTTACAATATATACCATGGAATTGGATTCATGCAACATATTTTATTTAAGGGGAAGAATCCATTTCTATTGATTAGATTATGAATATGATAAGTGAGATGAAGGGAATGGGTTAACTAGTTGTAAAGTGAACTCGGTCTGTAATGAATTTTATAAGGGAATAATTGATAGAGAAAATCCATAAAAAACTATCATGAAGATGTGTCCAATATGTCGAGGAATTGGAACCGTTATAGAATTGAGTGGAGAAGAATAGAACCCATTATGATTTGAAGGATTTGATTGAATTTTATTTTGAGATTAAAATATAAATCAAGTCATATTCCAAGAAATAACATCTAGAGTCCACTACAAATCATATGGGTCACAAATCAAGAAACACTTAGTTATACCAAGGGGATTGATAAATAAATAGAACTGATGTTGGATCTGATTTTATATAAGGGAATAACATGGAGTATTCTATCCATAATGAACAAAGATATCATGCAATTTTAATTCAAGAAATATGGATGATACCATTTAGTATAACATTAAAATCAAAATAACATTAAAAAAATAACATCAATTAGTGTGGATAAGGGGGCCTCAATCTTGTTATTAAATGATAAAATATAATATCCTAGTCTCACATGAGTCATGATTAGTGTGATAAATAATGGTAAATTTAAGTTAATTTTAATATTATGAGTGTTATATTAGTTATGGATAGTTTTAGGTGATGATGATTTTTTCATCACTAAATGATAACATGATAATGAGGAGATTGGTTGTGTTGGATTACATAAATATTTTGTACCCCACAAACGTACCAAATTATATTAAGGGGTAACACTAAGGAAAGTAATAATCTATATTACCCAGGGTAGTGGATGATGGGACATTAACCACTTTAGAATCCAACTCATAAGAGAGGAGATAGATAGGTTGTGGGTGACATTGAACACAATAAAAACATAGATTCCAATCCCATGTCATCAATAATGGTGTCAAACTAACAAGAGATGACTTCTGGATAGTTCTTAAAAAATATATTTCTCATCATGTCACTACTAAGAATCCATAGATACATTTTCCCTTAATTAGATAAAGGCCTTTATATATTAGATCAATCACCATAGGGGGTCTTTTTTCAAATTAATGGATGATACGATAATTCAAATTATGTGGTCAATATATGTAGAGATTAAGGAAATGGATTGATGGTGGATTGGGGAACCATGGTGATATGATGTCATTCATTAGGAATATCGACAGGGTGTGCGAGTATGAATGGAATAACAAAACCTCAAATACAATAATATGCTATTTAAAAATATTTTATATTTAAATATATGATATATCAAATAAAGTCTTTCCCAAATTATTCAAATTTCAAATGAATGAAAAGAAATTTTAAATTCGGTAATTTAAATTTTATATTTAAACCTACTTGTTAAATTATTTTATATAAATAGAAGATACCATATCAAAAATTCAATTTTGAAATTAGGAAAAAATGAATCTATTAAGATGAATTCATCCATAACTATCTTATTTGTTCAAAATCATGACACCTTACTATTTAATTTTTTTTTAATTTAATAAATACAATGGATTTAAAATATAAAATCATTTATTCTAAATTATATAAAAATTTTGGAAGTATATTTATGCAAAATTTTTATGTTTCTTTAGATAAATATTAGTTACACTAGTAAAAGGATTATTTTCCAGAGAATAATTATTTTCTTAGTATTTTGAATTATCAAAATTTTGTTAATAAATTATTTATTGGACCCATAATATTATTTTTAAACATATATAAAAATTTTATAAACTCAATTAATTTATAATTAATTTTTAATAATATTAATAATACAAAATGATTAAAATGGCTTTTAAAAAAAGATATTTTTCAACACAATAAATAATTTTATATAATGTTTAATTTATTATTATTTAGAAATTGAATTATATTAAATTAGCCTAATTTAATATTCAAATTTTAATATTTAATAATAATGAACTATATATGTTTTTGGAAATTAAATTACTGGAATGATTAATATTTATTACAGAGTTATACGTGTTTAAAAAAGTAATCTATTACGACATAAATTTTCCTAAATGAACAGAACCATTAGAACATCTAGAAAAACATTTTAGGTATTAGAGTCTTATATACACTTATTACCATCCATTAATCACCTAAATTTAATGTTTTCAATTCATTGCTTTAAATTTCATTTCTTTTACACGGAGCGGTCCATGTTCCTCACTTATAAAAGGGAAATCACTTCTACTCTTTCAATACTTCTCACCAATTTCAAAATTGACATGAAAACAACCCAAATTCATTATACTTTAATTCATTTACTCTAATTTTTTCCCTTGGTAACCAAAAATTATCTTATGTAACTCAAATCAATGGCCTTGTTTCAATGGATGTAAAAGGATTCAAAAAACATATTGTATTTTCTTAAAATTTATTTCTTATTCATTCCATTATCAACCAACCATAACCATATTATAATAATAAAATTGTCATAATTAGTGACTTTATATGTTATTAGTATGGTAAATAAAGTATTTATTATCTTTCTTATATAATGATAAATAATAATCATCCTTAGTCTATGTGTGCATATTACTAACACCATTAAGCGATGCTTTCAGTTTTTTATCACCACCTATCATGGAGGGTATTAATCAGCATATTGATGAATAAATATGGATTATTTAATGTATTTATAAATATTAAATATTCTCTAACTAAACACCATTATCCCTCTCAATCATTGAGTAATAGATACACTAACTCTGTGTCGTTTAGACTACTACCACTATGAAGAATAATTTCTTCATTTTGATTCTAGTTTTTCATTAGTTTCCAAAAAATATTAAAATAATGATTAAATTATAAAAATTTCTTAATAAGACAAATTTAATTCGGTTTTAATTATATTTTTTCAAAATAAACCCCTACAAAAGAATAAATACAATACAAGTTTAATTATGTTGATGTTTAATTCAGTTTAACCAGCTATATGAATAAGGGTATAAAATTATATAAATAATTATTATGTAATATTAATTACTCAAATAATATGACATAAATATTTAAATTATATTTTTTTGTTCCTAAATGTATACATAAATATTTAAAACATTAATTATGAAAACAATAATTTTATTTTTAAAATTATCAAAAATAGATTCAATATAGATTTGATCTTCTATGATAATGATTATTATAATCACAAAGAAAATTTAAACTATAAATATTATATTAAGTAATATGTATGAATAAAATTAGTTATACTCGAATGATTTACTTTTGAATAAGAGTTATCACCGACACCACAAATATAAACCTACCCATATGGTCAAAATTGTAAAAATGTGGTATGGGAAAACATGAAAAATATATATAATATATATATATATATAATTACTATTAAGGAAAATTATAAATACTATCATATAGGAATTTTCTTCCTATATTTTATTTAATGATAGTTAGGTTTGTACTATTTGAGGTTACGCTGAATTTGACTATGAATAAAAACAAGGTATGGGTTTCTTTGTCCCAAATTTGAGTTCCTTGAGACAATTTTATTATATAAACCATATTTCATTATCAATTCTTTTAAATAATACTAAATTATTAATTTTTATCAATATTTCAATATATTTCATGATTTATAATGGTTTATTCAATGTTAATTCACTCTTGTGGTTTTGATTCAAAGTTTATATCTGTATTTTATGTCCTCTTTTTTTTAAAATAGTATGTCTTTTTCGAGATTCCATTATTCATGGTTATTTTCAGAAGTAATCAATTTAAAATTATTTTTAATTATCATTTTTTAAAACATTACTGATTTTTAAGTCATCATTTTTAAAGATTATATGAACGGTGTTATTTTAAATGTAATTTAAAGTCTATTTTTTGAATCCACTTCTATTTTAAAGGATATATCATTTATTACTATTTATGATAATGTTAATAGAATTTATCAACTTCATATGCACATGAAAGTGTTTTTAAAAATAATAAAAGGATTATTTTTTTCAAAAATGTTTCAAAAGGTTATGTGAAATAATTTGTACATTCACTTAATTTTTCCCCAAAATTTTATATCCTAGGATTTTTTGTTTTGATAATCATCTATAGGTTATTATCATATGTATCCTTTTGATAAATGATATTTTTTTCTTATACTCTGTTAAGATTGTGTTGTGGGATTTTATTATGAAAGAAAATCATTTTACCTATATTATTTATTTTATAATGATTATTAATATTATGTGGAACATATATGTATATAGATGATGGTGGTTGTAGTCCTATGTCAGCCACCAATTAGTTTGTTTAAGATTATATGTAATGATATTTTCAGAAATAGAACTAATGAGTTTCATTACATTGGAAAGGTCATAAAGGGGTTTCTCATAATTTTCATCATGGAATTAATGAGTTTGTTTACATAATGTTGGTCTTAACATTATTTTCACATTGGTTTTCCTTTGGTTATTATTATGCCACATTTTTAATTTTCCCATCATGTTGTATTAAATATATAATATGTATTTCATTTCCATGAAATACCTTATTTTCATTATTATAACTATATTTTAAATGTATTCCACACTATTATCTCATGCTCTCTTATAATTTGACAATTATGAAATATTGTGATATGTTGTGATAAATTTTAAAAACATTATTCTTCCTTCATGATATTTTTATGATTTTTTGTTGCACAATATTTTTTTTATTTTCATATAAATTCTTTTGATATTTTATAATTTTTTTCCTTTTCTATTCCTTCATTTTATGATATGTTTTTCCCTTATTGAGTATCTGATATCACACCTTTGTTATTATTTCAGTCACCAATATGTGGAATTTATTATATCATGTGATATTTTTAGGAATGTATATTTAGGATCATGATTATGGACAAATTTTCATAAGTGTAGTCAATTAAGTTGTTTGTTTAGCTAATCTCTAAGAAACTAAACCTTTTAGTACATGGGTTGTGTGAAAATTGTGGGATATATTATTTTCAGTAGGAAATTATTGTACTACTTATGTTATGTTTAGTATGGGCCATGTTAGTTGATATCGTAGATGGGTGTATTTTATTTTTATGATTAGTTTGGATATTTCCTGGATTATTGTATAGAATCATAGTAAAAACCCTTGATATGAGTCTGTGTATATAATGATGTTAGGAAATATTGGTAATGTATTATGTTGATGGACTTCTATAGAATTAAATTACTGTCTAGATACATTAAGTGGATATATTTTTTGCATAGATACATCTAGATGTAATCAACCTAAAAAGTGTTTGTTTAAGACCTTACATGACGGTCGTTATAATTCAAAATGAGTACGCATAACACTACACAAAAATTATTACACATCCATGGGATATTTTTGGTAAATCATGTTTTCGTTATGATCCATTGGGGAGAAAAAATTTCTAATATAGTTTGATGTCGAATTACTTTAATTTTTTTAGTAATTAATCCATGTTTTTAATATTGTTTCACTCATTTCAATACTTTAGAATTTTAGTGGTGGATATATTCATAAGGAACTGAGTTTATCATCGATTCAATGGATAATGTATTGATTTCATCAATAATTATCCCATTCCAATGAGAGATAAACTATAAAATTTGTATACTATGGCAGATTAACTATCACAAAACATAATTAAACATGTTTCCATTGATGATTTCGAGAGTAGCCAATGAAGATAAGGATGGAAGATAATGAAAATTCAGGAAAAGAATATGATGAAATAAAGGATATTCAACCTCTTATATCTCAATATCATATGATGAATCATCAAGATAATTGCCTTATATGGGATATAAAGATGATTTGATTATGGTATATAAGAATATCAAGAACCAAAAAAATTAGTAAAAATGAAGAGTCCTGTTAACAAGATAGAAAATGATAAAACTAAGGATAAAGAGAAACTAACGTTTATATGTATTATGTGAAAGTAACATGGGAACCATCTAAGTAAATTCCAATATCTGAGGTATTTTAAGAATCGTAGGAATCCAAAGCCTCCTAGATCAAAGCAAAATGGAAGATACCGATTACTGACTTTTGATGGAGAGTATGGTTCTAATTTGGTTTCACATACCCACCAACATGAATTAGTGGATGTATATTTGTTCATTAAACAAAAATATATCTATATTTACTTATAAGAACCTAAATTTCCCACCCTTACTGTTTTTTATTTTTTGGAAGAAATTTTTTAGTATTATTATTCAGTGTTTTGAAATAATAAAATTATACTCTACAAATTTCATGACATTTTTGAAATATAATGGATATCTTCACATTGAGTCAAATTAAATTTGTAGAATAGTAAAAAACATTTTAAATAATGTTTGATCATATGTAAGTAGTAGGACAACTATAAATTATCTAAGAACAAAACAAAATGTTCCACAAATTCTTTCCTACCTATTTATGGGATACATTTCGTTAAAATAATTTGTGAAAATGATGGTTTTCTAGTATTACATATGATATTGACGATCATATCTCATTAGATAAAAAATATTGTGTCATGTAAATAATTTATCCACCCATAGTTATTCCTTCATTTAAATAATAATTAATACTTTGAGGGTGATGTTTATTTAATGTGATAGATTGCAAAAATTTGAGATTCCAAATTATATTCTCATTAAATAAAGGATATGTTAAACAGTTTATTAAATACACATTAATAAATTTAAAAAAATGAAAAACTAGGATATATTTGGAAGAATAAATAAGTTTGTTAAAACATATCAATTAACCTAGCTAGTATAAATGTAACAAGCCATTTAAAAAAATTAATATTAAATGTCAAAATAAATGGCATCAGGAAGAATATTTCTTCAAATAAACCCCCATTTTTTAAGCTTACATGGCATGTAGTTTTGATATTTTTGTACTTGGATTATGCCCAATCAAAACATGATAAATTTGGACATGATATATATTGATTGTTGGAATATATTAACATCATAAAACTCACTGTTAAATCCATGATAGAAAAATCACCACTCAAGCCTCCAACTAATAGTTATCATACCTATACATCTTATATAGAGGTTATAATGGTATTTTATGAGTAGGAGTTAGTATTATATAAATTTATATTTTTTTATTTATAGAATTTAATCTGAATATCATTATAAAATACATTTTAATATTAAAGTCTTTTATTTTGTGTTATTCTATTAAAATAAATATATATCAATATTATATTTCAATATCTATAAAGAGATAAAATATCGTCCATTTAAAATATATATTCCTCCAAAATAAATAAGAATAAACAATTACTATCATTTTGAAAATTTATTTTCTGATACCAATAAAATTCAATTATGTTTTGGGTTTTTATTTAAATATTACACTCTAAAATATTATAAAATTAATTTTTAATCAATTAATATCTTTTTAGGATTTATCATGGCCATATTAATATTTGATATTTTTTTTGTATTTTTATAAAATAATTGTTTTTATGTTGATGGTGATTTTTTTTTGAAATTACCATGGCTTTTGTAACACCCCATGAATATAAACATAACCAAAAAATTATGAAACTCTTTATTAAAAAAATATTACTTTTAGAAAACATTAAATATATTAATATAAAACATTTAAAATAAAACATAGTCTTGATACTTTCAAACACTGGCACTATTTTCTAAAAAATAGTTTTAAATAAATTTTATATTAGTTTTTTTAAAATAGTTTTTTTCAATTCAATAAAATAAAAATCATATTAAATTTAAAATTAGTGGGCTAAAATTTTCTATTATGTCCCAAATTATTTACAGAAAAAAAAAATTTATGTTACCTTAGGAAAATATTATTTACCCTGGAAAATGATTAATTTAAAATAAATAATACTTTTTTAAATAATATGTATTTTTAAAAATAAGGTATCAATTTCAAATTTATTGTGTATTATGATGTTTAAACATATATATAAATGAATTAACTCTCATTTAATTGGTAATAATTGATAAATAATATTAAGTACACATAATGATTAAAATAAATTTATTCTACAAAATCAATCTTTCTTCAAATTATATGTTTCGATTTAATAGTTAATTTTATTATATTAATAAATTCAACTATATTAAATTAAAACAAAATTTTTATTCAAAACATAGTTTTTTGGAAATAAGGATAAAAATATATTTTAATAATAAAATAAGTTTCATGGTAAATATTTATTTAACAGTATCTTGTGTTAAAATGACTATGCTATGATGGGTTGAATTTTCCTCAATTAGCTTGACCTTTAAAACTTATAGAAAACTTTTTTTGAATTTAAAGTCTTACTAACATGTCTTACCAACCATTCCTCACCCAAATCACAGAACTTTAATTCCATTACATTCTTACACATTAAATATTATAATTTTCCATTAAAAATCCCCTCTTCCTCATTTATAAAAGCGGGATAACACCTATGCAATCAATACACAGCTCAAATTGCATAATTCACTTGAAACACAAATTATTTGATTACTGTATTTAGTTCCTTACATAAACTAGTTCCCTAGTCCCCAGAAAAATCTTATTCGTATCAAATTTATGACCTTCATCTAGATAATGTTCATGGTCTCAATATAGCCATCAAATATTTCATAACATTTCATTATTTATCATTCCTTTCAAACTATCCCAAAAAATAGTATAAAAAATCCAAAAATTAAATTTATGTTATTATAATGGTATATCCATTATTTATTATCATACATATATAAATAAAAACTATAAACTCTTTTAATTCCTGTCCACTATTTATAGCCTCCATGAAGTAGCACTTTTAATTTTTCATCACTACCTATTACGGATGGAATTAATGCTAATTTTAATGATTAGATATTATTTATATACTATATTTACAGTTCTGAAATGGTAAATTACAACCCACTATCCACCATTTCATTGACTGAGTAATAGAAACATCAAGCATCCATTACACAGACTGTTGCCTCCTCGACGAATTTTTTTTCTTATTTCATATAGTTTTTCAATTTTCATCCAAAAATTGTCACATTTTGTTCAATATAATGAAGAAACAAAATAATATTTTGATTCATTTTTAATGATATTATTTCAAAATAGGTAACTCCTTAATATACACTATAATCATGTTTAAAAATGATATTGTTTGGGTCAGTTAGTCCATGTATATGAATAATGTTATGAAATTACGTCATATATTATTATGAAAAAATAATTTTATGAATAATATAGTTAAAATATGTAAATAATAAAAAACATTCTAGAAAGGATAAGTCAATATTTAACTCATTGTTATGACAAAATCATTCGTATGCTGAATATCACTAAAAAAATATATGTTATCAATTTCATCCTCTAGGATTATGAATAAAGTACTCCTAAAAAAGAAATTTAAACTAAATATTTAATTATAATTCATCAACTATAGGAACATTAATGAATATTTAATAATGAAATTCAAATAAAGAAATCACAATGATAGTGTTTGGATTAAAATACTACAAATAATAAATATTTTAAAGACTATATATTAAAAATTAGAAAAAAAATTGTATACAGATAGATACGGATTATGAAGGAAACTAATTGTCTTGAAAATAGAATATTAATGTTTTTACATATTTTTTATTAGAGGTTATACTGAATTCAACTAATCATTGAATCATGTTAAGGGTTTCTTTATCATAAATTTGAATCCTTTGATACTTTCTTATTCTATATGACATGTTTCAATTTTCATGGTGTAAATACAGCTAAATTTTCATTATGTATCATTATTTAAATTAATTCACAATGTCTAATATTTTTTCCATGTCAATTATTTGATAGGGTTTTGATTAATTATTATCAAAGTATTTTAAAAACCCCTCTTTGAAAATATTATGATTTTTTCATCATTCCTTTATGAAATATTCTTTTTAAATGAAAATTTTTTCAAATTATTTTATCATCCACATCTTCAAAATCATTATCACTTTTGATGTCGTCATTAATAATGATTCATTTAGATGTAATGATTTTTTTCACTTATTTTTTTAAAACCTTAACAATTTTAAAGCATAATTTATTTGGGAGTATTGATAATGAAGTTATCAAAAAAATATTACGTTTCCTTTATATAATTTTTTTCAATGTAATAAACACTTTATATTTTAGAATAGCGTTTAAAATATTTTAGTTAAATTATTTTAATATTAACATTAATGTTTCCTCAAAATTTTATCTCCTATGAAGTTATGTTTTGATCATCATTTATATATAATTATGTTATTAATCCTTTCGAGAAATGAGATTTGGAATCATATAATTTCTTGTGTTTAAATTATGTGATAAGGTTATAGAACTAGGTGTTTTTCATGGGTAATTTAAGTTATTTTGATGATATTTTTAATTTGGTCTCAAATGTTTGGATGATGATTGGTGTGATCCCATATCACCCTCCCAATTATTGATTAGATCTTATATCTCATGAGATATTTAGTCATGAAAGAATTAATTTTTTAACATTCGCGTGGGTATAATGTGGTTACTCTTATTTTCAGAAATAGATATAACGAGTTTGATAACATAAGAACATTAATAATGATGATCCTCACACATTTTTACTATTACTTCGATTATGATACATTTCTATTTTCATCATTAAGCTATGAATAATTTTCAAGATTAATTTAATTTCAATGATATAACATGTTTTCATGGTTCTTTCTTGATTTTACAAGAATTTAAATATTTACTATGATTCTATCATGCTGTATCAGAATTGATATATGTTTTGTTCGAGTAATTATCATATATTCTTCCATAATTGTCTTTTTATGATCTTATGTTTCATAATCATGATTGATGATTTTTATCTTAATAATTATGATCTATTATGATATGTCATTCTTCTACTTTTTTCCTTCAACACTACCACAAAAAAGGTTTTCCCGGTGCCCTTCCTTTATCAGCGCTAACGAAAAAGCAATGATAAAGGGTGGTGCCTTTATCCGCACTTTTTTTAGTTCTGAAAAAAGCCCCTCCCCCCCTTTATCAGCGCTTTTTTAGCACTGATAAAGGGACCCCCTTTTTCAGTGCATGTTTAGTAGCGCTGATATGGGGGGGCTTTATCAGTGCTTTTTTTAAAAGCGCTGATAGAGGGTCGACTTCAAAAAAAAATAAAAAAATATATATTAGTATATAAATATATAAATATAGTTATATTGATATAAATATAATATATAATTTTTAAATTTATTTTAGATAATTATAAATGTAAATTTACACTTAATATACTTAATATATAAAATATTTTCTGAAAATGGATTCTTAAAAAATTAAAAAAATATTTTTAAATAATAATTTGTTAATTATTATGGATGAATAGTCATTTAATAGCAATTTGAATACTAAAAAATGAAAAAAACTAAAAAAAGATCCAAAATCTGTTGAAAACGCAACTCAAACTTCAAACGACCATAACTTTTGATCCGGGTGTCTATTTGAGCTCTACCACATATCAAATAGAATCCTGTGATGAGCTCTACATTGTTGTGATAGAAGGAAACCCCGGTAAAGGGTTTTTCGAGGCCAATAGAGGCACATAAGGCCTCTAAAACCGAGTCTTCAGTCGGGGTATCCCGATTTTTTAACATTTTTTTTATTTTTACCCTCATTTAAGGGGGTATTATTGGCTTTTTTTGGTGGGGACTGAATTTATTCTAAGGTATTACATTCATATTGATATTATGTCATTGAAGTTTTATTGTTTTTTATAATTCACTACTATTTATAATCAAATATATAACAATATATACATATTTTTTATATATTCACACATAAAAATTAATTATAAATATTAATAATAAAATATATTTACATATAAAATATGTTATCTTTATCTAAATAAAAAATAATATCCATCTAATTTAAAATAAAAATATATGAATATTTATATACATATATATTAATCTAGCTATATATATATATATTAATATAACTACATATATATTAATATTACTATAAATATATATATTAACATCACTATAAATATATATATTTATATATTTATAAATATATATATTCATATAACTATATATATATATATATTACTATACCAATATATATATATATATATATATATGTATATGTATTAATATAACTATATATATATTAATATAACTATATATATTAATATAAATATATATTACTATACGAATAAATATTACTAATTTTATTATATATATATATAAATAGATATATATATTAATATAACTATATATATTAATATACCTATATATATATTAATATAACTATATATATTAATATAATTATATATATTAATATAACTATACATATATATATCAATATAAATATATATATATATATTAATATAAATATATATTACTATATGAATAAATATAATTATATATATATATATAAATAGAGATATAATGAAATGTTAAACAAATCAAAATAGAGTAGTGGTAAGGGCTTAGGCGTGCAGGGGGGAGGTCTCGAGTTCCAAACTTACTGGAGGCAGAGGCGCGCGCATGGGGGTGGATGTGGGGTGGATAGCACTGATAAAGGGTGGAGGGGGTGTGTGCGAGGTGGTGGAGGGGGTGGAAGGCACTATTAAAATTGGGGCTCAAGCGCTATAAAAGGCCCCTCGGATTGGCACGATTTTTTTAATTTTTTGTATTTTTTTGTAATTTTTTTAATTATTTTTAACTTTTATCAGCGCTTTTTTAAAAGCGCTGATAAAGGAAGCACTGATATAGGACCCCTTTATCATGGCTAAAAAAGCACTGATATAGGACCCCTTTATCAGTGCTGAAAAAGCACTGATAAAGGGGTACTTTTATCAGCGCTTTTTAGCGCTGATAAATGGGGTCTTTATCAGCACTTTTTTGAGTGCTGCTAAAGAGGACCTCCCCCCCCCCTTATCTTTGCCGACTTTAACAGCGCTTTTCTAGCGCTTTTAAAAGCCATTTTTAGTGCTGATAA
Organism: Viscum album; assembly: GCA_963277665.1. NCBI lineage: Eukaryota > Viridiplantae > Streptophyta > Magnoliopsida > Santalales > Viscaceae > Viscum > Viscum album. The sequence continues at coordinate 1,303,777,229 of OY728145.1, forward strand.
AATGCGTATTTGTAGTAGTGATATGTTATGATATGGGTTACCTTTAATGACAGTATGATCTCAAGAAAAGATATATTTCAATCCCAATGTTATGATGATGATTATATATGTGAAACATATATATATTTAGAATAATAGAGTGTGATTATGGTGAAATTTTTACTACTGTACAAAATTAATATATTAATATAGCCAATATCCCCAATGCTAAACATTTAGATTAATGGGTTGTGTGGATATTGTGAGATGTATTTTTAAATAATGAGATTGTTGTGATATTAATTTAAAAAAATTATTAACAAAATACACTTTAAAATGTTTGACTATGCCCCAATGAATACTAGGAATGTCCCTGATATTGTAGACTTTAATTTCAGCATTCATAAACCATTGGGTGCTACTAGTTTCTTGATATGGATAATTGGTTGAAATTGTTGGTGGACTATATGTAATATTGTAGATTAAAAATCATGATGTGAATTGAGGGGGCACAATGGTGATATAAATGACCTCAAGGGGAAAAGGAATACAGATTATGGTATAGATTCTTGGAATAAATCGATAATAGTATAAACTAAGCTTGGGAAAGACAATTCTAATGATAGTTAGAAAGCCATTTTCTAGCATAATAAATATCATTGGAGCTTATCCAATTTATTCTCAAGATATTCATAAAGAAGATTGGTTTATCTATATGGGTTAAAAAGAAAACAATATAAATTTGAGATGATAATTCCATCATAGACCATCCTTGAATAATTTTCACATATTTGAAGATTATAATGTGTTGGATTAATGTGTGTGTAATTTAAGGTCATGAAACCATGACCAAAACCATGAGGTTTAAAATACTGCACCAATGAAGAGATGTTGTGATATTTAATATCATATTGAAATACTATGTGGGAATGATGTTAAATATTAATTGCAAATTTTTAGATACTAGTGGGTTGATTATGAATAATAGGGCCCCTACTGGGGCTAGATAGTAACAGCTAAAAACATATCATTTTATATATGTGATCTATATTATTTCATTTATTAAATATTGTGACATGGGGAGAAAGAGATTTTATTTTTCTCAAGTATTCCATTATCTATATTAGGAATGGTATTTCTTGGTACCTATTTCATTTTTTATTTTTTATTCTAGTGATCCATAAAATAGACGGCTAGGGTTCATGTTCTCTTAACATTGACTTGCTAGTTTCTAGGGTTTGTGGTTATTCTACATTTACAAGGGAAATTTTGTGTTTAATTTCATGGAACACAACCTAGGAACTAACATAGAATATATAGAATTGGATAGGGGAAAACATGATGTGAATTATAAATACCAATCCTGATAAAGAAGGCCTTTGATGGGTATCCATATAGTTTAATCTCATGATTCTGCGACTAACTTCTTCAAAACATTTCACTATTGTAACACCCCAAGCTTCTACGGTACGTTTCTCTTTGAATAATGTGATAGCGTGTGTTGTACGCAACACCGAGTTCTAACACACCATAACCAATCAAACTAGCCGTTATGAATAGTAATATCTACTTTTCGAAATTATATATATTTTATATTTTAAAATGGACTTCATTTCTGGATTTGGAATATCGAATTTAGCCTAAGGTGAAATTTTGGTACTTTTCGGATAACTTTCATATTTTGATGAATAGTGAAAAATACTAAATTTTAATTAAAAACAACTTTTTTAATCAAAATAATTAATAGTGATAAATTATGAATTTGACTAGTTTTAAAGTATATTTAGAATATATTTTTACCATTTAATATAATTTTTTTCATTGGACATAATTTTGCAATTAAACCGAACATAAACAAGTGTCAATCTTTTGATAGTTATTATCTCTTAAAAACACGCTTTTTGTTTTGACAAAGGGAATTAATTTTAAATTAATTTCTGCCACTTCTATGTTTTGAATTTAGAAAAATGGATTCCATATTTGGAATCAAAATGTTCAAACTGTGTAAATAGGTAACTTTTATTTTTAGACATTTTGAATAATTACTGTGGTAAATATTTTATTTACCATGGTTAAGGGTAAATCTGGTAAATAAGGGTTAAAAAATAATATTATAATAATACTAAATTACCCTAAAACGTGTCCTAGCCTTATTGGTTGATACATGTTCGACCATAGGCATCTTTGGGTCGATTTGGGGACCCCATGGTGCCACTTGTAGGTGATAGGGACACTTTATTTTAATTAAGTTAAAATGAATACAAAAATGACACAAGCATATATCTTCTAGAAAAACAATTATTACATAGGGTTATATATGTTGGATTTTAGATTATAAGTATTCATTAGAAAGATAAAATGATTTCCTACATAATTATATTTTATTTATAATTTTTAGACATTAAATAATTTTTTTTATTTATGACACAATGATGATGCAGTAATTACTAAATTAGTGAAAAATTAAATTAATTGATATTATAAATACCCAAATAAATATAATATGAAACTTTTAATGAATTAAACTAATTTTCTAGGATAATATGATATATTATTATTGATTTAATTTACTTTTTTTCGAAATAATAAATCTGTTATGAGTTTCAAAAAAATCAACTATTGAATAGTGTCAAAATTGACATAAAAGAGTTCTTAAAACAAATATTATTTTATTAATTGATATTAAATTCCTGAAAATCTTCGGTTAGGCCAAGAGACTTATATCATGATAGGTTCATCATTAATGGACCACTTGGGGGTCTCTTGGATGTATATAGTATGTTTATTAACCATATTATATAAAAATACAAAGAGACATTGTAAAAGTGAAACTAATTAACTTAGAGTTAATACTTAAAGATAAGGTTAATATAAGTACCCAAACCTGTCTAAATTCTATTGGTTTAGTTGTTTTCGACCCATCCCCACCTTAAAATTTTAATAATAAACTTTGGAGCCATTATAAAAAGAATATGAATTTATTATAAATTAATACTTCTAGATTTTCCAAAGGTGCCCCTCACCCCTCTTATAAAATGGCACTCCTCCTTCTCATTTCATCACACCTTCAAAGCCTTTTGGTTCGGCCAAACTCTGCCCAAATACTCTCCCAACTTCCCTCACTACAACCTATAGGCCTTAGTTTGATCCTAAAGACAACCTAAGGAGCCCTTTTGATCAAATAAAAAGGAAGAACCCGAAGAAGAGTTAATGATTTCACCACCCTTTTCCAAGTTCATTTCTTCTTCCACTTCTTCTTCCTTTGTTGTTACCATTCTAAAATAATTACTACAGTATCATATATATACTGTGATGTTATTATAAATATGGTACAACCATATTCGGTATTCTGTCCACCCTTTGAATAACATGTCACCATAGGTGCGTACGTACGGCTTACCGTCTCCACGTCGTGGAGTAATTGTTATTCAATATATTATTATTTGGATGGGTATAATAATGATATGTAACTCATGTAAATAATAAATATAAAATTTTAATTATTCTGTATATATGATATACCATCCATTTATATATTATTTTAAAAGAATGATATTGTCTCTCGTGCGTACGTACGGACTCCCGTCTCCACGAACGTGATGAGATTCATTCTCCATCGTATCCATTCAAGTATAATTATCATTTGATTATTTAAAAAATTATGTTTAAGGACTTGATATCATTCTGGATATGAATAATATACAACCTAACCTTTACAAACATGTCTTACGTAACAAAACATATAAAAGAAAACAAGTAAGTTAACACCCGAAACAATGATAATACTAAGATATTATTATCAAATCAATATTAAAAGATCATATATGATATCATAATAATGTATATGATTCTTGTATAATTTAATAACAATTATTTCACCATTATAAAGTCGGTTAACCTACCCCAACCAAGGAAAAGTACAAGGTAATGGTTATTTCACAATCTCTTCATTATCCGAGGTTGTTTATATGTAATAATCTACTGGAATCTCTTTATCATCCACATCCATGTTTTTCATAAAAATGTATTTCAAAACATTTTTATTATTTACAAGAATATGGGTTAAAGTCATTTATACCTTTTTTTGACTTTTTATAAGAGGAATCATTCTGTCGTTTTCAAAACAAGGTCCTTTTAACCTTTTCGACAGAATTAAGGTAAGAATGTTTTTTTAACATATACGGCGGGTGCGGTTATTTTCCGCCGTTATAAAATCTTCAAAGCTTTCCTTAAAATCTTATAAGAATATTTTCAAAGAAAATGTTTTATTTTATATGGCTCTTAAATTATTTCAAAAATAGAAAGAGATATTTCTCTAAAAAGAGTTTTGATTTCATCTATTTCCACATCCTTTGATGGATTTTACGCTTATTTGAAGTTGATATATTATGATACAATGATTCTATATTGTATTGAAGGTTTTGTGATATGTTTGACTTTGGATGTTCTATCTTTATACCATTCATAGTTTATGGTGAAATTATTGACATTTCATATGCTAGTTTTAATACGAATGTTTATGTTATGTTTAAACCTTTTCATATGGGAATGCATTGGACTTAATATGTGACGGGTGGAGCCCGCTATAGCTCCTCGATGCATCGGTAGGTCTCATGAGACAAACTAGTGTCTTGGCACAAGGCCTTGGCAAAATATTATTTGTAGTCTTGGCACGACGCCTTGGCTATGTGGTTATGATAGTTTGGCATTATGCATTCCAACATTATGAAAGTGGTTATTGATTTTTCATTTGATTATTCGATTAGTAGAATATCCATGTGAATAAGTAAATGGCATTATTTCATTTTATTTATGCCATACCATGTTTAAAGTTCAAGTTTGAAAGGCTTTTGTTTTAGTTATACATTGCCTTAAATGTTTATTCTTATTTATGAAAGTGTCCTCTATATTGTTATCCTTACTGGGAATTTCAGCTCACCCCTTTTCGATGTTTTATTTCTCCCAGGAAGTGAAGAAGTAAATTATGAATGACATGCAGGGATATTATGTGGGGATATGAGTGTGGATTATGGAGACAATATGTTGTTGTAGTAGTTTTTCATTTTATTATTTAATGTAAGACTTATGAATATATCTAATGTTTCCAAGGCTACTAAACCAATCGGTCTTTCGAGATTTGATCTTTCTTGTGATCATGCCAATGTTATGTAATAATGCACCAACTCTGGGTAACTAGGGTTGGGGCGTTACAGTTGGTATCATAGGAAGTTTAGTACAAACCTTGGAAACTAGATTTAGATAAACTCTGATTAGAGCACGTAGACCTAAGATGAACATTGAGGATTAGTATTGAAGAACTTCCTATAATTTTGGTATTGAAGAGATTTTGTGAGTTTTCTGAGCAATACATCCTTGTCTAGATACGAGCAGGTAGAGGCGGCTCAGGCACAGATGTACCTAGGGGTAAAACCCAAAATCACCGCTTTGAGCTAGACTCGAACGAGAACTGGTGCACGACAACGGGCCTTGCTGCACTCTTGGTTACGACACTCCCGGGGGATATGCTTAGGATAATTCTCATTTTCTTTACAAACCATTATGAAGGGTTTATGAGTATATAAATCCTAAAAGGAGACATTTTTATGATTATGGATTATATCCATAAATAGTTCAATTTATGTTAAGTGTTTTATAAGTATGGGATTATGTATTTTGATTCATAAACTGATCTAGTTTATGCCATTGTTTAGAAATGGCACCTAGTGGAAGAAATGGAAACCGTATCAATGCACGCACTCCATGTAGGGATTTCCCTCCTGCTCAAGAGAATTATAGTGGAGCTAGTGACGCAACTGGTGCCGATCAGCTAATTACCATACTGGGACAACTTACTCATGTTATGAATAATAACCTTACCCGTATGGAGCACCCTGATCCACAGTGTGGAGGATCAATGTTAGAACGATTCATGAGGCAACAAACACCAACGTTCAATGGGAGTACAAATCCCTTAGTAGCTGAGCAATGGATAAATTCCCTAGAGAAAATATTTCATGCTTTGGGGAGCAGTGAAAGGGAAAAAGTTATCATGGTAGTTTACTGCCTCACTGGAGATGCTGATCAATGGTGGTCATTAATTCAAAATATGAAGGAAGATGATGAAGTATCAAATATGGAATGGAGGGAGTTCAAAGATCTGTTTTTAGAAAAATAATTTCCTCGCGGCCATCGAGCAGATATGGAAAGACAATTTCTAAGTCTGAGACAGAAGGAGGATGAGAATGTCACAAAGTATGAGGCTAACATTACAAGGTTAGCAAGGTATGCTGGAGATTATATACGTAACCCAAGAAGTAAGATTGATCGTTTCTTTGATGGGTTAAAACCATTTATCCGTCGATCATTAGTCTCACAATCCTTTTCGTCGTACGAAGACATTGTCTCATGTGCTATCAAGACCGAAAAGGAATTCTCTATGTATTATGACTTTAAAGAAAAGCAAGAGAAGAAGAGACCTGCTGATCAATCTGGGAATGGAAATAGGGGGAAGAAGGGAAAGGTTGAATATCCATCTTGTGGTAAATGCGGGAAGAAACATCCTGGTACTTGCTTGAAGGGAATGGGAGTCTGTTACAAGTGTGGTGAAAAAGGCCACCAAGCTCGTGATTGCAAGGGGAAGAAGGAAGCTACCAACGTTCAGTGCTACAATTGCAGGGAGATGGGGCATTATGAAAATGCTTGTCCTAAGCGTCAGGAGAACTTACCTCAGAAAAGGCCAAGGGATCAAGGCCAGGCTTATGCTATCACTACTGCTGAGGTAGAAGCTCTGAAAGACGTGGTGGCAGGTAATTTAATGGTTTCCTCAAGTTTAGAAAATACATTATTTGACTCTGGATCATCGCATTGTTTCATATCTTCCCAGTTTTCTAAGAAAATTAGATATTTCCAATTTGATTTAATAAGGGAATTGTCAGTTAAAACTCCTAAGGGAAGTATCATTGCAACAAAGTTTTGTGAATCAGTCCCCATTAGAGCACATAAATGTTCTTTATCTGCTGATCTTGTCGTCATACCTATGATTGAGTTTGATATAATCTTTGGTATGGACTGTCTTTCGGACTATGATGCGAAGATTTATTGTAAGAAGAAAGAGGTTACGATTCTTGATGATAATGATAAGGAACACCTTATCTTTAGAGCAGAATCGTCACCACCTAATTCTTATTTAGATCCACCCCCAGTAGCTAAACTTAATTCAATTATTGGGGAGGAAGAGAATGAAATAACTGTCGGTGAGGAAAGGAATGTTCAAATAGAGGATGTACCTGTTGTGAAAGAATTTGTAGATTTATTTACGGAAGATTTACCTGGACATCCTCCAAAACGAGAAGCTGGGTTTTCCATTGATTTGATTCCTGGATCAAGGCCTATATCAAAGAACCCTTATAGAATGGCCACTGTAGAATTAGTTGAACTAAAGAAACAAGTAGAGGAATTGAGTAATAAGGGATTTATTCTCCCTAGTGTTTCTTCATGGGGAGCCCCTGTTCTTTTTGTTAAAAAGAAAGATGGATCTATGAGATTATGTATCGACTACAGGGAGATCAATGCTATAACGATAATGAAAAAGTATCACCTACCTCGTATTAATGATTTATTTGACCAACTACATGGAGCTCAATACTTTTCAAAGATTGAACTTCGATCTAGATACCATCGGTTGTGTGTGAAGAAGGAAGACATTCCGAAGATAGCATTTCGAACCAGGTACGAGCATTACGAGTTTACCGTAATGCCGTTTGGATTGACTAATGCACCCTCTGTATTCATGGATCTGATGAATAGAGTTTTCAAGGAGTATCTCGATGAATTTGTGGTGTTATTTATTGATGATATCTTGGTATACTCCAAAACCTATTAAGATCATGAAAATCACTTGCGCATTATCTTGAAGACTCTGATGAGTCATGAATTATATGGGAAGTTTAGCAAGTGTGAATTCTGGCTTCAGGAGATTTCTTTTCTTGTCCATATTGCCTCAAAAGATGGAATCTATGTTGATCCTTCTAAGACCAAGGCAATCCAAGAATGGCCAGCACCTACGAGTATAACTGAGGTACGCAGTTTTATTGGTATGGTAGGTTATTATTGACGTTTCGTCTAGAATTTTGCCTGATTGGCTAACCCATTAACGAAGCTCACACGTAATGGGGTTAAATTTTTTTGGACAAAAGAGTGTGAAGAATGTTTTGAAGAACTGAAGTGAAGATTAGTCAATGCTCCTATATTGACTCTACCATCGGGGAATGATGGGTTCTTTATTTATAGTGATGCATCAAAGAAAGGACTTGGTTGTGTCCTTATGCAGAATGATAGAGTTATTGCCTATGCATCACGACAGTTGAAAATTCATGAACAAAACTATCCTACTCATGATCTCGAGTTAGCAGCTGTGATCTTTGCTTTGAAGATATGGAGGCACTACCTCTATGGTGAAAAATGTGAGATTTATACTGATCACAAGAGTTTGAAGTATATTTTCTCACAAAAAGAACTCAACATGAGGCAAAGGAGATGGATTGAGTTACTCAAGGATTATGATTGCATGATACACTACCACCCGGGGAAAGAAAAAAAGGTGGCAGATGCTTTGATTAGAAAAGACCATGGAGTATTGAACAATATGAGAATTGAAAGGGATCCAATTTTCATGGTTCTAGTGAAGATGGACATGGGAATAACCAGGGAAGGTGAAACATCAATACATTTTCAAATGGTTGCCAAACCATCTTTACTAGAAAGTATTAAGAGTTCTCAGACCGATGATGAAGAATTTCAAAAGATGATTAAAGCTGTGAATGATGGGAGATTGAGAGACTTTGTGTATGAAGATGGAATTTTGAAATTCGGGAAGAGACATTGTGTTCCCGATTTACCTGATCTAAAAAGGGAATTGTTGGATGATGCTCATAGTTAAAATTTCTCTATACACCCTGGGAGCACGAAAATGTATAGAGATTTGAAGGAACATTTTTGGTGGGACAACATGAAGAGCTATATTACTGATTTTGTGTTAAGATGTATGGTTTGTCAACAAGTGAAAGCTGGAAGGCAACAACCTGGAGGAGTAATGCAACCTCTTCCCATACCGGAGTGGAAATGGAACAATATTACGATGGACTTTGTCATGGGGCTACCAAAGACTCCTAGAAGGAATGATGCAATATGGGTTATTGTTGATCATCTTACCAAGTCAGCACATTTTCTTGCTATAAGAGAAGATCTACCCTTGGAACGTCTAGCAAAACTATATATTAATGAAGTTGTGAGACTTCATGGAGTACCCCTATCGATTATTTCTGATCGTGATCCCCGTTTTACTTCAAGATTTTGGAAAAGTCTTCAGAAATCCCTGGATACTGAACTTCATTTGAGCACTGCTTACCACCCTCAGACAGACGGACAATCAGAACGGACTATTCAGACCTTAGAAGACATGTTGAGATCTTGCTCACTTGATTTTCAGGGTATGTTGGATCAATATTTACCACTGGTAGAATTTTCCTATAACAATAGCTTCCATTCGAGTATTCAGATGGAACCATATGAAGCGATGTCGTACACCAACCTGTTGGGATGACGTTGGTGAAAGAAAACTTGTAGGCCCAGAACTGGTGGAGGAACCGGTGGAAAAGGTGAAAGTAATCCAAAATCACATCAAAGCAGCTCAAAGTAGGCAGAAGAGCTATGCCGATAATGGAAGGAAGGATTTGGAATTTCAAGTCGGTGATCATGTTTTCCTGAAGGTATCTCCATGGAAGGGAGTCATACGTTTTGGTAAGAAAGGTAAATTGAGTCCCAGGTACATCGGACCTTTTGAAATTCTAGAACGAATTGGGGTTATAGCTTACCGATTGGAAATGCCGCCAAGTCTCTCCAAAGTTCACGATGTGTTCCACGTATCTCTGTTGAGGAAATACATGCCTGAACCAACTCATGTACTCACCTATGAGGAATTAGAACTGGAACCCGATCTTTCCAATTGTGAAGAGCCCATCAGGATTCTTGATACGAGAGAACAAGTGCTAAGAAACCGGACGACGCGTCTGGTAAACGTTTTGTGGAGAAACCATAAGATAGAAGAGGCAACGTGGGAACCCGAGGAACTTATGATGAACACCCACCCAATTCTTTTCATGTGGTAGTATTATAGAAATTTCAAGGAAGAAATTATTTGAAGGAGCGGAGAATGTAACACCCCAAGCATCTACGGTACGCTTCTCTTTGAATAATGTGATAGCGTGTGTTGTACGCAACACCGAGTTCTAACACACCATAACCAATCAAAATAGCCTTTATGAATAGTAATACCTGCTTTTCAAAATTATATATATTTTATATTTTAAAATGGACTTCATTTCTGGATTCGGAATATCGAATTTAGCCTAAGGTGAAATTTTGGTACTTTTCGGATAACTTTCATATTTTGATGAATAGTGAAAATTACTAAATTTTAATAAAAAACAACTTTTTTAATCAAAATAATTAATAGTGATAAATTATGAATTTGAGTGGTTTTAAAGTATATTTAGAATATATTTTTACCATTTAATATAATGTTTTTGATTGGACATAATTTTGCAATTAAACCGAACATAAACAAGTGTCAATCTTTTGATAGTTATTATCTCTTAAAAACACGCTTTTTGTTTTGACAGCGGGAATTAATTTTAAATTAATTTCTGCCACTTATGTGTTTTGAATTTATAAAAAAGGATTCCATATTTGGAATCAGAATGTTCAAATTGTGTAAATAGGTAACTTTTATTTTTATTCATTTTGAATAATTAATGTGGTAAATATTTTATTTACCATGGCTAAGGGTAAATCTGGTAAATAAGGGTTAAAAAATAATATTATAATAATACTAAATTACCCTAAAACGTGTCCTAGACTTATTGGTTGATACATGTTCGACCATAGTCATCTTTGGGTCGATTTGGGGACCCCATGGTGCCACATGTAGGTGATAGGGACACTTTATTTTAATTAAGTTAAAATGAATACAAAAATGACACAAGCATATATCTTTTAGAAAAATAATTATTACATAGGGTTATATATGTTGGATTTTAGATTATAAATATTCATTAGAAAGATATAAATCTTTCCTACATAATGATATTTTATTTATAATTTTTAGACATTAAATAATTTATTTTATTTATGACACAATGATGATGCAGTAATTATTAAAATAGTGAAAAATTAAATTAATTGATATTATAAATACCCAAATAAATATAATATGAAACTTTTAATGAATTAATCTAATTTTCAAGGATAATATGATATATGAGGATTTATTTAATTTACTTTTTTCGAAGCAATAAATCTGTTATGAGTTTCAAAAAAATCTACTATTGAATAGTGTCAAAATTGACATAAAAGAGTTCTTAAAACAAATATTATATTATTAATTGATATTAAATTCCTAAAAATCTAAGGCTCGGCCAAGAGACTTATATCATGATAGGTTCATCATTAATGGACAACTTGGGGGTCTCTTAGATGTATATAGTAAGTTTATTAACCATATTATATAAAAATACAAAGAGACATTGTAAAAGTGAAACTAATTAACTTAGAGTTAATACTTAAAGATAAGGTTAATATAAGTACCAAAACCTGTCTAAATTCTATTGGTTGAGTTGTGTTCGACCCATCCCCACCATAAAATTTAAATAATCAACTTTAGAGCCATTAGAAACCGAATATAAATTTATTATAAATTAATATTTCTAGCTTTTCCAAAGGTGCCCCTCACCCCTGTTATAAAAGGGCACTCCTCCTCATTTCTTCACACCTTCAAAGCCTTTTGGATCGACTAAAATCTGCCCAAATACTCTCCCAACTTCCCTCACTACAACCTATAGGACTTAGTTTGATCCGAAAGACAACCTAAAGAGCCCTTTTGATCAAATCAAAAGGAAGAACCCGAAGAAGAGGTAATGATTTCACCACCCTTTTCCAAGTTCATTTCTTCTTCCACTTCTTCTTCCTTTGTTGTTACCATTCTAAAATAATGAATCCAGAATCATATATATACTGTGATGTTATTATAAATATGGTACAACCATATTCAGTATTCTATCCTCCCTTTGAATAACATGTCACCATACGTGCGTACGTACGGCTTACCGTCTCCACGTCGTGGAGTAATTGTTATTCAATATATTATTATTTGGATGGGTATAATAATGATATGTAACTCATGTAAATAATAAATATAACATGTTAATGATTCTGTATATATGATATACCATCCATTTATATATTATTTTAAAAGAATGATATTGTCGCTCGTGCGTACGTACGGACTACCGTCTCCACGAACGCGATGAGATTCATTCTCCATCGTATCCATTCAAGTATAATTATCATTTGATGATTTAAAAAATGATGTTTAAGGACTTGATATCATTCTGGATATGAATAATATACAACCTATCCTTTACAAATATGTCTTACGTAACAAAACATATAAAAGAAAACAAGTAAGTTAACAACCGAAACAATGATAATACTAAGATATTATTATCAAATCAATATTAAAAGATCATATATGATATCATAATAATGTATATTATTCTTGTATAATTTAATAACAATTATTTCACCATTATACAGGAGGTTAACCTACCCCAACCAAGGAAAAGTACAAGGTAAGGGTTATTTCACAATCTCTTCATTATCCGAGGTTGTTTATATGTAATAATCTACTGGAATCTCTTTATCATCCACATCCATGATTTTCTTAAAAATGTATTTCAAATTTTTTTTTTATTTACAAGAATATGGGTTAAAGTCATTTATACCTTTTTTTGAATTTTTATAAGAGGAATCTTTCCGTCGTTTTCAAAATAATGTCCTTTTAACCTTTTCGATAGAATTAAGGTAAGAATGTTTTTTTATCTTATACGGCGGGTGCGGTTATTTTCCGCCGTTCTTAAATCTTCAAAGCTTTCCTTAAAAGCTTATAAGAAAATTTTCAAAGAAAATGTTTTATTATATATGGCTCTTAAATTATTTCAAAAATAGAAAGATATATTTCTCTAAAAAGAGTTTTGATTTCATCTATGTCAACATCCTTTGATGGATTTTACGCTTATTTGAAGTTGATATATTATGATACAAAGCTTCTATATTGTATTGAAGGTTTTGTGATATGTTTGACTGTGGATTTTATATCTTTATACCATTCATAGTTTTTGGTGAAATTATTGACATTTCGTATTCTAGTTTTAATACGAATGTTTATGTTATGTTAAACCTTTTCATATGGGAATGAATTGGACTTAATATGTGACGGGTGGAGCCCGCTATAGCTCCTTGATGCATCGGTAGGTCTAATGAGACAAACTAGTGTCTTGGCACAAGTCCTTGGAAAAATCTTATTTGTAGTCTTGGCATGAGGCCCTGGCTATGTGGTTATGATAGTCTGGCATTATGCATTCCAACATTATGAAAGTGGTTATTGATTTTTCATGTGATTATTCGATTAGTAGAATATCCATGTGAATAAGTAAATGGCATTATTTCATTTTATTTATGCCATACCATGTTGAAAGTTCAAGTTTGAAAGGCTTTTGTTTTAGTTATACATTTCCTTACATGTTTATTCTTATTTATGAAAGTTTCTTCTATATTGTTATCCTTACTAGGAATTTGAGCTCACCCCTTTTATATGTTTTATTTCTCCCAGGAAGTGAAGAAGTAAATTATGAATGACCTGCAGGGATATTATGTGGGGATATGAGTCTGGATTATGGAGACAATATGTTGTTGTATTAGTTTTTCATTTTATGATGTAATGTAAGACTTATGAATATATCTAGTGTTTACAAGGCTACTAAACCAATCGGTCTTTCGAGATTTGATCTTTCTTGTGACCATGCCAATGTTATGTAATAATGCACCAACTCTAGGTGACGAGGGTTGGGGCGTTACAACTATATTGACATGTAATGGGTTAAGGGAGGTAAAAAAATTGATTTCATAAACTAACATGTTGTAGAGTAAGTATAAGACGTTTGGATCTTCTTAAAATGGAATATATGGGAATTATTACCAATACCATAGATAAGAAATCATGAAACATGTTTTAGAGCACTGCGTTTTATAATATATATGACTCATCTACAGAAGATGGGATGTTGAAATAAAAATGTGCATTGGTAAAAAAAGAGGGTCCAAAACCTAATAAAGACCTATAAAAGCCACATCCATATGAGTAATGGGGTAAATGGACATAAATTCAATGGTTTGGTCTATAAAAAGAGATCTAAATGAATCTCTGAATATCATAAGAAGGGAATCAATCCATGCCTAGTTGTAGATGACATCATGGTAGGAGGCCAAAACCAAAGTGGAATCCTCCTTAGAAAGTATCCATACTATCACACATTTTAGGTAATGTAGTAGATACAAAATTTATCCATTTAACATATTTTTCCAAGGAAAATAAACACTGAGTTTAATATCATAATTTAATGATGGTAATGGGGTTTTATATTTTTTTGTTCATTTTGGTTTGAATATAAGGTTGTGGTATCCTATACAAGAATTGGGAATCTGAAATAATAAAAAATGGGGATTTGATAACCATTATTATTGTGGATAACATCATGGGAAGTGGTTGTTTGTTTATGGTCATGTAACATAATCCATAGGGTGTTCGATATTTACTACACCAAGTAATGAGAAAACACATAATTAATTATAGGGGTATATTCAAAAATAAACGTTCTTTGATAGAAAGGAACAAATTTAAGAGATCCCAAGCATTAAAAACATACTTTTTCATAATTTCTAATATACATTTCCAAAAAATTGTATTTTAAGAATCATGATACCTTGAATCGTAAAAATAATTGAATAAAATATACATCATCATAAATCTAGAAACAAAAAATTTATTTAAAATTTGAAATAGTTCTCATAAATATTATAGATCTTCTAAAACTATAATTGATATCCTTGGGAAAATAAATAAGGATAAACTTGAATTAGAAATCCTGGTATGGGAATAAACATGGAAATAAGGATTTATTAAATAATCAAGGGGAAAAACATTATAACATAATGATCATAATAATAAGTAAGGATTCATAAAATAAGGAAATGATATTATAATATCATAAAAATTTGCAAAAATTATAAGAAATTTTATCCTAAAATTATTTTATGGGGCACTCCAATGACCATAATCATAAAGTAGATAATGTCCAATTATGGATTAATTTTATTCCCTAATCCATTGAATAATATATCAGGAGATATTAATAATTTTCCAATGAATTTGTGGGATATATAATTATGATCCATCCCATTATATAAATGAATAGTATACATATGTGAGGAATATGTGGATAAGTAACCCAACATAAATTCGCAAGAGTGATCAAACAGATGATATTGTTGTTGGGTTCATAATTCTAAATTAAGGAATTAAAGATTGCTAAATCATAATGATTACTACGAGAATAAAGAATTAAATAATTTTTATATCTATATTTAAAAAAACATGCCTTTATCTTGTGTGTTCAAATATAGATATTTTAGGATAAGGACATGGGACAATAAATAATAAATATATACCACTTGGAAGATGATTTATGAAATAAGTAAAGGATTTTTTGAAGAAGGAAATACCATAATGTTTTACATGAATATAGAAATAAACCATAAGGGTTATATATAAAATAATGATGGTTATTAAGAGAATTTTATTGTTTAATATTAGTTCATGGGTTGATTCCCAATATGAGATAAGAAATATGAAAGTTATCTTAAATAGGGTTTACAAAAAAGTGATAACTGAAAAGGGAACTAAAACTGGTATTTCCTCATAAATGAATTAGATATTTAAATAGGAATACATATAATGGTCATATATACACATATATATATAATAATAGTTTAAACATAATAATATTTCATAGAAAAGATAAAAACAATGAAAATTTGTAAACACAAAGTCACACAGGTGGAAAAAAAGGTCACTTTTTTATATTGTAAAACACTATTGTGTAAATCACACATCATTAAGAAAAAAAATCATTTAGAAAGGGGAGAAGGTTAATAAGATGTCCTTATTTTATATACCGTAATTATTATTTGAAATTAAAATGAGGTCAATTATAAGATGGGGAATTATGGAAAAGGATAGGTAAACATCATTTAAGATAATGAGAATTATTATTAACATATTATCATCTACCAATAGGATTAAAACTCAAAAATAATAATACTTTGAATCAAAATTGATGTTATAAGATAGAACTAAGGTATTCTATATGAAATTATTGCTAGAACTCAATGAGAAACAATATTACATAAGATATCAAATTAATTAATGAAACATCCTTATATTCATGGAAAGAATCATTTATATCCCACATCAATGAATATCATAAATTAAATGGAATTCTAAAAAATCAATAATTATTTATGATATGTAAAATAATATTGGATTTTTTAATACAATGAAAAATATGTGTTCAAAATATCAATCTATGCCTCAATAAAATTTGATTGATTTTGAAATCCATACTTAGTGTCTAAAATAACTCAATACATGAATATAACTTCATGAATTATCAAATTATGTTCATTAAAAAATTAATACCAAAATTATCCATCTATGTTTTTTTGTAATGTTTATTTTTCGTCATATTTCATGAATGTGTTACATATTTCAATATTATGTTTATTATTTGATGTTTTTATGTCAATTTCATGAAAAACAATCATGTTATGTTGACTATATTCAAATAATTGTAAAATATTTTTAAAATATCTAGATTTTTATTTTACTATTTTCTCTATTATTCCATTACAACATAATTTAAATGTGAAAATATTTTTTCATTGAATGGACTGAAATTAGAAAATGTACATTATTATGTCCTTTTTTCCAGTTACATTTTATATAAAACTTTGTTGTTAATATTACATATAGAATTTATGATATTATTATTAAAGAATATTAAATCTTTATTATATAAATTTTTTATAATTTATATAAATGATTTATTTCACCATTTGATGATAGTGTAGAGAACGAAAAATATCATCATGTGGATACACTAGTCTGAACACAGACATGAACGATGATCTCATTTTTCATAGAATATATGTTAAGTGGAAGATTATAAATTTTAACATTTCTTAATCAATTTCATATTATAAATATCATATTATATTTTTATAACATTTTTCAACCAAACATGAAAGGTTGTGAGGGAAAATTGAACACATTATTCATGGATGTAGTGTTTTACACACACATAAAATGACATTTTCATTTTTCTCAATGTTTTGGGTAAAGGTTTAAAAAGGGTGAAGCATTATTATAAAGAAATAATAGTATATTTATATTACATATTTATCACAGTATGATGGATAGAATAGGTTTGGGTGGGAGAAAATGATATGAATTAAGAAGTTGCATTGAAAAGTATTATCTATCCCTTTTTTATGTTCTCCATTAGACACAACATTAATAAAATCTAGGATAGTGTTTGAAAAAATAAGTTTATATAATATTAATAGAGTATTATAGAGTGAATATGGATGATTTTTTTGTGATAATAATGGGAATTGAATATTTTTAGTTGTGGATTGTTGGCGGTTTCATTTATGATTTCTAATAAAGGGAATTATTAGAATATATAACACTTACATATAAATAGATCACATGTTTCACAATGCATGAGAATAAAAAAATGTAAAATAATATATCACGGGAAGGTGTAATGTCAAGGAAATCCACACCAAAAAATATCCACAAATATTTTAAACATGTTTTTATGTTAGTTAGTCAATGCTATATACTTTTCTAGTTTTTGGTTTATACCAAAAACATTAATTATTAAACAAGAAATTTATTTCTAATTCATTAAAATTAAATGATTCATATTTTATAATTTTATCATAATTAATAAAAATATTAATTCAAATAGGTTAAAAATATTTTATGTATAATAATAAATATTTTTAAACTTTTCACAATAATGAATAAGGTTTATTTTTAGAATGCAAAAAAATATTATTCCATAAGATGTCTGTTTAGAATAAATTTTTTAAAAATATTGATTATATTGAAATTTATTTCTATTATTGAATTAATATTTAATTTACATTAAATTTATATGAAAACTCAATTACTCTATTTGAATATTTTATTAAAAGAAACAAATTGAAAAGAATTTTCATTATATCATTACCTAAATTTTCTAAAATTCTAAGCATCAGTTTTATATATAAATTTTTTTAAAAATATATATATGTTAACATTTTAAAATATATTTCATATAGTAAAACATTTTATAAATAATTATATATAATTATTCTATAATAAATTCATTAAAGTTATAATACTATTAAATTCCAAATTTTATATCATTAATCTACAAATAAATTTTTTCAGAAAAGTAAAAACAATTATTCTCAATATTAGAGTTTTATTGTAAAAAAAATTATTTTCATGTCTTCAATTTCATATTACTAATTTCATAATTTAAAATTTAATATAATTATATATTACATTGTAAAAAAATCATTTTATAGGAAACTGAATTTTTGTATATTATCAATTAATTTTACTATAAATTGCTAATTAATATATTGATAACTTATTATCATAATAAAATATACATATGTAGCTATTATTTAATCTTAATAAAATTAGTTTTTTAAAATTATTTATCAATTTCAAGAAATCATGATATTTAAGCCTAAGATAAACTGTGTTTAAATGACTGCTTGAAAATTAAAAAATTGTCATCACATATCTAGATATATAAATATTAAATTAAATTTTTATATAATATAAATTTCAACATACAATACCCATATTGTCTCCACAGAATATGAAAGAACCATATATGTTATGATTACTATTTAACATAGGGGTTATGCTGGCATAAACTTTGGGTAAATCTCCATGAGTATAAACATCTCGAGTATATGGTTTCACAAAAACCATAATTTATTGAGTTCAAGATGGTATAAGACTAGGAAATATAATAAATAAAACACCTCTCCTTAGTAGTCATACAAATGGGCTTCCTAATGGAGGCTTCCACTTCCAGATTCTATTATGTGTTACATTGAATACTTTTTATGGTTACATAAATTTATATCAGAAAATTTGAAGGATATGTTTCCATGGTCATATTTAACAATCAAAAAATATCACTGTTATTTTTTTGTTTTGGTTTGGTATAGAATTAGAAAATAACTACTAAATATAATATTTATTTATGGAAAAATATAGTTAAATATTAAGACATTACATACACCCCTTATCTAAGTCGTGTCATAGAAATTTTAATTACTATTAACTAATGAATGTAGCTGAATGCATTCATAAAATATTTATAATTGGAGATATACTTTATATTATGATGATGTATTCAATTTATGCATAGTTTTTTACTATAAAAAATATTACTTTCATGATTTAAATGATTATTTATTTCATAGATATTTAATATATTATTTATCTCTTCGATAATATAAAATATATAGGAAATGGTAAAAAGGAGTAAGAAGGACTGATATTTTCTCTTAATGATGTCTTTCCATGATAAAGGATGACTATATGAGATTTTGGTTGTCATAATTGAATAACTGGGATGAAACAAAAATTAGAGGGATGTGAAAGTACATTTTACATCATGAATGTGTATTCTAAGATAAAGAAATTTCAATGAACACGGTTTTAGACCCGAGGCATGAAGAGATAATGAACCTAGAAGAAGAAGACAATGTCTCCCAACATGACCCATATGCATCACGCCGCAACACAAAAAATAATTATTTAGAGAATAATGTTTTGTTATGAATTCACATACACGTAGTTGGTACATGAATCATATGATGGATGTGAACTATCCATGATGTAAAATGTGGTTATAGGGCCAATAATTGTTATACTTGACGATATTTTTAATGGGATACCACCCATTACAAACTGAAATAACCTGAGACCCCAACTAAGCAACCAAGACTCCTTTTTTATGAATTTATATGGGATTTTATTCAACCCAATCCCCCAGAATTCTATAAATAGAGGACCAACATATTATTTTTGAGGATCGATGTGTAGACCAAAGCATTGTGTGCATTGTTGAGATGTACGGGGGCATTGACCAGTCTATTTCTATGCCTTTGATTATGCTATATTTTTTATTCTTTATTACTTTATACACTGTAATTACTAGCATTTGGGGTAATTACTGCCTTCTTCTAGGGTAATATTGCAAAATGCATTGGTGATTATGGATGGTATTTAATTTGAATATATTTATGTTGAGTTTCTAAAATTTCTAATTTCAATTTCCCATCTACCTCAAATTTATTATTTCATAATAATTAATTTTTTATTCTAGAATTAGCATATTTAATTTAAAAATCCAATTGAAACAAACTATTTAATGAAATATATATATTATGAGGTAATTAGGTTTAAATATTACATTATAATAAACACAGTTCTTTGAAACCCTAAATAACTATACGACAGGAAATTAGGTATTTTTGTAAATAGAGGTGAATACCTGATTATTGGATCCTACTCATACTGAATTCAAAACTAATAATTAATTAATAAAAATATTCTTAAATCTATTTATACTAGAAACCATAATTTTATAAATCCCCAACATTCCATTAAAACCACATTTTCAAAACCGAAATGTAATTTACATTATTTATTCTCATTTACTTGATAAATATCAATTCTATCATCTTTGGACATTTTCAAAATCTAACAAAATCATTAGTTCTATTTTAAAAACATAAAATTACTAATTGAAATATTTCATGTCTTTGACCTCGAATCACTACTATCTGTAATTTAATTAAATTTATAATTTAGTAAAAGTTTTATTAATTATAAAATTTGATATCATCATATGAAACTATTAAACCCCCATGTTTGACAATTTTTATGGTATTATTTTCAAGGATGGTTGGTAATTATTGTTAATTTTTTAAATGTTTTATTATTTAAATTTTATTTTTAATATATATCAAGGTGGTTATTTTGAATTTTCAGCTTATAAATAATTATATGTATGATTACAAAACTCATGAAAATGAAAAAAATAAATCATTAAGCACATATCAAGACTATGAATAAAAATTGAATATAACTAAAAGATAATCAAACATGGTGGGAACCAAAAAACCATTTTATTATGGGTGGAGTTCAACCCCAAGACACGAGGTTGTGAAATATAAATGATTGTAGAATGATATTTAGTACAGGATTATAAAAAATCATCTACATTAATCCCATGGAGGAATATATTACTTATATCAGTCCAGTGATTTTTTAAATGATTTCAAACATTATTAAATTCACTATACTACCTCATGAATATCCAAACATGCATCTGAGTATATTCATCATGTTCTTTTTCACATTCCAGATTATTAATTCTTCATTTAATTTGATAAGGCTTTGACAATTCATATTCTCTTTGTAATATCAATCATGTAAATGGTTGTTGAGTTTTCCAGTGCATTCAATCACTATATTAGATGAACTAGGAAGTAAATTTATCACTACCTTCTTCCAATCTTCTAAGCCAATGTACATCTGGGTAAATATTTTTGAAAAATTTTCAATATGACGAAACATTACTTTACTCTATTTCAAAATGTTTAAAATATATAATTATAAATTCTCCCCATATAATTAATTAATTATGTATTTTAATAAAAATATTTTTATAAAGGAAATGTATAAGGAAATAGGTCAATTTTAGAAATTGAATATGAAGAATAATTAATGAATAAATCGTGAGAGGAAATCCAATAATCTTCAGGATGAAATTAAAAGAAACATCATCCAATAAAAAATTGAAATAATGTACAGAATAGGAATGCACATAACTACACAAAAATGTTTTATGGTGGTGCAATTGGAATCGCTAACCAAAAAATGGAAGCAATGATGGGATAACAATATCCTCATGATATATATATATATAAATATTTAAATTAGTATAACTTAAATTACAGTAATAATTTTTTAGTGTTAATAAAACAAATAAAAAATTGAAAGGATTCTAGTAGGCTTCAACTATTTTCCATCTATGACAATGACTATAACTACATTTCTATATACACATTAAATAGGATACATTGTATACTTTCATGAATACCAATGAAGCACCCACCAATGAATCGATGGAAAAATCAAAAGAAAATGGAAAAATTAAAATATATGTATTATTATTCAGGGAAATATATGGAATCACTACAAAACCAAGAAATACATATAGAAAACATTTCAGAGAAACAACATGATATGGTAAAATTAGTATAACCAGGGTACCCTTATATGCACCCACTAGTACATTTAAAAGTAATTGCTTTGATAAGTGGAAAAACCATAAGAAAAAAAGATGAAAAGGAATTCAAGTAGAAATAAAAAAAGAGGGCTTAAAAAGTGATAAAAACCTAGAGAAGAACAACTACAACACAAACTATTGCTACTTTATCCATATCTATTTGTGAAAGTGGTGATTGGAGTGAAAAAATTAAAATTTCCTAGACATTATAAAAAAACATATGAGTATCACTTTTCATAGTGTCTCACCTATATACCTACATATGAAAAATTTAATAAATAATTTTTGAAAAACAAAATGAATCTGGATGAGATTATAAATATACATCCCAAAAAAATTACTTGGTGGTTATTTTAATGGATCTACTAGAAAAGGAAGAAGACCTAGGTAGAATATCCATCCATCATTATAATGGTTCTAAAAAAATGGACAAATAATATACGATTAAGGAGAAATAGTTAATATTATCTTATACACCACCTTCAATATCATCAGATCCGAAGGATGTAATCCCACAGGTGTCAAACAATAGCTAGTAGATTCTACAGTTAAATTCCCTTGAGGATTGATCAAATTCATTCTTATCAATGTTGATAAATTCAAAATACATTTTTATTTATTAGATATATATATGGAGTATGATATGAATCATCTTATTTTGGGAAGATAATTTGTAGCTATTGAAAAATAACTCATAAAAGTACAAAATATAGACCTCTATATAATTATAGGTAGTAAATATGTATGTTTCAATATTCATCAATTGATAATAAAATTTTATGTGAAGGATAATGATGAGATGGTGGATTAAAACATTCCTAAATATGATTATATTGTAGAGATAAAATAATAACATGAGGTAGCTAAAAACATATAAGAGGAAATATATATTAAATATACAAAAAACTAATAAGGAAAAACTGGTGGATCAGACCATTGATACTAGATTATATTGTAATCCATCCATATTATAAAAGGTCCAGGAGGTGTGGTTGGTACATTACCCTCCATTATGTTCTCCATGATTATAGAAACAATGATATATATTCCTAATGTAAATTGATCATCTTTTTCAATAAGAAGTATTAAGCTATTAAGAGGGGAAATATTTGGAGTGTTATATGTGGACATGTCAAATATGATACCATTTATGCACCCCCCCTCCCAACTTGGTAAATTCATTTAAATATCTACATCAACAATGTTAAAGTTGAAAGAGGTAAGTTCGAGCTAATGGAATTAAACAAAATAACTTCTAGGAGGAAAAATGTGATTTAATTATTTTTATTTTTCTATATTTATTTGTATGTACAATCCAAAAAATCATTATAATTTCATTTATAATCACATATAAATTTTCAAAAAAACAAATCATTGTTTGGGACTGTTAAGGCATTGAATAGATATTTTTCAAGGGTCTATATGAAAAAATCATATTGTGATACTACAGCATGAATAACCCACATATATCTATGATAAAACATAGCTGAATGTGGATTAATCAATAGAATTATGTAATTTATATTATAGTCTACACTTTTAATTTTCTATTCGAATTTTTGACTTCAAATTTGATTCCAACTACTTAATTATTCTTTGTTTATTCAATTGAACAATGATACATAAAATACTAAGGAACATGAAATTACATGATTATAAATTCAATTATCAATTACGATTATTGATAATAGTAGCGGAGTATATTATTAGGGATATATATTTGTTTTTGGATTATTAAAATCATGAATTTAGGATACTAGTGTATTTTTCATAAAAAAAATATTTCAACAATTTCGATAAACAATGATTTTATGTTATTTTTATTAATTTATTTAATTATTAAAATAAATTTCCATGAGTATTTTTCCAATCTAATCATCTCATTCCAAAGTAATTTTATGAAAAAATATTTATTATTCCTTCTTTATTATATTTCCTGAAAGACAAAGGTATGTTATATTATAGAATATGATGGGCACATTGTCCAATATATGAATGAATAAAACAAAATTTATTATTATTGAGGAATATTATTTATTCACCCTATAAAATTTAAAGGACATTATATTATTACTTTTTAATCCCATAGAATACATGAGTATATTTATTAGGAATAGAGCTATATTAGAGTCATATTTTATCCATTCCTACCTTCCACTATGTATTTTTTATGATTTCTGAAAAAATGATTGGGGGATATGGTGATTGATATATGGTTTTTTCCTTTATAATTAGTTTTTTTGGGTGGATTTCTATGATATTTTTATAATTTTGTAATTCAATGAGTTCATTTTACACTCTTCAAAATTGTGAAATAAAAAATGATTCATTTCATGGGAAATTAAAAAATAACCATTGATTAACCAATGATCTCATTATAACTATTACAAATAATCCTGTGAGGATATCATTAGGGATTAGGTGGTGGATGTGAGATATAACCTAGGAATAAATATTAAGAAGATAAAAAATATATATATATATAAGTGGGAGTTTCTATTCATTATACTAGGTTTCTTGATAATCCCTCATTCATTTTTGGGAAAGAGGATATGAATTTTGTACAGGAGGAATTTTCAATTTTACTATTTTTAATTTTCAAGAAAAGTACATTCCAGTTCATGCTACAGTTTTTTATATAAGCTTTTTAAATAATTTACCAACATATATTATGCCTCCAAGTCATTTGTGAATATCAATGAAGATCTCATAATTAAATTTTAATTCTACCATTATCTGGGGGAGATGATAGATTCCATACAAGCCTATTATAATTGAATTGTTTTCGAGGTATGTGATAAATATCACATAAACATGTTACAATGATGATGAGAGAAAAAAACCAATGGTAGGTAAATGTATATTTCATGCATATTAGTAAATAATTAAAACAATTAATGAATTAAAACGTATAGATTTTTTGAAAGAAGATATGTAATATTATTGGTTTATTAGTTTATTTAAAAAATGAGGCATTGATTTAATTTTCTTATGTGATTCTTGTAATTATAATTTCACATTTAATGAATTTTATTTATTAAAAAAATTATTATTCAAGGTATGATGATATTTATTTGTAATATGTTGAGATTGCATTCTTGAGGAGATAACTAAATTCTAGTGTGGGTGATTTGATACCTACCATTCACACATACCTTTTAAAATTAAAATAAATAAGTTATATGATTTAAATGAAAAAATATTTTATTTTATAATTAATGGATTTTAACATCTATGTATGGATACAATAATATATATATATATATATAATGAAAAATTGAGAAAACATAATTGATATTTCCACATGATGATTGATTTACATGATAAACTATGATCAAAGGAGCTTCCGGGGGTCAAAAATAAATAATTGAGATGAAATGGAGATTATGAGGCTATAAAAGTACATTTTTAAATCATTAACGTCCATTTTATGATGTTAAAAAATTTGGGAAAAAATGTATAAAACAAAGGAATAAATAGAAAATGAACTAATGAGAAGAAGACCATGTGTCATGATGTGAAACACATGTGTTATACTATGATCCACTATGAAACATTCAAGACATCATGTTAGTAAATAAATTTATTATGTGGATGTAGTCTATTAAATCTTATATCATAAATGAAATTTTCATGAAGTAAATTGTTTGTATAGTTCCATAAATGGTTAAATTTTATAACAATATCAATAAGAGACTCCCATTATGACCCAAAATGGGTCGACACCACTACTAAACACCTAGTATTCTTTTTGAATCATTTATGTTTTAATTAATTAAAATTTATCTCCGCTTCAAATAAATAAATTGAGAACTATACATCTGCAACTATATATGGATTTGGATACAAAATCCTTGGTTGAGTTGTTGTGCTGTACAGGGTCAACCACCAGTCTATCTCTCCACATTTCATTATTATTTCATATTAATTTTACCATCCCTCACACACCCTACATACAAGAATGTTGAGGAAATTATCAGCTTATTTGAGGGTAATACATATAAAAGGGGATGACCTTCTGGATTTTATTTAATTTTATCATTTTCATGTTATGTTGCTACAATTTCTTATTCCAATTTCCAAAATCATTATATTTCTTAAATTTACTACCACTTATTGTTGAATAATAAAACACACACAGTAAATTAGAAAAATGATTTCACAAGAATATTTAATGACCATTAAATAGTTTGGGGTAATTAGATGTAAATTTCAAATCTTGAATAACATAGTTAATTAACACCATAAATTACTAGATAAAGTGAAAAAAAGGTATTTTGCAATATAGAGGAGATACCAAGACTATTTGATCCTCCCCATTCTTACTGTAACACAACCCAAAAAATAATAAAATTAATTTTTAAATCTCGATTCACCTAAACTCTAAAATTTATAAAACACTAACACTATTTTTAGTCCTTATTTTCATAGCCCAAATCATATTTTCATTGATTTTTAAAACATTCCTATGAAAACTAAATTGTTTCTTCTTACCATTATATCAAAACCAAATCAGGTCATTGGTTTTAAAAAAAAATTTAAATAGCTAATTCCTCTCATTTTTGGTTTCGACTTCAACTCACATATATCTAAATTGTAATTAATTAGTAACACCAGTTTGAGTTTTATATATTTTAATTTTGTTATAAAAATAAGAAATTAATTATTCCCAATGAGTAGCCATATAACATCTTCTTAATTTCATAAGATGTATAAAATCAAATATCATTTTACAAAATAACATTGGCCATATATAAAATCACGTAAAATCATTGGAAATGGAGTCAAGGTCCCATTATACTATAACTAACCCAAGAATGTATATAACATAATAATATATTCTTTATAACATACCTCATCGAAACCCATTTTAATTTCAAATACATTAAACCATAGTGAAATTATATATTCATCACAAAAATAACACTATTTTTATCTATAAATTTATTTTCACTAGTTTATAAGGGGAAAACTAGTAAATATAAATATCATAATCCCAATAATTAAAAAACCATCCAAACAAATATCATGAAATGCATTGTATGAAAATAATTTATAACTTCCAAAAGTATCTAACTCATATCTCTCAAAATCAATCAATACATTATTGCCCCAAAATCAAAATTAAATTAATATTATGAGTTATAAATAACCTTATCATATATTCATTAATATTTTTCTCCATAAACAAAAACATTTCACAAAATATATTTTCATGGTTAATGTTTTCATTTAATATATGTTCCAAAATAGGTAATGTTGACCTTGATCAGAATAATCCTTAGATATTTCTGATAAACCAAATAAATTTTAGAATATGCCAAGATTCCAATAATAAAATGCCCCTCCCTAATGAAATATATATGATTATTAAGAAATTATTTTTATTATATTATCAACCTCACTACCATTGGTAAGACTAAGAAACTCACATATTCTATCATAGTAGAAATATACTATGATTTTCATCTACATAAGTACACTCACTTATTCTATAATAAAACATACCTATTATCAGATATATTCCATTATCATCTTCATCATCTGGATCCAATTTCAACCAAATAAAAATTATTTTTTATAATATCCAAACGAATCATTTTTTATTAATAGGAATGAACTATCCATAAAATGTTTCTACAATTAAACATTCATTCAAATCTACGCTATATTTATTTGAAATAATTTAAACATATTTAATCCAATAACTCTCTTGTACTACCTATATAACATTATATTTTCTTATATCAAAATTATTATCCTAATCCCATGAATTATTTAACAAATAAACCATTCATATTTGTTGATTATGATTATGTGATTTTATAAAGAATACCACTGAGTATTGTCTAGTTTTATGTGCATTTAGTACTCTTTTACATACACTAGATCATAGTTGAATTAATACCCAACACTCCCTTTTTGTGTTTATTTCCCTTTGGTTCACATTATCTATAATATTCATAAATATTTTGGTACTTGTACATGGTTTAAATTCCATGAAAAAATAAAAAATCTACACATTACCAAATATTTATGATGATCTCATATACATAGGCGTATCCATTATATTTCTCCTTTTTTCTCACTATGGATATATTATTACAATCACCGTACATGGATATACCTTTCATTCATTCCAACTAAACTTCCCCAAGACACAAAAATAAATTATTTAATAATTATGAATATACGTTTAAAAAAACTACATGATGATATTTCAGAGGTCTATTATCATTACATGCGTTTAAATAAAAATACATCATTATAAACCTACAAACATCATATTTATTTATATCTTCTCATTTTTGTCATAACATCCAAAGACATTCTAAAACTATATACTATATATAAGTGAAATATATAAAGAAATGTATGATAAAGATATCCTAATAATTGAATTTACATTACAAAAAAGAATAATAACACTGAGAAGTGGAAGAACCAGTTATCATAAAGAGTACTGTTATAATTTTGGATAAATGTTATAAGGAAATGAAATCATAAGATCTTAAAAATGTTGCAAATAGTATAAAACATGATTCCATTAATATATGATAATGTCAACTATCAAGACTATTACCATAATGTGGACAACATCCCATATAGGATTAGGGTCAATCTCTAATACCTCAGATAACATATTAGGAGATATAATTCTTTACATAATTCATTGGATTAATATATAATTTTTGTAAAACCTTTGGAAAAAATTGAAATCAAATTGACGCATTCCATATGATGAAAATTAACCATACATAAATCATAGGCATTATCAAACTCGTGAGAATTAAGTAGGTCTGAAAATTCTTATCAATGGAATAAAATAAGTATAAATCATATGTAATACCAATAGAATAAGGATTTAAATAATTATTATGTTCATATATTAAATAAAATATAGGTCATGATCACTTGTTTAAAATATATTGGATTTATGTGAAGGTCTAAGGAAAATAAGGAATTAAAAAAAGTACCATTCGGTGGAAGCATTATGAAATAAATCTAGGTTATTTGTTATGATGAAAAGACCGTATTGTTTTGTATTATATAAAAATTAAATCATTCTTAATTTCAAAAAAAACATATTAGTGTTTTAAATTAAATTCATGGTCTAATAACATTTTATGGGAGAGGTTCTCTTTGTGAGACAAGAAATAGGGAAGTTACCTTAAATAAAGTTTACATAAAATTTGTTTTTTCAAGGGAAGTAAACTATTCATAACCTCTCAAATGTAAATTATATTTAAATATATATATATATATATATATATATATATATATATATATATATATATATATTAGTGTCAAGTATATAAAAATATAATAGCCACATGAGAATAATATTTCCTTAATTTAATAAAAGGAACAAAATATATGACCAGAATGTACTAAAGGATGTACAGAAAACCCCCATTCTATATTTTAGAATCCTTTTGTTGAAATCCAAGAAAAAAAATATTAGTAAAACAATTAATATAAGATAAGGAAAATAAAATTTTTTTATGAAAAAAATTAATATAATTTGATTAATAAAGGGGAAATTTTGATGGAATGGATGTTTTTGAAAAGGAGGGGAAAGAATCATCTAAGAGGATATTAGTTATTTTTTAGATTCACTCACTTTCAATAAGTATTGGGGCTTTGAAATTAATAATATTTTAATAACAATTGATCTCTTATGTTAGGAATGGGTGATAACATATGAAATGAAAGTTGTAACACAATGAGAACCGTTATAACTCGTGAATTAAAATTGAGATATTAAAGACCCTAATATTCCATTGAATACATCAATATTATCCAATAGAAAGGAATATAATGAATTGATATAAAATATTATAAATAAACAAAAATTATGATATTAAAAATGAATTGTTAATTAATGACTTA
This sequence comes from Viscum album, assembly GCA_963277665.1. Lineage (NCBI taxonomy): Eukaryota > Viridiplantae > Streptophyta > Magnoliopsida > Santalales > Viscaceae > Viscum > Viscum album. Next base: position 1,303,807,492 of record OY728145.1, read on the forward strand.
ATACACTATCGATTTTTGTATAAAAACGAATCATGCCTTAATGAAGGTGATGGAGATAGAGAACCATGCCCCATGTTAGAAAACACACTCCGTATTCACTAAACATTGTAAATAATGAAATTGTCATTATAAAAAAAATCTAATAACCTTATCTATTTATATTTATTTTTTATTATTTCAATTTATCATTAACTGTTACGAATTTATTACATCATTCCAACTTATATCTGTTAATTGTAGTTCTTCGATGAATATATTGGATACATTCATCATAAGTTATCCAAGATTAAAGGGTTATAAAAAGCTTCATAATATATATATTTTATATTACTAATAAATTTATTATAACTTTTTCAAATAATTTATATTAGACACTAGTTTTCCCATGAATGGACATAAATTAAAAAAGTTACTTTGATATGTATTTTTTAGTAGTCAATTTTAATATAACTACTTTTGTTAGTATTAATTACAAAATTTTGATTATTATAATTATATAATGATAATGATTTAATAAAATAAATTTTTTAAATTTCATAAATATTTTTTACACCCATTTCAGTTGGTGTGGAACACTAAACCTAAAGATCATCACAAGGAGGTAGTAGTCTTCATCTACACATGAATGACACAGTAATTTCTGTAGAATAGAAATGATGGTAGAAAATAATAAATCATATCATTTAAGAATCATTAACATGTTATAAGTATCACATTATATTATATAATATCCTTCTTTAACAATACAATAATGGATATGATGGAAAATTGAACATCTCATTCATAAAGGTGGTAGTCTATATAAACGATTGATGATGTTTTAATTTTTCTATGTTGTTTAGAGGATGGTATAAATGTGAGGTACCATTAGTAAAAAAATATTTAAATATTAATAATACATTTCTAACATTTTATCATTTATGATAGTTTTTTATGATTGTCAATGTATAAATAATTATGATTATGTAGAGTTAAATATTGCATCTCTCTTTGGATGATCTCCTTTTTTCCGCACTCTAAGGCGCCCTTTCATTGTCATTTATTAAGATAAAATATTCTAGGATTTTGGGAGAAGTTTTAGAATATATGAGGGTATAATTTTGGTTGATACTAAGAGGATTTTTAATTTTGGGGAGGTGGAGGGGTGGGTTTCCTCTTTCAAATGAATAAATGTTCTTTTTTGCGACATAAAACTCATTAATAAATGATATCCCATATTTCACATATAATGTGAATAAAATTTATAAAATAATAAATTAAATTAAATAATAAGGTCTAGAAGTCCTTATTTTTAAATTTATACACTTTTTTTCAACATGTATTCATGCATTTCAAATTTATATTTTTACCTTAACTGTTTTATATTTTTACAGAGATAACTAATTAATTAATATGTAATATATATATATATTTTAAAAATAAAAATTTCTTTATTATATATTTTGAATATAATGATTAAAAATATTGATCAAAATTTTCCAAAAAAATTATATATGATTGATAAAATCAATTTGAGAAATAGAGCATGTATGACACAAAAACAAATTATAATAAAATTGTATTTGAAACATAAAATTTATGTTTTGAATCAAATTATAAATAATATTGCCTATATTTGAATTAAGATTATTTTTTAAATTTATATTTATATAACATTATGAAATGTATAAAAAATAATTTTGAGAAAGTCAAAGTTTTATTAATAAAATATGATGAAAAATAGATTTTTTGTAAAAACATTACCAAAATTTTCTAAAATTTTAATACTGTTTTTTATACATAAAAAAGTATTTTAAAGTATAAATAATACATATATATAAGATATTTTATATGGTAAAATGGTATTTAGAAAAATTCAAATAAATATTGTATAATAAGGTCATAAAAGTGACAACATTAGTAAAATATATATTTTTAACTATTCACATAATAATAAATAACTTTGTAAAAATCCAGAAACATATTAATAAGATAAGACAATCATTATAATTAAAAATATTATTCTCATTCGATTTCATTCCAATTCAAAAATTTATAAAGTAAAATTTTAATTTAAATCATAAAATATGGTAACCATGTGATTTTAATAAAAAAATTACTTTTGGTATATTTTCTAATAATTTTCAAATAATTTATAATCCTATATAATGTTAACTTATTATTCAATTAATCAACATATATTGTTATTATCCATTCATAAAAAAACATTCACTTTGAAATAAAGTGCCAACATCTAGAAAAACATTTTTAAGCCTAATGTGAATTGTTGAAAAGTTACCTTTTTAGAAGTATAAAATTTGTGATATAATTACTCATATAAATAATTTAGTAGATGTTGATATATTAATAATTTCAAATGGTATAACCCGTTATAATCTCTTCATAAGACCTAAGCATCTGATAAGTTCTAATTTTTGTTCTGGTTCGCAGTTCAGATAACAGTAATATTGCACAAAACATCCTGAGCATTATCATCTCCCATATATGGTTACACTCAAACCATAATTACTATAGTTTGGATTATCCATTATCTATTTAAAACCTATTAAATATTAACTATATTATGAGATCTATGTAATGTCCATCATAAATATATCTTTGGATTCTAGATGCTATCTTTTATTAATTTCTTTACTGCTTTGGTGACATGATAAAAGAAATTTATCCTAGCTAATTTAATGGCTATGTTTTTATGGTTATATTTAATATTCAAAATATATTATTGTTATTAGGTTTTCACTAAAGTTTGGTATATAATGTAAATATAAAATATAAAATATATTATTTATTTATTGAGAAATTACAATTAATTCTCAGGTTGTTGCATATAGATTAGGGTTTGGGTTTTGGGACTAGGTATTTGTCTAATGTTCATGGTCATACGACATAGAATATCTCTATGTGATGGAAGTATTTGTTGAATTCACATAAGGGGAAAGGAATCATGTCTATGAAATATTAATAAATATGAAAAAGGGAATGTGATGGTGAACCTGTGGTCGGGCCTGAGATAAGGGACCCTTGCCTCTCTACAATTCACATAGAGAGGTAATAATGGAACATGTATTTCATGAATTTGGTATGGTATGTGACCAACAAAGAAAATGGAAATATTATTACGTAACGATCCAAATCACTGAATAGTTTTATGTAATACGATAGGGACTAAACCATTGTATTTAATATCATGAATCAAGGTACATATTTTATATTGATTATGTTTAAATACATTGGTCTATGATGGGAAATAATATTCCATTAGAGAGCAATGATCTTAATGAAACCGGACATGAACTACTGATTGATGATAAAAACAAACCCCTTAGGAAGGTTTAAAGGGTATGTACATTTTAAAATCATTATTTTAGGACTAAAATGGCTCATTGATTATAACCATGGTGTTACTAAACCACATTTAAAACTAATCCACTAAAACCCCTATATCCACTAGAGAAATGTTTGTTTTTGGAGAAATTATTAGTTAATGTTTACACATGTCACAATAGATAACAAAACAAGGGAATGTAGTTCAGGGTCATAATATAATATTGGCCATCAATGGATACAAAATAAAATTGAATCTCTACAACGAAATGGACCTATAAGGATAAGTTACATCACTAGTGGGAAAAATGAATGAAGGGATAATAAATAAAATGTTTAAATTACACCATAAAAAAGGGGGTGGATACAAATTCAATTGTGGAATATGGGTATTGGATTAGAATTTATTGATACATGGTGTGAGTATTACTACTAACCATGTTCAACATTATGTCTCTATAACCTAATATTTATGGACTGGGAAAATAAATGTGGGTTAACCATTGACTATGAATTTGAATAATGGGTCCCAACTTATTGATGCTAAAAGTCCTCATGGATATGTATCCTGTATTGGAGATGGTCCATTGGAGTATTTTTCTATCACATTAAGGGAATCCATCAGGATATGAGAGAAGATGTGGATCCATACCAAGGAAGACTTGATGTTTTAAGGTTGATTGAATAGGGTTTCAGGTATAGTTCAATACATTGGTACTTAAATCATCATGGAATGGGAACATCATGAAACATATTTGTACATGAGAGGGTTAAAAATCGATCCTAAGACAAACAACTACATGATGTTAATAAATAATGATAATAACGGTAGAATAATATTTTTTATCAAGACCATGAGTGGATAGTTTGGTGGTCATTGTTGTTAGGCCTGAGATAGGATGTTCAGGTTCCCCTATTTATATTATAGAATAGAAATAAGTATACATATAGTTCTTGGATTTTGGTAATTAGATTATTCACATAAAAAGGGTTTGTACTCTCATGTGCAGATTATTATTAAATTACCTAGTTTACTCTTAAAAAATACCATAGCTACGCATTTTATATTCATGCATCTAGGGTTGTTTTTTGTGTATATTATAAAAATTCATTTCTTATACTAATCTTGTAGTATAATTTTTTATGATAAGGATTATATTATACATAGTTTAAGGACGTGTAGTTAGAACCAAATCCTAGAAATTTTAGGTTCAAGTGATGATGACACTAAATAAGAAGGTTATAGTCAAGAATTATGAATATTTATATATATTTTACCATCTTCTTGTGAGGATTTGACTATCACTTAATTTAATGTTATAGAAAATAGGACCTAAAAATATTTTTTAATCTTATATGGTGGGGATTTTTTATACCAGGTTTTATTCCATGTGGAATAGACTTAGCTTTAATGATATTTATGGGTATTTTGAATAGATAGTGATTATACTATTTATTATCTTATAGTGACGTTGTTGATCACAACGATTAACATCATGAAATGAGAATTATATTCCACACAGTCTTGTATTATTAAAATAGGTTGTGTAAACTGATGTGAAGGTTAAGGGAAGTTATTCTGAGACACCTTTCTGTACTGGGATATGTGATAGACATCTCTCACCTGGTGATTAAGGATTACTCACAATTTCAGTAGACATTTTTAATGATCAGGGGGATTTTCAATTTTTGATCTATATGAAATGAATTCATTGGTAGTTTTAATTTTAATTCTCAATACAATCACTAAGAAACCATTAAGGACGTAGTAGATGTGATCTTTTTTATTGAATGATCAGACACACACTCTGATACACCATGAGGTTGTCTAATTTCTCAATCATATTATTATCATGGGATTCCAATTCATCCAAATATACCTTGTACTTTTCATTTGGAATTAATTATTTATAGATGGTAGTGTAGTGTAATAACTGATATACATCAATAGGAAACACTTCTTCTCATCCATAGACATGGGAGTATAGAGTCACCAGGGTGGAGTACCATGTTATATTATTACATACCCATTTTTCATTAGAGATATTTTCAGAAACAAAAATTGTTCTTAACGACCATGTTATGTACAATTATACAAAATATTTTGTTGAATTCTTAAACCAAACTATTTTAATAACACATAATAATGGAAATCATTCTTGAAATATTCTTTTTATTGATAATATTAACTCTTTAGGAAAATTTTGTGTGAAATAATTCAGTTTTTAATGATAAATGTGTGATGGATCCTAAAGAGGTGAATGATTTGGTATTTACAAAACATGATAATTGATCTATTTATTTCTTCCCTCAAGGTAATTTCTTTAGAACATTTTGAAATAAAATAAATATGAGTTATTATAAACCTCTATAATTGGGATGTCATTGATGAGTTGGGATACATAACATCAATTACACCCATTGTGAATGGGAAAGTGAAATTGTTGGTGTAGAAAATATATTGATAAATATGTATGAAAATCAAATTAATCTAAAATGACTGACACTTAATGATGAATTCCATGAACTCTCAAACCATGGTGGAATAACTACAACCCAATCTGCTGATGTGATGGGGGAGATTCAATCCTCACTAGAGATCCCAACATCTTTCAACATGTACTTCTCATAATACCTATAGAACCTAATATATTTGAATACAATGGATAAGTAGTCCATATATGTTTCTTTTTTATATGACCTTCTTTTAGATAGGGCCATTGATTAGAGAAAAACTCACTGAACACCAAAGGATTTTCATTTTATTATCTCAGTCAAATGATAAAGCAATATGATAGATATACTTAACAATATGAGTCATCTAATTAAATTCTTATTCTACTATAATGAAAATTTAAGACCATTTTTGGTTGAAAATATTCTTGAGAATATTTAAATCTCATATATCTTCATCAGGAGTGATGAGACAGATCGACATTCAAAAAACCAGATGGATGACCAATACATCATTGTTTGACATAGAGAGGGATTTAGAAAGGATTTAAAGTGGGTATTCTCAATTATTCTAAGATTTTGGTATATGATTCGTATTTTTCTTAGAGAAAATTTTAATAGTAAACTCATTAGTGTAATTGTGAAAGGGGATGATAAAATGATTTTGAATAGAATATTCAAAAATAATTTTCTAAATGATCTGCTCAGAGTCACCATTCACATGCTACTACTGAACCTCAATCTTGTGGTCTATATTAGGAATGCTGAAGGGGGTTTGATACATCTACATATTGTTTTTACATAACATTAAGAGGAAAAATGTGTATGATATGATGGCCATATATATAGATATTAAGAAAAATATATGTACAAACTAATTAACAATTGTATCATTGATTCTTCGTCCAATCGAGAATTACGAGTCACTGTTGTAGTTCCCTTTCCATTATATTGTTACATGATCTATGGGGGGATAGTTTCAATTTTTATAATTAAATTTATATGGGAAAATTTTTAGAGTATTGGTTCCAAAAAATAAAATTTGTTCTTATTTATTATTCGATGGGATTTTAGGGAATGTATAAGATATTAAACTACATGAGGATAAACTATGAGAATTCAAATCGTATAATTATTATTAGAATGTTTGGATTAACATAAATAGGTTAATATAAATGATTTATTGAACCTTAAGATGTTGTATATAATAGTGAAACATCTATATTGTGAATACTAATGCAACAAATTTCTTATTGCTGCGATAACATATATGGTCTTTCTATACCATCATGTCAATGATATTGTATATTGTATTATATTTTCCATTTTTCTTTTATGAAGATAAGAGGGAACTAAGGAGTCACTCTCATCTATTCAAAAATTGAAATAGTAGTTTTCTTGGTACATATGACAATATAATTGGATGAAACAATATATGGATCTTGATTGTTTGAAAAAAATTTGTATTTTCCCAAATATTAGATATTCTTTTATTCGTTATAATAGTTAAAGGCTAAATGTTTTTCTTGATATTATTAAAAAACCATATTTTGGAAATATATCCTTAGAATCCTCAAAACCCTCAAATATTATGTGGCGTATACATTCCTATTGAGGCCATTATTATATCTATGTCTACCATTAGTCATATATATATCAAAAAATTGATTATTTTCCCATAGGAAACCCCACATGAACTCATTAAGGTGTTTATCTATAGGTACCATATGCATACCATGAAAACATTATTTTCAAGATCATATAAGTGGCATTGTAATTGGTTTTATGAATCCTCTAATTAATCTAAATAACACTCCACCACTGTTTTGATGAGAGTCGTCAATATGTAATGTGTAGATCTTGTATTGGTTTTCCCAACATTATTCATGATAATGGGAATCACTATATAATGATAAATACCCTGAGGTTACCTAAATATATAGTTCTATTCATTATACATATTTAGTCAAATATGATTATAGGTTCAATATATATCCATGAATTAAAGGGCCTGAAAGATGGTGGTTTTATCAAACCATAAATTAATGAAAATGGAGAGGAAATTATTTATTATGTAGTAGATGTTATGTTCTTGTATTTCAATAAAACCACTAATTTATCCTTTATTATTCCGAATGGGGATGATTTTTTCCGTCCACAAGGGACACACAATTTAACTAACAATATTTTCTTCTTCCATCTTTTCAACACTGGCATTTATCATTGAATCGTAAGAAGGATTTATCATTCTAACAATATGATGAATTCATTGTAACAAATTTGATGCTAAATATACATAATGAATACTTTATGAATGATCGCCAACATATCCTTATAGATACATTTGATTATTTTTTATGCACAGTCTCATGATTTGTAAGATTTGGATTATCCACAGAAATATATACTTTCCCATTGGTCCATGAATTATTTGGAATATTCAGAAAAAGGATGTGGTTTTGAGGGATTAAAAATTCCTAAATAGTTTTCTTGTATGTAGATTATGTTTTGGAGGATGTTTTATGTGGGTGGGGGGTTGGAAAAACACTAGATAGTGAACAAATGGATTGGATAGTGAAAAAATTAAATATGAGTTTTACTCGTTGTGTAACACTTTTATTTGACATGTAATATTTTCATGCATTGAGGCCTAAAGAACTCATGACATTAATTAGTTTGGGATTTACCCAAAGAATACATGATGTGTATCTGTTAGACATCATGCGACCACTGAACAATTTTTAAAAAGTACACATCGTGTAACATGTGGGTAGCCTTTTTTGAAAAATGGGAAACAGTGTCCCGACAATTCATTTCATCACACACGTGAACGATTCTATCTTGGAAGTGCCTTCATATCCTATTTATTTGTTTCTCAATATCTCCTCCATCAGGTGTTCTTCTTTACATTCCTCTGGTCTCATTATATACATAGTGGTATTCTCTAGACCTATCTTCATTCTTTTCATTGTCTTTCGTGCAATAATCAGTGTTATTTTGGTGTGTGGTAATATTCCCTATTTTAAGGGTGTTTGTACATTACTTCTATTTCTAAAAAAATTTATTTATTCGAGGGACAATATTTAATTAGTGATTTATCCTAAGAATGATTTAAGTGGTCTATATATTTTTCACATAATGTCCCACTATTTATAAATTATATTGGTGTGTTGCATGCTGGTATTTCTATCTTACGACCCTTCAATCTGACATTTAATATGTAGAACCTAATGCATAAATATTGGTATCCCTTTTAATAAATTTTTTCAATTATTCAGTAACATAGAAAAAAATTCGTTAACCACTAATAAGGTTGTGTTCCTTGAATGACTTTAATAAATTAAATATTCTCTTATAAACTCCCTATTTAAAAAAATATCTTCTAAAGTGAAATGGAATAATTAATTGGATTGTAGATAGATGTTAAACCTGAATATGTTTCTCCCATTAGTTAAAAATAAACCACCTATGTAGTTATGGATGAATTCTTATGAAACAATCTTAATGATCAAGTATGTCATGCATCTTAGTATGTCACATTTTATACTTTTTCACGTATAGTTGGAGGTCCACATGATCATGTTACATGTTTCTGATGCTTAGTATTCCATATTAATCATATTGATACAATTATGAATTAAAATTCATGTTTATGGAATTGACATATTTTAGTTTCCTTGAAATGTGTTATGACATGCTTAAGTACATTTATTCTCTTATTACTTACGTGAATTTGAAAATGGGTTTGGCCATCTTAATGTGAATGGCTAGTGATGTGGCATTTTTAGGATCATGGAACACCACATTATTAATATGAATGGATAAATTAGTTTTTATATGACTTTATTGATACTCAAGGTCCATTTACAGAATGTATTGGATGGTCTCATTGGCTGTTAGAGATTATATATACCTTGGGTGATATTGGGTATCCTTTTTTAGAATTCTATGGATGGGCTCATAGGAAACTTGTTTTATAGTACTCTAGTATAAAATAATGTAATTACATGGATGGGTTCTTTCAGCGGATCTATATTCCTCCTTATGATTGATACAGGATCCCCACATGGATGGGTTCATTAACGACACGGTTAAACCAGTCCACTAGTTATACATAGTCCCCTGAGTGTGATACAAGGCAAGGACTTAGAGTGTTTTTATTGTATTTTTTCCATGCTGAGAGTGACACTTGCGATTCCATTTATGGATATCCTAGTATGGACTCTAATAAAAAAAAATTATGTATAGTTCCCATGGAATGCTACGTTTGATTTGTATTTGGATATCTTCCAATGGTCTCATGGTTCCTCTTATTAAATTCAATTGATGAATTATATATTAATTGAAAATAAATGCATAAATATTCTTGAATGGAATTTATTCCAAGAAAAATCATATGATTAGAGTGTTGTATTGGGCATTATAGATGTTGGGTGTATTCATCCAGGTAGTAAAAATGTAACACATATGAGTTTAACATGCACCAACCTAGCTCAACGGGCTAAGGGAAGTAACTTGAGTGAAGCATCCTGGGTGAAGAGGGTTAAGTGAACTAATATATGAGGAATTTTTTGGCTGTTAAATATTTCATTATTTATCATCATGTTTGGGTTCTAACTACTTTTAGTGGTCCTTAATATTAATTGTTTTAGAATCACCAATTATTTTGGGAAATTCATTTTTGGAGAAGATATCCAACATTTTAATCATGGTTTTAGAGAAATAATAATAAACCTATATCAACTACATGATCCATGTAATGGAACACAGAAAACCCAAACAATATTATTCATATCACCCAGCTCGTTCCCAAGTCATAGGACTACACTATCAATGGATACTGGTTTCATACTTCCTCTCAATATATTATTATAGAAATATGATTAACACTGATATTCTAAGGCCAGCTATAAATCATCTAGCCTCTTAATTTTATATGTATAATAATCATGGAAAATACAATATCTCTCCATAATGTTTATATATAAATAAAGGGGAGACCAGAAAGGCACGTATATTAAAACATTCCATTGAATCTTCATATTCACATGTGTATTTAGTAGAGAATCAGACCCAATATTCCTCCTATCTCATTAAATGGTCATAAACTCACCAACATTATGGTCGTAGTATGTTTAGGGCCTACATCATGGAGGTCTCTTCAAGCCCAAATGAAATATGGTATACATGGTTTGACAAAAATATTATATGTTCCAGAATTAGCTAAATGAAACAGAAAATTATGATGTTATTTAAGATCATACAGTATGATGTATTCAATAGTGTTAAACTCATCCTAGTATACCATATCCATAAGAGTGTATAGATGAAAATATTACCCTTAACACGTGAAAACGTAATATATAGTCTTTTTTGTATTTAATGATTTTAATGAACCCATTTTTGGAGCTATTTATATTGATTTCATCCCATTGAAGGATATGTGGGGAGATCTATGGAGAATTACATTATTAGCTAATAATTATTATGAGTAGCAAGAAATGATAATGTAAGGATCCCCATGCATATTTAAACATTATTATTGATAAATTATCAATTATCTTATTATCCCCAAATGGAGAATAGCATGTCTGATGATGTCTTATGGGATACACATATTTGTAGTATATAAAGATACATGGTACATAACATATAGAGTTAGAGGTAGGATACTATATGGAATAGGGATATGGTGTAAACCCAAATATAATTTTCAGATTTCATTCCAGCTAGATATATGGATCCATAATCCCACCATGCCACAAAAATACTTATAGATAACAATGTAAATATATGGTGGTAGCCTAATAATTAGAATGGAGGTATGTTATCCATGATTTTATTATACAATCCAAAATCCACCTGTTCATGTGGAAAATATTCAATGGTAGATACCTATTTAAAATCTCATGGACATTTCAAGTGTTGTGGGGTTGAATTCTTGAACACACACACACACATGTACCATCACACACACACATAGAGAGAGATATATATATATATATATATATATATATATATATATATATATATCTCGGTGTCCATTTCATAAGGTGTTTAGAATCTTGAAGAACTAGTTAAAAACATGTTTCGATACGAATTTTGACATCAAGACATCATCACTAATGTATTTTAAGTGTATTTATCTCTTATGTAAACACAAAGACTTTATGTTCTTTCACTATGGCGATCCAAACATTTGAGTAATAATTTGTGATGGTTTTTGTGACTATGAAGCACTATCATTCAAGATATCTATGATGTACTATAAACTATAGGCCAATATTGATGATGAATTTTATTAAATCCTACATATGATATAAATTCATACAAAATTCTTATTTCTTTTAACAACTAGTGGTGGCACCATAAAAAATATTTTTAGAGAATCATCTAATGCGTTTTAAATAAAAATGAGTTGGGATGGATCAAGATAATACTAAACATGTGATTAGACTTACATACCCAAAAACATTTATTTGAATAATTCATGTCCTCTCTCATAGCTATCATTATTCCTTCATGGGATATAGTCAAGTTTCATTCCAAGTGCCATTGTGGATTTGGTCATAGAAAACGTTAAACATGATACATGTATGTTTTTTAAAAATTATTTGGCTAATGAAAAAATAGTCATATTGATCGAACATTATTTTAGTCCTCTAATAAAATCTACATTAATGTGATATCAAATAACTAGAAAAATATAGATGGATTAACCAAGGCTATCAGAATGATTCTCTATTTAAATTGGAACGGCTTAGAAAAAATCTCAAGTAAGTGAGGCCTAAATATTCATCATGATTTGGAAAGTAACCTGAGGGAATATCTATATATTATGAGAAAAATATATATTTTCATTAAAAATGAATCTTTTATGGAGAAAGTGTTAAACCAACAAGTACATCCAAGACGTCAAACAGTATAGAACATTACAAAATTATTAAAGACCAGCTTAAACCCATTAGACTTAGTTTCAAGAAAAAGTTTCTAGGAAAGAGATGTTACCTTTTTTCTGGGGTCATCTCTGATATTTTCTTTGAAATGAGAAGTTATATTACCCCACGCTCGCATGAAATCCTCCTCAACTATTTTCTTTTGTTGAACCCGCTGATTTGGATTAGGTGTTGTTTGTCAATCCACCCACATTTCTCCTAATTCGTGTCAACTTGAATCGATCATGCTTGCATCTGTTTTGTAACCTCAGCAGAAGCACGGATGGATTCCTCCTTCTCTGTCATCTTCTACTTATATTTTAATTACAACTCCCATGGATATTCCCTTATCAAAACCACCTCTTTCAGCTCCACATGCATCCCCTCTACTCCCACCTTGTCCTGTGAGATGGATTCACTCACTTGCGCCTCAAATCCTTATGCACTGACCTTATCAATTGGCCCAGTTCCCTACTCACATTGCGAACCAAAGGAAGTATCATACTCAACCACTGATATCACCTCCTCTTTATGCAGGTGCATCTCCTTATGTTAATCTCATTCTGATGAGGATACATTCTTATGAGACTCGAAGACCAAGAATTTTTTTCCATCCACTTAATCCACTGGTTTCATCTTGAGCTCCATGGGTTTTCTAGATTTTTTTGGCAATTGGGTGTCTATTTGTCTAGGAAGGTAAGAGTAGTCTTCATTCCCCTTCATGTTCAACTTCTAAGAAACAATGCATCACCCCGGGTCCATGTTCTCCTTGTTCCCTTTCTTCTTTTTTTGGTTGTACGAACCTTTTCCCACCCCTCCCAAACCGTTATCATCAAAAACATTGTCGATAACCCTCATACTCAGCCTTATATGGACCCATGAAATATCCCTTAGACTCTCTTTCATTGCTCAAACTCACAAAATAGTTGTTGACGGAAATGCAGGAAAGAGCTCCCCTCGAGTTGGTGTCCTTCTTGGTATCTAGTGACCTGCATTCCCCAAGTGAAATCATCCCCACTCATGTCCTTACATCAACTTATTCTCACGAGGAGACACCCTTTCAGAGACCTTGCTACTGACAGCCCGCACCACCATAGAATAAGAGCAGGTATTTTGACTCACCTTAGCCCTAGAAGCAGCACCATCACCTCCAATAGCTCTAACAGACTCCCTTGGAACCTGAGTAGGAGCAGTGGGTGTGTCCCAAATTCCTTTAGCCACTACACTAGCATAATCTTCCCCTTATATATACTTGTTGGTAGGGGGACTGGCCAAATCACTCTATATCCTTTTGAAGACATCCACCACAGAAGGTCCAGGAGGAAAGACCATGGTTGGTTTTTGCACCCTAGCTCCACCCGAGCACTCCACCACCTCTAGATCAACCCCTCGCACCTATGCTTTCTCATTCATATCATCAAAAACCTACACCTTCTAGTTCACAACAGTATCATCCAGCACCACATTCCCCTCAATTTCACTGATCTACTCTTGGTTAACCATGCGCTTGTGGTCATAGAGAGAGACCGAGTGTCATATCGTATGAAATCCAATGCAGAACACATGCCACGATTAAAAGACAACACCTTGTTTCTAGCTAAACTCCTCTCCAACTAAAATCCAAATCCACTCTGTGGGTGACTTTGAAACATCAACCTCGACATATATTCAAGGTCTGATCGGGTGACATACTACCGACATCCAAATATCAGAGCACAGATATGTGCCAACCATATTTCCTAACATTCTGGTTGGGTTTTCCATTGGATTCAAATTTCATTGATTTATAGTCATACTATAAGATTTATTTTCTTGTACACTAATATTGAAACTATATTTCAAGTATGGAATTTTAATTAAAACCCTTCCTTTATGATGTTGGAAAGTTCCTAAATATTTTGAGATACTATCATTTGACTCCAAAAATGTGATTCTTATTGTAAGATAATATTGGTGTATAGTTTAGTGAGGAATCATCAAAGAGTAGTTTGACATGTATTTGAATATTTGGTGGGATATCCTACTCAAATGTGATTATTTATAGATATGATCATTTTAAATTGATGTAATTTAATTTTTTCAAACTCTTATCATACAACTTTATTCTTCTTATATTGTTTAGATAAAATTAATACACCCTTGGATTCTAATGAATATACTATGTGGGGTACCCAAGTTGGTTTTATCTTGAGTATAGATACACTAGAAGGGGAAAAAGCTCCATCCACTTAAGGATGATGTTAAATGTGATGGTTAATGATCTACTCCACAACCCCTTGCATCCAAAACAATTAATCATAATTATGATATCAGGTTACCATCCATACCTCAACATACGCTAAAAAAATGTATATATATTGGTCATAAAGATTCTAAAATATATTAATGAGATATATTCAATAGTTATACTCTTTTTTTTCTAATTTTGATGGTGTACATATTTGTATTACAGAATATATCTTTTCATATAAGGGTCCTTTTGAGTTTATTCTTGGTGATGGATAAAGTGTAAATCATGACACACCCATTCCCTCTCATGTAGACTGCTATTATCTAATTGGAGAGTGGTAATCATTACAATTATTCTTGGTTATTTGTAATAATTTAGGATCATATCTATATATATGGTATAAACAATGAGTTTAGTTAATGCATTTCATATTCATGTGATGAAATTTTCTTATTCATAACTTATCCAATCATTATTGAAAAATATGTTTCCAAAGTGGATGATTTCATCTCAATGATTTATGTCTTCTCCTCATTGACTGAATTCAATGAAATTAATAATGAGATAATTGAAGAAATCCTTATATTCATATAAATTTCCATATATTTTCTTATATTGCTTACTTATTTGTATTCTCAACTCCGAAAACATTATATATAGAAACTATAGAAAATTTGATCAACCAATTGGATACTAGAACCTTGTCACCTCCTTATTTGTAGTAATAAATGACCCATTTATTGGATAGATTAGGCCCATTTAACTTTCATGAAGTATATCATGAATAGTCATTTAATTTTCACCTTGTTATATTATCTTATAACCATAAATTGATGAGGTGTCCATCGGGGGAGGGGGATGAGGATCCAAAAAAATATCATTCCATGGTAGGATGTGAAAATTATCTCAACGTGTAGAATGATAGTATAATGTGGGTCACTAATATCTCGATTGTTCTCAAATAGGAAGAATCTAGTAGTATAGCTACCTAGGATTTCCATTTGAGGTAGTGAGTCTAGATAGAAAAAATAATTCCTAATTGGAAGATGGTGAGATTTAATAAGGTCTTTGGTATACTCTGACACAATACAATTGATGTATGTTCACTTATATTTTACATCAAACACTATAATTGTAAATAAGTGGATTTCTTGAAGAGGTTCCCAACCCAACACTTCATTTATAGAGCATTTAAATATTATTATTATTCTAGAAGTAATGATATTAGAGGAATAAAAATATAAGTTCCCTATGAGAGACTTAGTCCCGCATTGTTTTTCTATATTTCGATACGCCTCTAAGTTAGATCATAGATACAATAACTTACAACACACTTGATGGTAACATATGTAGAACGATATATAGAAGTTGATTTATAAAACCCCCATGTAGATCTTATATAACAAATTATAGAGGCTCCTTCATACACTAATGAACATAGTATATTGTCGATTACACTATTGAAAACCCCATGTTGACATAACTGGAATTATCCATAAATGATAACGAGATAATATGACCCAACAATTCAATTATTGGAAAAACAAATAACACATTATATGATTTCTAAATCTATATTAATTCAAAAACCCTCTCATCAAGTAACTATGGTGTATAAGTAGTATGAATTAGGGGACTATATGGGATCCACCTCAACAAGAGTTGTCTATTTATGAAGGAGTATTTTTGGATTATAAATATTATTCAAATAATCTAATAGAATGTTGACGGATATTATTTTTTGAGTGGAATTAATTTTTACTATCTAGGAATATGAATTTATAGACGTGGAAGAATTTTAAAACGACATCAATGAATCAATTTGATCAATTAATGAAAATTAATACTTGGGTAGATAATATTCAACAACCCATAACTACTAGTAGATCCCATATTTTTTTTAAAGCTAATGGGAGACAAAAATTTTTATATATACCTGTTATTATATGTTGATATATGAAAAAAATTTCATTTACCTGAATTTATGTCAAATTAGATATTTGTTTGTCATCTCAATGACCTATATCATAATAAGTCAATCCAATTTGAAAATATATGGAAATGTACCAAGTAAATTATAATTTCCAAACACCCATAAATGGAAATATGTATTAATAAACAAATCATATAATGAACACATACCATCTGGAAGATATAAGTCTGTAATATTCTCTTCAACATATACCACCACCATAAGCTGAGGAAATTTTATAAGAAAAGGACTATAAATTTTATTTTCCTTCTTAGAATTCCCAAGTATATGAATATAGGTGGGGTGAATATAGTGGGATATATATTCTCACTATTAAACTTGGATAATCCATTCATATGTGAGGGATATATTTTTTATGTACATATACTCATATATAAATGTTGATAGACTACATATGGTGTATAATATGCAATACCTGTGAGATATTTTTCATCAATTTGGATTTTATTGAGTTAAATAAGTCAATATAATGAATATTATAATGGTATATTATAAAATAAAAAATATAATGGTAAAAAAGCATCAATTAATCAGAAATTTTATATTTCAAATTGTGAACAAACCATTAGGAACAATATATAAAAAAAAGGTCACACAAATTTTTCCCTAGGTTGACAGACCTAGAAGGCATAGATTAGCTATTTTTAGGGTTGGATAGTAAAACCCTTGATATTTAATTATTTTCATATTATTTTATTAGTCCCCCTCCAAATTTCATTAATGTTGAATTCCTTAGAGGTTAGAAACACTAATTTTTTCTCAGGTCTCCTTTTAAATTTTATCAATTAGATAAATTTTGGTACATTTCCTTTCACTAAAACAATATGGCTTTTCCTATTATATGTGAGGTGAATCCCAATATATTGTAAAGACATATTTCATATAGGATTCAATTTATGGGTTTTTTTACCAAGATAGTACCATGTTTATTAATTTTTAAATTTCACATCTTGTATGTTAGACCTATGAAGTAGGTACTTAATGTTACATAGATTTAACAAAAAATATTTTTTAGTGAACCTTGCAGTTATGGAATGGTTTAATTTACATGATTATAGATCCCCATGATAATATAGAATGTATAATGAAGTTATATGCATAATTTAAGGTAATAGTGATTAGACCGATGAGGGTTGATATTTAAGGTCAGACTATATTTAATGAACAAGGAAAAAATATAAGGTCATAAAACCTTGAATAATGGGTGAGACAATTTATATTGAAATATATTGAAAAAAAAGTGATTAAAGAGACCAATGATAGTATGAACAATCACATCGATCAGTGAAGGAATTTAATGCCTATAGTTCTCGTACCAAAAGTTGATAAGGTTTTCGGTTATGCAACTAAAACTAATGATACAGAGAATGATATTGCAAAGGTTTCTCACCTAATATAGGGTATTGTTTGAGCCAATTTAAATGGGGGTGTATCATTATTTATATCCACATATGAAATTATCAATGTTTACTATTGTAGGTCTCAGACAAATTAAATTTTGTTATAACCGAAATGGGGATTAAAATCATGGAGTTCACTAATACCGTTGAACATGGAATGAAAATGTGGAAAATAAAATCCTAAGTTGTTATAGTTTCTATTTTATTAAATAAAATAGTCCTTATAAGGATGAACATTAATGAATTAATGTGATCAGCTCTACTACAATTTTATTAATGTATTATAGGATTACATGACATTAATCTCGTGTTGAAACACTCCCCTTATTGGAAAAACATCCATCGCATATATCAATACTAATAATAGTTTTTATTTGGACTTTAATACAGTTATTACCTATATCCATGAAAGATTTATATGGATTTAAACAATCAAGGTATGAAGTGTGGCATATGGGAATGGGGTATTCAAAAGTGATTGGTAGCAATACTCCTGAACTAACCATGGTTGGGATATTATTGAATGTTAAAAGGGAGTGTATGTAGATGATGATATGTGGATTTTCAAAGATATATGGCTTAGGTATCACTACATATTCTAGGAAAAAATGAATTAATCCTCATATACTTCTCATATGGCTTCAATGAATATAACTAACTAATCTATAAAGTCAAATAGAATTGATTAATCATATAGTGGGAAATTGGAGAAATATGGACATGATTGAAAAGAACACATATAATAGGATTTAATGGGAATTATATTTTCTAAAGGGAAAAAACATGGGATATTGATGTCACATCATAACTAATACTAATTGAAATTCATCCAAACATAGTTCTAATTTTCTACTAAGAGGAGGACCTTGAATCATTTGATTTTGTTCATCAAAAGAAGTCAATTTCAGGATATCAACTTCAATACAATGGTTATGTATTTTTTAAATAATAACTTTTTACACATGGATTAGAAAATATAGATATAGAACATGTAAATATATAATGATCATTAACCAAATTCAGATGATAGGTTCCACTACAATGTTATTAACCTCAATTGTATTTAGAGAACCCAATCATAATCATGAAAGTATACATATTATTGAAATGACTTATTTTGTGTCACATATATAATTTATATGGAATTTTTTCGATCTGTATACCCTTTTTAATTATTTTCATTAAAGGTTTATATGATTTAAATAGTTGATGAATGATGTAGGTTATATAGGGAAAAGGATAATCATTAAGGGTACAATCAACCTAAATTTTTTTCCACTGTATACTAAACACACTCTAAGGGTCATGGTATATGGTCAAATATAAATTGAAAAACTTAATGGGAGTATCCCCTTTATATAATTAAATGACCTTTTCAGGAGTGACAATATAGTTATAGCATAGTGTGAGCTCACATATCAGAGATAATAATATTTTATCAAATGTTTTCCTTGATCAATATGTGAAAAAAGTGTTAATTTATTTATGAAAATGATTGGATTTAGTTCTAACAATATTTATTATTTTGAATATTATAAATAATTGATTTCCTAAACCTTTAAATGGAATAACTTTTTTATTAGATACTCAGCACTTTCTATGGATACCCGTTATGGCTTCTCGTCAGGATAAGACACTATGTATCTTTTATTTTTTAGGTTTTTGTCATGGACTTTGGACTCTAAGAAGATAAAATTTATTTTAGTATAACATTGAAATAATATTAGCTGACATGTCCCGTTATAGGTGAGAAATTTTACTCATGTGAATGAGAAATGCCTTGCTATAAATTAAACCATGAAAAAGGGACAAGATATCCTGATATGAATTATACACCCCATAGTAGTGTAGGTGACCGTATAAGGGGAGGAAATAGTGTTCCCTATGATAATAATAATCAAATCATAAATTTTCTTTATAAAAGATATATCATTTTTATTTGTACCAGAATATATAAAAACATGATATGATTTAAATTACCCTACACTTATGTGGTGGATTTGAAATTAACAGAACTTTTAGTTAGGGATTATGATGAGTGATCATGTCATCACTACATATATTTTGATAATATAAATAAAACCACACAAAGTTCTTTTTGAGTGGTAAATTAAACCTATGTTACATACAAACAACCGGAATATGGTCCTATATGTTTGTACCATAGATTAGAGTTTTGTATATTATTATATACGATCATAGTGAATGGTTACTGTGGGTAACCATTTATGATTGAGAGGTTTCCTTATACTAAGATATTTGTTGATAGAGAATTTTATTTCTAGTTCTAATGATAGTGATATATATGTTACTCTATATCCTATAATAATAAAAATCATGCCACTTGTAGTTATTACGGAAGAAATATTCCTATATTATCTAAAACAATTTTAATCTTATATAGGAAAGAGTAATAATGATTATAATACCAAGCCAAACTTTTAAATATAATTGGTCGATAAATATTATGATGATAAGAACACCTGCATCAGGTTCTTGGCAATAGGTCATTTTAATGATCAAATAGTTTGTATGTAAGGAAACACATATTTAGGATTCTTAATGGGATCTAAAACTCTTGTATGTGAGTTCATACATACAAAATATATACTCTAAAGTAGTTTAGGATTTTATTGGTTAGACTTTATGTTGTGTATATTTACATCATGTGACTATGATATATATTTTATTTTGTTTATGTTCATGTGAATAGGATGTAATTTCAATTATTTATAAAAAATAATTTTTCATGAGGAAAGAAGAAAAAAATTGATTCTTTATTAGATTTTATATAATGGAAAACAATTAAATTTTTTAGAAACCCAGAAATGAAGATAATCCACTAATTTCATTAGGAAAATATTTTTGGCTAAGCAAAACATAAAAATCTGGTCATACACATATGGAATATTATAGAATTAATAGAATCATATAAATTTCTAAAATAAGAACATATCTATAGATCAATATCATATTAACGAAAAAATCGTAATAAATTCATCCTGTTAGTATGAAATTGTTACCATTACACTATCAATGAAATAGATTTTGAGAAATGGGACTAATGTCAACGGATATTAAGATTGGAAATAATTTGACACCTTAGGGAGCCACTATGTATCTCAAGATATTTGGAATCAATTAACACATAGGTCAAGAATGTATCATTTTTTCTATTATGAAATTAGAATCAAAAGTAGCCATGTGTTTATAAATATGATAAGAGATGTGTAGTTTTATATATTATATCTCTGTGCAAGTATAATGTAAAAATTCTTATCAATAATAAAGAGACCATATATCTTTTGAATTTGGATGAATGTAATATTTGTGGTTGGGACTATGAAAATTATTCAAGATTGAACTAAATATCTTGATGGAGAAGAAATCAAGATATATATAGTTCACATATGGAAACCTCCACATAAATTGGGATTATTTGAATGAGAATAGTGGTGTTAGATTATACATAATATATAACCACTGTGAAAGTTAATGTAAATTAGAGGGACAAAATATTTACTTAGAGAGAGTGTTGATGTTAATCATTTGGGCCTAGGATAAAATATTCTTACATCACAACATATGCTATATTAATATTAGTAAATCAAAAAATTAGTTATCAAAAAGTCTCTTCAAATATAAAACTATTGTGAAAGGGGGAATGGTAATGAACTGTATGGATACCATAATTTGAGTAAGTAGGAAACCATATGTCAATAGAGTCTCGACACTAAGAAAACAAGATTTGGTCCCATATTAATGCATGTGCAAGGGAAGGCATGAAATGAGCTACTATTGGTCACATGCATCAGATTCTATATTAAATGAACATATAATTCATATATATATATATATATATTCCAATGATAAATGATTTTGGGTTCAATACATTTCCTAAGATAATATGATTGAAGGTGCACACTGTTCATATTATAGAGTCTCAATATATTGTCTTGGATCATGTGAATGGGTGAATATTGAAAATTGATGGATTATATAGTGATAGGTAAGTTTGAATCATGTAGTGAATGTTGAAATCATTGATTATAATATAATAAGTACATATTAAAATACATTTCGTAGTTAGTTTTGTTAACAAATAACTTGACATTACTATATATCCTAAAATAAAAAGAATCAAGAAATACATATTTCATTTATGTGGAATTTTTTATAGGGTAGGTGGATCATACAATTATGGTTGAACGGTGTATTCCATAACCATAAAATTCCCAAACAACTAAAAATCACATTTATATTATTATCTTATATATGGGAAATTTTTTACCTGAGGTTACATGACAAGGACCAATCCAAATATTTTAATTTCATACAGTAAGGACCACTTTGAATTGTTTAATTTCATGTGTTATAGACTTTATGTCATGTTTTGTATCTTCATGTGAAATGGAATAAAATTCTCAAATTTTTATAGTCATGTAGTATAGAATTTAATTTCATATATTTTAATGCCAAATGGTGAAGACCTTTATTTTAATCATTTTAATATTGTACAAAAAATACCATTACATCATTCAGTAAATGTTTATAAGAAAAATAACTATGTGTAATGTCATTTGAGGTTTTATAATAAGAACTATAATATTTTTATGTTTAAGTACATGTCACAATTTCTATTAAATCATATCTTTTTAGGTTATATAAAAAACATATACATCATGGAGTTTATGATCATATGAAAATAGCCATTACGACATGAAATTTAATGATATATAAAAAGTAAAATTATGTGAACTAATAAAAAAATTATGTTAACATTTATTGAGAAACCATCCATTAGTGAATTGAATGAAACACTCCCCATCCATTATTATCAATGTATTTACTCCATTAAAGTTAAAAATTGTATATTATAAACTTATTACTAGTTTAGCTCCATAATTATAGGTTTCATCCCATATAGCTTGGGTGTTATTTAGGAAAATACTTGTTCCCTAAAATTAATAATCATATGTGAATATTTTTTTGAATTCCCAAGAGACATGAATTTTTAGGATTTAATTTATAAAAAACATGCATAACCATTTCTCAAAGATTCATTATAATTTATCAAGTTGAATTTTATAATTATCATATTTTTTCTTCTAATTATAGATTTCAATGTTATTTAGTAGAATGTTGACCATAATAAGTTGAAATACATCTCTACAATACATAAAAGTACATGAAATCTTCTATATGGAAGAACAATTTATGTTGTAATAAGCCACATAAAATGTTGGATGTTCACCAACATTGATTTTTCCCCACTGTATACAATCTTATAGAGTACATTTTGAATAATTTTTTTCATAACATCTATATATCTATTCACCACTTCATGGAAGTAAGATGAATTGTTTGATTGAATATTATATTCTCAGTACATCCTCATCAGTTCAAAAGCATATAAATTGGTACTTTTTTCTATCAATATTGTGTGTGGGATAATAAATTTAGTGATGGTATTGGATTTCAATAAATTAATTATATGATTTCTTCTGAATTTATTGATGGATATTTACCCATCTCATGTGAAGATAAAATCGGTGTCAGTAAATATGAATATGAACATTCTTTATCTAGTTGTGGTATAAAGCTCCATGAAATATATTACCAATATTGAAAAGGTACAAGAATATATGGATATGGGAAATTATTTTGGGGGTATATGTTTAATGTATTAATTTATCTGATAATCATTAAACTTCTTTGGGATCACATTGTAATCAGACATTATTAATCTTCAGAAGTCACTAAGTCTCTTGAATTTATGAAAGATCTTGTCTCCTCACTTGTGGGTGTTATATACACCAAAATAGACTTCCTAAATCATAGTTATTGTATATCCTCCATCATGGAATTTTAGGAGGACCTTATAAAATTAATGTTTATATCTTACCTTATAAAAAATAAATAAAAAATTATAATAAAATAGTTCCCATCAATGATGGAATTGTTCCTTCTTAGTATGATCCAATTAAAGGAAAATTTTTTGGTACATTAATACAGGGTAATAATATTCAATTATTTTATAGACCATTGAGAGTATATTTCCATCATGATAAATGATCATATTAACCACATTATTCTCCTCCATATCATTATTGAGGATAATGAAACTATCCATTAGTGTGCGATGAAAATGAGAATCATTTCATATAAGGGATCTTCCAGGCCTACTGTTATTTTATCCATTGTATCTTAATGTGTTTTAAAAAAATTATGTCAGATAGTATTATAAACAAGGGGAATTTCACCATTAACCCAAATATATATTCATTTTTTGTGGGTGTTTTTTACCTTAATATTATGGATTTCTAATTTTCAGTAATGTTTGATATTCAATCGGTCCACTGGTATTTTTTGTTCCAATTACTAGAATGATATGAGGAATTGGTATTCTTACGCATTGATCATTAATGCTTTTTACAAACAAAATGAACATGTAAATTCAAATCTATCCACATATTTCAGAAAGATCTATAAAACATCTGTATTAATCATTATATATTCAATCATTCTACTTATTATGATCATAGAGGTTCCATAAAATAAAATTTTACATGGTTATAATGGGTTATTGATTGAAATAATTTATGTTTTATTGTATTTCAGGTTTATAATTTACTAATCATTAATACAGTGATCTATATAAAATCCTCTAACTGTTTCCCTTTATCTTAATTCTGAAACATGATTTGGTTTCCAAAATTTTATATAATAACCCCCACGATAGTATATAACTGGTTAAAAATGGAAAATATAGGATATATTTCATTATATAAAAATGAAATCCTTGGTGGACCATGTGGGGTATTAATTTATGAATTGGTTTCTACATCATGACTATTATTGCAAGGAAACTCATTTTTTGGGTGATAATATTGTGTTTTATCATCGATCATTTTTCTTATGAAATAATTTATTATGTTTTCAATTCCTAATTCATTCCACTGTGCATGTTAAATTCTATGTGATCACTATATGGCCACAACATATATTGTTACTAGATTTCATTTTTTCGAATACTTAAAGGCCTATTGGTGAAAAACGACACTTTTTGGATAATCGAAGGCCCCTAGAAAATCATCATCATAATGATTTGGTGAACCCTACATTCATTATCATTGTGAAGGGTGGAATATTTTTAGAATGTCTGGATATGAAGGGACCAATATAAGAAACAAATACATGGAATCCATTTAACATATTCAGATTTAAATGAGGAGGCATATGAAGAATATATTTTTCATTTCAATATTGTATTCAATGTTGTGGTGGTGTAATTCTATGTTAATAAATCTCATTAATGTTACCCTGAGATATTATTTTAGATATGTTCATATTTAAAATATATTTATATAGTTTACTAGAAACTATTTCATGAATAATAACATGATAATATTATTATTAATACATGACCCCCATGTCATCCACATAGCACTCTACAGTTCTATATGGAGTGATCTAAAAGACATGATGCATGATAACTTGATATGTTGATCCATAATTCATCAAGAAAATTGTAATATCTTAGTAATAGTATAAAAGTTTGGGTTTCTATAATGTAGTGTAACTCTCACCCATAGGATCCATCTGAATGTTTTCATATCAGCAATACCCATCCATAATGGAGTTCTATTAGAATATATCCAATGTGTGAATAAATATTTCAGTGATCAGGAATTTAAATTCATTATTTACAAAGTGAATGTAATGATATTTCAAGTCAATAAAAAATTAATTTCCTATTAATTTTCATGATGATGATAATGTTGGTGTGACACTTTAGGTAATGATGTTAGGAGATTATATTACCTTATAATAACCTATCATCATATGCTTCAACTTTGGTAACATTGGATGGATGAATTATACTATATTCATATTAATTATCATGAATATCATTATGAAAACTATAGTTATTGGTATCCTTTAAAAATCCCATTTGTCCATCATGGGATAATTCAATTGAAATACTTCTGTTTTTATTGATAAAGAATATTTACATGTTCTAATCATGAGGGGCTATAGTGGAACTAATCAATATTGGACACAAATATTCTTTTATAACCATGTTATCATATCTGAGTTAATCGATGGTGGTAGATGAACCTTCCTCGGGTGTCATAGGTGAATCCATGATACCTTATTACTTATCTTCATCATCATCGGGATAAGATGATGCACTGAAACCCTAATATCAAGATGACCCGAATTGATGTAGAGATACTCAAGGGGAATTGATTGTGCAATAACAACTTCCTTTATTATTGGAAATATCTCAATGGGAATATATGATTGACTATAATATGAGTGGTATTTTATTATATTCATTAATTAATTTTGTAATGTGAATCATGTGACTTTATGAATTCACACATCTTCTATTTTCACCACAATTAGACTAATAGGAAGGAACAATTTATCATTGTTTATTATTTATAAATTAATAATACTATTTTCTAGGACTATATGAGAAACTATCTATATATAATTTTCGATTATCGATTGTATCCCCGTCTTTTTTTAAAAGACTTTATCTATATTCTGAGCTTTAAAATATTCAATTGGGTGAACTATGACAATAAAACACCATAACATTATATTAAATAAAATATTTTAGGTATCTATGATATGAATAGTTTCCATGATATGTATATAAGTATCTGAACCATTCATAATGAAAATGAAATCTGTGTCTTTGTATGTTATAAAGAATTCAAAGTTAGATATAAGATCTCAAAATTAGGTTCTCAAATTGATTTTATCTACTATTATCTAATAAAACCTTGTCATATTTTCATATTCGTGGGAGTCATGTCAGCTTTAGTGCCACCTAAGTGTTAGAGGTTTTAGATCGGGATTAATTTTATTCTAGAACCATTATTAATGATAGAGAAATGAACATTGATATCATTATGATTTCCTAGTATATATAGAGACAATTTATCTTATGTATATCATCTTTCAATACTATTTTAATATTTTTAATGAGTATATGGTTTTTTATATAGACTTCATATCAATGTAATTTTTTTATCCAAAATGATTCACCCTCAAACTTTTATGGACTAGAGATGGCCCCAATAAGAGTTTCCCTAGGATCTATAGATATGTGAATGAATTACAACACTTGATATCTTGTCTAGGTCAGTAGAAAAAATTAATAAAGAAGAAATTTTTTTGTAATGTTGTCCACTTTTACCTACCATGAATTTATTCTATAGATTAAATCCTTGGGGAATAAGATATCAATTAAAGATAATCCATGCTATAGTTAAAATTGGAAGGCATCTTTTCTTCTAAACAATTACTGTTAATCATCATTCGCACACCTAATAGATGATTTGACAAACATATGTAGACTAGTTAGTATTATAGTATAATTTAGTGCAAACTATCCCTAGTAGATTCATGATTAAAATTAGCTAGAGTTGTTTTCTACATGTTTTATTTACACACATCGAATATGTAGAGTAATTTCTAGGATATTGGGGTTCGCCATCACTTTTTATTCAGTAAATCATTCACCTAATCCCATATTATTATATTGAAACCCATGATCAAGTAAATTACTATTAACCATGAACTGATCTATAAACTATATTACATTAAAAACATTATATCATGAAACCACGTCTTAGAAGAATCTTATATGGTGGGGTATTTCTCATATTCACAATGGTGGTGTAACAAATTTTTGAGATGGTGGACTATCATGGGAATAGGTATGGTATCTTTATCTTAGTCCTTATTCTACAAGTGATTATTGCACCAAATATATTGATATTTTTTATTTAATATCACAATGTTACTCAACACCCAAATAATTGAATTAGTTAAACCCTGAGAATAGTTTTTTTCCGAACTGAATAAATTAAGGGTCATTTGGTCTTCAAATTTATATACAATCCGGAAAAGGATTTTTTTTTTTAACTATTATTATTATTTTAGGTTTTTAAAAACATAATTCACCTATATATTATTTTACCCAATATTACATAACAATATTCAGCCATCTTACAGAGAATATCATTGATTATCATGCATTTATAAATGTTCTTACCCAGTATCTTGTTTTAAAGAAAAAATTACATATGAATGCTCAACCTTATCTCAATTAGATTTCATCTCTAAGATAATTAGATAATGTATTTCTCCATGGACACTATAAATAACACCCTGACCTTCTCTTTTTAGAAGAAAAATACATTACTTTTCCAATCCATGAATTTTAGATTTATTTTACTATTATTCACATCTTGATGAGGGTACTATTTATTCAAATTATGTTTAAAATTAGATAGAACATAATATGTTGTGAGCATTGGAACTATAGAAGGAATCAATTATAGTTTGAGCTTGATAGACATAGTATCTTCCATAAAAATATCATTCCCTTATACTGATAGCAGTGGAAGTTACACGGTCTAACTAAATGAAATCATAATTCTAGATGATGTGAAACTGATGTAAACTCTCTAAACCTACAAGGTAATTTATGTGAAATAGTTTGTTCTATAAATCATATCTAAAATTTTATATTATTATCTTAAATATATTCTCTTGTAGATGTTAATTTTTTAAAGATTGTGATACCTTTTCTGACTGGTGATGGAGTTTGAACATTTATGTTTTTATTATTTCATGTGATTTTAGAGGCTACCGAAAATTTTCACCCTCTATGTGGATCTCATTTTATATATGATAATTTTACAAAATTCATTATTAATTAGAAATAAATCTCTATTTTAAATTGATATACCAGATGAATGTTTGTCCCTACATGGTTTTTATGATGTACTCAATCATTAAAACCTCATATTTTTATAAATTTTGATTCATGGTGACACACCATGTTGAGATTTGTTTTGATAAGATACTCTTAATCAATATTTCATTGAATATTAGGAATATAGGATTAAAAAATTTATATTGGTAAATAATAAATTTCAGAACTCTGTATACTACTACCGATTTGGTGGTATGTGCACATGTCATCCCTTTATGGATAAAATTATAGATTTTAGAGACTGAAGAGTTTAGTTGTATGTTGGTGTGACTATTTTATCGAATAAAAAATGAATATAATCATTAAGTGGATCCCAGTATGTTTACCTCAAAATTTTTTACTGTTTATAATTTTATTGTGTTAAGCTATGGTATCCGAAATGAAATATTGGTGCTAGCGGCCCTAATGGAAGATATTATTATTGTTGTTCTCCACCTGAGGTTAGGTAAACAAATCATCTAGTCTTTTTTTTTGGATGGATGATAGGATATTTCTCTTGTTATTCAAGAAATATCATCTTTATTCTTTTTGTTTTTTAGTGGAAAAACAGTTTCCATAGTTGTGGTGTTGTAATCGATAGGAATATTTCATTTAATTTTCTTGATGTTGGTTTATTTCAGCTTCCCAAACTCAAAATCATGTTCTAAAATAATCTATCTGGTATAAATAGGATTTTTTTCTTTTTGTGGTGGGTGATATATATCACCTAAATTACCTTTATCTTTTTTCATGTATCATCGTGATTTTCATTTTTTGATTTTAGGAGCGGTGGTGAAGTCACAATTCCCCTTCAGATTCCAAATACACACACCATCATCATTTTGTGGGCGCAAAAAATGATTTGTATAGATTCATCTTCATCATTTTACACTATATTAGTGTCACACTCTTTTCCATATAAAAGAATATCATTAATTACATTCACTAATTTGAATTGGATAGTAGTAATCATAACTTACTCTGAGTTATATTTAAATGGAGAACATTAGGCAGGGAAAGATACTATAATGATATGATATTACAAATGAATGTATTTTTATAGTAATGATGTTTAAACTTCATGTGGTATTAATAAATATGATGATGAGAGGGAAAGAAGTGATAAAGTTATAAAAATGATTGTTTTATGGTTGAGTAATCAATATTATTATACGGATAATCTCTATATGCTTTTTTAATAAAAATGAATACTAGAGAATTTATTTCATTGAAATGTGTGAACAATATAAAATTAAAAACTGAGAATTACCAATATATTATTCTTTTGGTGCTATAAATATATGTTATAAAATAGGATAATACTTGGTTATTTTATATTTCCTCCATATTTTTTAGATGTTTTTATTTATCCTTTTAGGAACTTTTGAGAGTTTTCTTGAACTGAGGATGAGGATGAAGTTGAAAATAACAGATTACAAAATTTATACATCTTAAATTCATTCTAGTTATCATTATATAAAAGGAATATTTATATATTTTTATGATGATTCATAAATATAGTTAAATAGTATATTTTTAATAGTTTCAGGAATATACACAAGCCTATAGTGAATTATTGATAATTAGATATGAGATGTGTGTTAATGGGACAAACTACAACACAACGGGTATATAATCCCCATTTCAAGTATGAGATCCTCAATAAATAACATATTGTGTTCCTATATATTACATGTATTTATTTACATATTTTAGATAATTTTTTAATAATAATAATGGAAAAAAGTATATAAATGTAAAATATAGACCTTGATTCCCCCCATATAGTGTTTATCACCATTCATGTTGTCCCCAAAATATCCCTTCTGGGATGGATCATAGTCCTCATTTATACCTTTATTTTTGTGGATCACTTTGAATTATATACCTTATAAGTATTCACCATTCCATATAAATATGAAATGGATGTTATCAATTGAAGGTGATCTTCTGGTAGGTTCCTTTAGATTTCACTTATCGGCGTCCAAATAAATGATAAGAATCATGAAATGTAAGAAACTATGAAGATGTTTCCTATAAAGCATTTTCCAATTAGGAAAAAGCTGAAAACATTATAGGAGGGAGTGGAAGTAGTGAACATGTCCCTATGAGATGGTGTTGATTATACTAAGATTACATCAAATCATGGATCCCAAACAAATATGATAATCTCAAGAGTAATAATGGTGGTAAAAAATCCCACATATTTGTGTGTTAGTGTTTCTCCTATAAAATTACTAAGGACATTATATTATTAACTCCTAGGATTGTCATGACTCAATTAATGAATGAAATGGATGTATTTTAAATTTATGATGAGTGATTATTTCTACTGAGGGTTTCTCCTTGATTATAGGTTTTTGTTTCCTCATATTGGCGGTTTCAAAACCTTCTTAGTGGCTTGATGAAGGTTCCTATCAACAGTTCTCCCTTACTTTGTGTACCTCTTCTAGTATTTAAAGATGATTGAAATTCACTAGACATACCAAATAGTACATTAAAACCTTGTATCTATGAACTAGAATGAGTAATTGATGTTACATGATTATTTACCATTATAACTAGTTATCCAATGAATGGGATAGAGTAAGAAGGTCCATTGTCAACCCAAAATCTAGTAATAATATCTGATGGGGTCATTGGGAATATCTGCTTAAATGCCTTCATAATTTTGAAACATACAAACTAGATACATTTATAATAATTTTTAGACCCATTGTTTTGAGAGAGAAAAAAACACATCAATGTCCACATTAAAAAATCATTCGTTTAATTTCTTGATATGATTAACATATTATCTATTCTATATGTGCATTATATTGAGATGAACAAGATTAAACCAGTTGTTATGTCATAGATAAGGTATTCTCTCCAGTTTTAATGCATCTATATTTTTGTATTGGTAAATAGCTATGGTCAAAAACATGTTTTTTATTTTTTTCATTTTAAATATATTCCCATGTTTCTATTGGATTCTATTCATAATCTGTGATAGTTTCCCCATAATTTTCTAATCATAAATGTTTCTTCTTTGATTATTTTCGAAAATGAAATGAATCACTTTAAATAACCTTAGTTACAACTGAGGGAATGTGATTTGGGGGATGCACAGTTGATGAACCTACCCTTAGACTATAAATAGGCCATGATAATTTGTATTTGGTTAAGGATGAGATGCATGATTACTATACCTGACTTATTGAGTGTCTCTCAATATGAGGGAAATAGTGAGCATCTTTATTATGGGTAGGAAATTCCAGTCATGAAAATAAATCATTTTAATTATAACCTTGAAAATGAGAAACATTTAGGGGACCTCCATAATTGTCGATTTCATATTCTCCAATATGTTTAAGGGATCCACCTTTTTTATCATTATTACCACAAAGTGGGACACTGTATATTACATCCTATATAGGTTCTTGTTGTGTTTTTTTGCTTCTTTAGAGTGGATTATCCTTCCTCGTTACATTTTTTTATGAAATTTTAAGGGGAGGAACCCATTTTTTTTAAATTTTCAAGTTATAGGGGAATCTATATAACCAATGTCATGAGGATGTTCATAAAAAATAATAATAATATATCCTTAAAAAGGACCACCATGGAATTTACTCATAATAGGACCTCTAAAGTTATTGACCAATATACAATGAAGAGTTCCTATACTTAAATATCTTTAATCTCTTATAAAAATTTAATGGACTAATTCATTGGTCACTATTGATTTTTTTTGTAGTATGATAAAGATAATAGTATTGAAAAGTTTAGTGATATGAGAAATATTTTAGACTATATATTTTCCTTAATTATTATTCCTTGTGTATTTTAATCATCGAACAACTAGGTTTAGACATATAATGTAACTAGTGACATGCATCATGGTAAGTGACATTGATTAATGGTCACTATCATATGTGAATCCACAAAAATAAATATAATACATAGAAAATAAAAATGGTAAGGAGGATGAATATAGTCTTAATCTCTATAATAAATTGGTATAATTAGATGGGGTTCATGATAAATATGAAGAAAATTATTTATCACATTGGCTTCAAATTAGATATGTTGACAAGCCCCCTAGATATGATAAGGGATATGAATCTAAACTAGAGATACTGCCAAAATATGGTGAAAATACTTTCATATAATTTTAGGAAGAGTGATATGAACCCATTATAAAGATTCAAATTCATATATAATGTGATGATGGACATCAAATGATGGAATAGAAATTTTGGTATGTTCCTTAACTTTAGATAGAATCTTAACCCAGTGGGTCCGTTTTCAATGAAACCCTGTTTATATAATGATGTCTTGTATATCAGTGTTAATTTAGTCTCTGTATTTTTAGGAATATGGGGATATATTAAACTTTCAACAATATAATTTTCAGCGATTTATTCAAGACATATCTGAGTAAGGGTTTGAAGAACATATATATATATCCACTTTCACCCCTATTAAATAAGGTAGGTGATAGTTGTTACACTTTTGGGATAGTATAATAAACCATTTATGCATGGAAGCAAGGTTAATATCGGCCTATGAGACCCTTCACTGGTTGATAGCCATGGGGGATTCATCGCCCAGAGGATATTTGGAGCATCCATGATTTTTATGGTAAAGCCATTGAATATTCTCTCTAAGAGTAGATATTTTCCAATAGGACCTAGAAGAATACATCAGAGACTCAGGGATATGGACATTAGATTAGATGAAATATTTTTTTGGAACATCAAATAGTTGTGAATACTATCATGAGGATCTATGAAGTTAAAAAATCTATTCTATTATGTTTGGAATATAACTATATATTATGTGATGGAATTTTGATTTAAGGGGTCTCATGAAAGGGAAAAAATCACAAACAAGAAGCCTAGTAATGTAACATCAAAAAAATTGTTGGAAACTTTTATTGGTAAAATATTCATGTTAGTTTCATTAAATAGTTTCTGAAACTCCCCATACACTCCTTTGTCTTCACTCACTATTGAAATGAATTCCAATATCTTGTGGTAACAACAGTATTATGGTGATCCCTTAGGTTGTGTATTACTTGAGACGATGGGAGGTTATATAATACCTGATGGTTTTTATTTCTTATCATGTGAATCTCTTAATTATTTTATAGATGGTCATTAATGAATCATACAAATAATATTTGTACTAATTACCTCAATTAAAGTGATAAATCAAAACCCTATGGGTATAAATAGTGAATTTATGTGGACATATTTATATATCTTAGGTTCTCAATCAAAATTCTAATATTGATAATACTATTTTTTTTAAACTATGTATATTTTTAATTTATAATTTTTTATCATATATGGATGTGGTAGGTTTTATGAGTTTTGATCAATCCCATGAAAATGTAATTTTATATACGCTATGAATTGAATATTAACACATATAGTTTAGTGATTCTAAAAGATATAAAACCGACCATTTAATGTCATGTTAAAATGATCTTTGAGGTTATTTTATTGTCATGCATCAATGAAAATTAGAAGTGCCTGTTATGGTAGTGTGACTCTTTCCTTTTTATGTAATGTTTATTTTAATTTTCTTGAGACCTATCAAAGGGTGTTTTAGTGTCCTAAATACAATACTAATCACTGTTCATTTTTATCTTATACATCATGGATATATTATGTGTTGTGATTAAATCATAGGGTGGAATCCCACATATCCTAATTAAAATGAATCCAAACCCTAATATTTTATAATTCACATTTTAAGGCCAAATTTCTGGATTTTTTTATATATATTATTATCATGATGTAAGGATTATATAATATGTATTTTAATTTCATACGACTATGACTAATATGAAAAACATTTATTGAAATGTTTGGTATTGGAATTGTTTACAAACAACCCTTTCTAATTCATATTGTCTATTGGTAACTAAATAAGAGATGTTAAGATCAAGGATTCCACATAATTGGAT
The DNA here is from genome assembly GCA_963277665.1 of Viscum album. NCBI lineage: Eukaryota > Viridiplantae > Streptophyta > Magnoliopsida > Santalales > Viscaceae > Viscum > Viscum album. The sequence continues at coordinate 1,303,842,564 of OY728145.1, forward strand.
TACCATGTTTGGATATAAATCTTATTTTCTAATAACTAGAAGTGTAGGGAATTCTAAAAGAGATGAGAATATGTCCTAGTGATGAAGAGTTAGGGATTTCACATCGAGAACACATACTACTTCAACTTGAAAAAGTGGTCATGTGATGTAAGTTTAGGCGATTGCACAGAATTAGATATATATATATATATATATATGTATATATCTATCTTATTTAGTGTATAATGGAATCACACTGGATATCGAGGATGTAAAAATGATTGATATAGGAAAACCATGATAATCATCATGAGATTTGGGATGTTTTATCCATCACTTATTTGTCTGAATCCCCATTATTATGAGAATACATCATTGTAGACACCCTAAGTCCTTATCACATAGGTTAAAAATATGTAAATATAATTTATATAGGGAATAAATTATCTAGGGTTTTAACTTTGGCTTGCATAACCCAATCATGTATCATGAGATAGTCTATATGAGGCATGTGTATGAAAGAATATTTGTAGATGATTTACATGCAGGTAAGACTATTAATATGAACTGTGAAAAGTGTCTCCCAAAAATGGAACTTTGGTATATTGGAATACAAGTATGATAACTAGAAAAAAAATTCCCCATGTATGACATGTTGGTGAATTAGAACCTATATATGAGACCTATGTATATTAGAAGCCAATAATTAGACATAGACAATATATGGTACCTGGATGATTGTTTTCTCTAGTTGGATATCTTGGGATGTGTTTTCCCCTAGTTGGTACCTCATTGAATGTTTCAGTGGTAGAAAACCCAAGTATTATAATTGAGGTGTAGTTTGGGATTAGGTAACATGGGTGATGAACTCCCAGGTTTGGTTGGTATGAAGATTCCCATGTATTTTCCTTATGGATAAAATAATTTTACTATATAATTACATTATATTTATATTATTATCCTCTGGTTTTATACCTTGAAATTAATATAAATGAGGGAATATTGATTAAGGCACCCACATTAGGAGATTTTCCTTCAAAATATAATCTATGAGTCTTTCATATTAAACTTCTTAAATTAGATATGTGAGGTATATTTATTGGAAATGGGAGGCAATGGTTTGATTTTAATTAGGTTAAAACTTCTCAAACCCTTGATGTATGTGGTCACATTGTGGCTTTTCCTGAAGGAGGCTTGGGTGCATATGAGGTGTATGAAAAGACTTCACGAAAGGAGGAAAGGCGTGTTTTTGTGTGTGTGATGTTCTTTAAACAATTCATACAAGGAGGTGTATAATTCATGAAATATGTAATAATGGGTTTTTCATAAGGAGGAATGGATTGAACATCTGGAATTTTGGGAAAGTGAAGAGACTTGGTTATGAATCCTAAACTTTTCTTGATATTGTCCCCACCTATCCATGTTATTTTTTGGAAGGGAGTGAAATTTTCTCTATTGAATAATTTTTAATGAATCACTAAGAACAAGAATGTTGACTTGATAAAAATAATTTTATAATGTATATTTGGTTGGTAGAGGTGTTATTTATGATTTTAAAACATATAATTGTTTTTACAAAGAGTTCTAAATCAAAATTCAAAATGTTTTTTTAAGTGGTAAAATCAAACATTTTTAGGAATTTAATAATATCATTGGAATATTTTGAAACATAATTATTTTTTATAATGGTCCACATGTGGTCTATAGAGGTAATGGTGAAATGTAAAATTGGATATTTGAGTTGTATTTTTTTAGAATTTGTTTAAATATACAAAAGGTTATGAAGATAGAATATTAACTTAAGAGATTTCGTGGAGTACTAGATTTCAAACATTAGTATAAAAAGTGTTGTTATGGATGTGTGTGACTATATGAGATTAGTCTCTCTTAATATAACATTTTAGCTGAACAAAACAAGTTTAATGGTCCTCACTAGATTAGGAAGGAATATTATGTAATTAAATTTATTGAAAATTATAGAGAATTTGATTACATCGATAAAGGTGGAGTCATGATAGAGATAAACCTTTGTATTTCATTTATAATGGGGGTTTTTACAATATGATAATTTTTAGAACATAAATAAGATTATCATGAAAAACTCCCCTTATATTTTTCATGGTAAAAGGGGGAGGTAATAAGGAGGGAAATGTATAGATAGAGATTTTCTTCATTTTATTAATGAAGTTAGAGTGTAATGAATAAACCATAATTCGATTATAAATTATTAAATATGTACTCAAAAAATTTTAAAGAGTATTTATAGTATATCATTCAAAAAAATCTATTGGGATACAATTTTTTTACCAATAGGTTTCTTATTTTATTTTTAACAACAAATAGTGGTTTTCAATTAATATTGTGAAAAATAATTTTAATGAAGTAAGGTTGAATATATATATGGTTATAAGGAATCGGAACCAATTTTTAAAAGTAATTAAAAACATTTACATATATTATTTTTATGTTTTAGGATAATAATGTAATTTTAGGTTATGAAGTATTTAATCCACATCAATAGAAATATAGATTCTTTTATAGATGAAATACTACCCTGATATTTCTATATATCATGGCTATAAAATGATTAATGTGATGTTATATTGTTATTTGATGTATTTTTAATGAGTAAAACTGGTTTTGTTATTCTATGATTTGGAAATGAAAAAACTGTGAATTTGTATTGATAAATTTATAGATGATTCGCAGTGTTTTAGTAAAAAAAAAATAGAGCATTATGTTAAAACAGTATACATAATTCCATATAAGATTATATATAATACTAATTTGTATTTTTGGATGTATAAATGCACTACGAATTATGGGAAAACAATAAAATGATACATGTGTATAAATAACATAATTCTATATAATAATAACTAATTGAGTTCCACTTCCTAACTACTAATATTACGAGACAAATATTATTGAGTAAAGATAAATATTTATGGGGTGTTCTGGAGATATTTTACCGAAACTGACATATTTAAAATTCAAAAATAATGATTGGGTAGGGGGGAAATATAACAACACCAAAATAATTTTATTATCAAATGAGATTTGGAGTACCACACCAATACTTCTATGGAGTTTTAAATAATAAATTAAAACAGTTTTTGGTATTTTTTGGAAGATATAATTATTAGTATAAAATAAAATTTGGACCACTATAGTATTCAAGAAATTGAAGATATTATCTCACTAAGAAAACTATAATTCCATTATCTTTTTGTTTCTCGAAAATACTAGAAATTTAGTTGATATTTTAATGTAGGATACATTACATAAAATTTATATAATTAACTTAGTTTAATTGGATATATTTGGCCACATTAATTAATAAAAAAATCATGTCATTATACAATAGGATTAAATGAATGAGACTTAATCTAAAATATTTTAAAAAGGCCTTTAATATTAATATAAATAATGAGAAAACACAAAATTGGAATGGAAAAAAATAGATGAGAAAATATTTTATAAATATAGTTCAACGAGAAGAAACAATAAAAAAGATCCAATAATAAGATTTCAATTTTAAATTTGGTTCTTTGTGAGGGATCTTCAATATATTATTTCAATGACATATCTAGATTTCCAGAGGACGATAGAGAGAGAGATGAACATAGATGATTCCTATAACAACCTTTAATGATAAAGGGTTAAATGGACAATTGATATGACTCATGTCCACACAGTGCACCTTCCTTTTCGGGACCCTATCTGATTAGAATGTCGTAGTTAAGCATTCTTGTCCTGGAGTAGTGATTAGGATGGGTGACCTTCTAGGAAGTTTTCCAGGGGTGTGTGAGTGAGGAAAAAACACATTGTAAAGGACATGTGTTGGCCTTTGGGGATTGTCATCATTCAGATGACCCGTTTAGACATGTGGGTGGGCCCCTGGGTGGGGACCATGTGTATGCGGGGCAACTGGTGGTACCTGGAGGGTCAGAACCCGAAAACCATGTTATGTCGGGGTGTCTGTGCTATCAGAAGGTCTGAGTATTCCCATTAGGTATCAAAGTTGGTACCCATCCATAAGTATGGTGAACTACCTAGGTTGAGATATAGAGCCCACAATGGGGACGTTGTGCTCTGGGGGGAAGTAATGTAACACCCCTGAATGATAAAGAGTTATATTTATATCAATCGTGTTAATAAGGTGCACCTTCCTTTTTGGGAGCCTATCAGATTAGAACTTCATAGTTAAGTGTGCATGTCCTGGAGTAGTGATCAGGATGGGTAAAAATCAATGAAGTTTTCTAGAGTGCATGTGAGTGAGGACAAATCAAACTTGAAAGGATATGTGTTGTACTACAAGGAATCTAATTATTCAGATGCCCTATTCATGGATGTGGGTGGGCCCCTAGGTGGGGACTACATGTCTGCAGGGAAACTGGTTGTACCTGGCAGGTGAGAACCCAACGACCATGATAAGGCGGGGTGTCTGTGCTTTTTGTGGGGCATATGTGCTGTCTTTGGGGCCCAATTATAACATTTTGTATCAAAGGTGCTACCCAGCCATAAGCGTAGTGCACTTCCTAGGTTGAGATGTAGGTCCCTCAACGAGGAATTTGTGCTCTTACCGAGGGGGGGGGGTTAATGTAACACTCCCAACTTATTATGGGTTAAATTGATATGAATCACCTCAATAAGGTGAGCCATTATTTTTTAGAGCCGGTATGATTAGAACATCACAATTAAATGTGCTTGACCTGGAGTAGTGATAGGGATTTGTGACTTTCTGGGAAGTTTCACTGGGTGTGTTTGAGTGAAGACAAAACACCCTAGAAAGGACATGTGTGGGATTCCGAGGACGATCATTATTTAGATGACCCTTTTAGGAATTTGGGTGGGCCCTAGGGTGGGGACCACGTGTCTACAAGACATCTGGTGGTGCCTGGGAGGCCAGAACCCGACGACCATGTTAAAGCGGGGTGTCTTTGTTGTCAGCAGGGCCCGGTTGTCACAATTCTTATATCTAATATTTCATGTTATCTAGATCCTCTTTTGAAGAAGATTATGTTTGTTTGAATAAATTATGATGGGAATTGGATTGACTCTCTTAATATTTAGTTGATCATAATTAAAATATTATTGAATAAAGATAATATTATAAAAATTGGACATCAATAAAGTGTCTTATATAGAGTTATGTTGTAAATTATATAGTAGAAGAAACTACAGAATTCAATTATTTCTATAAATTTTGGAGACCCAACTTGAAGTACTGAGTATAGGGAGATATAGATGGAGTGACCATTAGTAATAAATGTGTTTATCCCTAAACATTTTTATAAATGTCTCATTCGAATGAAGTGTCCATTAAAAACATGTATACATATGATTAGTGAAATAGTGGATTATTATTATATCAATTAATTATGAATGTATACTTAATGAATATAGAAATGTTTTGGTAAACCAATTAAATCAACTATGTCCATCACTTATATTACATTATTTATCCACATTATTCTAGGATATGGATGAGATATTAACTATGATGAACACACATGTTTCTATTAATCTAATAACAATATAAAATATATGGGGAATCATGAGTGAATTTTTTTTAATTTTTTAATTCCCATATTCTCCCCTGTATTAGTGTGTCTCACTAGTTCAAAAAATATATTGTTCACTAAAATAACAACTATAAGCATCATTAACAAATCATATAAGCATTCTGCATGGTCTATCCTTATAACTAACATTACCAATACATGTAGTCATAAAATAGAGGTCAAAGGGGTCTTCCTATGATCCTATATATAAAAATAAAAATTATACATGAGGCACATTCATATACATAACAGAAAAAGAAAAAATATAACTTACAGTAGGTTTCAATGAATACATCAAAAATATATCCCCTTAGTCAATAAATAATTAATAAAAAATAATTAATAATGTAAAATGACCTATTTTCTAGATCAAATGAAAGACTATTAGAAAATATCAGACATCTATAAACCACATATCTTAAATCATATAACAATATCATAGAAGATACCTTTACATGTAATGAAATACAAATTATATAGATGTACATTGAATCCCATGATGTGTATGAATATAGAAATGAGTCAAATAACCTAGTAGGATTCCCCCACTATCACCAATGAGCTATGTACTAGTGATATTGTAGAATAACATAAAACAATATGGTGTGTTTAATTCAACCCACGTATGTAAAACGAAAATGATATTAATAAAGGTAACACATGTATGCTATCATATCTAGAGGAGAGATGCACCTGAAATACTCACACTGGTGGTACCCATCTCATGACACCACTAACTGTCTTGTAATCCGTGACTTTTATACTCTCAAATCCCAATGAGTTATTCCATATAGTAACTTTCATATCAGTAGAACAATAGGTATCATCTCACATATACAATTGATCTCTCTCAATGTATGACCTAATCCATCAGTCATCTCATTGCCAATAATTAATAAAAACCTAAATTTTCATGGGAAATAGTAAATATATCAAGTAACCCAAGAATATGATATCAAATAGATTGAGACCATCTACATTGATGATTCTCTGTTATTGAAAACAATAAATTAAAACATTAGGGGAATGTATAAATAAAAATAAACTAACAATAACCTTATGATAATGAATCCGAAAAATTAACGAATTAGTCCTGGAAGTTAAATATAATAATCTTATATCTCAAAACCATCCCTAGATAATCTCAACAATCCTCCATGTGATTTTTCTCAAAACCACTCATATTAAACAATCTACTTTATCCCGTATATCACTAGTCATAATTATGGGTTTTCCCCCATTGAATGGAATTAGAACACTATGTCATTGCATCAATAACTCAACTCATATATTCACATCATCATTAAAAAAATATGTATTATCCAAATCCATAGTCATATGTTACTTGGATCCTCAATAGATAGACGTTTTCCATGTTTCCCATAACAAATTATTTTTCCCATGATCCCCATACAATAAAACATTGATAGAATCTTATGTGCCCATGCCAAATCTAGTATTTCATTAAAGATAGCTCCATATGAGTGAGTTTATATCTTTACAAAATAAGCAATAAATATGTGTGACCTTTCATGAAATTTACTCACATAACACATGAAAAAACATAAAACAAGATGTTATCCTAATTATTACAATTTATCAGAGTGATTTCCTAATCAAGATTTTTGTTAAAAAATTATGACTGCCTAGTAGGCTATGTGCCTAGTTACTCTATTCACATATGAATTATCCAATATGACTTGTATAAATAAACACTCTCCTCATATTATATTTAATAATAAGGGAACACACTCAATTAATAATTATATTTTCTGATTCATAGTGAGGATCATTGTAACATTGGGACTAATCCCCACAAATCTAGCCATAAGTGCTAACTCATAAATCATATGAAATATTTTTGAACTAATTTGGTAATTAAAATTTAAATGAAAATATTATAATAACAAATGAATATTTCCACTTTTAAATAATACAAATCAATACCCAAAAACTAACGATGAACTATCAAACCCATCACTAAATATAAAATTTTATTACCCTAATAACAAGGGTTTCCCCACACCTAGAACACAAACCATAAATAATTCCTCAATCATTGTCTTGCTGTAACTAATTAATCTCTATAAAATGTTGAGGTTAATAAAGTGTTCTAGACAATAACTTGTTTTGAATGGTATACTAATGATCATATAAACATAAATCAGGGAAAATCTAACTAATTATGTCAATTCAATCAAAGCAATCCTTCAACCAGTTGGAATCTCGGAATTATGGTTCATATGATATAATTTAAACTCATAAAACAAGACAGAACATTCAAGGAAACCTTCAATCAATAGTTCTCATCTATGTAGACATGCATTGGAAAAGAATAGAATCTATATCAATAAGAAAATATGACCACATAATTTTCCCACAATAAGACCAAAATAAAAAAAAATATAATAAAAGTAATAAACTTTTTAAAAATCATTTTAAAATTCAATACATTAGAACTTTTCTTAATGAAAACCCTTGAACAAAATTTAATTTGAAATTCATCTTTGGAAAACACATCATCCATGTCTTGGAATCTTATTTCAGACAAATCATTTTAATTAAAAATTACTTTAGAGTTATTTTTTAAAATCATATATACCCTTTTAAATCCTTTTAAAAAATAATTCTTTTTTTAATTCTATAAAAACATATTCAAACACTAAATCACACCATCAATAATTCTATAATATTGGATTTTGACACTCATTCAACCATGATTCCACTAATGAAAAAATTATAAATATATATGGTTATTGTTCTCTATTATGAAAAATCTATTTAATTCTTTTTATGATGAAATATTACATAAAAAAATATATACAAATAATAACATAAAGAAAAAACTACCTAAATTATCAAAAAAAATCATAATGCATAATGGTTTCAGCCTTTATCACATTCCTATTTAATAATCTCTGGCACATGTTGACCACTGTCGAGCCTAAAAGAACCTATCCAATAAATATAAACACATTAATAGAAATGTAATATTTTAATATTGAATTCAAATAATTTATATATAATGTTTATAATTCCTTATAAATTTACACATTTCAAAACACAAAGAAATTTTTTACAAACTATTCTTGAAAGACAAATGTTCATATTTCAAAAAAAAATCCCTATAATTAATCACCAAAGATATCATTATTTTAAACAAAATAACCTAAAAATTTTAAATAACCTCATTGAGGTTCCATAATTAATAATAATGATATTAAATATTGATATTTAATCCTTCCAATTCTCCTCTAAATATTGTATATGAAATCCCCATCATTATAGAGTGATGCCCAATTTTCATTGCAGAATCACCAAACAAATCTCTACAAAATGCCACTATTTTTTGAAGAGAATACAGTAATATTATAAAACATACCGAAGGTATTTACCTAAATTACACTTAATTAACATCATTAAAATAACTCAAACCAAAGGAGGGTAATTGGGAGTAATAGGGAAAGGTTATGATATACCTCCATTTTTCATATCTAACCATGATTAAAGAAACACAGGGGGTCTCAAAATTGTACCCTTCTAAATTGATTATAGGTCCTTATTAACAAACACATCCATGAATTATTGGGTACTTAGTGGAATTAAACTAGCTACTTTATATCTCCCTGAATACCTAATGTAAGATCACTAGATATTTCATGTTTAAACATGAGGTAAAACCCAACTGATTACTTCCTAGGGTACGCAGTCATACTATATCATGTACATGAAAATTGTTTGCATCCGTTATTAAAATTTATTTAATAAAAAACATAAAATTACTAATCTATTTTCCACCCATCATACCTGAACAATATATAACTTTTTTGTAAATTAATGAATCATTAATACCATTTCTTTGATAAAATTTCCAAAATTAAAATTCATATTATCACTATACTAACTAGAGCATTACAATCCATTCATTCCACCAATATTTAAACACATGGTTCATTAAAAATGTTCCCTAATAACATGTCTAATTCATTATAAGACTCACCAATTATTCACCCACACATACTCACGATTCCTATAACAAAAAAATATAAGATAATTTTTTTCACTCCAAAAATTTCCATTACACATACACAAAGAAACTATTATCTACCAAGATTAATATTTTCTAAAATAAATTCCAACCAGTCAAAAATATTCATATTCATCTCTATAATATTTATATTGTAACATAAATTATTCAAGTGTATCTATGGTGAAATATTGATCAACCAAGCACCCAAATCATATCTAACATCCCACATTATGATTTTTTATGGTCACACCCTCTGATCCCAAATCATAATTTTTCATCCCATTCTTAAGCTTTATAGTGGTCCCCATTTTTAGGACTTATAAAAGAAAGTTGATCTCTTTTAATGGTTCTTCACACAATTGGATTCACCATCTATATATGAAGTATAAATAATTCTATCTATGAATCCATTGATTCGAAAATTTATATATATAATAATAACTCCAATCAACCATCCATAAATCTTAAATTATAGGGATTATCCTAGTAAAATATGGCACACATAAAAAACATGAAATTTAAAATACCAGGACACTCCTAGTCAAAATGATGAAAACCAAGAGATCCATGTATATCTTATTGCTTTTTTATAACATGATAAAAACATACCCATGTGTGGACAAATCACTTGATTTTTCTATATACCACTATGGAATAAATTGTTTTCAGAAAAAATGAATTCAAAAAATTCCTTTTTAAATATTTGTTTTTTGAAATTTGTATAATAAAACCATTTTAAACCACCTATAAAATTAAAGAAAACCGTGTTTTTCAAAATAATAATTTCCTCGTAATCTATATCTATATAAAAACATTCATTATATGGCACATTTCAAGTATAAACAATTTATAAAATGGTTTCAGATATGTATCGTGCCTCTATATTAAATTTTCCTTATATAGAACAAATTATTTATATAAATTTCTAAACATAAAAAATTATTTCACTCTTACCACCAAAAAATGAACTGGTCCTCAATCACATAAATTGTATTTTCAAATGATCAAAATGAATATAATCACCATTAATATTGAATTTAAGAAAAAATGTATATAGTATAATTTGTATTAAATTTTTATTTAACCATATTGTGCTCATTATGAGGTCTATGTGAAATATTTTGAACAATTGATAAGGGGAAGGGATGAAAATGGGTAATAAAAAACACACTTTCAAAAGAATTATTATCATTTCATTTTATTTTATGTTTCACTAAACAATATAATGTGCTGATGGGGAGATATAGAGAGTGAGAAAAAATATATCTGAGCCACAATATTCTTTACATGTTTCAAAAAGTTTTTATCATGTTGATAATATTTGGTGTCTAGTGATTATGATTTTATTATCCTTATTCTAATTACAGTATCAAAAATAATAAATCATTAGTGTAGGAATATTATCATTAACTCAAAATAAGTTACAGATCAAAATGATCATTAATAATCTATCTAATCATTTGAAATCCTCTTTTTGTTCCTATAATATTGAATCAAGTGTTCATTTTCATTTTTATCCTCATTCCTAATAAAAATAAATCTTGAAATCAACATTGAAATTTTTTCTCTCATAATTTATTACTAAACATTTCCATGAAAATATATAATTCATTAAGACCACATGAATAAATCAATGTGATTTGGTTCATTAAGGAAGAACATATTGATCAAAATAGGATATAATGTTTTTTTGTATCTAATTAATTTTAAAGGTTCTTTAAATCATCACAAGGATTCATAAAATATTATCATTATTTCATATTATTTTGGAATGAAGAAAATCCACATGACACAATATTTTCATGAACTAGTAGTTTGTAATGTTTTTTCCAATATGTTGTGGAATGGAAGAAATATACTATAGAATAAACTATTAGTCTTCCATTCTAATAGAAACAAAAAATATATCTTATTTATTATGGCATTATCTCCATAATTATATATTTTTTTATTATTTTCAAAAAATAACTATAAAGGACATTTTTTCATAACCCCTTGATCCACTAGCTTGTAAAAATCATGGAATAGAGCTATGGAATGAATTATATGGAAGAGTAAAATCATAATCCCTCATGAAATCAACATAAAAATATATAACCATTTTTCAATGATTCTCATGTATGGGTGAAAATTATTCTAAATTCATCACAATATTGTGTAATAAACACTAAATTGTGTCCTATTTTTCTCATCCTCAAGAAATAATCATTCTATAAATAGAAACTCAACTTGATTTATCCTAAAAGTTTTCCAATATCTATTTGAAATTATAAAAAACAGGAAAAACATATAATAACTCATAAACTAATCAACAAAACAAACTAATCTTATCATTACAATGGTTTTAGTGTTATATAAACACCACACAAGTTGATATAATGTGTTTTTGAAATCTCTATTACCCACGATGTAACGATCAATACTACATTCAAAAATATTGATTATGATATTTTTATATACAAATATTTTAAATTAATTTATGATGATAATACAAATAATTATAATCTTAGTGGATTATTAATATCCCCATTTTTATAATTTATAAAAATTCTATGAAAATGTAATATCATCCATAAATATTTTATATCCAAGAACCCATGTCTCCCCATAAAATGAAACTGATCCTTTATTACACCCCATGATTTTCACATATAAAAGTGTGGTTCTATTCTAATTTTCAGGATGATATCTTATAATATTACTCCCCATTTTCTAAAAATGATAATTAATGATAATGGGAAAATAAAAAATGAACTCATATTTACTTTTGGAGTTAATATATTCCAAGATAAAATATCATACACTATAAATAATACATTATTATGGAGTTCATAATGATATTTATTATTTTCTAAATCATTAAATTAAATACCATGATAATATCTATATGTTCCACCTTCACCTTTATTAGGCGCTACATGATATCAATACTCATTAACAATCAATATTAAACATTATTTTTAAACAATTTGATTCGAATTTTTCTTTCAAAATATTATTATTTCTTTCAACTTTCACCCAAGTATATTAAACTATCACTTAATCCACATCATTTAATTTTCATTTTGAAATTTTATGTCATACAAAAACAAAATCTTCCTTTGTATCATTGTATTATGATTTTTAGAGTTCTTACTATTGAATCTTCCTTTGATAATGAATTCACCTCTATATTTATATTTTTGATATCTAGTGTCACTCTCCTAATCATCATTATAGAATAGAAAAATTTAAAATATGATTGATTATTGTAAATTAATCCTTAACTTAAATTTCCATTAACATATAAAAAATTTCTTTTTTCTTTCATAATATGGGAATCCATATTATTAAATTAGAATCATGAAAATAGATTAATAAAAACCCTAATGACTAGTCTTAAAGCTATAAAGTAATCTATTAATCTCATAATTAATAATAAAACCTTTTTATTTACAATCCTCCATTCAAAATTTGAAGAAAAAAATGGTGTTGGTTTAAAAGGAATACATCCCCCAATCAATTCCTTTATTTTAAATATCTGTAGTGAATAATGTACATTATTATGTTATATGAAATAGATATAACATTTTATATTCATCAATTACATCCCAAAAACAATATATACATTTTATCATAAATATATTTAAATATATTTCATTTTTGAATAAAAATAATCTCATAATATTTAATTATGTTTAGAAAAAACAATTTCACTAATATAAAAAATCAATATTAGTGACTCCTAGTCATCTTTATTGACATTTAGATTATACCAACAGTGACATTATTAACCATCATGATACATAATATAGATTATATCCTATTTTACCATACTTTAGGTTCTTTTTTAATCACATATAATGTTTATTTTCTTATAAACATAATAACCACGACAATTTAAAATTAAAACATCAAATTATATAATGTAAAATTATTTATCTTCTTAAACATTAAATAATAATAACTTCATATCCATTTTTAAAAATATATAAATCCTTTGAGAAAAAATCTATAAAAACATGTCATTATATGAATTTTTACTAGAGAAAATGTCTTTTAAACTTCTCAACATTCTACTTGGGAGTGACCCTTGTAAATTATATGAACATTATTCTATGAAACCTCTCTCTATCATTATTATTATTCCAAAATTGAAACATTTTCCTAACAATATTTACATGTTCATTATGTGTCCCATATTCCTAAGTTCCATTATATCAATATTGATTAACTATTCCTCAATATGTGTGATTAAAACATCATGTTTTACCTCTTCAACAATAAAGATCCGTTCAAAATTAGAATATAAGATGGTATGATTATAAAATATTTACCAACTCTGAAGACCCTTTCTACTTTCTCCAAAAAAATGTTTTTGGATCCAAATTATTTATATGCCTTGTGATCACAGATAATACATTCTCTAAGCCTTTATTGTCATTGTAAATTTTAAATTCATCTTGATCACATTTAGAATGATCCACTAAAATAGAATATATTCTCAGATATTCATCATGGTCTTATGGAGAATATTTTAACGTTTTAAAAACATGAATTGATGTTGTTTATGTTCCATTTCCCTCAATGAAAATAACATCATTTTTATTATTAATTTTATTTAAATAATTATTGTATCACTATTAATTACCTCTACCATTTATATATCTATGAAATTTACACTTATGATATCTCTCATTGAGTTTTACATATTTTCACTCTTTAGTATTTTTTTAATATTTGTTATCAAATACTCTAATGCTATACAACTAGATATTATAACTAAATGAAATCGTGTATAATTCCAAGATGGATTTTTGTAACAATATATAGTGATTGGAAATTTACACCAAAATTATTTTGGTTTGTCTCCTAAAATATATCAATTTTCATGCATTGATATCAGCATTCATCCCATGTCCACAAAACTCTTGTACTTATATTTATATACCCTCTTTTTTATCTTATGCATGGAGAACTATAGTTTTGAATTATTTTATTATTCTTAATATATAATTCAAAATATTCATTCTTCTACATAGATCCATTATTAAAATAATATATTTTGATTGTAGATCCAGTTTGATTTTTATCACAGATCTACAGATTCATAAGCCTCTCAAAAAAATTGATTTAATTGACATAAATTATACATATACTTATGAGTAAAATCATATATAAATTTTAAAAAATAATAAAAATCTTTATTTTTTTCAGGTTCACTGTACAACATAAAACTATGTGAACCAATAAAATATGATTTTTTATCACCAAAATATTATGAATTCGATTAACCATCACACCCTTATAAAATACATCTCATTTATTAGTTCTCTGATGAAACAACATTTTAATAATCCTCACTTCATTGAACTTTGAAGGTTATCCATATTCGTTTAACCAAATGGACTTGAAATTTATTGAAATACCATTATCTTTTTATACTAATGTATCAAGATTTTGGATCCTAAAAATGTGTAATAAATTGTCATATTTTTTATCCCTCTATAAATATCATGACTTCATTCTCCATCCTAATGAAAAATAAATCATTTCGGAATATCACCTCACACACATTATTGTATTGTTTAAAATATTCTAAGAGATTATTATGTAACCCATTATCAAATATTATATAATTTGATTCAAATTTCATTTTAATTTTTTTTTCCATTCACCGCCTTTCAAATTTATTGGTCTATCATTTCATGAAGTTTCAACTCCTCAACCTAACTTATGGGTATTCTTGATTTTAGGTTCATTTACGATCATGCTGAATAGGGGGCCGTTATTTTTTATTCGTGAATTTTATCCTTTCATTGTTTTATATGAAACCTCAATCATAACTACATTTAATATATTTTTAACCTTCATATGTTTTGAGCATTTAATATTCCTTGGTAACATTGATAGTATTGCGACACACATGTTCTGATGACATGGCCTCAGGAAAATCACTATGGTCTAATCATATTTCCACTATGACTCAATCATGACTCTTAGTACATAAGAGACTACGAACTAGTTTTGAGGTCCTAAATCATAAATTAATAAGAATATTCCCTTGACACCAAAACCATAAATCCCAAATAAATAACTAATCAATGTTCAATATAACAACTAGAGTACAAATAATATATAAATCAGTAATTAAATATCAGATATAGTATTAATAAGTCATACTATCATACAACCTAATATATCTCCCATTAGGTTGACCATATATAAAAATAATAAAAGAAAACAAAATATATTAGAGGATGTACTACAATCCTTGATCTATTTGTAAATTCCATATCTAATACCCTTTAATCTATTATAGCTCAATCTGATATAGATTGTATTGAAAACCTACATCTAGATATATGGAATATATCCACCTTATAGTTCACATGAATATGCTGAGAAATACATCATAGTACGTTACAAAATATTTATCATAAAATATGATAATAAATAAAATTGTATTTAGGAATAAAACTAATAAATAAAATAAAATACGTGTGAGGGATTATCGTATTCTAACTAATTTATTATGAAAAGGATCCATATATACATTTTCCAATGCCAGAAACAACCAAATCATTTTATAAGTCCTCACCCACGCCTAAATATTATATGTACGGTTCCACCCCATGTATTTACCTCTGCCCTTATTGTCATGGCTTGGTCCATATCATGTACCTTGACAATCCCCTATAAACAGGGGATTCATATCAAATTTTATAATCCAATCCACTTTGCGAATTTCATTCATCATTTATCATGGTCAACTCATCATGATCATGATATATTTAGTACCTAGTAACCTGATCGTACCTACTTATCTAAGGTTCTAAACACAATACCATTTTTGTTCCTACACATAGGAGAGACTATGTAAAAATTACCTTGGTATTCCCTTCTTACTCAAGAGATATTATTAAAATACTACTATAGATATCCCTACATACAAGTGTAGTGAAAACTATTTCTCTTATATTCTATCCATACCTCTGAGAAGTTATATAAATAGTACCCCAATCATACATGATGAAGGATATGGTTCATAAATAGTACCCATGACAATTATCATAGGGAAAGAAGATTATAAACACCAAAACCACTCTCTTTTCTATGGGGAAGGTCAACTATCCTCATTTGGCCACATCACCTTCAAAACCTGACCACTACCTTTTAGCTCAAGGTAGAATTTATCCATCCTTTCTCATTATCCATCATCCATATAATTGGGTACATTCATGCAATAGAAAAGCGTGCATGCATCTTAGACCACATGATCTCTAACTCACCACCATGGTGTTTATCACTCAACATCTATCCCTATGTATTAAATTATCTTGATACCAATAGAGACTCATTGGTCGATCTCCCAATACCAGACCCTGTCAGAATAGTTATCACTAACCAGCCCCATCAGTGTTCACATATAACATGTGAGGTATCCAATATGGACATTAAGACCCATCATAGTTTTTTTCATGGGAACGAATGACTAAAAACAATAAATTGGGACTATATTTAGCTAGCCATTATTAACCCCTTCATATCCGGAGGACATGTCCTCAAAAAATTATTACAAATATAAATTCAATACTATATGACATCTTATTTAAGAGAGATATCAATCCAATAAATGTGAGGAAAACCTATCATCACATAATATCTATCCCAAATGAAAATATCCAACTCATATAACACACCAATCCTATAATCCATCCTCAAGTTGGTAGTCCCTATAATTTCTAAGACGTACATCCGTAACACCAAACACGCTAGGAAAAATACATTCATTCCTAGAAAACTAACTCTAGGAAACTAACCTCAGATACTCAGTCTGTATTCTATCTCTGTATTCCTACCATTGGCCTCTTATAATCTAAACAAACTGCTTCTCCCTATGGTTAAATAATCACCGGGTGATAACAAAATTGCCAAATTTAAAGGAATTACTATAAAAAAAATTACCCTCAGTTCTATCCTATATATTCACATTGGATTATCTTATTCCCCACTCATTTTTCATGTTAGATCTATTTACACAAGCATTGAAACACATGTAAAATCATGCTAATGGTTTTTTTTAAAGGTAACACAACCCTCAAAAATAATGTTATAATCCTCATGATTCTCAATCAATAAATGACCAAGATCATTCATTCATTCTGCTTGCACCTATTAATAACTATGATCTTATATCATTGCACGACATCCTAATAATTATTTCCAAAAAGTGATAATTAAATATTTCTTTCAAAAAAAATTGTGTGATGATCACCTGATAAATCTCTGAGAAGTGGGGAATCACCAAAAACATAAAAATAATTATGAATTTATCCTCATAGTATGTCTTCAATCCACTAAATTAAAATACACTATCACTTTAAGATTATTACAACATTATTTTGTGGAATCATTAAAAAACATACTTAGTTTCATCTAGTTTAGTGGCATACAATGGAGGAGTATTATGGAGGGAAAAATTGTGAAATAATATAATGAATCATCATGGGTAATGATAATTAATCACTCATACTAAATGTGGGATTTAATAAGGGACGATATTAGGAGGTACTACTTATAATTTCCCCCACACATTTCCCCTTAGCATAAACTTTAAGGGGGTCATCATTCAATGATATCTCTACCTTAGTTTTATAAACTAGGATAAGTCTCAATCTAAGAGTGACCTATATGGGATACCAGATGACATCTCCAAATAGGTTCTAGTCATGGAATATACCCATTGGACATATTGGGAATCAACTACCTTTAATGTAACCCATGACCATATAGCCTAACACTCATGGAAGGACCCCTCCAATCATGACATGAAAATACGTCAACATGTAGAATAAAAATTACGAGACCTTTGACTTTGTGGGATGGTAAAGTTCTTATTTGTTATGTCCTTCTTCCTCTATAATGATTCACCTCATGGTGGACTATCACATAATGACCTTCTTGTCGTAAAATGACTATTATTTCCTCAATGGAAGCTAAAATTAAATACATAGGAATTATCAGCCCACATATATTACACCCACATTGATGACATGATACCCTCAACCCTAAAATTATTATACTTAATGTTTTATAATATATTATACAAGTACACTGATCAATTATTTTTACCTCATCTATGGTGTGAGTGATATGTGTATTATATTTTCATCATCCAAAAGCACACATTATAAATCCACTATGACATGACATGCATTGGTCAAAATGCGACCTTCTGCATCTACATTATAGTTACACCTTTACATAGGGAATTACTCCATATAGACCCTCATTATTTCATTAAAATTTTATATCACATATTGAAAAACCTTCTACAGTTACAAATTCAGCAAAGGTATCCCTGACCCTTCTCTAATGAAAAAAAATTAAAATTTCATCTCGAACAACATACATATAAATCCATATTTCATTACAAACACCGCATATAAATTCATTCGATACATATGAATATGTGGTGGTCCTAAAACATTATTATTGACCCTCATTGATTATGAATCTAGTTTTAAACCAATATATTATATCCATGAATTCCCAACATGCTTTCACTATGAAACTCTAGGAACATAGGTACATTATTCAGAATACATTGAGCTACCCACTCATTTATAACACTAATACAATGAATCAGACAACTATAAAAAACAATCATAAGTTGTTTCAGTATTGAAAAACGATTTTTAACTCTGATAGTGGTTCTCTCCACAAAAATAATCCACTAAAAAGTATTTTTCTATATCATGGTATTCCCTAGCATAGGAATCACCATAAAAAATGTACTTCCAATAGTCCATTAACAAGATCATTGTGATAACCTTAACTAGACTCAATGTCATGAAACAAAATCCATGTTGTGCTTATTATGCGTAACTTTTTATCTAAAATACTCTTGATTTCGATATATGTGTCATCACATCACCTAATAATGATTCCTTAATTCTTATATTCATCAAAAAATTAGCCAAAAATATTTATGAAAAAACAAACATGATACAGAGGGATATTACATGGCTAGGTCATATGCCACCCAAAATAGATGAAATACACTCAAAATGAGAATCAATACTCCTATAATAATATTAAGTATCAGATTAGATAAATTACATCTCAATATTAATGCCAAAACATGATATTCATTTGAGAAAACATATAAATATCAATTATGTTATTTTAGAAGTAACCGGGTAAAATAATATATACTAGAACATAGATATCCATCTTCCACCTCATACATCCACTAATAGTTATCACCCCATTTACTAAACTATGAAAATTATGGTCTTACCTCCATAATGGATTTGATGATTCCCACCATATGAGTATCCTTATCATTGACCCATTGAAAAATATCATTGATCTATAAATCCCATTTTCCGTCCATTATCAAATAATTATTAGACATGACTACAACACTTATACATAAGAGACAATATAGAACACTGATAATGGTCCATTATGGGGATATCATATACATTATCCTTAACATTCATTGAGATTATATCCATGATGAGTTTTATAATATCCATTTAAAATTATATCTGCCATGCCAAATCGGTCCTCTAACAATAATCCTCAAACAATATCCCATATATAATTCTATAGTACAAAAATTATCTCTTCATGAGCCATGCTAATCAAATCTTTAACCAGTACTATCAAGTACAAATATCTGATCAATAATACAATAATTGACTAATCCATCCCTTATTTCACTAACTAATATGTCAGAAAATATATGATCAGTATTTTACCCACATCATTTTACTATAATATATCACATGTTCTCAGAATGAGGCGTATTATCCCATGAGTTTTATTACATCATTTATAGGCTTAAATGCCTAAAACACTAACCATTCCACTGTGTATGTTAGAGTCATATTTCTAGAGACACCATATTCATTAATTTATAAAATGATTAATGAATGAAACTCATTTTATGGACATGATTTTTACCACTTACATCTTTTAAATCATTTCATGTCATTGATTTTCTACCCATACTCTGACTACACCACTCAAAAGTGCATCTGGTACTGACAAGGTCCGACATCCAATAAATCTTCCCCTCTCACCCAGCATGAGTTAAATAATCACATATAGATATTTTAATTAAAATAAAATGAAACATCTCAATTTTTTTCCCATCCTTTACAGGGTATCCAACTACTAGGACTGTGATGACTCTTTGGGGCTCCAGATTTAGTTCTCCATAATGAGGAAGTGCTAACGAGATTTCGAATAATGAAATATTGATTGCGAAAAAAGTGATAATGGAATAATATATTTAGGGAAATATGGGTAAATTTTGGTTTTAAAATGTCTGTAATTTTGTGATGTTCTCAATCAACTGATTATATCTAGTCAAGTTTAGGTTTTATATAAGATATTAGTAGTGAATTTTAAAAATGATTAAAGACCACGAAATGTAGTAGTTGGATGAAACCTGGTTACCAATTCTAACCTAATTTATATATGTGTAAAGAAAAACTGTAGATTCCAAAAGCATGATGTACATGGACATTACATTAATTTTGCAGAATAATTAATACATAACAAACAACAAACAAAAAAGGGTCGTCATAGTTTAGTGTCTTTGGAAACTTGGAATATAATCTTCTAATCATGGGGAAAGATCTTCAACATCTCCCATACAGATCATCCATTTTTTCGTACCTAAAACGTTTCTTTATATCCTGGGGAAAATAAAACATATAAAGGGTGAGCTCAAATGCGTAGTAAGGGTAAGCATGGAGAAAATAAAATAAACCATATACATTTGAACATCAAAACATGAACATAACATTTAAACATCAAAATCTTGAGAAATGACATAAAACATGGAAGTACGTAAGGAATAGATCATAATGGATCATCAATAATGATAAAATAGCATGGGAATAAATCATGTAATTGTGGAAACCATTAATCACATGTTATGATTTCCATAGTATCCAAGGCATTGCTTCCAAGACTATCTTAGTGGACAAAGTCCCTTTCTGAATCAAGTTCACTCCTCGTTCCAGTCCTGTATCACTAATCCGGATTAACATACCATTCTAGCCATGTCTATCTCATGAGATATAAATCTATACCCAATTCATTGGAGGGAGGTACAGGTCCCACCAATCTCATAATGAAATTATTCTTACTTGTTCCACAACATAAACATAAATCATTCATCATAACCCAATGAATCAAATGGGTTTCATAAACATAATCCCATCATAACACAATCCATATAAAAAAATGGATTTCATTTCATCATAACATAAGTTAAACCATGTAAATAATATAGAAATTATACACATATGTAATAATACAATCTATTTTGGAAAATGGTTTACATAAAACACTTGAAATGAATTCTTGAGGAAAATATCCTTTCTTCTTCAAAATAATTTTCTTTTTACAAAATACCACACAATTTTAGAAGAAAGGGATTTTATTGAAAATAAACATGAAATATTTTATAATAATCTTCATGAAAATAAGGCATTATGAAACCGTAAAAATCCGTTCACGCTGTATAAGTTAAAAAAACATTCTCCTTGTACTTTTGTCAGAAAAGTAAAAATGTTCCTTTTATGGTAAACAAAAGAAAGATTCCTTCCACAACACAAAGTAAAAGTAAAAGAGGTGTAAACATGACATTAAAAATATAGGGAATAATATTAAAAACATTATGAAAAACATTTTATGGGAATGGATGAAAAATATAACCCCGGTAAATACTTACGTATAAGCAATCTCGGATAAAAATGAGATTCGCAAAATCATCCCTTACATTAGGTCTAATATGCTTCATACGTATTCAAAACTCATGTATAATGATTTAAATAATGTCATTTTCTTATTAAAGAATCATATTCATTGTTATTATATCATATATGGTTCACTTATGACTTTATATTACCCGTTATTTTGTAAATTCCATGTTAAAGCAGCGTTTTGGGTAAAATTGTTTCATTTATCGTACATGTTTTGATTTTTTGTTCTTGATATTATTACTTATACCATGATTTAAATAATTACATAATGTAAAAAATGATTTATATATAATATATATTCAGTATATAAATATATATATATATATGATAGATTGCTAAATGGAATGAAATACACCATTCCTGGAGAATGTAGACCGTACGTACGCATGAACGTTGTTTTCTTTTCCTTATTGACTTGAATGGAAGTAAGTAAATAACATATACATTTATCCAGTAGAATTATTATGTTATATATACCATTATTATTCATTATATAAACTTTATAATCATTCTTTAATGGATAATATGGAGATTGAATCTCATCGCATCGTGGAGACAATAATTTGTACGTACGCATGGGTAATGATATCGTTCCCATATTTATTGAATGGAATTGGAGAGGATGATATAATATCATAGAATCAGTATGATGTTATAATAATAATATATAGTTATTATTTACACCATTATACCAATCCAAGTAAGGTGGTGGTGGAAAACCTGATTACACCATGGCGTGGAGACGGTATTCCGTACGTATGCACGCGCGGTGATTTTATTTTCTGTCGGATGGATAGAAGTTGAACTAGGGTTGTTTCATATTTATAATAACATATAAGTATATAATTAATACATATTTTATTACTTTATAATGAAATAACTAAAGAAGTAGAAGTTGAAGAAGAAAGAAAACATGAATAATCGGTAGAAGAGATTACCTCTTCTTCGACGCACCTCTTTTAAACTTCTTCTTAGGGCACTAGAGTTGGTATTTTGAGAGGACCAGAACCTCTATGATGAAACTAGAGAGATTGATAAGAATAATTTTAAGGGGTTTTCTGAGATTCAAGTCTCAAAAGGGTGTGAAGAGAAGAGGGAAGGGGTTCTCTTTCATAAGTGAGGAGAGGGCCACCTTAGGAAAAACTAAAAATATTATTTTATAATAATGTCATATTCGGATTATAATAGCTCCAAATTGATTTATTTAGAATATAAAGTGGGGATGGGTCGAAATACTCTCAACAAATAGGTTTTAGACAATTTTAGTTTACTATTTTAACCTTATCATTTAGATTTAACTCTAAGTTAAATAATTTAACTTTTACCTTGTCTTCTTGTTTTCTAACACTATATGGTTAATAAACTTACTATAACAAGCCAAACGAACCCCAAGTTGTTAATTATTAAAATATATAACCTTATCTAATTCATTTGTCCGAACCATAGATTTTTAAGAATAAAATAACAATTAATAATATAATATTTGTTTTAAAAACTATTTTATGTCAATTTTGACACTATTTGGTAATTGATTTTTTTGACAATCATAACAGCAATATTAGTTAGACAAATGTTAATTAAATATATACTAAAATATAATATTAACATATAGAATTAGTTTTATTAATAAAAATTATCAAATTGAATTTATTTATGTATTTATAACATCAATTATGTTAATATATCATTAATAAGTCAATTACTGCATCATCATTACGTCATAAATAAATTAAATTATTTAATTTATAAAATTTTAAAATAAAATACCATTATTTAGGAAATAATTTTATTTTTATAATTAATATTTATTGTAGAATTTATATTATGTATAACCCTATATTAAAAAATGTTTTATTTATTAAACGTTGATTTTAACTATTTTAACTCTTCCTTAAATAAAATAATAATAAGTGTCCTAATCTAATCCATGTGGACCTAAATGGTCTTATTTTATTCCTAAGGTTGTTTTTGGTCGAATTAAACTTATCCAATAGAATTAGGACATGTGTTAGGGTAATAATAATATCATTTTTACCCTTAATTACGCTATTTACTTTTAATCGTGTTAAAAAAAAGTAAAAAGTTACTATCCACCAAAAATTATTTTTATCTTATTGAACCACATTTTACTCCTTGATGTTAACCATTTCTCTCATATGTTCTAAATTCTAATCACAAAAGTGGTAAAATTATGTTTTATGTAAATTTTCAAATTCTCCTAGGAGGTGGGTAAAAGACGGTGAAAAGTTCAATAAAAGTTTTATATATCTAAAATTCTTATAAAATGTGTAACGCCCCGACCCCAGCTACCCAGAGCCGGTGCATTACTTCGTAACATTGGCATGATCACAAAAGATCAAGTCTCGAAAGACCGATTAGTTTAGTAGCCTTGGAAACACTAGATACATTCATAAGTCTTTCATTACATCAAAATTAAACAAACTACAAAAAAACATGGTCTTCATAGTCCACACTCATATCTTCACTGATTATTCTTGCAAGTCAGTCATAAAATACTTCTTCACAACCTGGAAAATTTTTAAACATTGAAAGGGGTGAGCTCAAATGCTCAGTAAGGATAACAATAATGCGGAAGCTTTCATAAATAAACATTAACATTTAAGGCAATGTATAACTAAAACAAAAGCCTCTTAAACATGAACTTCAACATAATATGGCAAAAGTAAAATGAGATAATGCCATTTACTTCTTCACATGGATATTCTACTGGTCGAATAATCACATGTAATATCAATAACCACTTTCATAATGAGGGAATGTATAATGCCGGACATTCTGAAACATTTTGTCAAGGCCTCGGCCAAGACATCTAAAATGATTAAGGCCTCGGCCAAAACCATAAATCAAATTGGGAAAGGGCCTCGGCCAATTCCACGTCTAGTTGTCTCATGAGACCTACCGATGCATCGAGGAGCTATAGCGGGCCCCACCCGTCACTTATTAAGTCCAATACATTCCTCATATGAATAGGTTTAAACATATCATAAACCATAACATAATCATATCACATAAAACATGCATAAAGGAAACATAACATTTCCACATTCCAATCACAAGATATCAATACAACACATTGATATAATAAAAACGCTTTCAAAACCATTTTCAATACCAAAATAAAAGTAAGTTAAAACTTTGTATTTATTTTTCATTAAAAAAAGTGATGGCTTGTAGAGGAAGCCGAAACTCAAATAATGGTCACGGCGGCGGAGAAGTCGTTGTCGCCGCATAAGTACGGAAAGAAAAACATTCCCTTTTTGTCGTTTAGTAAAACGCTTCGTGTAAAAAGATTCCTTTTGAATAAATTTAAAAGTCAAAGGGGTTTATACACCGTATAAAAGAAAGTTGTGTATAAAATAAAATATGCCTCAACGAAAGGAGATTGAGACGAAGTCCCATACAAAGATCATTTTTAAAATAAAATAGATATATTATGTGTATTCACTATAGGTACACATAAATAACATAAAAATACAAAATAGGACATAATAATATCATGACATAATTTGAAAGTAGGAGATTAACCCAAAGAATGGAAGTTGGGTTAAGAAGATCCCTTACCTCGTGTCTGACTTGACTCAACCGTTCTTTAACCTCCTGAATAATAAACTAGAGTTAATATATACCTTATTAAGAACCATTTTCAACTTCATTATCCTTATTATATCACTTATTACAATGATATGAACATTATGTAATTATTTAAGTTAATAATGTTCATTTTGTCGGTATTTGGTTCTTAAGTCAAAAATAGGCTTCTTACACTTACATGTTGTTAATTTGGTCAAAGGTTCATTATATCCAGAATTTTATTCATGATGTAGATATCATATATGTCATATATATCCAGTACATACATTCATTTATAATATTACATCACATTTAGAGGTAAGAAATGAAATGCACCGTTCATGGAGACGGTAAGCCGTACGTACGCATGAACGCTACTTCCATTTCTATTTCATATTTTCTGGAATGGAATCATAATGATATGAGAGTATATTATAATTCCAGTATAATAACATATATAATATCATTAACTTTATCCTTCACACATCCCACATATGGTATTAACGAATCAAATCACTTTCAGGGGGCGGTAGTCCGCGCTTCCTAAAATGAAGATATCGTGTTTTACCCATAATGGAAACCATAAAGGTATGCCCAAAATGAAAAAAACAGAAGCTTAAGGAAAACATAAACATATTATATATCATATATAAAAATAGTGACATCATAATGGCCACCTTTGAAGGTGTTAAATGAGTGTTGAACAATCATCGTTTCGGGAGGCAGAATTTCGCCATCCACGGAAACCTTATGTTCTTTAACCATTTGATGTAGTTGTGTGGAAGTGTAGCTCAAATAAATCTTATAACAACATCCTAGTATATTTAAGATACTGGTGTTGTTACAAAAGAAGTAAATAAAAAGAGTTTAGGGGGTTGGAGAAGCGAAATAAAACAAAAGAACATGAGAGAATGAATTACCTTAAAAAGTGTAACTCCTTTTGAGTTGAGCCTAAAGGCTTCCTTTGAAAGGATTCTGCCCAAAGGGAATCCTCTAGGATGAGGAGAGGGATGTGGAGAGAGCAAATGGGCAGGGGTTGGCCGAGCCAATGGCTTGAAGAGTGTGTGAAATGAGGTAGAGGTGGGGGCCTTTTATAAGAGGAGAGGAGGGGCACTTTTGGAAAGTAAAGGAACATTACATTATTTGAAAATGTGTTTCGGTTTTAAAAGGTCCCACATTGATATAATTCGTGGATAAGGTGATAAGGCATCGAAATCCACTCATCCAATTGGTTTTGGCCATGTGTAGTTCATAGATTTTATATTATCTTTCCATTTTATTTAAATCGTCAAATAATGATGTCATCGCTGCATCATTATTATGTCATAAATAATTAAATTTATTTAATGTCTAAAAATTATAAAAAAAATACTATGATATAGGAAATCTTTTTATCTTTCCAATGACTATTTATAATCAAAATTTGGACTTGTGTAACCCTACTTAAAAATTGTTTTAGTAAAACACTTTATGTTAGTGTCATTTTCACTTTAACATTAAATAAAAAGTAATTTATGTTATTTCCCAACAAAAGTGGATCCATGGGGTCCCCAAGTTAGGCCATGGCTTGTCTTGGTCGGCCATGACACAAACAATGAGGTTGGGACATGTGTCTAGGTCATTTAATATTATTAAAGTATTATTTATACCTTAAACTACCCTAATTACCACTAATCGCGATTAAGAACTTAATAAGTTACTATTCACCAAAAAATTATTTTTATCCCATTGAACCACATTTTACTTCTTAATGACAACCATGTATGTCGGATTTTTGAAAATCAAATCACAGAAGTGGTAATATTTCATTTAAACGAAAAATCAGTTATTTAACAACCACTTAGTGGTTTCACTATTCATCAAAAATTGAAGTTTTTCAGAATAAGGCCAAAATTTCACCCTAAGCTATAATTGATATTCCGAATTCAAAAATGATGTCTATTTTACAAAATTCCAAACATATTAGTTGCATTAATTAATTTTATAATTAATTCCCGCTGTCACAACAAATAGCTTGTTTTTTAGAAACAATTTATATCAAAAGATTGGCAATTGTTTATGTCCAATTTCAATGTTAAATTAATTCTAATGACCACCATTGGATAAAATGGTAAAAATATATTCTAATTATACTTTAAAACCACCAAATATTATAATTTATCACTATAAATTATTTTTATTAAAAAAGTTGTTTTAAGTATTTTTCACTATTCATAAAAATTTTGAAGTTCTCAGAAAATTACAAAAAATTCAACATAGGCTAATTTCAATATTAGGAATACAAAAATGAAGTCCATTTTGAAATATAAAATCTCTATAATTTTAAAAAGTGGTTATTACTATTCATAACGGCTACTTTGATTTGTCGCGATGTTTTAGAACTCGAAGTTGCGTACAATGCAAGCTATTGCATTATTGAATGAGAAGCGTATCGTGGAAGCTCGGGGTGTTACATTCTCCCCTCCTTCAATAAATTGCGTCCTCGCAATTTGAAATTTTTCTTGGAAAATAAAAGGTTGAAAATAGAAAATACCTTTGTGGAAAACCCACATCGGAAATAAGGTTAATAGAATTTAGTCTTAATAAGAGGGAAATGGAAATAAGAAAGTCACCACCAAATCATGATCTCGATAAGGAGAACATTGGTGGCAATTAGAGACATATAATTTGAGGAAAAACGTAAATATTTGTAGGGATTGATTGAGGTCATAAATCACAATCAACTGTCAAATTGAGGGCCTCAAAGCCTTCAATCTATGTTGATTTAAAATATCATCAGTTCAACAAAACATAAGTTATTAGGATAACACATTTTTTTTTGTTTTAATATCCCTTTACTAAAGTTTAAGAATTAATTTATTCATTGAATAAGAGATAGGTATATATATATATATGTGTTTGACATTAGAGTTTCAACCTTCAACTCATCTTTCACTCAAAAGATAATAGAACTCAAAAATATTATACTTATCCTAATTGTATAAGGTTCCAAATGTTAACACATACCATTTAGATTAGTAAAATTATTTTGTAATAACCGGGGACTTCCTGTAGGCTAGTGGTAGGAAATAAAGGCCTGTCGCACTATGATTGTGGGTTCGATTCCTGCAGCTTTGTCCGACGCGACGGGTTATGCCCCACCCTGCAGGTTGTCCTTTTCCTAAAACTATAGTATCATAATATTCCAAAAATAATCTTCATAAATTTTTTAACCTTAAACAATACTATCCATGGTTCAACTTAATCCATTCCAACCTTAATAGTTATCCAAAATACATCTGTCCAACTCACAGTCCAAATTTTATAAGGAAGGTAAACATAATGAAGATCCTTTATCCCACGTAACAACATGTGAGCACCTTCATCATGTATTCTTTTTAAACATACTGAATTACCATGATCCCTTATTCCTTATAGAATACTAGATATACTCCTTCTATCCAAAAATGTATACAAAACATCAATCAGTTTCAAGGAAGTTAAGTATATCCAATATAATTTATCCAAATCAATCACGTCTTATTCCAAAATCACAATCTCAGCATCAAAACCATATTATGGTTTATCTTTCTCTCAACCATATATTTTCCAAAAATTTAACCTACTGTGGAGTCACTTTTCTTGGTTCCACACAATCTCAAGTCCTTGATGAAATAGTACTGCAGTACAATCCTTATATACTCCATAATTATTATAACCAGTACATCATTGATACAACACTCAAATTAAAAAAAATCTTTAATAACAACATAAGAACTCTAATCATTACTCCTCATCTGTGGTAGTATCATAACTTGATTATTATCCAATAACATCATTTGGGGCATGCTCTGATGATTTGGACATTGGTTTGCGTAGT
Source organism: Viscum album (assembly GCA_963277665.1). NCBI lineage: Eukaryota > Viridiplantae > Streptophyta > Magnoliopsida > Santalales > Viscaceae > Viscum > Viscum album. Next base: position 1,303,872,360 of record OY728145.1, read on the forward strand.
GTCCCCAATCCTTGCAGAAGAAGCATTGTACATTTGAAACCATTTTCTTACCCTTGCAGTCACGCACTTTGTGTCCTTTTTCTCTACACTTATAACAAACTCCCATTCCCTTTAGGCAAGTTCCATGATGTTTCTTCCCACAATTACCACATATTGGAAAATTCTTCTTTCCCCTCATCCCTTTATCCATCATTCTCTCTTCCATCCCTTTCATCTCTTGCTTCGCTTCAAAGCCATAGGACTCAGAGAATTCTTTACTTATCCTATTAACACATGATACTATTTCTTCATATGTTGAGAACACATGGGAGACTATTTCCCTTCGAAATGTTGGCTTAATACCGTGAAAGATACTATCCTTCTTACTCTTTGGATCATACGTACCGCTGGAGTTCACATTCCTTCTACTGGGCGCCATTTCTATACAACGGCATAAACTAGGTTAGTTTATGAATCAAAATACATAATTCCATACTTGTAAAACACTTTACATAAATTGAACTATTTATGGATATAATCCATAATCATAAAAAGAAATGTTTTCTTTGAGGAAGTATGTACTCATAACCCTTCATAGTGGTTTGTAAGTAAAATGAGAATTATCCTAAGCGTATCCCCCGGGAGTGTCGTAACCAAGAGTGCAGCAAGGCCCGTTGTCGTGCACCAGTTCCCGTTCGAGTCTAGCTCAAAGCGGTGTTTTCGGGTTTTACCCCTAGGTACATCTGTGCCAGAGCCGCCTCTACCTGCTCGTATCCAGACAGGGATGTATTTCTCGGAAAACTCATATCATCTCTATAATACCAAAATTCTAGGAAGTTCTTCTATACTAATCCTCGAAGCCTATCTTTGGGCTATGCGTTCTAATCAGAGTTTATCTACATCTAGCTTCCAAGGTTAGTACTAAACTGCCTCTGATACCAACTGTAACGCCCCGACCCCAGCTACCCAGAGCCGGTGCATTACTTCGTAACATTGGCATGATCACAAAAGATCAAGTCTCGAAAGACCGATTAGTTTAGTAGCCTTGGAAACACTAGATACATTCATAAGTCTTTCATTACATCAAAATTAAACAAACTACAAAAAAACATGGTCTTCATAGTCCACACTCATATCTTCACTGATTATTCTTGCAAGTCAGTCATAAAATACTTCTTCACAACCTGGAAAATTTTTAAACATTGAAAGGGGTGAGCTCAAATGCTCAGTAAGGATAACAATAATGCGGAAGCTTTCATAAATAAACATTAACATTTAAGGCAATGTATAACTAAAACAAAAGCCTCTTAAACATGAACTTCAACATAATATGGCAAAAGTAAAATGAGATAATGCCATTTACTTCTTCACATGGATATTCTACTGGTCGAATAATCACATGTAATATCAATAACCACTTTCATAATGAGGGAATGTATAATGCCGGACATTATGAAACATTTTGTCAAGGCCTCGGCCAAGACATCTAAAATGATTAAGGCCTCGGCCAAAACCATAAATCAAATTGGGAAAGGGCCTCGGCCAATTCCACGTCTAGTTGTCTCATGAGACCTACCGATGCATCGAGGAGCTATAGCGGGCCCCACCCGTCACTTATTAAGTCCAATACATTCCTCATATGAATAGGTTTAAACATATCATAAACCATAACATAATCATATCACATAAAACATGCATAAAGGAAACATAACATTTCCACATTCCAATCACAAGATATCAATACAACACATTGATATAATAAAAACGCTTTCAAAACCATTTTCAATAACAAAATAAAAGTAAGTTAAAACTTTGTATTTATTTTTCATTAAAAAAAGTGATGGCTTGTAGAGGAAGCCGAAACTCAAATAATGGTCACGGCGGCGGAGAAGTCGTTGTCGCCGCATAAGTACGGAAAGAAAAACATTCCCTTTTTGTCGTTTAGTAAAACGCTTCGTGTAAAAAGATTCCTTTTGAATAAATGTAAAAGTCAAAGGGGTTTATACACCGTATAAAAGAAAGTTGTGTATAAAATAAAATATGCCTCAACGAAAGGAGATTGAGACGAAGTCCCATACAAAGATCATTTTTAAAATAAAATAGATATATTATGTGTATTCACTATAGGTACACATAAATAACATAAAAATACAAAATAGGACATAATAATATCATGACATAATTTGAAAGTAGGAGATTAACCCAAAGAATGGAAGTTGGGTTAAGAAGATCCCTTACCTCGTGTCTGACTTGACTCAACCGTTCTTTAACCTCCTGAATAATAAACTAGAGTTAATATATACCTTATTAAGAACCATTTTCAACTTCATTATCCTTATTATATCACTTATTACAATGATATGAACATTATGTAATTATTTAAGTTAATAATGTTCATTTTGTCGGTATTTGGTTCTTAAGTCAAAAATAGGCTTCTTACACTTACATGTTGTTAATTTGGTCAAAGGTTCATTATATCCAGAATTTTATTCATGATGTAGATATCATATATGTCATATATATCCAGTACATACATTCATTTATAATATTACATCACATTTAGAGGTAAGAAATGAAATGCACCGTTCATGGAGACGGTAAGCCGTACGTACGCATGAACGCTACTTCCATTTCTATTTCATATTTTCTGGAATGGAATCATAATGATATGAGAGTATATTATAATTCCAGTATAATAACATATATAATATCATTAACTTTATCCTTCACACATCCCACATATGGTATTAACGAATCAAATCACTTTCAGGGGGCGGTAGTCCGCGCTTCCTAAAATGAAGATATCGTGTTTTACCCATAATGGAAACCATAAAGGTATGCCCAAAATGAAAAAAACAGAAGCTTAAGGAAAACATAAACATATTATATATCATATATAAAAATAGTGACATCATAATGGCCACCTTTGAAGGTGTTAAATGAGTGTTGAACAATCATCGTTTCGGGAGGCAGAATTTCGCCATCCACGGAAACCTTATGTTCTTTAACCATTTGATGTAGTTGTGTGGAAGTGTAGCTCAAATAAATCTTATAACAACATCCTAGTATATTTAAGATACTGGTGTTGTTACAAAAGAAGTAAATAAAAAGAGTTTAGGGGGTTGGAGAAGCGAAATAAAACAAAAGAACATGAGAGAATGAATTACCTTAAAAAGTGTAACTCCTTTTGAGTTGAGCCTAAAGGCTTCCTTTGAAAGGATTCTGCCCAAAGGGAATCCTCTAGGATGAGGATAGGGATGTGGAGAGAGCAAATGGGCAGGGGTTGGCCGAGCCAATGGCTTGAAGAGTGTGTGAAATGAGGTAGAGGTGGGGGCCTTTTATAAGAGGAGAGGAGGGGCACTTTTGGAAAGTAAAGGAACATTACATTATTTGAAAATGTGTTTCGGTTTTAAAAGGTACCACATTGATATAATTCGTGGATAAGGTGATAAGGCATCGAAATCCACTCATCCAATTGGTTTTGGCCATGTGTAGTTCATAGATTTTATATTATCTTTCCATTTTATTTAAATCGTCAAATAATGATGTCATCGCTGCATCATTATTATGTCATAAATAATTAAATTTATTTAATGTCTAAAAATTATAAAAAAAATACTATGATATAGGAAATCTTTTTATCTTTCCAATGACTATTTATAATCAAAATTTGGACTTGTGTAACCCTACTTAAAAATTGTTTTAGTAAAACACTTTATGTTAGTGTCATTTTCACTTTAACATTAAATAAAAAGTAATTTATGTTATTTCCCAACAAAAGTGGATCCATGGGGTCCCCAAGTTAGGCCATGGCTTGTCTTGGTCGGCCATGACACAACCAATGAGGTTGGGACATGTGTCTAGGTCATTTAATATTATTAAAGTATTATTTATACCTTAAACTACCCTAATTACCACTAATCGCGATTAAGAACTTAATAAGTTACTATTCACCAAAAAATTATTTTTATCCCATTGAACCACATTTTACTTCTTAATGACAACCATGTATGTCGGATTTTTGAAAATCAAATCACAGAAGTGGTAATATTTCATTTAAACGAAAAATCAGTTATTTAACAACCACTTAGTGGTTTCACTATTCATCAAAAATTGAAGTTTTTCAGAATAAGGCCAAAATTTCACCCTAAGCTATAATTGATATTCCGAATTAAAAAATGATGTCTATTTTACAAAATTCCAAACATATTAGTTGCATTAATTAATTTTATAATTAATTCCCGCTGTCAGAACAAATAGCTTGTTTTTTAGAAACAATTTATATCAAAAGATTGGCAATTGTTTATGTCCAATTTCAATGTTAAATTAATTCTAATGACCACCATTGGATAAAATTGTAAAAATATATTCTAATTATACTTTAAAACCACCAAATATTATAATTTATCACTATAAATTATTTTTATTAAAAAAGTTGTTTTAAGTATTTTTCACTATTCATAAAAATTTTGAAGTTCTCAGAAAATTACAAAAAATTCAACATAGGCTAATTTCAATATTAGGAATACAAAAATGAAGTCCATTTTGAAATATAAAATCTCTATAATTTTAAAAAGTGGTTATTACTATTCATAACGGCTACTTTGATTTGTCGCGATGTTTTAGAACTCGAAGTTGCGTACAATGCAAGCTATTGCATTATTGAATGAGAAGCGTATCGTGGAAGCTCGGGGTGTTACAAAATGAATCCAATGAATTAAATTGAACATATATAGGTATTATGTATCTATTTTGACCTAAAATAAATTTAAATAAAATAAATAATTATTTAAATAAAAAGTCGGTTTTTATATAGTAACCCAGTGTTTTCAATATTCATCAAAAATTAAAAGTTTTCCAAAAAATTCCAAAAATTCACCCTAGGCTAATTTTGATATTCTAAATCAAAAAATGAAGTCCATTTTGAAAGATAAAATTTATAAAATTTCAAAAAGTGGGTATTACTATTCATAACATCTAGTTCATAATAATATTATAATAATATCTCGTTTAGTGAAACCCGGTATTGCATACTACACACGCTATCGAAGAAGGTCTTGATTGCGTGTAATGCAAGCCAAGTCAGGGATACATGTAGTGCAAGATCCCTTTGGTGTAGCGTACTACAGAAGACATCAATGAAATTAAAAAGTTTAATTCTCATAAAATCTCGGGTTGTTACATTCTACCCCCCTTAAAATGAATTTCGCCCTCAAAATTCGGTGGGGTTATAAATTGTTTTCTACTTTAATGTTTCTTTCATAGAAACCCACATCGTAGAAAGGAATACCAAATATGAACTTTAAAAACTAAATTATGAAATGTAACTGTTACCTAAATTAACTAATCACTGGGTTTCCACATAGGAGAACATATGTGAAAATATGGATATGGAAGAGAAATCTAACCATCAAGTTCTGATTGATAGTGGAAGAGAACATGTCTATAAAAAATCCATCAATCACAAAGCCATAAATTTGTGATGATCTAAGATGCCATCTGATTTATCGGGTATGAGGGTACTAGGACAACATTTTTAGTTTTCAATATCATTTCCCTAATGCTGATGAATTTTTGAATTAAAATAAATACTTACCTGATTTTGGTAAAATCTCCCCATTGTTCGTGCCTTGATCAATGTCCACTTCATCTCTTAAAGAAATGAAGTTAACTTTTTCAATCGTGGAGTGTTAGCAGATCATGCGATAGAATGATAGGTCATTCTATTTGTTTCTATCACAAAAAGTTTATCACAATTTATTAAATATACATAAGTCCATCTATCTTGAGATTAATCATATTTGTTTGCTAAAATGGACTTATACTTCATCTATCATAGCGCTTAATAAAATTAAACTAGTTTCTACTAACCAGGGACTTCCTGTTGGCCAGTGGTATGCGATAAAGGCATGTCGTACTTCAGTTGTGGGTTCGATTTCCACAGCCTTTTCCGATGCGACAGGTTGTCGCTCATCCTATGGGTTATCCTTTTTCTAAAACTATACTATTATAACATTCCAGAAATAATATCGAAAAACAAGTTCTATCTTTAAATAATACTATCTTATGTCCAACATAATCCATTCCAATCTTAAGGCTTAATCAAAATACATCTGTCCAATCTAATAGAATAAAGAAAACAATTACTTGAAAAGTCATCTACTGAGAATGTGAATACCATAATTTATCCCCCATATATCATAAGATATATCTTGTTGATAACTTTCAAAACATGTGAATACCTTAATCATGTATTATCTTGAAACATAAATTATCATATAACCATAGTGAAAACTTGAATCCTATCAAAAGGTAACTCTTTCCACATACCCAAATCCCAAAAATTTTATATAATCAAAACATGATATAACTTTATCCTTATATCAGTAATGAGCCCATTAATTCCATAAAACATTTCATTATCTCTTTATCCCTTCTTTATGCACATATTAGGTGATTTCCAAAAATATCTAAATAACATTTCATGGTTATCGGTACCATTCAACATATAATTTCAAAAACATAAGGAAAAAAATAGTGTAAAAATCCTTAGATGTCTCATTACTCCATAGTACCATGAGATTACTTATACAACATTACTCTTGATAAACATGTAATCATTCAACTAACTTCTTAAACCATTGACTAATATTGAACAATTCTTTCATCTCACATATCATTTATAGTCTCTTCATCATCATCACTATAAATACTACCCATACGACCATCTAGATTCTCTTCATGAGACTTTCCCTTAGGTCATTGGGTTGCATAATGCCCGTACATTCCACATTTAAACAATGTAATCGTTCTTGATCTCATAGAAATACCATTATCCTTGTCCATGGTGTTAAATAAACCATTTCCTTTTCACTTACTGGATTTGTGTCCTTCCTTTCCACAACCAAATCATCAACTAGTTCCTTTGAAACATTCTCCTTGATGCCTCTTCCCACATGATTTACATGACTTAAATTGAACTTTCTTTCCTCAATCATGAAACTCCATCTTTCTCTTATTAGATGAGTCACGATACTTACCAAAGTTGAGATTATTGACCATATTGTGAGACTGCTGATTAGGCATAATAATGATGTTTTGACTTCCAAATCCCATTTCATTTGGTTTCTCATGAATAATATCATTCTATTGTCCATCATATCCTCCACTATCGTGAATCTTCATGTTTCCGGCCATTTTCTAAAACCCAAAAAGAATAATATGAGAGGAAAAAATAATGCGTGGAAAATAACATCATAAATGGGGAGTAACATCAATATATAAAATCTTAGGTTTAATTCTATGATCGTTACCATAATTCTAGGACTATAACATATACTTATACTTAACCTTAGGGACATCCCTAGACATACCTTAGAAATATCTCTATAGATCTCACTAAAGTTTTCACATCCTAGTTTCCAAAGATTAACTAAACCTTTCCTCTGATGCCAACTGTAGAGGCCCAAAGATTGACATACATGGACATTACATTAATTTTGTGAAATACTTAATACATAACAAAAACAAACACCAAAGGACCGTAATAGTTTAGTGTCTTTGGAAACTCAGAATACAATCTTTTAATCTGGGTGAAAGATCTTCAATATATCCCATAAAGATCTTCCTTTTTTCATACCTAAAACCTTTCTTTATATCTTGGGGAAAAGAAAACATATAAAGGGTGAGCTCAAGTGCTCAGTAAGTGTAAGCATGGGGAAAATAAAACAAACGATGTACATTTGAACTTCAAAACATTAACATAATATTTAAACATCAAAATCATGAGCAATGACATAAAACATGGAAGTACGTAAGGAAGAGATCATAATGTATCATCATTCATGATAAAATAGCATGTTAATAAAGCATGTAAATTTGGAAAGCATTAATCACATGTTATGATTTCCATAGTACCCAAGGCATTGCTAGAAAGACCATCTTAGTGGAAAAAGTTCCTTTCTGAATCGAGTTCACTCCTCATTCGAGTCCTGTATCACTGAACCAGATTAACTTACCATTATAACCATGTATATCTTATGAGATATAAATATTTACCCAATGCATTAGAGGGATATATATGTCCCACACAACTCATAATGAAATCATTCTTACTTGTGGCACAACATAATCATTATTCATTCATCATAACTCAAAGAATCAAATGGGTTCCATAAACTTTATACCATCATAACAGAATCCATATAAATCAAATGGATATCATTTCATCAAAATATAAGTGAAACCATTTAAATCGTAGAGAAATTATACCCATGTGAAATAATGACAACTTTTATGGAAAATGGTTTAGATAAAACACTTGAAATGAATTCTTGAGGAAAATATCCTTTCTTCTTCAAAATAATTTTCTTTTTACAAAATGCCAAACAGTTTAAAAAAAGGATCTTATTGAAAATAACAATGAAATATTGTAGAGTAAACATCATGAAAATAAGGTGTTATGAAACTGTAAAAATCCATTCATGGAGTATAAGTTAAAAAAACATTCTCCTTGTACTTTTTTCGGAAAAGTCAAAAAGTTCCCCGTATGGTAAACAAAACAAATATTCCTTCCAAAACACAAATTAAAAGACAAATAGGGGTAAACATGACATTAAAAATACAGGTAATAATTTTAAAAATTTATGAAAAACAATTTTATGTGCATGGATGAAAAATATAACCCCAGTAAATACTTACGTATAAGAAATCTTGGATAAAAATGAGATTTGAAAAATTATCCCTTACCTTAGGTCTGATATGCTTCATACATATCCGAACCTACTGTATAATTACTTAAATAATGTCATTGACTTATTACATAATGATATTCATTGTTATGATATCATATATGGTTCACTTATGACTTTATATTACTCATTACTTTGTAAATTCCATGTAAAAGCAGTGTTTTGGGTAAAATCGTTTCATTTATCGTACGTGTTTCGATTTTTTGTTCTTGTTATTATTACTTATATCCTGATTTACATAATTCCATAATGTAAAACATGATTTATATATAATATATATTCATTATATAAATATATATATGATAGATTGATAAATGGAATGAAATACACCGTTCATGGAGAGGGTAGACCGTACGTACACATGAACGCTGTTTTCCTTTCCTTATTTACATGAATGGAAGTAATTAAATAACATATACATAAATAAAGTAGAATTATTATGTTATATATACCATTATAATTCATTATATATAATTTATAATCATTCTTTAATTGTTAACATTGAGATTGAATCTCATCGCATCGTGGAGATGGTAATCCATATGTACGGACGAGCGATGATATCATTCCCATATTTATTGAATGGAATTGTAGTGGATGATATAATATCTTAGAATCATTATGATGTTATAATAATCATATGTAGTTATTATTTACACCATTATACTAATCCAAGTAATGTGGTGGTGGAAAAACTGATTACACCACGGCGTGGAAACGGTATTCCGTACGTACGCACGCGCGGTGATTTCATTTTTTGTAGGATGGATAGAAGGTGAAATAGGGTTGTTTCGTATTTATAATAACATATCAGTATATAATTAATACTTATGTTATTACTTTATAATGTAAAAACTAATGAAAAGGAAGTTTAAGAAGAAATAAAACTTGAAAGAATCGGTAGAAGAGATTACCTCTTCCACAACGTACCTCTTTTAAACTTCTTCTTAGGGCACTAGAGTCGGTCTATTGAGAAGATAAGAACCTCTATGATGAAATTATAGAGGTTGAGAAGAGGAATTTTCAGGGGTTTTTTGAGCTTCAAGGCTCAAAAGGGTGTGAAGAGAAGAGGGAAGGGGTGCCCTTTTATAAGGTAGGAGAGGGCCACCGTTAGAAAATCATAAAATATTATTTTATAATAAAGTCATATTCGGTTTATAATAGCTCCAAATTGATTTATTTCGATTCTAAAGTGGGGATGGGTCTAAATCCTCTCATCTAATAGGTTATAGGCAATTTTAGGTTACTATTTTAACCTTATCATTTAGATTTAACTCTAGGTTAAATAATTTAACTTTTACCTTGTCTTCTTGTTTTCTTACACTATCTGGTTAATAAACTTACGATAACAAGCCCAACGAACCCCCAAGTTGTTCGTAATTAATATATATAACCTTATCTAAGTCCTTTTGCCGAACCTTAGATTTTTAGGAATAAGATAACAATTAATAATATAATATTTGTTTTAAAAACTATTTTAGGTCAATGTTGACACTGTTTGGTAATTGATTTTTGTGAAAATCATAACAGCATTATTAGTCAGAAAAAAGTTAATTAATTAAATAATAACATGTCATATTAAAATATAAAATAATTTTAATCAATAAAACGTCTCAAATTTCATTTATTTGTGTATTTATAACATAAATTATGTTAACATTTCATTAATAAGTTAATTACTGCATCATCATTGTGTCATAAATAAATTAGATTATTTAATGTCTAAAAATTATATATAAAATACCATTATTTAGGAAATATTTTTAGTTTTGTAATTAATATTTATAGTAGAATTTATATTATGTATAACCCTATATTAAAAAGGTTTTAGTTATTAAACATTGATTTTAACTATTTTAACTTTTATTTAAATAAAATAATAATAAGTGTCCTATTCTAATCCAAGTGGACCTAAATGGTCATATATTATTCCTAAGGTTGTTTCTTGTCCAATTAATCTTATCCAATATAATTACGACTTCTGTAAGGGTAATAATAATATCATTTTTACCCTTAATTACCCTATTTACTTTTAACCGTGGAAAAAAAAGTAAAAAGTTAGTATTCACCAAAAAATATTTTTATCTTGTTGAACCAAATTTTACTCCTTGATATTAATCATGTCTCTCGGATTTTCAAAATTCGACTCACAGAATTGGTAAAATTATGTTTTATGTAAATTTTCAAATTCTCTTAGGAGGTGGGTAAAAGAGGGTGAAAAGTTCAATAAACTTTTTATATATCTAAAATTATTATAAAATGGCTCCAATGAATTAAATTGAAAATATATAGGTATTGTGTATCAATTTTGACCTAAAATAAATTTAAATTAAATAATTAACTACTTAAATAAAATGTCGGTTTTTATATAGTAACACAGTGTTTTCACTATTCATAAAAAATTGAAAGTTTTCTAAAAAATATCAAAAATTCACCCTAGACTAATTTTGATATTCCAAATCCCAAAATGAAGTCCATTTCGAATGATAAAATTTATAAAATTTCAAAAAGTGGGTATTACTATTCATAACGGCTAGTCCATAATAATATTATAATAATATCTTGTTTTGTGAAAATCGGTATTGCGTACTACACACGCTATCGAGAAAGGTCTTGATTGCCTGTAATGCAAGCCAAGCCAGGGATGCATGTAGTTTGATCTCCCTTTGTTGTAGCGTACTACACAAGACATCAATGAAATTAAAAAGAATAATTCTCATAAAATCTCGGGATGTTACAAAAACAAACTAATATGTAGTCTGATTACTTTATAAGAGGGATCCATGTTGCTGATAAGCAAAAAGTTATATCATTTTTACTTCTAGGTAAATATATATTGGATATGATCTCACATTGATGTAATAAAAAATCCCAAAAATATGTAAATAAAAAAGTGTATTATATAGTGTTGAATATTTCTATAGTTTTTAATATGATTTTTTTTCATTCATGAAATAAATTTTCAATGGTGATTGATGGTGAAATTTAGATTCCTAGGTTTTGGAAGTTTTATTTTTGGTGGCAGGGAATTTTAGTAACTTGTGAATTCAAGAGGATAAATTTGCAGTGGACTAATGATCTCAGTTCTTAGGATTAAACACCCATTGAATTTTGGATATTTTACTATCATACATTTCTAGCTGATGGTTTCTAATCATTATTACATATATAATCAAATAACCAAGTTACTAACATTTAAATTATACCTTGATGTAATTTGATTTTTTGGGGGAATTAAATTAGTGTAATATTGATTGAGGATTAAAATATTATGAAATAAATGTTTAATTGAAAGTCTTAGTGATTCTAGAGGATTAGGATGTAATATTTTCTCATCCTGAAGTACATAGATGTTCTATTAAAAAGAATCAAACCATATAAGTGAGATTAATTAAAATGGGAATAGATTGATCATACGACATTCATATTGATTTTGATATCATTATTAAGTAATGTTTCATTCAATACTAAAGATATGAAAAAACCAGCATAACTAGTGTTATTTCAAAGAGAAATTTATGATGAGATGAATATATTAAAAAAATTGATTATAATTCAATGGTTTCTCAATAAAAGAATGTCAAAAGGAAGAGTACATTCATACCATGATAATTATTTTAACATGATATTGAGTTTACTCTATTTATTAAAAGTTTCATTCATTGATCGTTTTAAGAAATATTATCTTATTTAATAACTACCATAGTATTGGGAGACAATGGTTTCATCTACCAGTAATTCTATAAGAATATATGAATTAATGTTTGATGATGTGTGTAACTTAATATTTAATGAGGATCACTTATATAGTTAAGTAATGGAACTTACTAGAAATATAATAAATATAGAAAGATGTGTATGGTCACCCAATCCAAATATGATTCAAAAGAAATCACAAAAGATTAAAGCTAAGACTAGGAATAAATATATCAAACATGAAACTAATTCATGTTACTATATTAAGTGGGGAGTCTTAAGAACGATGAAAAATACTATAGGTTGTGCTCAAGAATAAAAAATTCTAGAATATTATTTTTTCTAAATTCAAGGAATGAAAAAAAGTAGTTTTATATTTACTAACAATTTTTAGATGAAATCATGGGTTTTTTATTCTTGATATTCATTATATTCAATATCGTAGTAGTGTTTCATAGAGAATTGAAAATATAGAATATTTTATAATCCACAAATTATAATTGATGAGGGTTTTTAAGATAATGGAAAATGTTATGTATATAGATTCTAAATTTGATATTCTTTAAGTTAAACGTTGTGAAATAAATACAAATTTAATAGAAAATATTTCATTTCATTATTGATTTCATGATGTGAAAAGATATAGAATATGCTTTACTAATGTTGAATGGAATATTACCAATCGACTAGTCATTGGGTAATGTTGACTTTAGGATGGGACTCTCTATCTAAACATATTATCAATTAGAAGATCAATGATCATAATTATAACTTCCTTAAGCGTAGAGTTAAGACACAATTTCTATGGCCATTGTTTCAAGAATAATATCAGGGTATTAGTTAAAAAGGGTTTATAAAAGCTCAATTGTCATGATGTAATAATTTGTTATATTTTTACACACAAAAAATTGGATAGTTATTTTATTAATTTTAATCGATGGAAATCCACTAAATTAATTTTGATCTAGTTAATTTTGATAAATGAGGACATTTTACTGCTTATTTCCATAGATTTTCCTTATACATTATCATATTTATTGATTATAAAACAATAAAAGTTGTATTAAATATCATGAATCATGAGTGAGATGTGCTTTTTAATTTCACTAAATCGAATTACAAGGACGAATTGGATTATTTTATATAGATTGATTACATTTGGGTATACAATATTAGAGACTATGGAGAAAGCATCTCAAAAACTATTTCCCTATGAATGAAATAATGCATGATAAATCTATTCTGAGAACACTAGATAAATATAATGTGGTTGAAAAAAATTAATATATTATTTACTGAATTGGAATGTAGTATATGGTTTCCCACTATTATAGATTAATAAATTTCGGTGGAATCATTAAATTTCATTGAATACCATGTTAACAAAATTTCATCTACAAAAGTGGGGAACAGATTTATGAGATTTTCGCGTTTTGAAAACCAATTTAAATTGATCATCTAAATTTTTAATAAATTATTAGGTAAATTCAAATTGTTTACTTGTACTGTGATAAGATCAATTATAATTACAAGGTATTTTTCTTTATGGGATATTAATATAAGAATTAAAATGTCATCGGATGATAATTCCTTGGTGTTTTGGGTGATTTTCATCAGATGATAATTACAGATCAAGTCGTTTTCATTAATTAAAGGATTTTTTATATTTATAGGAAATTATAATATGCTGAGATTCATTTCATATAATCAATTATCCATACTCTTGTTCTTCTATATAGGTGAACTAGATGTAAACTACATTATATATGTTTAAATGTTGGAAAATGTATTCTAGAATATAGGACAATGGATTATATACCTGAATACTCAATCATATAAGAGATGAGAAAAAGTGTTCTATATTTTTATACACTATTAAAAAATTTTATAATTTTTTATCAAGAAGGTTTATAATCAAAAATTGAATTACAAATGAATTTCAGTGTTAAAATACTTGTACACTAATTTTTAATTACTTATGCACCATAAGACAAATAGATTAAGTAGAACATAAGGTATTGAGAGAATATGAATCCATCAAAGACACAAAAATACGGATGTTATCTATTTAATAATAAATGAAATAATTTTATTCTATGGACACAAGAAAATAAAAAATTTAAATTATAGAAAATTGAGTTTGAGAATAAGTGGGTTCATAAGTAAAATTATCAATTAGACAGAATAATGAGAAGTAAATTTAGATTCATGTTGAAATAATTTCAAAAGAATAAGAGACAACCTTTATCGGAAATGTTTTCACAGATAAAAAGACAGACTACAATCTGGATGTTCTTAAGAATGGTTTCTAAAAATGTTTGGTTTTAAAATAAGATGGATATTAAATATATATTTTCTTTAATGTAATAAAGGAAAAAAAATAAAAGGGGGATCCTAGGATTTTCAGGGTTAATTTAAATAAGGTCATAATCAATAAGTTGAAACATTTCCTCTCCTTATTGAGAAATTTTACCATGGTAATTGAATAATAAATTAAATTCATTCATGGTTAAGACTATTTTTATGATAAGAAAATTTGGCCATAGTAACTATTATAATGTGCTTTTAGATGAATAACTTATCATCCTACTCTGTCATGTTAATGAGATACTTATGGTGAATAAACATATTCAATAGATCTTGGACATAAAGTATTAATTGTCTATAACATTAGAAATAATGGATCTCAAAGATGAAAATAAGATTCCTTGAATGAAGACTAAACAACATGAAGAGTAATATATTTTTATTATTTTCTAAATTAGAATAAAAACCAGTGGTTATTGAGTTGTTTTCAATGACTATATGTAAGTTAGTTTAAAATATTATGGATAAACACCTTAAAAATTATGTGGTGAATTCACCAAGATAATAGAATAGAGAAATATACATTGAAAAATATTCTTCAAAATTAGTATTCAAAATACTAATATTTGAGGTCACCTTTAAATTTAATTTGTTTTGGGATTCATCATATTATATATGATAAATTGAAGGACAAAAAATTTGAATGTGATGAAATTTTTCATCGAATTCTAAATGTTTTGAAGGATTCTTACTTATGTTTTAGGTTATTTAAACAATTATAATTCTATATATATTTGTATTCTTGGGGAGATTTTGATACATATAGGTGTAAAATATGATTTTTGTTTACTTTTATAAGGAGAAAATAATCAATATTTCTAAGATATAGTATGTAATTTTAGTCTCTACCATAGAAGAAGAGTATATTTTTGTACCATAATTAGAGAATGGGTTGGTTTGGTTGAGATATTTATTTTTCAAGCATAGATGGAATATTGAAATTATTTTACCTTATGGTGATATTCAAATTAAAATCCACATGAAAAAAATATAATCATTCATTCTAGTAAAAAAATATTTACAGGAAATTCCACTACATATATAATTTCCTTGGGGATGGATATGTATAGTGGTACAATATTTTGCAAAGATAAAACCTAGATAACATGTGAACTAAGGTTCTCATCTAATAATTTTTGTGGAAACACTATGCCTCAATGGGGCTAGGTTAACTGGAATGTGTGGGAGAGCATTACATATATGAAGAAGGATGATGTGAGTTTGATTCATTCAATGTGTTTATTGTTTACCACTAATAATTGATGTTTTTTCATGTGTGATATTGTGGGAATTGTGAATCCTCTTCAATTATGTAGATTTATTTCACTAGATAGGGGTATTGGTTGTGAGACTGCATTAAATTATGATTTATTAGTATAATTCCACAATGGTATCATCTATTCCATAGAAACTAGATCACTACATGGGTTTTCTTATTTGAAATATACTGAAGTGCTCAATATACCAATTGTATCTAGTAAAGAGGAGATTTAAAATATGGCATTGATTGTTACTATTGTAAATAGATAAGGGCATATGAATATATGTAATTTATGTAACTATATTACTATCTAGACACCACTATATATGTGGGCTGGTACAACACTATATTGCGTAATAGGATTAATATTTAATAGTGATCCACACATTTGACAGTTCACTGGTTGTAATCATTATTAGTTTAGAGAAATTTTTATTTCTAGTTTTCTTCCAGGGATGTAGAAAGAAAATTTGAACATGACTAATCCCAATTTTCTCATCAAATTGATTTATTTATTTATTTATTTATTTATATTTAAGTGTTTTTAGAAAAAAAATTCTTGTGGTTTATGTTGACATCAATATTCCCATTGTTATATCTCATAGACTATGAGGATAAACAAGTATGTTGTATCTAAATTTTAAGGAGTAAATTTCTTTTAGAAATAATATATCATGTGTAGTCATTAAATATTCATTGATTTCATGATTGGAACATGTTATCCTTTCCCAACACCATAATCCATAGGAAAATGATCCTAGTACAAAAAAACTCTCATGCATACATATCCTACACTTAACAGACCAATTTATATCACCAAGGCATCCAATACTTCTACAAGCCCACCATGTTCTAGTATAAATCCCTTAAATAAAGGTATTATGTAACCATAATCCATGAAATTCACATAATGTGATCTACATGTCATATCATTAGTGTAATATATGGTGCTACAATGGTGTATAATGATACCGACAATATATATGGGAAAAATATATAAGTTATTATTGGAAAATTAAATAGCATAATCCACAGTCATCATTGACACCAATCACACACAAATATATTCATATCATGTGAATCCTAGGTGATAAATATGATTCTTGTACAAAGGAATAATTCCACATTGGATCAAGACGCAAAATAAAAAATAATAATTATCAAATATACACATAATAAATGAATAAACATCACAACAATAACAATGATAAAAGAATAATCCAAGTACCCTAACATCTTATAAGTCCCGTCAGACATGTTCTCATGAATCCCTAATTTTTGATTCATCACAAGAACTAACATACCACTATTCAATTTCTATTATATCAAATATAGTGTGGAAAAATATAAACTGTTTTGATATCGATGTCTGATTCGTCAGTTGAATACAACTCACCGTTGTCTCGGATAATGTTCCATAAGGCCTCAAGAATTAATCCCTATATATGAGAGGCTATATACATGTTCAAAATCCCAAATCAAAAATTTGGGAGACTATACTATCAAAATCATATAAATAAATAAATCATCCAAAAATTGTCAATGTATATATTATAAATGAAACAATAACATTAGAATATATATACCATGTTCTATAAAAATTACATATAGTAATACATACCAACTATTATATCACTAGTATGACCACAAATACAAGTAAACCAATGGAAATATACACCATAGACACTACTTCTATCCGTAAGACTCATATCCATCTCATATCAAATATCAATCAAAGTACCCCATCCCAATCCTTTACACAACATTCTCTTAATATTCCATAATACATAAGTTCAACACATACACAATAATTCTTATGCATTGACTAAGAAATACATGTCAGTAGGGTATTTTTGTGTTCCACTTACATACACAAAGTTATACAACTATATTCCTCAGAAAAATAAATAACTAAAATCATAAATGTATGTTTGGTATGGTGATACAACATATATTTACTTCTACTCTTATCATATGGGTATGTTTCATATCATATACACTAACCCCAATTTGGATAGGCCACCCATCTGAGAAACCAAGTCTATCCCCTCCTGTAAGTCCTCACATCGTGTACCGTTATCATCCCTAAATTTTCAAAATACACTACATAAATTGAAACCTAATCAAAATTGACCATAGGATATTCATCAAAAATAGTAACATAATTATTATTACTCACACATGTGATATATCCCAAATAATACCCAAGCCTTCCCCGATCCTTATAGACACGACATAAATAGTATAATAGTCATCCTACTTTAGGAATTCCTCAAAACATGATTGGGGAATTTCCTCTTCAATAAGTATTGACTCCCATTAGTACTGAGCCACATTGATAACGCATCCCACCCAACAAATTATCACTCACGGTTGGTTCTATCTATATTTTATTGTTTTCTGACATCTACACAACAAGGAAAATATATTTAATAAAAGAAGAATGCAACATATCCTATAATATCACATCTTTTGAACCATGGAACTAATCACTAAAGACCTATCCCCATATCTAATACTACCTTAACATTAATTTAACATTTTAGGATAATCTTCCAATAAAAAATCTATTGCATGGGGTATTACTCACCAACCCTAGTGATGTTCCTATATCAGATATGGGGAATCCACTAGTGTGTATTTAGGATGATCGTGGTCTCTATTCATTATCACCAAGTCCCATCAATGACGTCCTAAACCTGGATGCCACTAAAGGTTCCCAGAGCCCTGTAGGCCACATTTTCTTAAGTGCATCTCCATGAATGAAAGAGGTAGTGGACTAGTAGCAGTGACCTTGGGTGTGTCCATGGGGAGACTATTCCCTCATTTCTAGAGTGTAGGATAATAGACAAGTGTAATTATAAAAGTGATATATAGTGAAATAAATGTAATTAAATAGAAGACACAACATAAGAAAACTCAATAACAATACAATAGGTTAAACTAAGATAAATATGATAAAGAGGATGATGATATTTCATGTATCTAATTAGCTAAAAAACATGCATAAAAATCCACACACCATCATGCTATTCAAAAGAATAAAAAATGGAATAAAAACTATCCAAAGTAATATGAGATCTAGCTTGGTCATTTGAAACCATCTTCATTCTAACGAAGCAAACAATCATGTGTCTGGAGAAATTCACTTCCCTTTGTCAACACCTGCATGCAATTAGTTTTCTCGAGTTCCAATAGAGCCCATACGGGTTGTGAGATAGATATAATTTGGCTACCACAAGTGGATTCCATAACTTCTTCTTCATGTAATATAAACCTAAACTACATGAAATCATGCATATATAACAAAAATTAAGTAAATTAACATAAATTCTAAAGTACCTTCTTCATCCCTCTACTAGTGTCTAAAAATTTAACCAATTCACTAATTAATTAAGTTCCAATTTTTATATTAAATTCATGTGATCCATATCTAGAACTAACATTAAATCATGATATTGATAGTATAGGTTCCAATATGTAACAAAAAAACCTATTTAATATTAACAACTAATGGTATTAAAGGGTGAGAAGAAAGGAAACCAAGACCTCAAGGGTTGTCAATACATTAGTAACTGCAGCATGGATAAGGGTTAAGAGATTAATCCAAGGACATCAACCAAGGAATTCAACAATAGTGTGATCTAATTGATCCCAAGGAAAACATCCAAGGTAAAAATGGATAAGAAATGGCTAGGCCCAAGGATTTAATCAAGGAACCTATTCTCTATAGAATCCATGTTGGATTGAAGGTGTGTATCAAAGGAATCATGTAATATTAAATGGTGGATGCTATGTTTTTATACTGAGAATCCACTAATAGAAGATGATCAGGTTCCAAGGTGGATCTCATCTAAGGAAACTTGAATCTATTAATCGGAATGGAATCCTCGAGTGCTAATGGAGTTCCCTCAGTAATTTATGGAGATATTGATTCCAAAAACACCAATAATAATGAAGTCAAGGTCCATATATAATTAGGTACACTAAAATATAATTTATTTAATTAATTAGGCCATCATTAATCTACCCATTTAATATTTCATAAAGTTCAAGACATTTCCTTCAATTAGTGTGAAAATGAAAATTAATCATGTATCCATTTTATAGATCAATTTATAGAATATTCTATTAATAAGTTCATTTTGTTCACTTTGATACCTTCCATTGGCAATGTAATGGGGTTTTATAATGTCAATCATGTCATTTGGTTATATTAAATTAGGCCTTGTCATATATATATATAATACATGTGTAAATTCCATTTATGATTTATTTATAAAATTATAGCACATACCTTAGGTAGGTTATGTGATTATCATACATGGTACTTTCTTTTTCAACATAATAAATATTTAATAGGGATGGCTAACCGTTAGTAAGTTCATGTTGGGGCTCACCCAAATGGTGGAACTAACATACATGTCAAAGCAAAAAATCCAAATTATGAATAATACACTACTTGTGGCGGTTGGTGTTGTTGAAAAAACCACCAACATTGTATTACATATACGTAATAGGTTATAGAACATGGTTCTAAATACTACATGTAATGAATATTAATTTAAATGATGGAGCCCAATGAAATCGACTGGCCCGCAAAACAATTTATATAATGGTGAATCATGAAGAGTTGGTTATAGACCATCTACGTCATACTCAGGTGACTCTCCTCATCCAGTATTAGCATCTAATTTGGCAAATATTGGAAGAGATATGAAGAATGGATCAATGCCCTAAAATAATAGTTTATGGTCCTATATCTAAAGAGATTCATTGATAGGAATAAGAAATAAAAAATATTAAAATGAATTTAGAATGTGTTGGTGCATATCCATTGAGAATGATAGTGGTTTAATCTGACATAAGACAGAGGATTGAGATCGATTCCTAGTTTTTTCTTCAAAAGATCATCAAAATAGCAGATTTAGGGGTTGTTTTTTGCTGGAGAACATAAACGAGATAGGGGTGAGGTTTAAAATTTCATTAATGGAAACCCAATTATTTCACCCAAAATAGCCTTCTCCTTGTTTGGTAGCATGGTCTTACAAATGGTACGCAAACCATTCATGGTCTTCTATAGTAGGGCTACCCACATTTTTAGGGAAATCATGTGACAAATGTGAGAAACTCCACTATCCAAATTGCAGACATTCTCTCATAGTCTGGTTTCCAAAACAAAATGGTTTGGGTAATCTATGCACCCTACTACTTCTCTCTGTCTATCCTTGCATTGTTAAATGTAATTATGTGGCCTACCTCACACAGTTTCCTAAATCGTTCGACGGGCCAAAATATTAACCTTCCAGGGTTTTGAGCTCCAAAATATATATATAGACCTATTAAACCTTCACTAACTCATTAGGCATCCATTTTAGGTCCATAAAATAATCTTTTTCTAGAATTTAAAGGATCTATAAGAAATTAAAAAACTATGTTCTTTTAGTATTCCCCCTTAAAGGAACTCATCCATGAGTTCTCCTTACAAGGGTGGGGAAACACTACCAGAGAAAACATATGGAATCTAGGCACATATGTTGGCCTCCTACTCCCATGTATCTTCCATTACACGCACATTCTTCCACAGAAATTGTAAGAGAGTAGAAAACCAGTCTCATAGAGATTTCATGATCCGGTCGATGATACACATAGGATACTCCTCAAATTAAGAATCAACATCTCTCTCAACATCTGTGGGATCAAACGTATGATTTGGTTCATCATGATACAGGAGAAGATATGAAATGTGGACGATGTTGTGTATGAAATGATACCTTTAAGGTAATAACAACTGATAGGCTACCATCAGGACTCTTTTTAGAATCTTGATTGGACAAAAAAATAGTAGATACAACTTCCCTTTAATCAATCTCATGCCTATTCCATAGCTAGGGGATGCCTATATGAAATCACGATCACTGACCATGAACTAAATAGGTCATCGGTGGTGATTTGATAAAATTAAAGTCTATACTAAGTTGTTGACATATGATTCATGGTTAGGTAAATTTTATCTAGAGTCACCTACATGAGATGAGGACCTAATAGGGATACCTCCCTTACCTCTAAACATTACATTGGTGATATGCATGGCCTTTCATACTTATACTCCGAGATATCCATCTAGATCATCTCGTGGAATATATTATTATTGGATAAATAAATGAGAGGGATATAATTCACACATAAACCATTTAAATAAAGGAAACATGATCATATCATGTCCTTTATAACATGTATCATCTATTCTAACAATCCATCAATCTAAGGGTGGAAATTTGTGCATATAATCACCTGCATACTCATATCTATATGAAACCCATTATAGAACTATGGCATGGATCAAGCATTCCTTTGTCAAATAATTGCATGATGGACCCTGTGTAGTTAGATTACCAGATGGACATACAATATTCATAGATTATCACATGGTAAAGTATCCTGGATTGGAAGTAAGTTGGTAGCTTTCATTGGTCGGTCAATGAATACCCTTAAAGTGTTTCTACCACTTGGAGACCTATGTAAGACAAAACAAAAGTCCATGAAAATATAATCACATTTCAATTCCAGGAAAAAATGGGGTTGTAACAAGACTTCAAGTCTCTAGAGCACCACTATCACCTGTTGAAAAGAGGAAGACCAAAGGATAATTCCTATTATATGATGTTTCAACCCAGGCCACTAATAATGACATCACATGTCTCGATACATTTTGATAATTCCTGGATGAATTGTCCATTATTAAGCCTAGGACGCTCACATCAACTCTTCTCTCATATCAATTAGAACCTAGACATGTCCATGTACATACATGATTTCATATCTATTGGTAGGCCAATCTGAATGTGGTTCAACTGCCAAAATACTCTCAAAGAGAGCTAATCCATTAAGATCTGAATATTACCAACTCGTCACCTTCTCAATGAGGGAATATTTAACTTTTAAGGCATAGAGATATGACTACTCATGAGTGGCATGAAACTCTAGAGGAAACATAGGGAAGATGGCCATTAATTTCCACTCATCACTGGCTTTCCTTATAGCATATTCCTATGATTTATGACTTAGTGCATATGCTACTAGATTTCCCTTTCCAGTCATATAGGAAATCAAAATATTGAAGGACTAAATATATTCATCACATATTTTCTATCTGAGATTCAAGTCACCCTATATAAAGATTTATTTCATGCACTTTTGTTTTTTTTACACTAGAAATATCTCAACGAATAGATACACTATCCAAAAACATAATTCATAGACAATAGATGCTTGCTCAAGGTCATGTGTTAGGTTATTTCTATCATGAGGCCTGGACTTCTGAGATCCATATACAACGTCACTGTTCTACCGTATCAGCACTGCTCCCTAGACAATACCTGATGCATCAAAAAACATGGTATATCCCCTTCTTGGATATGTTAGTATTTTAATATGTTCTAGGAAAAGCCTCATTATCAACTCCTAAATGGATTTCTCACACTCTGCTAACCATGGGAAATTAGAACCATTATATATAAGACTATTAATAGATAAATTAAACCATTATAATCTCAATATGTAGTTATTATAATATTTATAAATTTTAAGAAAATATATATATCAAACACATTCTTCATTTGATCATAGGAAACTACAACACTAATCATTTCTAGGTCAACAGACACTCTTGATTCTAAGATAATTTGTCCTAAGAAGCGAACTTTGTCGATCTAAAAGTGGAACTTATAATTATTTTCAAAAAGCTGATTCTATTTTAGTGTAATCATAATGGTATCAATGTACTTTTCTTGGTCACTACAAGAGTGATAAAACATAATGATTTCATCCAAGAAGACCACAACAAAGGAATCCAGAGATGGGTAGAACACCTTATTCATTAGAGGCACGAAAATGGAATTCATGTTCCTGATACCGAATGGTATGATAAGGATGTAATATGGAAAATAAATACTACAGAATGTTGTATGGGTATGTTTGATGTCCTAACTCACACCTGTTGAGAGATTGATCTCAGGTCAATCATAGAAAACTCCCTAGCTCCTCAGAACTATTCAAGGAGATCATCTATTAGAGGTGGTGGATAGTGGTTCTTGACCATAAGTTGGTTCAACCATCTGTAATCCATGAATAGATGAATGGAACCATTATCCTTCTTGAAAAAAATCACCATATAAACCCAAGGGGAAGTTCTAGGCCATATAAAACATTATTCCCTTAAATTATCGAACTACCTCTTGACCTCTTGGAGCTCAGTAGATGCCATCCTATTTGAAGGAGCAGACATTGGAGTTCATCTTGGAACAAGTGAAATTGTAAAATCTACCTATCTATGAGGAGGTAAGCTAGTACAATAATCAATAAATATGTCCTTCAAATGTTCAAATATTGGTGGTAACTCTTCTTTAACTAAACTCGTATCCTTTACGATGATATTAGCAATCTGGGTGGTCACTCCACCTATACCATGATTATAGGGTTCATCTCTACTAGTCTTTACATTGAACTCACCCTTGTGAAGATAACTAATATCTCATTGTGATGTAAATGATACCCTGATATGATAGTACTCTACAAAGTCATCATACAAAACTAAAAAATTCATCCTGATAACGACATCATTGCTCATCATCTCGATCACAAATAGGTCCCATAAGAAAGGATTATTGCCTACGATATGGGAAAAATCCCAACATTAGTTTATTATCTCTTTACATACTCAAAATGGCGCATCCATGGTCATCACACCATACTATTACTATATTTACATCCCAAAACCTTCCATGATATATGAGGAAATTAAATAATGTGAATAATATGAATCAAATAAAAAATATACAATAGTAGATGAAACAAGAATACTACCACGTGCTAAAGATGGTCCTACAGCATAATCCTTGGGTATCATTTGTAATGTATGCAACTAATATAATCTAAATCCCTATGAAACATCTGGACTAAAATGATCAAAACCACTATTTTTTCATTGCTAATGATTTGGTGTCTGGCTACCACAGCCATGACCTCATCCTTGGCATGTCTTGTCGATGATACCCCAACTACCCAACTGATGTGACATAAAAGATATTTCTCCTGGAGGTTGATCTGGTTTGAGACCAAATCCACTAGAATATAATGAAAAGGTCTAGCAAAATCTCCAAAGGTTCTCTATAGGACAACAATCTTAGCACTTTAGAGGGTATCTATCACACTAAGGATTCAGGTGCCCCTTTCATCCACACTGGAGAAACACCATGGAGTTATCAGTACTCATACTCTGGCTGCCATTTCCCTGATGATAACCTCAAGAGATTTCTATTTTCTACTGAAATAACTACTGGCCTAATACTAAAATGGTCTTATATTTTTAGTACTATTAATTTCCCTTAGGTTGTGATTATTTTTAAGAGCATTATTAATAATTGTAGAGAATTTAGGTTGGAGAAATACATTCACATGAGTATGTATGGAATACAAGAACCCATCATCGAAGCGTCTATCATACAAAATATTTTATCTATCTAGAAGAAGTGAAAATCATCTTAATTCAGTGAAACACACTGAATATTCCATAATTAAAATAGAACATGTCCCAACATGAATGAACTCTCTGTCTCTATCATCTCTCAGTGTTTGAGGAAATAACTGATTATATAAGATAGTTTGGAAATCATCCTATATCATGCATAGAAATAAACCATCCTAGGTAACTACAACGCATAGGTCCTTTTCTAAATCACATAGCATGTATGCAGTAATCCTAACCCTCCACACAATAGGTATCTTCTGATGCTCGAAGATAAACAAGGAGGAATCTACCCATGATTCAGTAACATGTGGACCACCATCCCCCATGAAGGATATATGATGAAATGGTTGGAAATCACTCACCAGATTAGCTGTCGTAGGTCATGGAAAAATTAGGTACAACAGGTGGTGGCTGAAGTGGAACTCATAGAGGTTTGAATGGAAGCTCATGGCCTACCCTATCTAGAGCATGTTCATCACAACCCTTCTAGAACACAACACAACACCTCCATGACTTTATTTATCTAATAATACAATTGTACACCTCATAACATGCTTTAAGAAGATATATTACAACACTAGCGAAAGCTGAATGATGGAAAAGGGCATACTACCAATAGTATACTACCACAAATACATTCTTAGAAGGACGAGTATTGGTTTGTTCTCAAGTATAAGTTATAGTGTTTCATGGAGATGAAGGTTCAATTATACATTGTTGTATCATTTAATGGAAACCATTTCAATCATTCCATATTTAATTGGTAGGTTTACTCCTTTACCTTTCATAAACATAACAAGGTAGGATATGGACATGAAACCATTAAATTTTATATTCAATGATTCAGTTTTCATGTTTAAATTTTGTAATTTTAATATATCAGGTTTCATATAAAATGGATCATCATTCCTAGTGAATAATGACCCATCCTCCTTATCACTAAAAATGACACCCATTTTATTTTAATCTATTGGATCAACTTGGTAAATTACCAATTTCACCCCATGATGAACCATAACACTTCATGAATTGAAACCAATAATCACTAAATCATATTGAAGAAATATAACATGCATAATATAACTACCACAACATCACTGAGCAATCGTAGACAAATGAATCAATGAAAAGAGATAAATGTAGCTATATGACATTTCAAATATGAATCGTATGTGAATTATAGGTGCCTACTATGATGCATGTAACAATTATCATTTCCCTTACATCATCTAGATATTGATGAAATAAGATCCTCAATCAGAACAATAATCAACAATATCATATAGCATGTGATTCATCCAATGATGAAATGATATCAACTATAATTGGAAAATAAAGAACAACAATTATAAATCTTACAACATGTCCATTACCCCGAATATGGGCTTACAATGCCCAATAAAAGCTTATGACCATATTCCAAGAATTTTAATCTAAAATCTATTGTCTCAAAATAGTAAATAAATACTGTAATTTATTTGATACCACTTTGTGATGTCCCAAAATTGTATTCCACTTAAGGTGCCCTGAGCCCAATTGGCCACCTGGACTCAATCCCATTTCCCCCGAATACTTGAGTGTTCTGACTAGCAGCGAGGGCCTATGGTTTGTCCAATCAGAGACTATAACCTCATTACTAGAGTGTATCATTGTGGTTAAGTGTAATATAATATGATATAAGTAGTATACGAAATTTAATTAAATATACTCCATAAAATATGTTATCTAAATAATAATACATCGGGGGAAACTGATATTAATATACAAATGATGATGATGATATGTGTTATATCTAATAGCCTATAAAACATGGATACAACGAAGAATAAAATAATGTTATACAAAATTAGAAAAAATGAATCAATAAATATCCCAAGAATCTTAAGCTCCAGATCTATCATCTTCTACCATCTCCATCCAAATGCAGCAATAAATCTAGTGTCTAAAGCGATATGTATCCCTTTGTTAAAACGAACATACAATTAAAATGATAATGTACTGACGGACCCTGAATAGGGGTGAGATACATCTTATCATTCCACCAACAACAGTTATTATAACCTCTAATTCGTGTAATATAAACCGAAAAAATGTGAACGAATTCATATATAATAGTAAAGAAGTGTAGTAAGCTAAATACCCAATTATCGGCTTATTCCTAGGGCTAGTGTATGAACATGTAACAATTTCATTAATTAATTAAGTTCCAGATTATATATTTAATTCATGTGAGGAATACCAATCACTAAAATCACATAGTGATGGTGATAGTAGAGGTTCCAACATGTAATATGGAAACTTATTTAATATTAATAATGAAATAGGTCCAAGGTAATAACCTTGGAAACCAAGGTATCAAGGGTCTCCAACATAGTTGTAACTACAACATGGAAAAGGGGTAAGAGTATAATCCAATGAGAATCATCAAAATAATTCCAGAATAGTTTGATCTAATCGAGTCCAAGGAAAAATACAAGGTAAAATGGGATAAGCAATGGCTAGGCCCAGGGATGTAACCAAGGAACATCATGACCATAAAATATATACCAGATCCTATGAGTCTATCGAAGTCATACCCTGATAGCAAAGTAGGGATACTATAGTGTCCTATCAGGTATCCACTAGTAGATTAGGATCATATTTCAAGGTGGGACTCAACCAAGACAACCAGATTCCATGAATTGGAATGGCATCGCCCAGTGCTAAAGACATTCCCTCATGAATCCAAGTAGGTCTTGATTCAAACCACTATTATAAAACTGATTTTATGGTCCATATGTAATTATAAACCTTATAATATAATCTATTTAATTAATTAGGCCATCAAGAATCTATCCATTTAATATATTATAAGGTTCAAGTCATTTCCTTTCATTAGTGTCACATGGCCAATTGAGGTTGCAACCATTAAATTAATACATTTATTTTATAATCAATTAAAAATTTCATTTAGTCCAATCTCATAACATTCATAAGTCATGGGAAGGGGTCCTATGGACATGATATCACGTCATTTGGTTATATTCATTTTGGACAAGCCATATATATTCAATACACTTTCCAATTCCATTTATGATTGATTTATCAAATTATAGAAAATGTCTTATATGGTTCGTGTGGTTAGAATACATGGTAATTTACATTAAAACATAATAATGATTTAAAAATGATGGATTACCATTATCAATTTCAAGCTAAAGATCACCCGAATAGTGGCATGGATAGACATGTCAAAATGATAAATACCAAATTTAGAATAAAACCTTACTTAGGGTGGTCGACTTTGTGGACTTAACCCTCAATTTTTAATTAAATATATTAAATAATCATGGAAAAAAGTTATAATGACTAGAATCATGGAATATTAATTTAACAAATGGTTCCTGATTAAATCGGTGCACCCACAGGATAATTTATAAAATGATCAATATTGAGGGGTGGATTATATACCACCTAACTCATATTCATACAAATATAATCATATAGTATCATCCACCAATTCTAAATAGATTGGAAGAGATATGAAAAATATTTCAATTACCTAAAAATAGTGAATATGATCATACATCTGAATAGTCCATTGGTAGGAATAAAAATATGAATGATACAAAAAGAATTGAGAATATACCGGTGCAAATCCAATGAGATAGATTTTTTGTTTATTGGACTATAGATGGTTGATCATGTATGATCCCTTGTTTTGTATTGAAAAATTCATCAAAAAAGGATATTTATGGGATTTTTTTTCTACTAGATACACAAACTTTGATAGGGGTGAGTTTTAACATTTCATTTAGGGAAAACCATTAAGTTCAAATAAAAATTATCCTTCACACAATTTTACCACATAGTCTTCTAAACTATACAAAAAACCATTAATGGCCCTTTTATAGGAAGGTGGAACCCGCATGGTTAGGCCACATGGTTAGTGAAATCGTGTTCCAACCTATAGAAACACCACTGTCAAAATTGTACTCAATCTCTCAAGGTTGCACTGCCCAACACGATCAGTTTGAGAAAACCATGCACCCTCTTATTGTTATCTTGTTCACCTCGCACTATTGAATATAACCACGTGTCTTGAATCACACAGTTTTATCTAACCATGTTATAGGCCAAAAACCTCCACCATTTAGGGTTTAAATCTTCAAAGAAGATCCAAACGCCCATAAAACCATCAATAAATCATTAGGATGCCATTATAGGTCAATAAATTAATCTTATAAAAAAATTAAAGGATCCATACATGATTCAAAAACTAGGTTCTTACACCATCATTTCTATTGAAGAAACTTTATTAGATGACATGATCTAAGCCCCTTATTATCCTATTGTCAGGTCATAAATCAATTCCCTCCACACTCAAAAGGGCCTCGGCTCATATCTGTTGTAAGAAAGATCTAAAGCCTTAAAACTTGAGGGAAACTACCTATCAGAATATGTCTATCCCTAGTGGACATTTCCTTCTCACAACTCACACCAATCCTCCTCTCCACCCTAAAGAGTGTATTCCCAATTATTCATGAGATATAATATGGTCACACATACCACAATAGGGATAAGAATCTCATTCTCTCCAAACTAGACCAATGAAACCAACATTGGATTCTCATATATCATCATATCTCCATGGAACTATCTATGTTCTCCATTAACCACAACTAACAACCTTTCCAATTGACAAATCATTCATCGAGTGATCCTAAAATTCTTAAATTTTTGTTAATAAATATCCAGATCTAGGTGGATCAATTGCATCCAATATCTTCAACTAAGGTTGTTTCAATATATACACATTTACACATTATAATGAATTCATGAATACATTCACACGTAGGTAAAAACAAGTTTATTTTTTACTATTAATGGAACCACCTTCCATAACCATAAGTCTATAATCATTTGGATTCTCCACTCATCCATGAAAAGTTACTTTATTTCATTTTTTAATCTAATATAAACATGTGGTATCCTCTCTTACGAAAAAAATCAAAATAATTAAATATAAAAACATATAATAAAAAATAAATTTAAAAAAAGATCCATAATCACCAAATAAACCCATCGAACAATGGGGCATCCACAAAAATTCCTAAAATCATGTCCATTAATCATCCCAAATTATCTTTCATTATCCAAAGGTATATACCCATAATTTTTAAAAGATTTCATCATGAACTAATTGAATCATAAATAAAAACTCTCTCTATAAATAGAGTGGTCATTATTTAATAATGGATGAGAAGTGTTATGGGAAAAATGAAAAAACCATACCTTTGATATCTTTGATTAGAACTATATAATATTCAATCCATATAGAGGGGTAAAATGTGTGATTATAGGGGATGATCTGGTAGTAGTGGCCTCCCCATGTAACCTCGTTAACTAAAATTGAATGGGGGACACCCTGAAATGAAAGGTCTTCCTAATTATAAACACTACTGGAAAACCCTACCATGGAATGATCGATATGGGACCGGGTATGATAACCCCTTCTAGATCTCAAATATGGAAAGGTTCCTTGGTTTAGAATGTCATACAACACCTTCAACTATAACATATGAAACTATGATATACCCCTCATGGTGTAACCCTTTTGGTCACTGTAACACCCCGAGCTTCCATGATACGCTTCTCTTTCAATAATGCAATAGCTTGCATTGTACGCAAGTTTGAGATTCTAACACACCGCGACCAATAAAATTGCCATTATGAATAGTAATACCCACTTTTTTAAAATTATATATATTTTATATTTTAAAATTGACTTCATTTGTTGATTCGGAATATCTAAATTAGCCTATATTGAAGTTTTGGTATTTTTCTGAGAAGTTCCAATTTTTTATAAATAGTGAAAAAACACTTAAAACAACTTTTTTAATCAAAATAATTTATAGTGATAAATTATAATATTGAGTGGTTTTAAAGTATAATTAAAATATATTTTTACCATTTTATCCAATGTTGTTCATTAGAATTAATTTCACTTTGAAATTGGACATAAACAATTGTCAATCTTTTGATATATATTGTTTCTTAAAAACACGCTATTTGTTGTGACAGTGGGAATTAGTTATAAAATTAATTAATGAAACTTATATATTTGGATTTTTTTAATATACACATCATTTTTGAATTGGGAATATCAATTATAGCTGAGGGTGAAATTTTGGCATTGTTCTGAAAAACATCAATTTTTGATGAATAGTGAAACCACCAAGTGGTGGTTAAAAAACTGATTTTTCGTTTAAATGAAAAATTACCACTTATGTGATTTGATTTTTAAAAATCTAACATTCATGGTTGTCATTAGGAATTAAAATGTTGTTCAATGAAATTAAAATAATTTTTTTGGTGAATAGTAACTTTTAAGTTTAATTAATCGCGATTAAAGGTAATTAGTGAAATTTAAGGTAAAAATAGTATTATAAAAATATGAAATTACCATTATACTTGTCCTACCCCTATTTGATGTGTCATGGACGAACCATACATTCCTTGTGTCATCTTGGGGACCCCATGGAGCCACTTTGGTAGGAAAATGGCATAAATAACTTTTTATTTAATGTTAAAATAAAAATGTCACAAACAAGAGTTGTTTTACTAAAACAATTTTTAAATGGGGTTATACAAGTAATATTTATGACTATAAATATTCATTAGAAATATAATTTGATTTCATACATATTTATATTTTTTTATAATTTTTAGACTTTAAATAAATTAAATTATTTATGACACCATGACGATGCAGCGATTACCTCATTAAATAACAATTTAAATAAAATGGAAGGATAATGTAAAATCTAAGCATTACACTTGTCCAAAGCCTATTGTATGAGAATATTTTGAACCCTTATCACCTTATCCTCGAATTATATAAGTGTGGGACCTTTAGAATCTGAAAATCATTGTATAATAAATTAACATTTTATTACTTTCCAAGAGTGCCCCTCCTCTCAACTTATAAAAGGCCCCCACCACTACCACCATAATCACACTTTCAAAGCCTTTTGGCTCAGAAAAACTCTTCCCAAATACTCTCCCAAATTCCCTCCCTTACTACTAGGTGCCTCACATTGGGCAGAAGTCTTCCCAAGTAAGCCTTTGGCTCAAATCAAAAAGAGTTACCTGATTTTAAGGTAATGTCTTCCCTAATGTTGTTTTGTTTTATTTTGCTTCTCCAAACCCCTAAACTCTCTTAATTATTTTCTTTTGTAACAAAACCAGTATCTTAAATATACTAGGATTTTTTTATAAGAAGTATTCGAGCTACACTTACACACACTTACATCTAATGGTTAAAGAACATACTGTTTATGTGGATGACGAATTTCTGCCTCACGAAACGATGATTGTTCAACACTCATATAACCCCTTCAAAGGTGGCCATTAAGATGTCACTATATTTATATATGATATATAATATGTTTATGTTTTCCTTAAGATTCAGAATTTTTCATTTATGGAATACATTTATGTTTTACATTATGGGTAAACGCGATATTTTCATTTTAGGAAGTGCAGACTATCGCCCCCTCAAAGTGATTTGAATTGTTAATGCCATATGTGGGATGTATAAAGGATGGAGTAAATGGTATTATACATTATATTATACTGTAATTATATTATAAATTTATATAATTATAACTTCATTCCATTAAATATGAAATAGAAATGAAAGTTGCGTTCATGTGTACGTACGGCTTACCGTCTCCATGAACGGTGCATTTCATTTCTTAGCTCTAAATGATATGTAATATTGTAAATGAATGTATATACTGGATATATCTGATTTATATGATATATAAATCATGAATATAATTATGGATATAATGGATATATTACCACATGAACAATGTGTAATTATAAGAAGTTTATGTTTGACTCAAGTACCTAAGATCGACAAAACGACCGTTATAAACTTAAATAATTACATAATGTTCATGACATGGTAATAAGTGATATAAAAGGAATAATGAAATTGAAAAAGGTTCTTAAGAAGGTAGATATTAACTCTAGTTTATTATTAAGGAGGTTAAAGAGCGGTCGAGTCAAGTCGGACACGAGGTAAGGGAACTTCTCATCCCAATTTCCATTCTTTGGGTTAATCTCCTACTTTCAAATTTTGTCGTGATATTATTATGTCCTATCTGGTATTTAAACTTTCTTTATGTGTAAATATAGTTAATACACATAATAGTTCTATTTTATTTAAAAAATGATCTTTGTAAGGGAACTTCTTAACCCAATTTTTGTTCTTTAGGTTAATCTCCTACTTTCCAATTATGTCATGATATTATTATGTCATATCTTGTATTTGTACTTTATTTATGTGTACTTATAGTAAATACACATAATAGATCTATTTTATTTGAAAAAATTATCTTTTTAAAGACTTCATCTCAATATCCTTTCATTGAGGCATATTATGTTTTATACACAACTTTCCATTATACGGTGTGTAAACCCCTTTGACTTTAACTTTTATTCAAAAGGAATCTTTTTATACGAAGAGTTTTTACTAATAGAAAAAAGGAATGTTTTTTTCTTACGTATACGGCGACAACGACTTCTCCACCACCATGACTATTATTTCATTTTCGGCTTCCTCTATAAGCCATAACTTTTTTTTTAAAGAGAAATAAATACAATGTTTTACTTTTCTTTTATTTTGGTATTGAAAATGGTTTTGATAAAGTTTTTATTATATCAATGTGTTTTATTGATATCTTGGGATTGAAGTGTGGGAATCTTATGTTTCCTTTATGCATGTTTTATGTGATACAATTACGTTATGGTTTATGATATGTTTAAACCTGTTCATATGAGGAATGAATTAGACTTAATAAGTGACGGGTGGAGCTCGCTATAGCTCATTGATGCATCAGTTGGTCTCATGAGACAAACTAGTGTCTTGGCACGAGGCCTTGACAAAATCTTATTTGTGGTTTTGGCACGAGGCCTTGGCTACGTGGTTATGATATTCTAGCATTATGCATTCCATCATTATGAAAGTGGTTATTGATATTGCATGTGATTATTCGACTAGTAGAATTTCCAGGTGAGTAAGTAAATGGAATTATTTAATTTTATTTTTGCCATATTATGCTAAAGATCAAGTTTAAAAAGGCTTTTGTTTTAGTTATACATTTCCTTAAATGTTAATGTTTATTTACGAAAGCTTCTGCAATATTTTCATCCTTACTCAGCATCTGAGATCACCACTTTCAATGTTTTAATATTTTCTAGGATGTGAAGAAGTATTCTATGAATGTCCTGCAAGGATTGTCATAAGAGGATATGAGTGTGGTATATGGAGACTTTCTTATTGTAGTTTTTCACTTTATGATGTAATGTAACATTTATGAAGGTATCTAGTGTTTCTAAGGCTACTAAACTAATCGGCCTTTCGAGACTTGATCTTTTGTGATCATGCCAATGTTACGCAATAATGCACTGACTCTGGGTAGCTGGGGTTGGGGCGTTATAGTTGGTATCAGAGGCAGTTTAGTACTAACCTTGGAAGCTAGATTTAGATAAACTCTGATCAGAGCACATAGCCCAAAGATAGACTTTGAGGATTAGTATAGAAGAACTTCCAAGAATTTTGGTATTATAGAGATGTTGTGAGTTTTCTGAGCAATACATACCTGTCTGGATACGAGCAGGTAGAGGCGGCTCTGGCACAGATGTACCTATGGGTAAAACCCGAAAACACCTCTTTGAGCTAGACTCGAATGGGAACTAGTGCACGACAACGGGCCTTGATGCACTCTTGGTTACGACACTCTCGGGAGATATGCTTCGGATAATTATAATTTTCTTTACAAACCACTATGAAGGGTTATGAGTATATACTTCCTCAAAGAAAACATTTTTATGGATTATATCCATAAATAGTTCAATTTATGTTAAGTATTTTACAAGAATGGAATTATGTATTTTGATTGATTATCTAATCTAGTTTATGACATTGTTTAGAAATGGCACCTAGTGGAAGGAATGGAAACTGTATCAATGCATGCACTCCATGTAGGGATTTCCCTCCTGCTCAAGATAATTATTGTGGATCTGGAGATACAACTGGTGCTGATCAACTTATTACCATACTGGAACAACTCACTCAGGTTATGAATAATAACCATACTCGTATGGATCACCCTGATATGCAACATGGAGGATCAATTTTAGACCGCTTCATGAGGAAACAACTGCCAACATTTAATGGGGGTACAAATCCATTAGTAGCTGGGCAATAGATAAACTCCTTAGAGAAAATATTCCATACCTTGGGGAGTAGCGAAAGGGAGAAGGTTGTCATGGCAGTTTACCGCCTCACTGGAGATGCCGATTAGTGGTGGTCGCTGATTCAAAACACAAATGAAGATGATGAAGTATTGAATATTGAATGGAGGGAGTGCAAAGAGATTATATTAGAAAAATATTTTCCTCGTGACCATCGAGAAGATATGGAAAAGCAATTTATGAGTTTGAGGCAAAAAGAGGATGAGAATGTTGCAAAGTATGAGGCCAACTTTACGATATTAGAGAGACATGTTGTAGATTATATACGTAACCTAAGAAGTAAGATTGATCATTTCTTTGATGGGTTAAAACCATTTCTCCATCAATCCTTAGTCCCACAATCATTTTCGTCGTATGAAGATATTGTCTCATGTCCTATCAAGACAGAAAAGGAATTCTCTAAATCTTATGACAATAAAGTAAAGCAAGAAAAGAAGAGAACGGTGGAACAAGAGATAGATAAACGGAATAAAGGAAAAAAGGATTTTCCACTATGCGATAATTGTGGGATGAATCACCCCGGTACTTGCTTGAAAGGAATGGGAGTTTGTTACAAATGTGGAGAAAAAGGTCACCAGGCTCGTGATTGAAAGGGAAAGAAAGAGGCTATCAATGTTGAATTCTAAAATTGTAGGGAAATGGGGCATTATTCAAATGAATGTCCTAAGCGTCAGG
This sequence comes from Viscum album, assembly GCA_963277665.1. Classification (NCBI taxonomy): domain Eukaryota; kingdom Viridiplantae; phylum Streptophyta; class Magnoliopsida; order Santalales; family Viscaceae; genus Viscum; species Viscum album. The sequence goes on from OY728145.1 coordinate 1,303,908,925, forward strand.
TAAAAAAACTTCAGAAAAGGTCAAGGGATCAAGAAAAATATTATGTTGTTAGTACAGTTGAAGCGGAATAATAAATGTATTGGTGCTTTTGCACTCAAGGATTATATTCTAGTTATAAAAATAATGTGATATATATAAGGATTGTACTACAGTACTTGTTGTTATCATTAAGGTTTTAATATGATGTAGGAAATCATATTTTTTGTATGTGACAATAAGAGAAATTTTACATTGTTTAGGGAATCTAATATTACAATTGATTTTGGAATTTAATGACCTTTTAGAGAAAGTCTGGACAGAGGTATTTTGGATAACTATAATGGTTGGAATAGATTAAGTTGAACTTTGTATAGTATTGTTTAAGGTTAAAACATTTCTGAATATTATTTTTGGAATATTATAATACTATAGTTTTAGGAAAAGGACCACCTGCAGGTTGAGGGATAACCCGTCGCGTCGGAAAAAGGTGTAGGAATCGAACCCACAACCATAGTACGACAGGGCTTTATTACCTACCACTAGCCTACAAGAAGTCCTTGGTTATTAAAAATAGTTTTACTAATCTAAATGGTATGTGTTAATACTTGGAACCATATACAATAAGGACAAATAGAATATTTTTGAGTTTTATTACCTTTTGGAGTGAATGATGGGTTTGTGATGAACATTTATTAAAGAATGAATGTCTACATGACAAGTAAGTACATTTCCTTATGTTCTTAGTAAATCTCCTAAATAAATTCCTCATCTTTATAAAAGATAACTTAAAACAAAAACATTACCGGTTAACTTTTCCAACTAGAGATTCAATTACTGTTTAACCAATCACAAGTTTGTGATTTTCTTGTGGTTAACTTTCTCCTAATCCTGTTTTCTACAACTCTTCATCAGACCTTGATGGTTTTTTTTCTTCCATATCCATATTTTCATAGAATCCTAGTATGGTATATCTTGGGTGACCTTTGTACTTCTCTTTCTTTCTTTTAATGTTATATTTTTATTAACCTTATTTCTGATGTGGGTTTTCCACAAAGGTGTTTTCTATTTTCAACCATTTATTTTTAAAGAAAAATTTCAAACTGCAAGGATTCAAATTATTGAAGGAGAGGAGAATGTAACACCCCTAGCTTCCACGATACGCTTCTCTTTCAATAATGCAATAGCTTGCATTGTACGCATGTTTGAGATTCTAACACACCGCGACCATTCAAAATAGCCATTATGAATAGTAATACCCACTTTTTTAAAATTATATATATTTTATATTTTAAAATGGACTTCATTTGTGGATTCGGAATATCGAAATTACCCTATGTTGAATTTTTGGTATTTTTCTGAGAACTTCCAATTTATGATGAATAGTGAAACCACTAAGTGGTAGTTAAAAAACTGATTTTTCATTTAAATGAAAAATTACCACTTCTGTGATTTTATTTTCAAAAATCCGACATACATGGTTGTCATTAGGAAGTAAAATGTGGTTCAATGGGATTAAAATAATTTTTTGGTGAATAGTAACTTTTAAGTTTAATTAATCGCGATTAAAGGTAATTATTGAAATTTAAGGTAAAAATAGTATTATAAAAATATGGAATGACCTTTAAACTTGTCCTACCCCTATTGGATGTGTCATGGACGACCAAGACAATCCATGGGTCAACTTGGGGACCCCATAGAGCCACTTTAGTAGGAAAATGACATAAATAACTTTTTATTTAATGTTAAAATAAAAATGTCACAAACAAGAGTTGTTTTACTAAAAAAAATTTTAAATGGTGTTATAAAAGTCATATTTTTTACTATAAATATTCATTAGAAAGATAAAAATATTTCCTACATAATGATATTTGTTTTATAATTTTTAGAAATTAAATAAATTATATTATTTATGACACCATGATGATGCAGCGATTACCTCATTAATTCACAATTTTAATAAAATGGAAGGATAATGTAAAATCTAAGCATTACACTTGTCCAAAGCCTATTTGATGAGAATATTTAGAACCCTTATCACCTTATCCTCGAATTATATAAGTTTCAGACAATTAGAATCCGAAAATCATTGTATAATAAAGTAACATTTTATTACTTTCCAAGAGTGCCCCTCCTCTTCACTTATAAAAGGCCCCCACACGACCACCTTACTCACACTTTCAAAGCCTTTTGTCTCGGCCAAAATCTCCCAAAATACTCTCCAAACTTCCCTCCCTTACTCCTAGAAGCCTCAATTTGGTCAGAAGTCTTCCCAAGGAAGCCTTTGGCTCAAATCAAAAAGAGTTACCCGATTTTAAGGTAATGTCTTCCCAAATCTTGTTTTGTTTTATTTTTCTTCTCCAAACCCCCAAACTCTCTTTATTCATTTATTTTGTAACAAAACTAGTATATTAAATATACTTGGATGTTTTTATAAGAAGTATTAGAGCTACACTTACACACACTACCATCTAATGGTTAAAGAACATACTGTTTCTGTGGATGGAGAATTTCTGCCTCACAAAACGATGATTGTTCAATGCTCATATAACACCTTCAAATGTATCCATTAACATGTAAATATATTTATATATGATATATAATATGTTTATATTTTCCTTAAGATTCTGTATTTTTTAATTAATGGCATACCTTTATGGTTTCCATTATGGGTAAACGCGATATTTTCATTTTAGGAAGTGCGGACTACCGCCCCCTCAAAGTGATTTGAATCATTAATGCCATATGTGGGATGTATAAAGGATGGAGTAAATGTTATTATACATTATATTATACTGTAATTACATTATAAATTTATATAATTATAACTTCATTCAATTAAATACGAAATAGAAATGAAAGTAGCATTCATGCGTACGTACGGCTTACCGTCTCCATGAACGGTGCATTTCATTTCTTACCTCTAAATCTTATGTAATATTATAAATGAATATATATACTGGATATATATTATGTATATGATATATACATAATGAATATAATTATGGATATAATGGATATATTACCACATGAACAAAGTGTAATTATAAGAAGTTTATTTTTGACTTAAGTACCTAAGATCGACAAAATGACCGTTATAAACTTAAATAATTACATAATGTTCATGAAATGGTAATAAGTGATATTAAAGGATTAATGAACCTGAAAACGGTTCTTAAGAAATTACAGATTAACTCTAGTTTATTATTCAGGAGGTTAAAGAGCGGTCGAGTCAAGTCGGACACGAGGTAAGGGAACTTCTTAACCCAATTTCCATTCTTTGGGTTAATCTCCTACTTTCAAATTTTGTCATGATATTATTATGTCCTATCTGGTATTTATACTTTCTTTATGTGTAAATATAGTTAATACACATAATAGATCTATTTTATTTAAAAAATGATCTTTCTAAGGGAACTTCTTAACCCAATTTTTGTTCTTTGGGTTAATCTCCTACTTTCAAATTATGTCATGATATTATTATGTCTTATCTTGTATTTGTACTTTCCTTATGTGTAATTATAGTAAATACACATAATAGATCTATTTTATTTAAAAAATGACCTTTGTAAAGACTTCGTCTCAATCTCCTTTCCTTGCGACATATTTTTTTATACACAACATTCCATTATACGGTGTATAAACCCATTTGACTTTTACTTTTATTCAAAAGGAATGTTTTTATACGAAGCGTTTTTACTAAATGACAAAAGGAATGTTTTTTTCTTATGTATGCGGAAACAATGAATTCTTGGCCACCGTGACTATTATTTGAGTTTCGGCTTCCTCTATAAGCCACAACTTTTTTTAAAAGAGAAATAAATTAAATGATTTACTTTTCTTTTATTTTGGTTTGAAAATTGTTTTGATAAAGTTTTTATTATATCAATGTGTTGTATTGATATCTTGTGATTGAAGTGTGGGAATCTTATGTTTCCGTTATGCATGTTTTATTTGATACATTTATGTTATGGTTTATGATATGTTTAAACCTGTTCATATGAAGAATGCATTGGACTTAATAAGTGACGGGAGGAGCCCGCTATAGCTCCTCGATGCATCGGTAGGTATCATGAGACAAACTAGTGTCTTGGCATGAGGCATTGACAAAATCTTATTTGTGGTCTTGGAACGAGGCCTTGTCTATGTGGTTATGATAGTATGGAATTATTCATTCCATCATTATGAAAGTGGTTATTGATATTGCATGTGATTATTCGTCTAGTAGAATATCCATGTGAGTAAGTAAATGGCATTATTTAATTTTATTTTTTCCATATTATGCTGAAGTTCAAGTTTAAAAAGGCTTTTTTTTAGTTATACATTGCCTTAAATGTTAATGTTTATTTACGAAAGCTTCCGTAATATTGTTATCTTTACTGAGTTTCTGAGCTCACCCCTTTCAATGTCTTAATATTTTCCAGGATGTGAAGAAGTATTTTATGAATGACCTATAGGGATTGTCAGAAGAGGATATGAGTGTGGTCAATGGAGACTTTGTTATTGTAGTTTTTCACTTTATGATATAATCTAACATTTATGAATGTATCTAGTGTTTCCAAGGCTACTAAACTAATCGGTCTTTCGAGACTATATCTTTTGTGATCATGCCAATGTTACGCAATAATGCACCGACTCTGGGTAGCTGGGGTCGGGGCGTTACAGTCACGACATGGCTTAACCTCCTCTAGAAAAAAAACCATGCCCATGTGCTCTGGGATATCTCACTCCCCTTTAAAAGTAGGAACTTCTCCTTCCCCATAGCATAATTTTATCTCCACCATGATTAATCGCATATTTATTCATCATGGAATGGAACTTATTTTCCTTGGGAGACCAGACATTCCACCTTGAAAAATAAAAGGTAGTACAAATTGATTCCAAAACCCTATATTTTATGTCTACCTTTATGATTTGACACCCTTATCCATTGAATGGCCACATATTAGGTTTTTAAATATATTACAAAAGGTTAATCATTATAGTTTTATTCCCTCATCAATTATGTGACACCAATATTTATTATATTTTAGTATGCCAAAACCCTCCACATGAAAGCTCCACCATTACAAGACACCCACTTTCCATGGAATTACCTACTATATCCACACTGTTTCACCCTTGGACATGTAACAATCCCCAATTATTCTCCTCATCATGGTATTACCATTCTCTATCATGATGTGAAATTACATTGATAATAAAAAAATTAGTAAGGGTTTCCCTAACCCATCCTCAAATTCAAAAATATAAATTTACTTAAAAACCAACAACATGTAAATGCATGGGTCATTTAAATTTATTGAGATGTGTCTTGGTCGATCACACTTCTCAAAAGGTTCAATAAGAGAGTGAAAAAATTCAATTTTGATTTTTCTTTTTTCAACCATCATGTCTTATCATGTATGGTTTTATCATTTGTTTCAATGTTACCAACTTCTTCACAATAGTATTATTACATCCTTTTGATTTTCTGAAATCTTAGGTTCTTAACATAATGTTATGAGGTACCATAGTATAATCAATATGTTTTATGTTTTCATAGAAAATATAGTCATCAAAATTTGGAGACATCCAAATATATTAAAATTTGAACCCTCATCATTGGTTTGAGAAGAGGTGGTGGTGCTACTAGGCCTTACTTGAAATCCCAAAGACAATAAAGTAAGGAAACAAATTCCAAAGGACTTAACAACCTTTTGGGAAAATTTTCAATTTTTAAGATAAAATATCCAAACTATATATAAAATCACTAACCAATCATCTGTATGATGAATGAGTTCATAATAAAAATCAAATAATTACCAAAACATTTATCAATATCAGAGTTGAAGAAGAAGAAAGTAAAATAACCAAATAAGATAAAATATAAGATATGATCGAAGAAAACCAGATGATATAATCCCTTGCAATATCGATCCAATATCCAAGATCCATATCCACAAGATATTGTTATAGTTTCATGATGCATCACAAATGAACTGAGATATGTTCCCTTTACCTATGTCTCAATTGATGAAATATGCAAATAAACAACAATTCCAAATAAGGGGTTGAGTTTAAACTCAATATGATTTCTCCTATGAATTCCCATATTATGCCACTAGGACCATAGTTGTTATAAAAATTTATATCAATTAGTAAAAACATAAACTATTTCCATGGGAGAACAATTATACTATTATAATGACATTTCAAGTTATTTGTAATACCCATAACCATGTCTCCACACACACCATGCATACCAATCTTATAGTTCCACACTCATGTGTAGTCACTTAGCGAACCACTAAGGTGTCACAAGGTGACCAATACCTAGTCCCCCAATGGAACATTCCCCTTAAAAAGGATCACATATATGAACTCACTCACACAAACCCTGAATGCCAAATACTGAGGTCAGACCATTCCACATAAATAAATTTCTGTTTTTTAAAATCCTTTCAACAGAAACATTAAATGCATTAAAACTAAATCATAATTTTAAAATTATGAAAAAATGGGTATTTCATGAAATCCATCGGTTTTTTTCCAATACAAATATCCCAACCAAAATGGTTTCCATCAAGAATCAAACAAGGGTTTTAAAACAATTTCAATAAAATAATTTAATAAAAAATATCCTTGAAGTTATATATTGTGTGGGCATAAGAGATATTCCACCTACCTCTCAACGGTCGATTGAAATGAAATATGGCATAATTAAACTATATATTCGACCATGGATCTCCATTACATCAATCATTTCAATAAAAAAACAACATGATTACAATCATGGAAAATGAATCTATCCAACATGGATTAGATAAAATATATTTGGAGAGATATGAATGTAGGATCTATAATGAACTATGAATAAAGATGAATCCTAAATGATTTCGGGCATCCAACTCTCTTTGATTAGCCTATGAAATACTTCCAGATCACCATGAATATAGTATATTATGAAAAATAAATTTCGGATCTGTAGTGATTAGGTTTTTATGAAGTATTTTGAGAGTAAATTCAACTTAGATATATATTTTTAGGGGTTATAAATATTCAATACTTGATTAGGATGCACTGTTTTGAAAACCATGCACCAACCATGTTGTGGTACTATCTCAATACAACCCCTCATATAGTTGGATAACATGGTTAGGAAATCCATTACCTAAGCATTATTTTCCATCTATTAAATGGTTTCCCAAGGAAGATGAATGGTTTGGCCAAATCATGTGCTAACCGTGTGCGTGGATAATTCCCTTAATCATACCTTTACAGATTTCTAGATATGGTGCATGGTTTCTATTAACTGTGAACAAAACATGCACCGAAAAAAATCAATAGAAATTACAAAACCCGATAAGAACCTGTTGAATCATAACTTGAGGATTATATGGGATAAAAATAAATAAATAAAGATTCATTTAACTAAAATGAGAGGTGTTACATTATCCCCAACATTGTTTTATTTCAACCATATAAAGAAACAATACAATATTATCCTAAAAGAGTGTAGAAAACTATTCAAAAAATTTATTATCATGATCCCTTGATTCTTCCTAAATTCAACCATGATTCCATAAAACATGCACAAGATCAATTATTTTAAAAAATATATCTTACCATACCTATCCAAAATCTTTACTAGCATATGAATCAACATATCATATAACTCTATGTCAACGTGATATCATTAAATCACATGTTCAGGATCGAGCATGTATTTTTTCGACTAAGATAGATGAATCAAAATGTGAACTAAACTAAACCATTATGGAGTATACCATTAATATTCCACCTCACCAACACATTCGAGTATATTAGTAGGGAAAATCTTTCAAGGATTAAACCTATACTATTGAAAAAAATATGATGTCCCATCCTTATAGATATTTTCAAAACCATATTGTCACTCACAAAAACTATAAACGTCATCGATGATAATTATTGTGCTATTTATGATGGCTCTGATATTTCTCCATTCTATTTCTGATAAAATGAACCAACTTTATTGTCTCCTTCACAAGGATGGTTCCAATTAGTTAAGTCATTTTTATATCCACTCAATAATGTGGATAATAATAATAATTATAATTAAATTCATAAAAGGGTTTTATATTTTTCATGACTATTAACTTAAATTTTATGAGAAATCAACTCAATGTATATTCCCCATCAAATAGAAATGAAAATATATCACACCAGCCCTAAGAATGTCCTCCAATGTTTGGATTTTCCATTTGGACTGTTCTTATATTTGAGTATGATAAGTCATTAACATTGTCAACTATATTACATGGTCTTACTATAAGGATTTCCAAAAATGGATATATAATCATCGGTTCTCTATTAGACACAATCATGATTGGAACATCATTCATTATTAAAATATGTTTAATGTTGATTTTGAAAACATCTTCCACTGTATTTGTTCCTCAAATAGTGATGAAGTGAGACTAATTTTTTAGTTGATCCACTATCTCCCATAAAAAATAATGTTATCAATTTTTCAATGTTAGACTAATCACAAAATCTATTGCTATCATTTATCATTTCCTCATAAAAATCAGTAATTACTACATCATACACACTGGTCATTGATGCTCAACCTTTACCTGTTGATAAGTGAGGCATCATGAAACACACACTACTACAATTATTTTCATTCAAACTCATTTTTTTATACACTTTATAAAACATCAATCTTATGGATTAATAACCCATCATGAATGGTTGTAGGAACTTATAATATATTACTAATATGATAAATTCATGACCATGTGATCTCTAAACAAACAAATTGAACTCCCAACTAGTTTCCAACCCTAAAAGGTCTCCCCAAAAATTATTTTTGACCTTGTAGTTACACAATTAGTATAAAATTTCTAAACAAATATAACCTGGTCATCCAAATCATGAATAAATTAAACTGGAAAGAAATTCACAACATCACCTTTGTCTAAGAAATCTATATTTATATTTGTAGTTACTGTATTTAGTTTCCATAGGTTTGAAGCCTCTTTAGCTGATTGATAATACTAATTCCTACTCAATTAATATTCTATATAGTTACATTTACCTAATGTACACATCACATCAATTTTATACATCTTCAAAAACTCCATCCATATGGCCTTCCATAAATTAAAAGATCCATTTAATAAAAAAATTTCAAACTATTATAATCGTTAAAAACTATGAAATCATCACAAAATTTGTAATGAATCCATGTATTCAATGGCTAGTCCTTATTAAATAATTCCAAATCATAGCTTTAGTAGTTCCTCTCATGAATATGTATCTACCATCATCCATAAGCAACGATAAGGTCTCCCTATATGAGAATACAACCCAACCCAGATCTCAATGCATCAGAATATACTACATTGCCCGGTACATAATTAGGAAATGTGACATTTAATCTAATGTGATTATAATATTTTACTCATAAATGTATTTAAATAATTCTTCATTCCATTGGAATGGAATTCCTTTCATCATCAAAAATGTCTTTAGTAATGCCAAACATGAAAAATCGTGTATAGAACCTATTTAGTATCCCTCTATGAAGAGGAAACTACATATCTCAAATATATTTTTGGGTTATTTATAAGATATAACAAAGTCTATATTTTTAAATTTTATATGGATACATTTTTGAAAAAATTTATGTCTATGAAAACATACCAACTTTTTTGAGAAATAACACTTTGATAATGTTGAATAAAAATTATGATCCATAATGAAACTAAACTTTATAGTGAAGAGTTTCCCATGACCCCCTTTTCCTATAATTATATAGTGTCTCATCAATAAATACATCCAGAAAGGAATTGAGATAACTTTGAAATATTTTATTCCTAAAAACTATAAATATGTTTGACGCATTATTTATAACAACAAGTATAATTAAAATTTTGTAATGTCCATATCTCCTTCAAAAAGATTCCTTTAATTTATATTCCTTTGAAACATGTATTTGTTGATATCCTTGATGTAATTTAATTTTAGAGAACTAATAAGATCCCATAAATTAGTCAAATAGATCATTGAGTAAACTGATATGGTTGATTTATACAATGATTACACCGTTTAATTAAAAATATCACCCATGTACATGGACTTAGGATCAAGGAAAATGGTTTGGAACAGGTGTTGGTTAACCTATAGTTTATGTGAAATCACATTTTTAGAAAACTCATATGGTTGATTTATACAATGATTACACTGTTAAATTATCTATAATCTGAATAAAACACCTTTTAGTATCACTAACGAGCAACTAAAGGACAAGAAATTACAATTTACAACGTTAACACATATCACAACATATATTTCCACAATTCATCCTTCATCAATATTTCATTTATTTTCGAAAAAACTATAAATATGATTTTCAAAAGAACCATTTGACAATATTAAAAAATCCTAAAAATTACACCATTTAATAATCCATTAAAATAATAATAAACCATGAAGTCCAATTGGTATGTATTTACTAACAGTTAATTTTATAAAATTTTTGTCAACTAATCCCATCCTGATGAGGTGAAAATATCTAGATGTCTCTCCAACCAATTTTGTAATGAAACACACTAGTTACATGAAGTTAATCATAAAAAGGATGGATGTGTACTTTTATGTTATACACATCATGTTCTGAAGAACCTATCTCCTTTATACCAATAAAACATATTGACTAAACAAGAATTATATCTTGTATCCCTAAAGGGTATACAAACTGATCAACAATGATACAATTTCTATCTGACAGAAAAAACAAGAGGATAAAATTTGTAACATCCCACCTCTCCTCATTGGACTGAGAAGAGATGGTGGTACTACTTTTACTTAGGTGACATCCCTTAGACACCAAAGGCTAGAAATAAATTCTATGGGCCTCAAGAACATTTAGGTTATGATTTTAAATGTTTATGTAAAAAATATTATAACTAAATAAATAATAACAAATCAAAACCACTATATGATTCATCATTAAAAAATATATCTAAAAACATAACCAAAATATTTATCAACAAAAAGTAAATTTGGAAAAGATATGGAAATAACCAATAATATGAAATGAGACTCCATGATACAAGACAACCATATAACATAACACCAATTTTCACTCAACCACGCTTCGGGCTCCAAGTACAGAAGCTATGGAAATGGTATCATGAAGTCTTACTAAATAACTGAGATAATATTCCTCTACTTGTATCTCAATAGATGGAAACAAAAAACACACAATAGTTCCCAATTAGGGGGTGAGTCTAAAATTAGTATTATTTAAACAAATACTACCTAACTCACACAACTAGGACCAAAAATATTGGAAAAATTCATCTAAAATAGTTTAAAAGTATTTTAAACTATTTATATAAAACCCATAAACTATTTACAAGGGAAAATAATTATCATGGTCAAAAATCCCTTCATATTATTTAGAATACCCATAACCATATCCCAGAGAAAACATACATGACTATTTGATAGTTCTATACTCATGATAGGTCTCTTTTCAATCAACCAATTCATCTCAAGATGACCAATACCCATTGTCACAATCGTACATGCCCACTCCACAAGGTCACGTATATGAATTCACTCACAAAAATCATGTATTCCAAATACCCATGATATCCCATTCAAAATAAAACCATTTAATTATTTAAATCATTTAAAACCCCAATTTACATTCATCAAATCTAAACAATAATTTTAATATTATAAACATTAGGGTTTTTCATGAAATCCAATCATTTTTTCAAATTTACAAATCCATAACCAAAATAGGATCCCATCAAGAATAACACAAGGATTTAAAATCTATTTGAATAAAATAATTTAATACATACTAATCCCAAAATTTATTTTTATACTAGAGATTATAGACAATCCACTTACCTCTCAATGGATGGTGAAAATGAGGAACTTCACAATGAAACTCTTGATCAAACCTAGGAACTCCTTTACACCCATGATTCCAATGATACAACATCATGATTCTCATCAAGTGACATGAATAATTTCCTCATTGATGAGATAAAATATTTTTATAGATATAAAAGACTGAAACATCCAAGAATAGAGGTGAATAATGATAACATACTAATGATTCAAAGCCTTCAACACACTTTGATTTGCCTTAGATTCACATACTTATAGAAAATAAACAACTCTCAAGACAAGGGACAAAAAATAATTCATAATCTAGAGTGATTAGGTGATTTTAGAGGATTTGGGTTGTTAATTATGAATTGATCATTATTTTTTCATCAAATTATATGTCATAGGGTAAAGCTATAAGGTTTGTAAAAGCATGTGATAACGATGAAATGTTTCTCTCTTAATCCAACTATTCACATGGTTTTATTTCATGTTTAGGAGAAACATAATCCAACCATGATTTTAAATCCATTTCAAGTGTATGTTTTACCATAGGCACTCACATGGATTTTCTCAAAACCTATTCCTACATAGTTACCACTATCTTCACTTCCATGGTTTCTGGGAGATTGTGAATGGTTTATACTAATTGTGAAAATACTATTTGCCTACTAAAAAGCCTCCATAACATTCCAATACTACTTAAAACCTATAGACACATAACATGGAAATTATATAGACAATAAATAAATAAATAAAGGTTCATGTACCAGAAATCAAGGGTTTTACTAATCTCATTTACTGAATTTTGAAATTCAATAATCTTTTTTTATAAAAAAAATCATAGTTTCCACATACATATCCTCCAGGACCCGTAAGACATCATTCAAGGAAATGAAATTATCTATAGTACTATAATTTATCTTATATATAAATTAAATTATTTTTTAGGATCACCCATATTCCATGGAAATTCATCATTCAATTTAGTTTTCCCAGAGAGAATTTATATATCAAGGTGTTTCATTATGTATTCTTTATCATTCTATAAAGAATATTTTCTCATTCATCCATTTTATTTTATTTCAAAAAAACATGAACCCATTAATAAGATCTTATAAAAATATATTTTTCAATCAATGATATCCAATACAGGTACATCTCTATAATTCTACAATAACATTAGATTAAAATAAAAAAAATACAACTAAAATGTAATATAGATTTTACAAGAAAATTCTAAAAATATAATAATTGATAAAATGATAATATAATTGAACAAATAATATTCTCCATCTTAGATACCATTATTATAAATATTTTAATATTAAAAAATATACTGAACTCTTAGTATTTAATTAATATAAATTTCTTGAAACTAACATGTTGATAATTTTGGGATACCAACTGTCACACTATTGAAATCAGATGTACCTTAATAATGTTATTCCATTTTTTACAAGGTTATAATATCCCTATGGAATTATGAAAAAAATACTGATTCTACATTATATATTTTTGTAATGATGAAATAATTCAGAATGACATTTTAATAAACATTAAACCAACATTATTTAAACACCATTGCAATAATGTGTAATTATCGCTATTTTGGGATATGAAAAATGTATTTTTTTGGAAAATGATACAATAATTTTCTTAATTTTATAATAATAGTGAACTATATAAAAATGAACATAAATTAATTAATAGAGATATATGTGTATAAATTATTTTTCATCCTAAATACCACCCCATTATATTTAACTTACCAAAAAACTATTCTCTACCTTTTGTAAAAGAATCCTTACTATATAAATATTTGTCCACTTTAGTAAAATAATTATTTACATAAAATATTACCCTTCTTTTATATTTTTTAAAATATTAATTGTTATATAAGTATTATTTTTTAAAAAAATTCATGAAATTGAAGAATCCTCAAAAAATATTAATTTAAACACATTATTATCTATTGAGTATATAAAGAAATTTGGAATTTATGCATTATTTATGAAATAATTGAACTATTATTAAAGTTAAAAAATATTATTTTCTAACTCAATGTTCTTATTTCCAAGTTTATCAGCATTTTATAGATTATATTGATGACTATATTCAATGGTTTAGTTTTATTGGTCAAACAGTTGTTAATAATTTTGTTGAAATTTTTTATAGTTTCCATGATTTAAAAAATCATTAATTAAGACACTATAAATAATGATATTAATATTACATGATGTATCTTATTATTGTTTCATTTTAATATTATTATTCTAGTGTAAATCTATAGAATATTGTGTTGTACTAAATAGTATATGATTTTTAGTATATCAGATCACTCTAACATCCATTTTCAATTCCATAAGAATTAATATAGCTGGAGACAAATGAGTAATAGATTTTATTTAAAATAATATATTTATATTTAACTACTCCAAATTTTTGTAAACATCATTTATGTGGAACCCAAAATAGGTTTTTATTTTATTTTATGAGCATTCAGATATAAATTAACAATTTTGGACATTAACATATGTGTATACGTGGAAAATTCTAAAAATTATTCCAATACATAAATATAATTCTATTTTTAATGTTTCCCTTTCAAAATCATATATAACTACATATATTTTGAATATATATTCCCCTTTATATTTCTCTTAAATTACTGTAAGTTAAATAAACCTATCAACTTACTTATCCAATGAATCTATTATTTTTCTCTATTAAGTGATAGATTCAAATCCACCTCTCTTATAATGAGTATATATATCATTATAAGATAATGTGGTTGAATTCTTAAAAGTTATTGATGTGAATGTCTTTGATGTGCATTCCTCTTTTTCTAAATGAAAATAATTTTATCATTGAATCATTTTTTGGAAATGAAATGGAATTTGATGACACATAATTTATTTCAAGCATATATATACATTTCCATTTTCTAGAAGGAGTGGGAGTGAATTAATACTTGTTTCTTGTTTACATGACTTCTTTTCAAATTTTCCCAAACTTCTATGTCTTAATCAATGGATCCATAAAACTAGTTTTATACAAAATTATTTCTTTATAAAATTATAATGTTTCAAATGATTTTATTATTCAATATCAATTATTTCTATGTTCATATTTTTAAACAATATTTACAACTTAGGTAGAAATATTCTCATACTGAGTGATAGTTTAATTAAAATCATCTTTATTTTTCTATAAATCATCATTTATAATTTGATTACTCGCTTCAACTTTTTTTTAAAATTTTTCATTTTATTAATATGAAGAAAAAACCATGGTAATTTTAGTTATATAGATTATGTAGTTTTAATAGTATAAAAATCAGGGTTCCATAAATTTATGTTCGTTCCTTTACATTCTCAACATTATATTCTTTCACCACATAATTTTTTTTAATTCATCACATATTTTTATTTTTATTTCATTAGTCAGTATAGAAATCTTTGTATCTTCATAAATAAATATTTTAACATTCTCTTATATCAGCCCCCTAAGGAAGTCACTGATTGATGAATCTTCTAAATTTTTATTCTTATTACACATATATTAGAAGCTTATATGTTCAATCAATAAAAATTTTTTGTTTCTTATTATATTCTATTTTTATTGTCATTTTTATTTTAGGTCAAAATTTATTTTCTTAAAAGTTTTTTATATCTAAAAGATTGGGTCCTCACTCCCCACTCAAAAAATTGATAACCGTTTTTTGTTGTCTTGTCATACAAAAGAATAATTAACATTGAAACCACAAAACAAAAAATATATATAAAAAGTATTATAAATTGGAAAATGTTAAAATATCAAATTCATAATTATTAGTCAATGATATAGATATCATACAAATTTACATTGCCCTTATCTTGATTTTTTGTAAGGGTAAACTACTTCATCAAGAAATATATTAATCTCTATTCCAATCCATGAATCCTTATCTTATATATTTTATATATTTTCAAAAAATAGATTTATAATAGCCTTATGTATTTTAAAAATTACATTTTATTTTTTAATTTTATATGACTATATCATAGCTTTTCCATGTATAGGAACTCCTAACACATTCAAAAACTACGAAAAATTCGTTGTATGCTACCACAACTCAATTTTAATATTTGTCCTTTTTAAACTATATCTTCTTTATAAGGAAATATTTTTATAAAATATTAGAAAAATATTTATAAATTTGGTGAAGTATTATACCATAGAAATTATATAAGTTCTGATAATTTTAATGTAATATACTCTAATATAAGGTGTCTGATGATAAATTTAAAAAAGGTTAATATTTCTTAAATAATTTTATATCACTCACTCATCCATATCTCATCGCTCTAGAATTGATATTACATGTTTTTTATCCCATTTTTCTGAATGAGTATATAATATAAAAAATTATTGATTTATGGGTTATTAGTTAATATGTATGGATTATATATATAATATGAAATGATTGGAGAGAATTGTATAGATATATTTAACATGTTAAATTATTATGACATAAATAGATTTCATGTAAAATATGTATTTATATCTAATGATTGTGAGTGATTCATAATAAAATAAATGAACTAATTTGTGACATCCTAGACTATGTTATCCCATTTGTATCTAAAGAAACTTTTCCACATGGACTCATGTGAACCTAATCGTACACTAGAGGCTACCAACTTGCAGCAAGGGTCTATAATTGTATGATGGGTAGACTACACCCCCTTATCAAAGTGGAGCATAATGGTTATAATAATATATATAATAGTGGAAACATGACCATGAACAATGGAATAACATATAGAAGTGTAAATAACATCCATATAATAAAAAATAGTCAAATCCACAAGATGTTTTATATACAATTATAATGTATTGATGATACAAAATGAACATTAATAGATCAATGAAATCATGCAT